>JARKNS010000008.1:125060000-125782500 GCA_029990575.1 Petunia axillaris subsp. axillaris | reverse complement strand
CCAAATTTATACATAATTAGATGTGTTTTAGCCATACTTTTGTCCATTCTAGTGACGTTTGATGTTAAAAATATGACGAATTGAGCTAATTTATTGTATTTTGATGTATGAGAGCTAATGGTGCCAAAGGAAGATGATTTGAGCAAAAAATGGAGCCAAAAAGCAAAATTTAGAAGAATTTAAGGATGTGGTGCATCGTATGACCATAGCACAGCCCCGGGACGAAATTTTGATGAAGAAAAATGTTTTCGTGGCAGTGAACTAACTCCTTATCGCATAGCCATCGCCCCGAAGGGTCCTGTGCGTCACAAAAGACTTCAGAGAAGTTCCAGGAACCTGGTGCTGTAAGTGTGCTTCGCACAGCTATAGCGCCAGGCCAAAAGTTCTGCAGTTTTCTAAAGTGGGACAGTTTGGTCATTTGGCTCATGAACGTGATTTAAAAGCTCAAAAGTCGATTTTTAAAAGGGGTTCTCAACCTAGAAAGAACAAGAAGGAGGCTAGGGCAGTGGATAACAAGGATCTAACGAGTTTGATTAACTGTTTCAATCCTTTTCTTTTACTTTATTGATTATGGTTGCTTATGTCATGAATCTTATGAACATGAGTGGCTAAGTCACCTTTCTAGGGCTTGACGGAACCATTATCGGATGATGTGCTGAATATTTTATTAATTTATCAAGCTTGACATTATTATTCCTGATTATTCAACTATGTTATGATTGCTTTCGATTGTAGAGCTCACAAATGAATGTGCCCTTTATTCTTGTAAACCCTTGAAAAAGTATTTTGAGTTAGGGTTAGTTGAATAGTGACACTTTAATCAAATAATAAATTATTTAGGGAAGAAGAGCGGTGAAACGACCTCGGTCAGTCGTTTAGGAGGTTAGGACTCCGATTGGCGTGCTGATAATTTTATAATATTCATAAGGTTCATTAGGACCTGTCTGTAAAATTTGAGCTAAATCAGACCTCGTTTGGTAGGCATCGGAAGAAGGTTTCAGTTTTTATTGTCAATAAATATTAAAAAGAGATTTGAGCTCGGTTTGGGCGAATGAGCTCCGATTCGAAATCCGAAAGCGCCGTTAAGTTCGTATGATTATTTCTGACTTTTGTGATTTTTCGAAAGTGAATTTCGATGTTGTTCGGCTAGTTTCCGTTAAAATGCTGAAAGTTAAATAATTTGACCTTTTTCCTTTAAATTCGCATCTTGAGTTTCAAGAGACCGATTTGAGATCCGTCTTCGCGAGTATGTTACATATATTTTATATAACTTACTTGAAAAATTTGGTATCATTTCGACTACTCTAGAGTTCTATTTTAATTTTAACCGTCGTAGTGATTTTAATATTAAAAAAAATTAAAATTAAGAATTGAAAATTAAATCCCTTAGCATCATTTAGCTACACATGAACGCAAAAACATAATACAAATACAGAGGAGAGAAAAATTAGAAAAGAGAGAGGAAAAAAGGGAAAAATGAGTGGAAAAATAGTAGAATTTCTACCCCAAATCTTCAGGTAATGATGTTAACGCATTATCTTAGCTTATTACGTGTGTTTGAATTTTTTTTACGGTAAAAATAGGGATATTAGACATCGCCCTAATGACATAAATTGATAGTTTAAAGGGTCAATTGGACCCCGATGATGGAAATGATTATATATTCGTACTCAGTGAGTTATGGGCAACATATAAATATAATTTATTCAGGGTTTGGTTATGGGACTTTGAACCCTGTATATAGGCCTGGCCTGCGTATTGCGTATGCAAATAGGGTATCAGGTTCCTAACTGGATTACTCTAAGACATAAAGAATGAAGCCTTTAGCTTTATCTGATATAATTTTTCTGCTTATTGAATAGAAAGGGATCGTTTGGCGGTTAATCCAAAGAAAAAAGCAGTGGTTGAGTAGCAGGGCTAGCTTTGGAATACGGTAAGTGTTTATATCCATTTCTTTGGAGGCACCTGGCCTCGTGGATTGAGGAGTAGTACGTTCTCAGCTGTCTACGGTGAGCCATCCTGTTCATTGCGGCCACCAACTTCAGATATTCCATTTTTCCTTACTTTTGCTCCCTTCGGAAGGTGTATATATCTTTTGGCCTTCTTAGATGTCTGATCTGGAAATCTTTAAACCTTTGTATTCTGGGTAGTTAGTTGTTTTGTCCGGACAGTTTGTGTATATATCTATCCTTGAGAGTGTATTTTATATTGTTAAGGTCATGTTTAATTTTATTTTCAAGGTAATTTTGTGCCGTTTTTATCGATTTTGTCTATAGGGTTCACCCGACAGGTCTAGGAAAAGTGGTCGGGTGCCCACACGGCCTAGCCGAAAATGCGGGTCGTGTCAGTTGGTATCAGAGCGAGGTTTAGAGTCTTTCCAGATCATGACAGTGTCTAATAGAGTCTCGCTGATCGGGCGGAGACGTCCGCACCTATCTACGAGGGGCTATGGTGGCATTTAGGCAGTTTCCTTTCTTTCTTTCCTCGTCGTGCGTGAGTCTGCTTATTTGAAGTCAAATATTTCTAATTTTCCGCAGTAAATGGTGAGAACGCGCGCGAATGTTCGGCGAGAGGCGGAGGAGCCAGCGGTCGCCCCTATGCCTGCTGCTCCGCGAGGTCGCGGTGTTGGCCGCAGTAGAGGTCGTGGTCGAGGCAGAGGTAGAGTAGCCCAGGCCGCGAGGATGGTGGATCGTGTTGATCCTGCTATAGAGGTTCCGGTAGTGCCAGCTTTTGCTGGGCAGGGGGAGCAGGGCTTATTCGTTCCCTCCCTCCCCCCGCACTTCATGACGCTTTTATGAGATTCTTAGCGACGCAGATGCCCCAGGGACCTCCTATTCCTCAGGCTGCTTTGGATGCTCCTATTCCTCAGGCTGTCGTAGATGCTCCTATCCCTCAGGCAGCGGTAGATATTGGTTCTCAGGTTCAGGAAGCCCCCATTCCAGCTCCACAGGTAGCCCCAACAGTTCATGTTCCAGGTGGTCATATTCCAGAGGTAGTAGGTGTTATACCTCCAGTTGTTCAGGATGGTCAGCCAGCCAGGTAGCAGGCCAGGTTGATGATCCGGCAAGGTTGCATTATTTTACCCAACTTAGTCCTCCGAAGTTCTCTGGTCAGAAATCAGATAAGCTTAAGCCTCGTGAGTTTCTTGATCAATGTCAGCGTATCTTAGAGGCCCTTGGATATCTTGAGCAGTATGGAGCTGATTATACTGCCTTGCAGCTTGAGGGTCCGGCTTTAGCTTGGTGGACCGCACTCCGATCAGCTAGGCAGGGCTTACCTAAGCTGACCTGGAGTGAGTTCTCTCGTCGATTCATGGAGAAGTTTTTCCCTCGCAGTCAGCAGGATGAGAAGAGGAGACAGTTTGAGAGGATTGGACAGGGTAACCTGTCAGTCACGGAGTACGAGCTTTTATTTTCAGAGATGTCCAGCTATGCTCCAGATCTTGTGCAGGAGCCCTCTGAGAGGGTGACATTTTATTGATGGGCTTTCTCCTTATTTGCGGTCCCAGATGGCTCGTGAGATTGAGGCTGGTACTCTATTTGATGTCGCTGTTGATATTGCCAGGAGGTATGAGGCCTATCATAGATTGGAGATAGAGGAGTTAGAGCGGGAGAGTAAGAGATCTCGTGGTGCCGGGCATTCTAGTACCTCGTATGGAGGTAGGAGTTATCAACAGCAGGGTAGGCCTCCTGTCAGACCAGCTTAGTTTCCAGCGCGTGGTTCTCAGAACGCGCCTACTTCTTCTCAGGGTCAGTTTGGGTTTCACCCGCGAGATCAGTCTCAGTTTGATCAGCGTAGATTTTCTCCAGGGTGCTATATCTGTCAGGATCTAGGGCATCATAAGAAGGATTGCCCTTATCTCCATCAGCAGGGTAGTAGCCGCCCTTTCCCTCGCCTTCCAGCGCCTATGCAGCAGCAGCCTCAGGGTGCCCCTTCAGGGTCTCAGCCAGCTAGAGGTGCACTACCATCTGGTAGAGGTCGGGGTCGTGGTTCAGGTGGTCCCTCCAGGGGTGGATCTCAGGGTGGTAGTTCAGCTCAGTCGTAGAGACAGCTATATGCACTGCCGGCCAGGTAGGATGCCGAGGCATCCCCAGCTGTTGTTACGTGTATTTTATCTGTTTGTGGTCGAGATGCATATTCTTTGGTGGATCCTGGATCTACCTATTCATATGTATCTCCTTATTTTGCTTCGGGTTTTCATGTTGATTATATGTGTCTTCGTGATCCATTCTGTGTTTCTACTCCTATTGGAGACATTATCATCGTGGATCGAGTTTATCCAGCTTGTACAATATCTTTTGGGGGTCGTGAGACACTGGTAGATCTTCTAATCCTAGATATGGTTTATTTTGATGTTATTATTGGCATGGATTGGCTGGCGTCGTGTCATGCCACATTAGATTGTCATGCCAAGTCTCTTCAGTTGTCTCTTCCTTGTTCAGCACCAGTGGTGTGGCAGGGTTCTTATTTGCCACCCAGGGGGCATGTTATTTCTTTCCTGAAGGCAAAACGGATGATGGATAAAGGGTTTTTAGCATATCTTGCCATGGTTCGAGATACCACTGTGGAGATTCCATCTCTTGATTCTATTCCTGTCGTTAGGGAGTTCCCTGATGTGTTTCCAGATGATTTGCCAGGACTTCCTCCTGATCGAGAGATCGAGTTTGGCATTGATACAGTGCCAGGGACTCAGCCTATTTCTATCCCTCCTTATCGCATGGCTCCATCAGAGTTAAAGGAGCTGAAGGAACAGCTGCAAGATTTGCTTGATAAAGGGTTCATTAGGCCGAGTATTTCTCTGTGGGGTGCTCCAGTTCTATTTGTGAAAAAGAAAGATGGGACTATGCGGATGTGTATTGATTATCGTCAGCTAAACAAGGTCACCATCAAGAATAAGTATCCCTTGCCTCGCATTGATGATTTGTTTGATCAGTTGCAGGGTGCCAAATTCTTTTCTAAGATCGGTCTGCGATTTGGTTATCATCAGCTAAAGATTCGCGAGTCAGATATCTCGAAGTATGCTTTTAGGACTCGTTACGGCCATTATGAGTTCCTAGTTATGTCTTTTGGGCTGACTAATGCCCCTGCAGCCTTTATGGATCTCATGAACCGAGTGTTTAAGCCATTCCTTGATTCCTTTGTCATTATCTTCATTGATGATATTCTTATTTATTCTCGTAGCCGCGAGGAGCATGATTATCATCTGAGGGTGGTTCTTCAGACCCTCCGTGATCGTAAGTTGTATGCCAAGTTCTCGAAATGTGAGTTTTGGCTTGATTCTGTGGCATTTTTGGGTCACGTGGTATCTAGTGAGGGTATCAAGGTTTATCCGAAGAAGATTGAAGCAGTGCAGAAATGGCCTCGTCCTACCACTCCGACGGAGATTCGCAGCTTCCTTGGATTGGCAGGTTATTATCGGAGGTTTGTGGAAAAGTTCTCTACTATTTCAGCTCCCCTGACTCGCCTGACGCAGAAGGCGGTTCAGTTTCAATGGTCCAATGAGTGTGAGGCCAGCTTCCAGAAGCTTAAGGCCTTATTGACTTCAAGTCCAGTGCTATCCCTTCCTTCGGGCACCGGTGGATTTGTAGTTTATTGTGATGCATCTCGTGTGGGCCTTGGTTGTGTTCTTATGCAGCACGGGAAGGTAATTGCTTATGCTTCCAGACAGTTGAAGCCGAATGAGAAGAATTATCCGACTCACGATTTAGAATTGGCAGCTGTGGTCTTTGCTTTGAAGATATGGAGGCATTACCTTTATGGCGAGCCTTGTGAGGTGTATACGGATCATAAGAGTCTGCAGTATCTTCTCTCTCATAAAGATCTTAACGGCCAATAGCGGAGATGGCTTGAATTGATTAAAGATTATGATCTCACTATCCACTATCATCCTGGGAAGGCGAACGTGGTAGCAGATGCTTTGAGCAGGAAGTCCATGGGCAGCATGGCTTTTCTTTATGTTGATATGAGACTATTGGCTCGAGAATTGCAGTCCCTTGGCAACTCTGGCGTGAGATTTCTTCTCCCAGACTCCAGTCGAGTCTTAGCATGTATTGCAGCTCAGTCTTCCTTGGTCAATCAGATTAAGGGAAGACAGTTCGAGGATCCTCATCTGCAGGAGTTGTGTGGTCGTGTCCTAAGTGGAGGAGTTCCCTCATTCGAGCTTAATTCAGATGGAATTCTTCGGTTTAATGGTCGACTCTGTGTTCCTGATGTTAGGGATTTGAGGCAGTCAGTGCTCGGTGAAGCTCATAGCTCGCGTTATTCTCTTCATCCTGGTATCACAAAAATGTATCAGGACCTCCGAGAGCTATACTGGTGGAAGGGGATGAAGAGAGATGTATTTGATTATGTATCTCGTTGCTTGAACTGTCAGCAGGTTAAGTTCGAGCACCGAAGACTAGCAGCGCTAGCTCAGGCATTGCCCATTCCCGAGTGGAAGTGGGAGCACATCACGATGGATTTTATAGTTGGTCTGCCAAAGACCCTGCGGCACCATGATTCAGTCTGGGTCATTGTCAACCGACTGACTAAATCAGCTCACTTTATCCCTGTAAAGACTACTGATTCAGTTCAGAGACTGGCGCGGATTTTCATTGAGCAAGTGGTTAGGCTACATGGTACTCCTGTATCCATTATCTCAGATCGTGGTTCCCAGTTTACTTCTCAGTTCTGGCAGTCTTTTCAGAGAGAGTTGGGGACGCAGGTGCAGCTTAGCACAGCATTCCATCCTCAGACTGACAGTCAGTCCGAGCGGGTTATTCAAATTCTGGAGGACATGTTGAGAGCTTGTGCGCTTGACTTCGGGGGTTACTGGGATGATCATTTGGCGTTAACAGAGTTCTCTTATAATAATAGCTACCAGTCTTCTATTCATATGGCTCCATTTGAGGCCTTATATGGTCGTCGATGTCGTTCTCCTATTGGCTGGTTTGAGTCTCGAGATGTCGAGGTGATGAGTTCAGATATGGTTCGTCAGACTCTTGAGGTTGTTCGTGTTATTCAGGATCGTTTACGGACCGCCCAGAGTAGGCAGATTTCATATTCGACGAGGAGCCGAGAGTTAGAGTTTGAGGTCGGGGACATGGTATTTCTGAAAGTGTCACCGATGCGAGGTGTAAAGAGATTTGGTAGGAAAGGAAAGCTTAGTCCCAGGTTCAGTGGCCCTTTCCGTATCGAGAAGCGTATTGGTAAGGTAGCTTATCGGCTCGACCTGCCAGCTTCTATGCCAGTTCACCCAGTTTTCCATGTGTCGATGCTCCGGAAGTGTATCCGAGATCCTTCTGAAGTGATCGAATTAGACCCTGCTCAGCTAAATGTGAATCTGGCTTACGAGGAGTTCCCAGTTGCTATAGTAGCGCGTGATATCCGGAAGCTTCGTTTGAAGCAGATTCCGATGGTTCGAGTGCGATGGAATAATCGTCCTCATGAGGAGGACACTTGGGAGCTTGAGTCTAGTATGCGTGAGAAGTATTCTTACCTTTTCGACGATTCAGGTTCGATCTTGGTCTTTAAAGCCTAAAAGTTTTTATCATTGTATATGATTTTGGTTTCATAGTAAATGTCATTGAAAATTGGTGTAAGCATTCTCATTAGAAGTGTGAAATCTATTTTAGACTCTTGCTCGTCCGTAAAATTTGAGCTAAATCAGACTTCGTTTGGTAGGAATCGGAAGAAGGTTTCAGTTTTTATTGTCAATAAATATTAAAAAGAGATTTTTGAGCTCGGTTTGTGCGAATGAGCTCCGATTCAAAATCCGAAAGCGCCGTTAGGTTCGTATGATTATTTGTGACTTTTGTGATTTTTCGAAAGTGAATTTCGATGTTGTTCGGCTAGTTTCCGCTAAAATGCCGAAAGTTAAATAATTTGACCTTTTCCTTTAAATTCGCATCTTCAGTTTCGGGAGACCGATTTGAGATCCCTCTTCGCGAGTATGTTACATATATTTTGTATAACTTACTTGAAAAATTTGGTATCATTTCAACTTCTCTAGGGTTCTATTTTAATTTTAATCGTCGTAGCGATTTTAAAATTAAAACAAATTAAAATTAAGAATTGAAAGGTCGGTTGCTAGGGGATTTAATCCCTTAGCATCATTTAGCTACACATGAATGCAGAAACATAATACAAATAAAGAGGAGAAAAAAATTAGAAAAGAGAGAGGAAAAAAGGGAAAAAGGAGTGGAAAAATAGTGGAATTTCTATCCCAAATCTTCAGGTAATGGTGTTAACTCATTATCTTAGCTTATTACGTGTGTTTGAATATATTTTTACGGTAAAAATAGGGATATTAGACATCGCCCTAATGACATAAATTGATAGTTTAAAGGGTCAATTGGACCCCGATGATGGAAATGATTTTATATTCGTACTCAGTGAGTTATGGGCAACATATAAATATAATTTATTCAGGGTTTGATTATGGGACTTTGAACCCTGTATATAGGCCTGGCCTGCGTATTGCGTATGCAAATAGGGTATCAGGTTCCTAACTTGATTACTCTAAGACATAAAGAATGAAGCCTTTAGCTTTATCTGATATAATTTTTCTGCTTATTGAATAGAAAGGGATCGTTTGGCGGTTAATCCAAAGAAAAAAGCAGTGGTTGAGTAGCAGGGCTAGCTTTGGAATACGATAAGTGTTTATATCCATTTCTTTGGAGGCACCTGGCCTCGTGGATTTTCTACCACGTGTTCCTTACGTGTGTAGCTGCCGATAGGCGTACTCATTACGCCTTAGCTTTGGATTTACATTCTATATTATATGTTATGTCTTGTTGGTTGTATTGCATTGAGGATCTGAGCATTGTACTCTGGCTGTGAGTTGACATATACTTCCCGGCAGTCGATGAGAGTCCCGCGCCGGTGAAGGGTTATCCTTGCATCATATTGAGGGTAGGAGGATTCCGCCCTCAGAGCAAGAGGATTCCGCTCCATTGCATCATATTGAGGGTAGGAGGATTCTGCCCTCGGAGCAGGAGGATTCCGCTCCATCGCATCATATTGAGCGTAGGAGGATTCCGCCCTCGGAGCAGGAGGATTCCGCTCCATTCATTTGGCACATGTGACCCTTTGCATATCATTTCATTTCATCTCATTTCATATCATTTCATTTCATCTCATTCCATTTCATTTCATACTATTGTGTAGATTTTTTATACATGACTACTGTTCTGCTTATATGTGCATTGCTTATTTGTTGATTGTTGTCTACTTCCGTTTCCCTGACTAGCGTATTTATTTTTCGAGGTTGCTAGTTTGTTCGCACTTATTGAGTCCTCATGACTCACCCCCCTATTTGTCCTTGTGTTTTTTTTTGTTCGGCAGATTCTGCACCAGGACCCAGCCAGTCGCGCTGTGATTGAGGAGTAGTACGTTCTCAGCTGTCTACGGTGAGCCATCCTGTTCATTGCGGCCACCAACTTCAGATATTACAGTTTTCCTTACTTTTGCTCCCTTCGGGAGGTGTATATATCTTTTGCCCTTCTTAGATGTCTGATTTGGAAACCTGTAAACCTGTGTATTCTGGGTAGTTAGTTGTTTTGTCCAGACAGTTTGTATATATGTCTATCCTTGAGAGTTATTTTATGTTGTTAAGGTCATGTTTAATTTTATTTTCAAGGTAGTTTTGTGCCGTTTTTATCGATTTTGTCTATAGGGTTCGCCCGACAGGTCTAGGAAAAGTGGTCGGGTGCCCGCACGGCCTAGCCGAAAATGCGGGTCGTGTCAAGCGGGGTGAGTTCGGGAACAACAAACCCTTTTTGTGTCACGTGGGTAGTCCAACTTATCATCTTGTGTTAACTTAGAAAAGTAATTCAGGATAGTTATTGCTTGTTATAGGAAAATACTAGCGGTAAACTAGGAGCTCACGATCATTAGGGATAGTCAAGCGAGATTGAATGTGTTGTATTCGATACATCACTCCGATAATTGGGGAAGTCATGTCCTAGGCCTTTTATTCTTGAATCTTCTCTAGTAATTATTACTTACTTTTACTTAATTGTCATTAATTTCTAGTTTACATACCAAAATCATTAAAAATCTTTCCTGAAATTGTTTGAATTAAAACTTGATAAAAATTGAGTTAAGAATTAACGTTTGCTCTCTGCGGGATTTGACCCCAGACTTATTAAACCGGGTTATTTGCAGCAACCACTTATTTTTTCAAGGACGAGTTTTGGGCGTGATCATCCACTCATCAGACGATTCTACAACATCGATGTTCTCATCTTGATACTCGACTTGTTCTTCCATGTGTATGTCTAAGGGATCATCTTTCATCTCTCTACGAATCAAATTGCGAACAAAAAGCAGTAATGATCCTGTTATGAACCTTACAACCGAGTACCACAAAGAGCTTCTAAAAATTCTCCAACGCCCTTTCAAGAGACCAAATGTCCTTTCAATAACATTACGAGCTCTAGCATGCTTCATATTAAAAAGCTCTTCTCGACATCGAGGTGGAATATTACCATCTTGCCAATCCCTTAACTAATATCGATACTCTCGATAAGGTGAAAGAAAACTGTTTCCATTTGTATATCCTCCATCGCACAAATAATAATTATCTATAAAATAAACATAAGATTTAATTATTTTGATATATTATTTTTTAGTATAATGTGAAATATAAGCATATATTGGCTTACCCTCGGGGACTTTCAATCTATTAGTGCGCATCTCGTAATACACGACCCTCGGCGGTTGATCCTTCCCAACCAGGTAATACATAAATAAAATTGAGATTTTTGTCACAAACCCCTAATATATTAGTTGTTATTTCACCCTTCCTTGTCCTGTATCTTGCTTTGTACTGGGATGGAACTCTATATGTATGTACCATCCAATGTACCTAAACAACCATGTAAACAAATTATACATTTATCTCCAACTATTACAGATTCTTTTGTAAGACTATATTTTAATTTAGCTTTATCCATAAATTAATAGATGCTCAAATTAAAATTTTCTTACCTTAAACCATCTCCATTGATCATCGGCCTCATCTTCAAGCACCGACTTTGACTTTACAAGTAGCAAAGGAGCTAGTTTGAGAATAGCTCTTAAGCATTCATTGAAGGCTCGACTTACATTCCATCCCGATCTAAAATAATCCAATTTGATGGATCTATTCTTCTCATGATGAGCCAAGATATTCAAAAACATTGCCAGCTTTTTAGTACTTGACATGAATTTACTATCAGCCAAACCTCCAATACTTTAGCTAAGAGGACTAAAGTGTGAAAGGCATTTCTGTTCATTCTTATACATGCATTATCATTATCATGTATGATATAACTTAGATGAGACACGACTCTAGGAAGTCTAGCACTCATATGGTATCTAATCTCATGCCTATCTTGACATTGTCTTCTCAAGGAGCGACAACGAGACATGACTAAGCAAAGAAAGACAACAAAAAATTGCTCCATAATATCCTTAAGGATGATAAAACTTACAATATCAGACAATTGTTGAAGATCCATAGTAACACCTAAATTCGCCATAAAACAAAAAAAAAAAAAAAAAAAAAAAAAATATATATATATATATATATATATATATATATATATATATATATATATATATATATATATATATATATATATATATATATATATATTATTTGTCAAAGGAATCTGCACAAATTTGTGAAAAACTAAAATTTGAAACAAACAGATTCATTATATAATTCTTCCTTTAAATTAATACTTACAATCTTAAAAAGATGCTAAAGCAAAGCCATATGAAACATGTATTTTTTTTATAAAGTAAACATATGAAACATATGTTGGCTAAGACAAACATCAATTTTGTATAGAATACTACATGTTAGTAATGGATGATGGCCTGCACTCATGATTTTAATGTAATATAAGATTTAACTGCACACTTTGACATAAGAAAAATTGATTTTGATATATGTATGAACTATCAATCTAGCATCGTCGTAACTTTGGCGACGGGTGACCTATCCTAATTTTGGGGTTAAATAAATTATTTGCTCGTATCAATAGAATTGTAAGTTAATTTGTCAAGGGATTTAGAGTTTTGGTTGTGGCAAGTTTTTAGTTATTTTTGGGTCTATGTTATCAATTGCATCTAACCAACATCTTCATATATCCAAAGCTTTTCACTTTGAGGTAATATATCAAAACCTTTTTTCTGTGAACAAACTCAAAAATGGAATAAAGAATGAAGAGGAGAACTAGGGTTATGATCAAAGAACTAATCTTATGGAGAAAATCAAATAGCTGAAGGCAAAGAAGAAGATGCTTCAAAGTTCCTTCCACACTGTAGGTTGTTAATCGCCGCAGAGGAGCTATTTATTTTTCAAGTTTCTGAGAAATAGGGCTTCTTTTACGTATAAATGGGGCAGATTTTTAATCCATATATTGTTAGACACGATATTATAATATCATGGGGTCCTAGGGATTAAATAGTACCCAATTTGAGGAATAAAATTAACCATTTATTAGTCATACCTCACCTGTTTTTTTGTAACCAAACAAGGGATTAAGTCTTTATCCATATATTATTTAGTCAATACAGCCAACCAAACGTCTCCTGACTCTATCTTAAGTTTGTCAGGTTGCGTGTATATGATAGAGGATAAATGGAGCTACAAAAATCAAAAGTCCAACATGAATTGGTTTAATATCAAAGAGTCTAGAACTTTCAAATATCTATATACAACCGGAATGTAAAATTTGTAAAAAAAATAGTAGTAGCAATCTATTTTGGCAGAATACGTAGATAGCCCCTTGAAGTTGAGCCAGATTCCCACTTAGACACTCTTACTTTCTAAATGACTAGATAGACACTTCCTTTTGTCTTAACTAGTCCACGAGACCTTCATGTGCGTGAATAACAATTACCGGTGATGTGGCATATTGGCAAATCACATGATGACACGAGTACCATAAAAAAAGCAAATGAAATTTTTTTAAGGTTAAAACATATAATAACCCGCCCAAGCGTTATCTTCTTCTTCAATCTCTTCCCTTCTTTCCCCACTTCTCCATCTTCTAATCTCCTATGTCTGTTGTTTCGTTTATTTCCATCCATCTCTTCCTCCTCCTCTTCTTCCCAAAAAGGAAAAAAATACAAAACAGGTATAGAGAGAGAGTAAAAGAGAGAAAAAAATCAAGAAAATACACACCATTTATGAGAAAGTTAAGAACTTCGCAAAAATTTATTTGTGGGATTTGTAGCTTGAGTTGTTATCACTGCCTAAAAAATCAAGAAGTGGAAGAAAAATATTTTCCGACGGAATTAGTCGGTATATTATGTTGTTTTTTAAAGAGGGGACTCCTATGATGAGCTACGCAATGCCCAAAAATAGTAAATTATTTAAGAACCTTGTATCTAAAGATGCTCTATAAATTAGAGAAATGCACATACCAGAGTAGCATCATTTACATAGAAGAACATCAACAGTAAATTATGTTGCTTTAAAAAAATTTCTTGAAAAATATGATTGTAGAATTGCATTGATTTTTATTTTGTTGGCTAAAAAGCCTTTTGAAATTAAAAAAATATTTTTGAATTGATATTTGTCTTGCTTGTGATTTGTTGGTTGCTTTTAAGAATGGGTTAAGAAGTGTCGCTTGGTGAAATCTATGGAGAAAATACAGTAATGAGGAAAAGGGGCGGAGGAGTGGTGTAAGGTTGGAGAAGCTTAGTTTATTTTTTTCTTTATTTGTTAAATTTGTTCAGGTAAGACCCCACACAAATTAACATTATTAAAAAAAGGAGAGAAATATGGAAACCCTACTCCCAATGTTGAGTGAAACACAAATATTTTGTCATGTCAGTATGAGGAGTTTACTAGACACACTTCTGTCATGAGGTGGTGTCTATCTGGTCATTTATATAGTATGGGTGTTTAAATGGAAATTCAGCTCAACTTCGAGGGCAATCTATTTTTGTTAGGAAAATAGTTTTAAAATTTTATTTTGAGACACATCACTTAATAGCGAATGAAGTTTTTCTTTCATACTTTTTTTCATTCTTTTCCTTTTTTCCCTTTCATTCACTTCATTCCTCTCGAGTTCGTATCAATCACCTTGTCACCTTTTTTTTTTCCCCCATGAATCACAACTTTAATCACATCTTCACTACATTTTGTGTGCAAAGACTCTTTTTTCCTTTTCCAAAAAATGGACTTTGTAGCTTTTCAAAATCGTACAGTTTATCTTCTATTTAAATTGAGTTCATTCCTATCCTTATCGTGAATAATTTGTTCTATTACAACCTTTTCACTACAACGGTGCCCATTTCTTACTTTTTTTTTGTTAAAAAAAACCCCGCAAATTGCCTTGGCATTTAGTTATCAAAAATAAAAATTAAAATAAAAGGAAAATAGCATGAAATACTAAGAAAAAAATGAATCACTAGTTCATCTACCTTAAAACACCCAAGGCAACCAGCTCATCACCCCCCCCCCCCCCCAAAACACTCTACCACCGCCATCCAACCAGCTCATCACCCCCCCCCCCCCCCAAAACACTCTACCACCGCCATCTTCCAGCACCCTCTAAACCTCCACAGCCCCTTTTGGCATTTAAACTATGAAAACATACACCTCCCCCCCCCCCCCCAAAACACTCTACCACCGCCATCCAACCAGCTCATCACCCCCCCCCCCCCCAAAACACTCTACCACCGCCATCTTCCAGCACCCTCTAAACCTCCACAGCCCCTTTTGGCATTTAAACTATGAAAACATACACCTCCCTCTTCTTCTCTCTATGAGTACAACTAAAAACAATCAAAAAAAATATATCATACTGTCATATCACCACTTTTAATTTTTCAAGTTTTATGAATATCTATTATCTATATCTATACTTTATTTGTTTAAATCCACAAAAACCAGTATAAAATTATAATTCTAGAATAAACATACGATTTCCTAGAGATTTGAACTACAAAAGTTTCATTATGCTGAAATTTCAGATCTGAACTCTCAATTCATCATTAACATGGAATTTTTAAACTTCAACTCGTAAATTGGACAAGTGTACTGATTTGTAGACAATGAAGCAAAAAACAGAAATTCAAGCCTATTATTTGGGATAGGGAGTGAAGAAAGTGAAAATTGTAATTTTCCCAGGACATCTGGCCAACCGTTGTTCGACATAGCCATCAAACTTAAATGAAGAGGACGTTCCATTTTACTTTAAACATAGATAGAAATGGAGAACAAAGACAATGAAACCCGTGTCTTTATAGTTTATATTCAATCATATTACTTATAATATATGAAAGCATCTAGATTCACAACAAAAAGATGTTAGTAACATTTATTTATATTAGTAATTGATATTCAAGTTAGTGAGGTGTAAGCCATATATATGTAATCAATTTCTTGGATCTTTTTATAATAAAATTTACCTATAAATGCAGATTTTTTAAGTAGGTTAATTCAAGGTCCTCAAATATTATATAGTATTCTACTAAAAATTTAAAAATTGAAAGAAAATTTGGATACTTAAGATGGAGATGTATTATATTGTATTCTTAATGGAATACAAGTCTTTTGGAAGGTCAAATAATTAATACAATGAAATATTAATAGTAACTTTGTGGTGGGTGTGGTAGCTTATTATTGATTATAAATAGGGGTGGGCGTTCGGTTAATCGATTTAATTTTTTGAAACGGTTCAGTTTTTTGATTTTCGCCTTTTCAATCTACATATTAATACTGAGCCAAAAAAAACTTCGACTCGATTTTGTTTTTTCGGTTCAATTTTCAATTTAAAATTTTGGTATTTTGGTATGTACCCAAAAATTATAATAATGTTTGCATCACTAAAATCTTATCATCGTATATCTTGATCTTATCATAATAAAGACTTCCTATGTACATATAATAAAGCTCCGGCTCGTACCAAGATTTGTAGTTTATAAAGCTGCAATATCTTGCAAAAGTTGCAGATTAAATCATGTCACCAAGAATTAATATAATCACAAAATTGCAGAAGATTTATCAAGGCACCGTAGATAAATAAATGGTGTTACCTCAACTGGGAACGACTAAAACAAATGACAAAAAATTGACAAAGATAAGCTTGAATAAGGAATTTGCCTATGTGCAAGCATAAGAAAAAGAAGATAACAGCGTAAGGGATACGTGCAAGGCAACGGCGGGGTAACTAGAGAGAAATGCACAAAAAGGTCCTCTCAAGTCTTGAAATAAGAAAAGAGACCTCTCTTTTTCTCTCTTTTCTTTTTCACTTTCTTTTATTTTTAAGTGGGATTAAGGGTAAGTGGGGGGCCTAATTAGTATTTTTAACTTATAGGTTAAAATTAAAATTTAAAAGTTAAAAAAATATACCCCACTCACCCACGACACCAACTACCCCCTTCAATAAAAATCAAAACACGAACCCCAATACTCCAAACACCAAACATACTCCTTCCAACAAACCAAACCCACCCGTCGTTTCAGTTTATCAGAGCAGTCGTCACTGCCGTTTATGCTACTTCGATCGACAAAATCCTCCGATAATTTATTAAATCAAACTGCAAGTATAATCTGTTGCCTACATTGCATTTTATTGCACAAAAATCGTGACTTTTCTTATTTTTCCACTTTGTGTTTGAAAGAAAACTCTAAAATATACTTTGTTAGATCTGTGGTTTTTCTGTTGATTTTCGTTTGGATTATGCTTGTTAATGAGTTTTTTGGTGTTTGAAAAATTATGGTTTTAGTCATTTTTACCGATTTATGTTTAAACACATCACCTGATTTTTCAAACATCTTGCTAGTTATTTCAGATTTTGTTTGGTGTTTGAAACATCATATGAGGTATTTGTTCATGTCACCGGCTGTTTTAACGGGGAAGACGATATTCATCTGAGTTATTTTCTAAACACTAAGGTAACTGTTTAAACATTTGTTTAGATATTCACAATTTCAATGTTGAACATCTACCAGGTGTTTAAACATTATTGTAGATGTTTAAAATATTAGTGAGGTTTTTTTTTTGTAAACACTAACTTCAATAATTAAACATTACTTAATATGTTTATATTTTCAAGGTATAACATTCAAATATGATGTTTAAACATCTCTTGTAATACTAGAATCATGAATTTATTTATAATGATTAGCTTTGTATTTCCTTTATTGTAGTAATGTATTTGCTGAGCATGTTTAATTGTTCACCCTTTTTGCAGGGTCTGATGGGTATGAAGAAGCAGGAAAATACAATTAATAAGAGGCTGTCAGTGGCGGCGAAAAAAAGACTTCGAATGGAACAAGAAAAGTATGAATCTCCTCGCAAACGGCTCAGTAGCAGGAGGGGACTAGCACTTGTAAAGGTCTCTTTTGATAGCCTAAGCAATAGCCGTGATCTAAGTTAGGATCAAGTAAAAAACGAAGAAGAAAGTAGAAGTCGGGAAGGATAGAAAGAAAGATCAATGGAAGAAGGAGAGGGTAATATTGAAGAAGTAGCTAACAAAACAACTCATGATGAGAATAAAGAAGTAGCTGCCCTAACAGCTCAGGATGAGAATGAAGAAGTAGCTACCCCAACAGCTCATGATAAAAATGAAGAGGAAGAATCTCCTACTCTACAGAGATATAGTAGATGGAAGATACGTGCTTGTAGGACTCCAGAGGAGCAGCCTTCTACAATTGATGAAGGAGACTATGTCGTCCATGATGGGTCTGCAGAAGAGGATGGTGATAGTGATTGTGGAGAGGAACTAACCGAGGTAAGAGCACATATGAAAATATCCTTTTAGATGTTCCACATTTGAACATATGTTTTACCCATAGTTAAATATGTTTAAACATACATATAAAATATTTTACACCTTATAAGTAATATTTTAAACATTTGTTAGATTGTTTAAAGCACCTGGTGTTATGTTTAAACATACCAATGATCTTTTAAGCAAGCACTTTGTCTTTCTTCATTACCCTAGTTTAACTTAGAAAATCTTATTTGCATGTGGTTTTGGCTTATAAGGTTACCCAAGCGTAAAAATTGACCTACCTGATATGGTATTGCCTACCTAGTGGAAATTGTTCAAAGAATGGGGTCTTAAGAACAGATTCAGAGAGAGTTGTTTTGATCACTTTCTTAGTATTTTGAAGAGATTGTTTGCTCTGAAGGTCGCTCACAACCTTCTACTCTGTAGAGTTATTTGTCAGAAATAGCATGAGTTATGGTTCAATTTCCACAGGCTGCCTTTACGCTTTGATCTTCTTGAATTTGCACTTATGACTAAGCTAAGGTGTTTAGAGTTTCCATATAAAGAATACCTTGAGGAGGCCCATGAGAAGGGTAAAGAGGTATGTGATTTGGTGACTGGCTTAAAAAAAAAAAAGGCTGCCTTGAGTAACCATATCATGACACTAATAAAGTCAGAAAAGATCATAGATAAAAATATGCAATTCAGCTTGTGTTTGGTTTGCTTTGGTTTATGCATGATATGTTGTGTGCGAAGGATACACATTGTGGCGTTGAGGAAGATGTTATTTGCTTGGCCAGCAGACCTGAGGAATTTAACAAGTATCCTTAGGGCAGAAAAAGCTTTAAATTGACGATGGCGTATCTTGGTAAGGATTTTGCAACACTTGGAGCTCCAGAAAAAAGCTATAACCTTTATGAATTTCCCTGGGCCTTCATGTCCTGGGCGTTAGAGGTTATACCGGCTGTTAGGCTAAGGCAGCATCCAACACAAAATACTATATCAAAGATGCATCATTGGTTATGTGCAAGGTTGAAAGAGACCTTTAACAAGTATTTTAGCATGTGGAGACCCTGGAAAGGCACCCTTTCACCTTTTCTAAATAGTTGTTTACACATCTGATATGATGTTGGAACATCCATATGATGTTCAAAACATCATATGGATGTTGAAACATCAGTAGTAATATTTCAACATCAAGTTTAGTGTTTACCATATTGTTGTATGTTTGAAACATACCTATTATGTGTAAACATCATACCTAACGTTTACACATAATAGGTATGTTTCAAACATATAGCAAGTAATGCCGAAACATGTTTAGTGTATGTGTTAACACTTGTTCACTTATGTTCTTTACAGGAGGTGCAATCTTACCTCGTTCCTACACTCTTGAGTATAGAGATGTCATTGATGGCTTTGTGTCATATCAGGATGTAAAGGACGCATTGGTTGATGGGTTGATGCAATAGTTGGACAGGGTCACAATGCTTAGGAAAGAACATGTTGAACCTAACACCCCTAAAAAACGTGTTGTTCACAGTCGTGGGTCAATGTTGAATGCATATAGTGGTGGACGTAGAGTTAATTTGTTTGGAGTTGTTTGAAGACAATATAGTGGCAGTGCAGGTGATTGTTTGGATACGCCAGGAGAAGCATGGTACTAGACCATGAGTTTTTAGAAGAGAATAAGTTTGTGGAAGTGGAAGAGTAAGAAGAGAAGAAAGTGGCAGGGGAAGAAGAAGAAGAAGAAGAAGAAGAAGAAGAAGAAGAAGAAGAAGAAGAAGAAGAAGAAGAAGAATGACCGGGTAATGCTACAAGAATGTGTAGCTACAAATTCTCCCAATATAAAGATGACAAGACGCTGTTGATGGAGAAGGTGGATGCAATTGAGAAAGTTCTTATGGGGGCGAAGGACTGGACAAAGAAGCATGTGTCTGTTCCCTAGAAGAGCTCTGAAATATCCATCTACTACTAAAAAGAAGAGGGGGATGAAGAAGATGCCTTTGGAAAATGTAGATATTTACAAAGATGAAGAGAAAAAGAGACGAGGGGCAATGGATGCCTTTTTGGAAGAGAAGAATGAGGAAATGAAACCTCTCTGTCTTGGACATGTACAGCTACAAGTACTTGGAATGGGTGATGAGTATTTAAACCAAGTTGGAGGACCACGAACATTTACTTCTTTTTTTTCTGTAAGGTGTAAGCAAACATTTAATCAGATGTTTAAACATCTCTTTTGATGAGTATGCATCTCATGAAAATGTTTACATATGTACATGTACTTGTGTGTATGTTTAAACACCATTTATGATGTGTAAACATACAAACAAATGTTTAAACATTGTGGTCATATGTTTCATTTTATTTAAACATCACTATTATGTTTAAGACTGCTCATTTTAAGGAGCATTATGGAGTATGCACAAGGTAAGAGGTCAACCCCAGGGGCTAGAAAGTGGGCTGGAACGAAGAGGATCATCAATGTGTTCAAGTGTGAAGAAGAGCATTATATTACCTTGGAGTTCCTTGTGGAGGAAGCAAATATTTTAGTATAGGAATCCAACTATGGTGGCAACAGTGATGATGCCTTTGACACTTATTCAGCCAATCACTAGCATGTTCTCCATATATATTAAAGAGTATCGGATGTTCCAAAAGCTGCCAGAAGAGATCCTTAACAAGAACTCATGGTCATAGGAGTGTGTGCAAGATCTTTCAACAATCCACACCCGCACTACATCGGGTGGATATGCCTTAGTTTTCATAAAGTACCTTCTCAAGAAGACTCACTGGGACAGTCTTACTGAAGATAACATGGTGGACCTTAAGGTCTAATGGGTTGTTGACATTTTTCATGGTAAGATGGTACCATGATGGACAGTTGAAATCATTTGGGCTGTTATTAAGAATAATTTAACCTTTTTTTGGTACTTTTTATTTTTGGGTTATGTAAGATTAATTTGTGCTTTTGTTAATTTAATAGTAGTGTGCATGGTTAATTTGATGTTATAACTATCAACTGACTGTTTAAACATGTCGTAGTGTGATTCAAACATTGTTGTGGGTGTTTAGGAAATTATTTAGTTTAAGTTTGCAATTTAAAATTCGGTTGTCACTTTTTGATTCACGCCTTTTCAGAAAAAAATAAGTTATTCCTCCTACCCTGTGCACACCCACTCAAAGACACCCTTTCAAAAGCCTTATCCTCACACTGCACCCACTAAAAAGGCACACTTTCAAAACTCTTCTATTTTCTAACAACTCTATAAATACCAGATACTTCAACCAAAAATGATGTTCCCCTTCCCAACAAGTATGAACATCACAAAAAAAAATCAAAACTATGATCGCAGACCACGTTATTAGAATCATCAACTAAGGGTTGACATTGAAGACATTTGAATTGCCTCTAAGAAGCATGTGCACGGTAGTTGATGGCATACGAAGGATTGCAAGGGTCGTTTGAGTGATACTAGAGTTCATTGGTGGGGAACTTAATGACTACATAACCCTTACCATTTCTCCACCACCCGAAAATCAAAATTAGAATTGTTAGTTAGCTTTAATTTTCATATTTTTCATTGGTTAACATCTTTAATACTCGTGTATCCTCTACTATTTGACAGTGAAATTATGTTTATTTATTAAAGTTTAACTTCTTCTCGTGCGTATTTCGTATTCTTTCTTCCCCAACCCTCTATCTTGCTAAATTTTCTTGATGCCAATTTTGATGTTGGGAACAGTGTAATTAATGTTTAAACAATCAAAATGAATGTTTTAAACACCATCTTTGACGTGTACACATCGTAGGCCAGTGTTGGAAACATTGTACAATATGTGCAAATAGTAGGTTAGGTGTATGCAACATTAGAAAATATTTTTACATATTCCGAAGGTGTTTGAAACATTTTTTTTTTATGTTTGAATATTACTAGCAGTGTTTACAATATCCTAATAGATGTTTAATAATGAGTGTTATCGCTTCAAATATCCTCAAAATTCGACAAATACATAAGTTAAAGATTATTTAATAGTGTTATTACTTCAAATATGTTCAGTTATCATGATATAAATAAGTTAATGGTTAACTATTAGATCTATCACATAAAATGTGTTCTATTATAATGTTCACATATGAGTTACCACTAATTATTAGTGTTTTCACTCCAAATATGTTCAATTATATAGATATACATAGTTAACTATCATTTATTAGAGTTTTAAGTCCAAGTGTGTTCAAGTATCTACGCCTATATTAGTGGTGGAGTAGTTAACAATAATATCGCTCCTATTGTGTTCGACAACTAGTAAATACATGAGCAAACAACTAATTATTGGTCTTATCACTGCAAATGTGTTCAATAATGCATATATACTTAGTCCTATAATTATTTAGTAATCTTACCACTCAAAATATGTTATTTACTCGTGTTAACACCCCAAATATGGTTAAACACCAAAGATATGTTGAAACATAAAACGGGATGTTTAAGAATTTGATCAAAAAACCGAAACATTCAATGTATATGTTTAAACATAAGCAATAATGTTTCAAACGTTTGAAAATATGTTTAAACATAGACACAGATGTGAAACATTACGTACGATGTTGCACATACTTCACGATGTTTTGCGCGTATCATAATATATTGTAACTGTAATGACCCGATATTTTACAAGTATTATTTTTCCTAGTTATTCCATTAGTTTCGATATATTTATTTTAATCATTATTATTATAGAATAATTATTTATATAAATTATGAGTGGGAAGAAGGACTAGAGACATAATTAGGAGTAATTATTGGACTAATTGGATATTATTTTTATTAGTTGTATTGAAGTGAAAATATAAAAATATAATAGTGTAGAAGTGGGTAAGCCGTGTTTTAACTGCTTTCATACTTTAAAGTACATATATTAGGTTTTAAAGTAGAAGCTAATTAGGAGAAGTCTATTTCGGCTGAAACCTTTGCAAAAGTGACTTACGAATTCCATAAAAAACAGTTCAATAGCAGCTGCATAAGGGTTGCGTCGTTACTGAGTTTTCCAAGAAGCAGTTTGTGCAATTTTGTGCTCAGGTAAAGAGTTCTTTACTTTGGTCCACATAGAATTGAGTTGTCCAAAATATTTTCTCATATAGTAATGTAAATTGATAAGATAGACATTATAAAACAATGATTAATGATGATGTAATTATGATGTCATAGTATTAAAGTTTGATGTTACAAATTATTTGGGTGCAGCAATTATTTCATTCTTCTTCAAGGATTAGTGTTAACCCATAGCCATTTGGTGTTACTTGTGGCGTCGTGCAGTAAGGCGCTAAGGCAATTAAATTGCCAAGTGGATTCAGATATCGTTATAATGAAATATATTTTAATTTAGTTAGTGAATGGAGCTACTGTGTTGGTTACTTGAAGCAGTTTACTGAGTATTGAAATTGAAAACATAACTTCCTAATTGTATTATCTTTAAACTAGAATTTGACATAATCACATGTATGGTTTGGTATTTGAGATGTAGAAAATAAGTACTTAACTCTAAATTATGTACTTAGTGAACGTAAGTTATTTGAGGTTCGGGAACAATTATAGACTCGAGAATTTGAATCAATATAATATATTAATTATGTCTTCCGTCTTTTTAATTAGAGCGAGACCGTTTGGAGAAGATTCAGCGGGGGAAAATGATTGTTGAGTAGTGGTTTACTTCTTCGGACAGAGGTAGGTTGTTCTATCCCTTTCTTTGGTGGAATTTATCCACGCGGGATATTGTACATACGTTCTTTGTATGTGCACTGCCCTAGGTGTAACCTTTTACACCTTTTCGTTGTGTTTAAATATTTACTTGGAATATGTGTTGTTTTTCCTGGATTGTGTTTACTCCTGGTTGTTGTTTAAAGTATTGCAAGTTATGTGTATGTTTGACATGAAAATTTATGATTAATTTGATATGTCGGAGTTGGTCCAATTGATAATATTTCGGAGTTTGTCCATTTGATAGCCTCGGAGTTGGTCCACTATCTATTTTAGAATTGGTACATTTGATAGCCTCGGAGTTGGTCCACTATCACATGTTTTTGGAGTTAGCCCACATATTCTGCTGGTTTATTAATTGGGTTTAATTGTTGGTTCTTGAATGAGATTTATTGATGTTGAATGGTGTGATTGGATGGACTATTTAAATAGCGAATTATAACATGTTTCCTTTTTTTCTCCCTCCTCTATTATGTTAATTTATTGCTTAGACTAGTTTCCTGTCTTTCATAGGAACTAGTCTACCCACCTACAAAGTCCTTTTGACTTACGTTATTTTCTTTATTGTTTCTTATTATATGTTCGGGCAGATACGGTTCCGAGTACCAGCGAGCTCCGTGGCCTGAGTTGAAGATTTTCCTATTGATCAGTAGTGAGCCAACCATCCTCATTCCGCGGTGGCGCACCTTTCTATTATTTCATTCCTGTCATTTATTGTTTCAGATATTCGGGATATTTTATTCAGCATTTATCTTATAGATGTTCATGGCTTATGGTAGAGGACTAGACATTTCGTTTGCACTATGGGATATTCTGCGTATTTCAGTAATAAAAGTCACAACTTGAATTTTATTATATTATTTTTTAAATATTATTGAGGTTAATTATTACATAGCGAGTGGGTTCGCCCGATGGGATTTGTTCGGGTGCCCTCACGACCATCCAGGATTTTGGGTCGTGACAATTGGTATCAGAGCCTAGGTGTAGTGTCCTGATAAGTCATGAACAGTGCCTAATAGACAACCTGTTGATCAGTACAGAGACGTCTGTACTTATCTACGAGGGGCTATGTGGCATTTAGTGAAAATTTCCCTTCTTTCATTCCTTATCTCGTGCGTTGAGTTTGAAAGCGAAGGACTAAATTTTTCTAATGTTCGTTCTCACTATGGCGAAGGTTTGTTGTACTAGCAAGACTTTGACATATTTGGAAGCATCATAATGAAGGCAAGAAATTTTATATGTCAAATGCAATGTTCGTATACTCAAAATGGAGATTATGATTTTAGATTGCTTTGACTTTAATAAATCAATAGGGGCATAAAGGAATAGTTTTCACAATATCGCGGTTTGATAAGTTTCGTCAAGATTATTTGTGCATTATAGGGATTTTATAATTTAGAGCATTACTCGTCGGAATGAAGCTGCAAAGGAAATTTCTGTTGATAGCGGTATAAAATTGGGCTCTTTCAAGTTTATAAATTGCATAAGTGAGGTTTTTGGATTTAGAAATGTGAAAGGGAAGCCAGTAGGCCCATATAAAGTATTTGGTGTGGTGGTTATCAAAGTAGTTTGTAAAAAGGAAAGTTACATCACCAGAATTCTCTGATCTAGGCATGGGATAGTGTTTGTTTAAGACTTAAACAAAAATTTGCTGATTTCCTTTCCATTGATGATGAGTTCATCGAAAGTTTCAAATTTAAGCGATGTGCTACGACTCTTGAGGGATATATTATTTCATCCTTTGGTTTATGTCCGTGTCTCTTAGTAGTTGTTGTGCTATGTACAACTTGAGTTTGGAGAGCTTGACGAGACATTGATAGTATAATAGCAAGGTTGTACAAGGTCAGAGTGTAGTTTCCTTGCACAAGTTATCGATGGTT
Source organism: Petunia axillaris subsp. axillaris (assembly GCA_029990575.1). NCBI lineage: Eukaryota > Viridiplantae > Streptophyta > Magnoliopsida > Solanales > Solanaceae > Petunia > Petunia axillaris. The sequence goes on along the minus strand of JARKNS010000008.1, from coordinate 125,757,152 downwards.
TTTCGGCATCGAGTAGAAGAGCCTATAGTAGGTAACTAAGTTGAACTAGATTTGTGCGGATGTGATAATTATCTTTGGACCGAGTTTCTTTGGTTTCGATATATCTCCATTCTTTTCTATATGTGCTGGTGTGAAATTGTGTGCACCTTGGTAATCTTTGGACACTTATTAGAGGTTGTTGGATATGGAACGGGTTTTGACCGGCATGTATAGTCTTAGCTTAGGGATTGGATGCTTTTATTGGTTCATTTCTTCTTGATATGGTTGTCCTTCTATTTTTAGCAGGACCGGTATTGAATGTCCATATTCTATCAAATGTTACGAGAATCGGTTGGAAAATGGGCATAAAATGTTTGGCATATCTTGTGTTAGGTTGGGTATCTGATATTGAGCAATGTTTATTGATTCAGTTCTGGTTGTGTTTTCTTGAGGACGTCGTGAGTATTCTCCTGGTAGAGAAAGTGATTTAAGTATCATATCCATGTGGAGATGGTTTATGGCATTTGTTATAGCTTGATTGTGTTTTTCTTTAAGATCCACTCAAGATCATGATAACATTACTCGGAGATTCGATAGTTGGATATCCTAAGTATGTTTTTTTAGGACTCCAAAGGATAATACGAGTTTCTAGTATATCTTTTCAGGTTGCAAATGCTCGAGTTATTTTCGTGGGTCTGATTTATTATGTTTTAAGCAGTTCTTGGGTTCTTTTTCTGAGTATAAGCAATAATGACATCTCGTTATGTCTTGTAAAGGTATCACAACTCGTTGCATGGTAATGTAGGTAGTTCGATGTTGACCACATTCTACTTCTATGTGGATTCTTAGTTCCTTGGGTTTTGGCAGATATATTGGCTTGTTAAGGAAGGGGTTAATTTTGATGGTTTTTGAAACATGGATTGAGCTCTCGAGATCTTAAGACTTATTATTCCTTGATTTTGAACACCTGCATGAATTTGCTATTTGTTGATTCTATTCCTATAGTTTGTGAGTTTATTGACGTGTTTCCAAAGGTTTAGCCCCGTGTTCCTCCTAACAAACATATTATTTTTGCATAGGTGTTGTTCTATTTATACAGCCTATCTCAATTCCTCCTTATCGTATGAATTCTACAGAGCTGAGAGAATTAAAAGAGCAATTGCAGGACTTACTTTGTAAAAGATTTATCAGACCAAGTATTTCACCTTGAGGAGCTCCAGTATTACTTGTTAAGAAGAAGGATTTCTCGATGCGAATGTGTATTGATTATAGGCAGCTGAAAAAGGTCATGATTATGAATCAGTCTATGTTGCCTCGTATTGGTGACTTATTTGATCAGTTACAGGGAGCTAAGTTCTTTTCTAGGATTGACCTGAGATCCAGGTATCATCAATTGAAGTTTCCGGAAATTGACATCCCAAAGATGGCTTTGAGGACCTTTATGATTATTATGAGTTTTTTTTCTGGTTATGTCGTATGGGCTTTTACGTAAGTGATGAACCAAGTGTTCAGGCCTTACTTGGATTTATTTGTCATCGTCTTTGTTGATGATATCTTTATTTATTCCCGTAGTCGAGAGGATCATGAGGAGCACTTGAGAGCGGTTGTACAGACACTCAACAGTTGTGTTTCAAGTCTTCCAAATGTGAATTCTGGTTGGATTATGTGGCATTCTTGAGTCACATTGTGTCTAGTGAAGGAATTAAAGTTGATCCGAAGAAAATTGAGGCAGTTCAAAATTGGCCACGACCTACTTCTCCAACAGAGATACGTAGTTTCCTTGGCTTGGCAGGGTACTATCGGCGATTTGTTCAGGGTTTTTCTTCTATTGCAGCTCCGCTGACCCGTTTAACTCAGAAAGCTGTGCAGTTTCGATGGTCAGATGAGTGTGAGGCGAGCTTTCAGAAGCTCAAATCCTTATTGACTACTGCTCCAGTTTTGACTCTTCCTACTGGTTCAGGAAGGTTTGTAGTATATTCGTATCGGTTTGGGGTGTGTCTTAATGCAAAATGGCAGGGTGATTGCATATACATCGAGGCAGTTGAAGGTGAGTGAGAAGAACTACCCTACCCATAGCTTAGAGTTGGCAGCGGTTGTGTTTGCTTTGGAACTCTGGAGGTACTATCTTTATGGTGAGCCTTGTGAGATTTTCACTGATCACAAGAGCTTACAACACCTATTTAATAAGAAGGATTTAAATAGCAGGCAGCGTAGATGGCTCGAGTTGATCAAGGATTATGATCTTACCATTCGTTATCACTCGGGAAAGGCCAATATTGTAGCTGATGCATTGAGCCGGAAGTCTATGGGTAGTCTTGCGTATTTAGATGCTGATATGAGGCCCTTGGCGATTGATTTGCAGTCTTTGACTAACCAGAGGGTTAGAATATTCAACCCAGTGCCTGACAGAGTATTTGCTTGTATGATGTCCCAGTCCTCTCTAACCAATCAGATCAAGGAGAGGCAGTATGAGGATCCTTATTTGCTAGAGTTGCGAGATACGGCCCTAAGTGGGGGAGCGTCAGAGTTTACAGTTGGTGATGATGGTGTCCTTAGTCTCAACGGTCGTTTGTGTGTTCCTAATGTTGATGACTTGAGGCGGTTGGTATTGGATGAGGCACACAGCTCGCGATATTCCATTCATCCCTGTACCACTAAGATGTATCATAACCTTCATGAGTTATAATGGTGGAAGAGAATTAAGAAGGATGTTGTTTAGCACGTGTGTCGATGCTCAAACTGTCAGCAGGTCAAGTACGAGCATAGAAGACCCGCATGTTTATCCCAGGCATTACATATTCCGAGTGGAAGTAGGAGATGATCACTATGGACATTGTTGTTAGTTTGCCTAGGACTTTGAGATATCATGACTCGGTTTTGGTGGTGGTTGATAGACTTACCAAGTCTGCTCACTTTATTGCAGTAAAGACTATATATTCGGCAAAGAAGTTGGCTCTGATTTTTATTGAGCATATTATCCGATTGCATGGTACTCCACTTTCTATTATTTCTGATAGAGGCTCTCAGTTCACAGCACAGTTTTGCAGTCATTTCAACGAGAGTTAGGGACTAATGTTTAGCTTAGTACTGCATTTCACCCACAGAAGGATGGCCAGTCGGAGCGGACTATTCATATATTGGAGGATATGCTGAGAGCTTGTGCGCTGGACTTTGATGGTCATTGGGATGACCATTTACCCCTAGTATAATTCGCTTATAATAATAGCTACCAGTCTTCTATTCAAATGGCACCGTTTGAGGCTTTGTACAGACGTAGGTGTCGCTCTCCAGTGGGATGGTTTGAGTCTGGTGAGGTGATTGCTTTGGGTCCAGATTATGTACAATAAACTTTAGATAGGGTCCGGATTATTCAGGATCGCTTGCGGACTACTCAGAGTAGGCAAATATTATATGCAAACCGGAGGACCTGGGACTTGGTGTTTATGGAGGGTGATTTGGTTTACTTAAAGGTGTCACCGATGCGAGGTGTGATGAGATTCTGGAAGAAAGGCAAGTTGATCCCTCGTTTCATTGGCCCATTTTAGATTGTTCAGCGTATTGGTAATGTTGCTTATAAGCTTGCCTTACTAGATTCGATGGCGGTTCGTCCAGCTTTTTATATTTCTATGCTTCTACTCACATTATGAGGAGGTTCCTGTTGCTATAGTGGAAAGGGATACTCGTAAGTTGAGATAAAAAGAAATTTCCCTAGTAAAGGTGCAGTGGCGAAACCGTCCACGTGATGAGGCTGCTTGGGAGATCAAGATGAGTATGCGTGAGAAATATCCGTACTTGTTGGAGACAACAGGTATGTGTCATGACACTTGCTAGTTGAAATTTTCTTACGCCTTTTGTATATTACCTCTTGATGCGAAAAGAGGTGCGAATAAAGCCCTTCAGAGTCGGTCAGTGATAGACATCTCGGCAGGCTACAAGTATTGTTCGAGGACGAACGAGAGTTTAAGTGGGGGAGAATGTAATGACCCGATATTTTACAAGTATTATTTTTCCTAGTTATTCCATTAGTTTCGATATATTTATTTTAATCATTATTATTATAGAATAATTATTTATATAAATTATGAGTGGGAAGAAGGACTAGAGACATAATTAGGAGTAATTATTGGACTAATTGGATATTATTTTTATTAGTTGTACTGAAGTGAAAATATAAAAATATAATAGTGTTGAAGTGGGTAAGCCGTGTTTTAACTGCTTTCATACTTTAAAGTACATATATTAGGTTTTAAAGTAGAAGCTAATTAGGAGAAGTCTATTTCGGCTGAAACCTTTGCAAAAGTGACTTACGAATTCCATAAAAAACAGTTCAATAGCAGCTGCATAAGGGTTGCGTCGTTACTGAGTTTTCCAAGAAGCAGTTCGTGCAATTTTGTGCTCAGGTAAAGAGTTCTTTACTTTGGTCCACATAGAATTGAGTTGTCCAAAATATTTTCTCATATAGTAATGTAAATTGATAAGATAGACATTATAAAACAATGATTAATGATGATGTAATTATGATGTCATAGTATTAAAGTTTGATATTACAAATTATTTGGGTGCAGCAATTATTTCATTCTTCTTCAAGGGTTAGTGTTAACCCATAGCCATTTGGTGTTACTTGTGGCGTCGTGCAGTAAGGCGCTAAGGCAATTAAATTGCCAAGTGGATTCAGATATCGTTATAATGAAATATATTTTAATTTAGTTAGTGAATGGAGCTACTGTGTTGGTTACTTGAAGCAGTTTACTGAGTATTGAAATTGAAAACATAACTTCCTAATTGTATTATCTTTAAACTAGAATTTGACATAATCACATGTATGGTTTGGTATTTGAGATGTAGCAAATAAGTACTTAACTCTAAATTATGTACTTAGTGAACGTAAGTTATTTGAGGTTCGGGAACAATTATAGACACGAGAATTTGAATCAATATAATATATTAATTATGTCTTCCGTCCTTTTAATTAGAGCGAGACCGTTTGGAGAAGATTCAGCGGGGGAAAATGATTGTTGAGTAGTGGTTTACTTCTTCGGACAGAGGTAGGTGGTTCTATCCCTTTCTTTGGTGGAATTTATCCACGCGGGATATTGTACATACGTTCTTTGTATGTGCACTGCCCTAGGTGTAACCTTTTACACCTTTTCGTTGTGTTTAAATATTTACTTGGAATATGTGTTGTTTTTCCTGGATTGTGTTTACTCCTGGTTGTTGTTTAAAGTATTGCAAGTTATGTGTATGTTTGACATGAAAATTTATGATTACTTTGATATGTCGGAGTTGGTCCAATTGATAACATTTCGGAGTTTGTCCATTTGATAGCCTCGGAGTTGGTCCACTATCTATTTTAGAATTGGTACATTTGATAGCCTCGGAGTTGGTCCACTATCACATGTTTTTGGAGTTAGCCCACATATTCTGCTGGTTTATTAATTGGGTTTAATTGTTGGTTCTTGAATGAGATTTATTGATGTTGAATGGTGTGATTGGATGGACTATTTAAATAGCGAATTATAACATGTTTCCTTTTTTTTCTCCCTCCTCTATTATGTTAATTTATTGCTTAGACTAGTTTCCTGTCTTTCATAGGAACTAGTCTACCCACCTACAAAGTCCTTTTGACTTACGTTATTTTCTTTATTGTTTCTTATTATATGTTCGGGCAGATACGGTTCCGAGTACCAGCGAGCTCCGTGGCCTGAGTTGAAGATTTTCCTATTGATCAGTAGTGAGCCAACCATCCTCATTCCGCGGTGGCGCACCTTTCTATTATTTCATTCCTGTCATTTATTGTTTCAGATATTCGGGATATTTTATTCAGCATTTATCTTATAGATGTGCATGGCTTATGGTAGAGGACTAGACATTTCGTTTGCACTATGAGATATTCTGCGTATTTCAGTAATAAAAGTCACAACTTGAATTTTATTATATTATTTTTTAAATATTATTGAGGTTAATTATTACATAGCGAGTGGGTTCGCCCGATGGGATTTGTTCGGGTGCCCTCACGACCATCCAGGATTTTGGGTCGTGACAGTAACATAATTTTAAATGTTTGACATTTTAGGATGGTTGACTCAACATTGTGTCGGATGTTAAAACATTGTAATAATGTTTCAACATAACATAGGATGTTTACACTTGTAAACATATGTTTAAACATATTTCAAGATGTTTCTCATATGGAAGGATGTTTTGCACATAACATATGATGTTGAAACATTCACTAAAATCTTTAATATTTTGGGATGGTTGTGTTAATATGATGTTTGATGTGCAAACATTGTTTGCATTGTCCCAACATAACAAAAGGTGTTTACACATATCAAAACATGTTGCAACATGTCAACGGATGTTGTGCATATGCAGCATATTGCGCACATTAAATATAATATTTAAACATAACTATAAATGTTTAAAATTATTGGATTATTTGAGTCAGTCTCGTATCAAATGTTCAAACATTTGTGTTGATGTTTAAAAATTTGCAGAAAAGTGTAAATATTACGTGAAATGTTTGAATAAATTGACGATGTTTAGACATATAATGTTGTGTTTTTATCTTTTGAGTAAAAGAGACAATTTAATTACTACCTATGTATATAGATAAAATGATTGTCCTAAACAAACATTACAAATTAAAATACGGGCCGCATAGACCATTATCTTAAACAAACAAACAAATTAAAATGATTGTCTCAAACAAAGACACCAAATAAAGCCTTGTCTTAAACTGAAAAAAAACATCACTTATTCTTTCATTCATAATTGATAATCTTGTAACAGTTGGGCAGGTAGTTTTTTTATGGCCAACTCTTTTAAAAATACCACATCAATTCTTCCTCAAGAAAAATCGTTCCCCAATTGTTGGAATCCTCTTTATCTTTCTTCTTCCACGCTTGAGCTTCATGTAAGGGAAGGGAATTTTCCTCTCAACCAGTTTAGTAGGACAATCCTACCAAAATTCTTCATCTGGGACTGCATTGATAGTTTCTGCATCGGCAAGCAAGTACGAATCAACATAATAATACAGAGAAGTGTAATCATAGATTCTTCTCCCAAAATCTGCACCAAACTTCATTCGAATTGTTGTTATAGCATGTCGATAAGGTATTTTGTCAAAATCAAACTGCCTACAGGTACAAGTCCTGTCGTATAGATCCACAGTAGTAGTCACATCAGTTGTCCCCCTCCCCCCCCTCCCGAGAGATCTTGAATTCGTGGGTATCCTTTTGATTGACCAGAAGCTTGTTTCCCATTAACACATTATCTGCTATTTTGGTTTCAATCAGTTTGACATATGCGTTGGAACTGTTCAAAAAATCCATGCGCCTTTGATCGAATTTTTCAGCACAGTTTGTATTTATAGCATTGAATAAGGCATCAGTTGGGAAGCTCTTTCATCCCTAAACATAGCATTAATGGATTAGGAAATATTTGCAGTTATCATTGAATACTTACAATATTTTCAAAGAAACTCTTAAACAAGCTGACATAAAGGTTGAAACATCTATCATAAATTTAACATCTAACAGAAAGTTTAAAACATAGACACAAATGTTTGAACATCAGTTCTAACACTTAAACATCAATCATAATGTTTCAAACATGTCCTCAAATATTGTGATCATCAGAACTAAAAAATTTAATATCTAATAGAATGTTTCAAAGATCACTATAGAATGTTGCAAACATCAAATAAAATGTTTAAATATTTATGCAAATGTTAAAAAATAAAAAGTTAAAACACTTAAACATCAATAAGAACGTTGCAAACATCAAGAAGATGTTTCAAACATCTACCATAACATTTAAACATACATGCAGATGTTCGAAAACAACAAGCCTAAACACGTGAACATCACTAAAAATGTTTCAAACATCAATCAGTTGTTTCAAACATTTAACAAAAACTGTAAACATCTTCAAGTCGTTTAATCAGTGCAGCTAATTTTTCAAAATAGAACAGCTTTAAGATCAACTTGTTTCCAGTAAAATAGTATCTGCTCCACTTCTGAACCCAACTTTTTCCACTAGATATTTGGCAACCCTTGGATCCTCTGCGTCAATTTCTTTAAAATGATTTTCAAACTCACTTAACGATATACCTATGCAACAACATAGTATTTAGGAAGGAGATCTCCATAATGAAACATCGAGTGGAGGTTCTCACCAAGGTACCTAATATAATAACCATAATGAGCAGAAGGAAAAACCTTAGAAGCACCTTTTTCTATGCTTTTATGCCTATTAGAAACAATGCACACTCATCACTATCGGGGACCACGCCGAACAATTATTCAAAAAAGTATTCATATGCGCCATCACACTCTTTGTCAACTACACAAAATGCAATAGGATAAGTTTGCTCAGAGCAGACAATAATACTCTATTATATGGGCCAGTCAAAAAAGTCCCATACAACAAGGACTTTTTTAGAATGAGAAAACCCCCTGATCCAGGCACCATAAAACAAAAAAAAAATCCTCTTTGATCAAGTTGTAATCCAGTCTTGCTTCCTTCATTTAAATGCATAATCATGAAACGGTATGTATCAAGACAAGCATAATTGTGTTCATATGTCCCCTTTGCCAAGCTCTTTGCAACACTACGGCCATTTAGAAAATTTCAATAGCTTATATTACAACGCAAATATGCAAGAACTGTTCTCTTAATTTCTTTTGTGGTTAGTGCTTTTCCTCAACAAACCTACTTTTCATGTACTCATCAACGACATCGCACGTGGTGTACAGATGGTGGCTTTTAGCATACTCGAAAACACATATGTGTTCAGTGTTGTAAACAGTGTTATAAAATATATCACCATTTTTATACTTAATGGCTCGCAACCACCAACGAAAATTCTCGTCTATGCAGCGAGCACAAAAGACTTTTATCTTGTTCTTCACAGCCTTGAAATAAAAACGCTTCTTCACTGCCGCCAGCTTCAACAACACAACCAACTCACGCTTGTTCATGAATATTTTGCCATTGTAAAAACCAGTGACATCTTTGCGATTGTGGCTGAGTTGTGTTAGAACTAAACTCATGGCAGGTCTAGAATTACCTAACTTACTTTCACCTTGTTTTGCTTCCGTTGCTTCCTATTTTTCAGGCATATCCATATTCAATGGAGCATACTCGATGTCTTCCAACCCTTGAATTGGCGTTTGTTCTGCATTTGAAAATTCTTCCGACCGAGGAACAACATTTACCCTAAGAGTAGGTCTAGCACCAGCGGCATTAACGTCAGTCATAAAAAGAGAGACATAATTATCATTTTTTATTTGAGAGGTTTAGTCTTTTGCATTGCAACGGTCATCATATACGTAATACAAACATCCCTCGAATGCTCATTTATCTCCCAACATTGAATTATTTTCCCAACCAAATCAACATAGGTAACCTCCTTACTCACAAGAATTGGTCTATTCTCTTTCATCATAGTAACTCAAGTATAAAATTTTGCCTTCTCCACCATTGCCGAAGATAACCCACTCCTAATAATACCAGCACCATTTAATTGTCACACGTCCCAAGCATACAAAAAAATGGAATATATTAGGTAGTTATAACATAATATTCATCATACCATTGTTAATAGAAGCCAGGAACTAGAAATATTATAGTGATGTTTCAAACATTCTGTCAAGAATTCATAATATTTAAACATCATGATAGATATTTCACTTACTATGCCTCATGTTTGGAACATCTTATGGTTAAAAATGCAAGATGCTGAATTTATATAACACAGTGTGTAAAATATGAAATAGATGTTTCTTCAAACATTATTACATATGTTTCACCAAATGTGCCAAATGTTCGAGCATCTTATGATTTAAACATTCAATAAAAACACAAGATATTTAAACATATGGCACAGATGTTGTTTAAACATCACAAGTAATGTTTAAACATCTCCGCAACATGATGACAGATGTTTCACCAGGAAACCCATATGTGAAACATCGTAAAACTTTTTCCAGATCGATTTTCACAACCTAAAGCTTAAAGAAAACTTACCAGAGAGCAAGGAATGGGTCAAACATAAATGAAAAATGGTGAAACAATTGCACAATTTTGTCAAATTTGAGAAATCTTAGATCTGATCGAAAGGGGGTCAATGCAGTAGGAAATTTAGGTTGTATCTTCATGGGGGAGCTGAGATGAAAGCAAAAGATGAAAAAAATGGCCATCCGGTCACTGGCGACAGTGGAAAAAAAGGGAGAAAGAGGAAGCCGGCGGAATGTTTAGGTGCGTTTGGAGTGAAATATTTTTTGCTATTCTTCGGAGTGGGTTTGGGATTTTGTAGGGGGCTGATGCAGCCCGAACACGTGCTGATCAAGTGCTCGATCCACCGAGGAGACCGATGACAAGAAGCCAAGCCAAGCTACTGCACGATGTGCACGTTCACTTAGCCTGGCCGAAGGAAAATAATTGCTCCAAAGCTGAGTGGCCGAGCTCAAGAACCGAAGGCATTATCTTCAGATTTGAGCCCGATGGCAAAGTGACCGAGGACAATGAGCTCAAAGACAATTGAGCGTCCGAAGGCAACAAGTGTGTTCGAGCAGACAATCGAGAACCGAAGCCAAGGCTTACCGAAGTCAACGTCTGCCGAACACAATTTAACTCAGCCCTGCGTGGCTTATTTCTATTGGTCGCCTGTGACCCTTTTACTAGATTATCCTTAATATTTCCTATATAAACCTTGTTTCCTTTCATTGTAAGTAGCTAGTTTTGAACATTGATGAATTAATGAAAGTGCCGAGCACATTTCTTGTCTCCGTCGTGAGCAACCCCCTATGAGGGCTTTTATGGACTTGTGGCTTTCGGTTAATCCGATTGAACATTCCTCTTTGATCATTCAGTTTGCAAGAGGCAATGTTCTCTTGAGGATTGTTGCATAGTTTAGGTGATTCTTGTGTCCCTTTTGATCGAGCTTTGAGACAGGTTCCTCACTGTTCTTTCAAAAGAAGCAAGTCTTGTCTTGCTTCTATCTTTATCTTTTGTTGTTTATCTTCCGCGTTTGTGCTAAGCAACTCCTTCGGGTTTGCATTGCACCATCTTGGTATCAGAGCACGGTTTGGGCTTGTTTCTACAACCCCAAATCCTGTTCAAGTATCTTTATTTTCGTGCGTTGTGTCTTTATTTTCCGTTTCGTGTTCTTGATTTGGTTTTGTTACTGTTGGTGTTGTTATTTTACAAAAAAAAAAAAAAAAAAAAAGTGTTAAAAGAAAATTCAAAAATTGTGTTTGATTGTTGGTTGTTTGGGAAAAACAACTATTGATTCTTGTTCACCATTATTTCCTGATTCCAACAAGTACCCGACGTACTGGTTTCGTGACTAGGGTTTCTTGGTGAAATTTTGGACTGTTTTAAGCTTTAATGGTGGCTGGAACTTGAACCCCATTGTGTTTGGTTGAAACCGATGAAGATTGGTGGTTCTTGAGTGATTTGGGTTTGTTTGTTGCTTGAAAATCGAAGTTCTAAGTTTGAAAAACGTTGTCCGTACGCCGGAAAGTTGTTACGAATCTGTAATAGTGTACGACACGTCGAGCTGGTTCTTAGCTCAGAGGACTTTGACTTCCTTCGGTGTCGTCTAAGACCGGAGTCGAAAGAGCAACCCAGATCTGTTGAAATTTGTGGTCAGTGAACCGAAGTAGATTTGTCCGTACGCCGGAGCAAAGGTCACTGTTCCATTGAAGAAGAAGGGGTAAAGTGTAAACATCAGAACCCCAGGTGAAAATTTGTCGGCTGAGAAAAGGGAAAGTGGATAAGGTAAAACCCTATCCGTACCAAGGAGGGACCACTCTAATACGGACAAGAGTTGGTGTGATCGAAAAAGATTCCAAAAGGGAATCAAAGGGTAGATTCTCCTAGGTTCTCACTTTCTTTCGTGTCAAAATTCTAGTTGGTGGATCTTTTGAGTAATCGTCCTACTCGAGGTCGTACTAACTCTTTTGAGCTGATAGGAATTCGTGCGAAGGGGTGACCGAAGTCCAAACTTTCGTAGAAATTCTTTTGACTCCCCGAGCTCAGTTAAAAAGCATCCGTTCCATCGAGTCGAACAACACTTCACTCTTCCCGAAGAGGCAGTGACTATTGTCGATCTTGAAGGATCTTAGAGGACAGATCAATCAGATGAGCCACTGTTAACAAGTCCTTGAGTGATCAAAAACCGAACCCATAAATTGAGTGGACCCGAGTGCCACCCATCAAAGGTGAGAGAGTGTGTGAGGTGATTTCTAACCCTAACATTTGTTTGATCTTTGACTTGTGCAGGTACCATGGCTGGAAATGATGGCAAGGGCATTGAGAAGCCCGAAGTGTCGTTAGCCGATCTCATGGCTGCGATACAAGGCGTCAGTGCCGAATTAAGAGGAGTGACTGCTTGAGTGACTCTCCTCGAGCAGGGAAGCGCGTCCGTGGCCATGAATGGGTCCGGTGTTGGAACGAGCCAATCCACTCCGATGAGAGCTGTATGCTGAGCTTTTACGACAACATCAGTTGACAAGTGAAGCAATTCGAAGAGAACTTAACTTGGGCAATTCCCAAGCTGCTTATCAAAACTTGGGCATTCCCCGAGGAGAAAGAATACCACCTCCAAAGGCCCAAAGAGATCTTGGAGCCGTTGCCGAGGAGGTTGATGAAGAGGAATTTCCCGAGGACGAATATGAGCGTGAGCTGTCATTCGCTCAATGAAGGCAAGTTCACCGAGGTCGTGGAAATTTCCGAGGTCGAGGCCGAGGCGCAAATGTTGAAAGAAATATTGGGCGTGAGGCTAATGATCGAGAAGATGAGTTTCCCGAACAGGCTAGAGGTGTTCGAGACTCAAACTTGAACAATGTCAAGATCACTATTCCACCCTTTAAAGGAACTAGTGATCCCGATGAGTATCTTGAATGGAAGCTTAAAATGGAGCGCATTTTCGAAACCAATGAGATGACCGATGAGAGAAAAGCTGCCCATGCCATTGCTTCGTTCGAAGCTTATGCATCAACGTGGTGGGAATCTGACAAGAGACATAGACGAAGGAATGACTATCCTGAAGTCACTACTTGGCCGCAATTGAGGAGAGCAATGGATGCTAAGTATTTGAGTGCCAAGTACAGGCAGACTCAAATGCAAAAGCTCTATGAGTTAAAGCAAGGGTCCAAGTCTGTCCAAGAGTACCACGATGAGTTCGAAAAGGTTCGATTGAATCTTGATCTGGTCGAAGATGAAGAACAAGCCATTATCAGATTCAAAAATGGTTTGGCTAGGGATGTGTCATCTCACTTGAGACTCCACGTGTATCACACGTTGGAAGATCTGTTCGATGCTGCCACCGAAGCTGAGAAATTGGTGAAGGACGATAAGGCAAACCGGTATCGAGGAGTCACTACTTCTACTCCTTTGAACCGAGGTAAAGAATGGAAGAGTCCAAACCAAGCAAGTGCTAACGCTGTTTGAGATTCGAAGAAACCCTTCGAAAGAGGTGTGACCATTAACCAGTCGAGAGAAGTGGGAGGTAAAGTTCAACTAAACTCTCCTAGTGCTTCAAATATTCAGTGTCACAAATGCAAAGGTTATGGTCACATGGCAAAAGAGTGTCCAACTCGCAAAGTTATGCTTCTGCTCGAAGATGGAACCGTCCATGAGCAAGCGAGTGACACCGAGGAGGAATTTATCGAGGAGACTGGCCGAGCTGAAGGTGATGATGATCATGAGGCTGCCGAAGCTGATCATCCGGAAATGTTTCTTGTGGTTCGAAGGAATTTGAGCTGCATGACTCTTGAAGAAGAGGACAACCAGAGAGAAAACCTCTTTCATGCCCGATGTCGAGTGAGGGGAAAGGTGTGTTCGATGATCATTGATTCCGGTAGTTGTGCCAATGTAGTGAGCCAAACTTTGGTTTCACAAATGGATTACCTACGATGAAGCATCCCCACCCTTACAAATTACAATGGCTGAACGAGTGTGGAGAATTGAGAGTTGTCAAACAAGTGTGGATCAAGTTCAAAATCGGAGAGTATCAAGATGAAATGATATTCGATGTGGTTCCGATGCAAGCTTGTCATTTGCTATTGGGTCGACCGTGGCAGTATGACCGAACAGCTGTTCACAATGGCAGATCCAACACTTACACTGTGAAGCTCGATGGGAAGAGTTTCATACTCAAACCCTTGTCTCCAAAATAAGTCACCGAGGACTATAAACGGATGAAAGAATTGAAAGAAGCGGCCAAAGCTAAGCTTCCGATGGGAGCAAAATTGGGGCCCGAAGAGACAAACTCACCGCCCGAAGTGAAAGGAATTTGTGCAATCATGCAACCCGGTGAGATCTTACGAGGCAACGACCACGGTCAGATGATGATTTGCCTCGTGCACAAGGGTATCTTTCTAAACTCTAATGATGATTTTTCTAATGATAACCCTTTGCCTTTGTTTGTTCGTAAAGTTTTGCAGGACTTCGAGGACATGTTTCCCGAGGAAATGCCAGGTGGATTACCTCCATTGAGAGGAATCGAGCACCAAATTGACTTCGTGCCAGGGTCTCAAATCCCTAACAAACCTGCATACCGGTGTAATCCCGAAGACACCAAAGAGCTCCAACGACAGGTTGATGAATTGCTAAACAAGGGCCTCGTTCGTGAGAGCTTGAGTCCTTGCGCCGTTCCAGTTATCCTTGTCCCGAAGAAGGATGGAACATGGCGAATGTGTGTTGACTGTCGAGCAGTCAACAAAATCACGGTAAAGTATCGTCATCCTATCCCTCGATTAGATGACATGCTTGATGAATTGAGTGGTTCTTCATGCTTTACAAAGATTGACCTCAGGTCCGGTTACCACCAGATCCGAATGAAACCCGGAGACGAGTGGAAAACCGCATTCAAGACCAAATTCGGTCTATATGAATGGTTGGTAATGCCTTTTGGCTTATCCAATGCACCGAGCACATTCATGCGACTGATGAACCACGTGCTCAAACCGTTCTTAAACAAGTTCGTTGTCGTTTATTTCGATGACATACTTGTTTATAGTAGAACCATGGATGAACATGTCGAACACCTAAGGCAAGTGCTCGAAAAGCTTCGAGAAGAGAAGTTGTATGCCAACTTCAAGAAATGCGCCTTTGGTGTCGATCGTGTAGTCTTTCTTGGATTTGTTGTCAGTGATAATGGTGTCGAAGTCGACGAATCAAAAGTCGAAGCCATCAAAGATTGGCCAACTCCAACCTCGGTATCACAAGTTCGTAGCTTCCATGGCTTAGCTAGCTTTTACCGAAGGTTTGTTCGTGACTTTAGCACCGTGGCAGCTCCTTTAACCGAGCTGGTGAAGAAAGACCATCCATTTGTGTGGGAAGAGTCCCAAGAAAGGGCTTTCCAAGAGTTGAAACGGAGGCTTTGTTCTGCCCCATTGTTGCAACTCCCTGACTTCGGCAAAGCATTCGAAGTCGAGTGCGATGCGTCTGGAGTTGGGATCGGAGGAGTGCTGATGCAAGAATCGAAGCCGATCGCTTACTTTAGCGAAAAGCTTAAGGGTGCAACTTTGAATTACTCTACGTATGACAAAGAGTTGTATGCCCTCGTTCGAGCACTCGCCCATTGGCAGCATTATTTGTGGCCTCGAGAGTTTGTGATCAAGAGTGATCATGAGTCTTTGAAACATCTCTGAGGTCAGGAGAAATTGAATCAAAGACATGCCAAGTGGGTTGAATTTATTGAAAGCTTTCCCTATGTAATTCATTACAAAAAGGGAAAAGACAATGTTGTGGCCGATGCGCTATCAAGGAAATTTTCCTTAGCGACCACTCTCGCCTCTAGGCTCATGGGATTCGAAAGCATCAAGTCGATGTACGAGGACGATCCCAAGCTGAAATGCGTTCGTGACGCTATTTTGAGTGGCCGAAGGGTTGAGAAATATCAATGGTATGATGGCTACCTCTTCAAGAATGGGAGGGTTTGTGTGCCAGTGTCATCGTGGAGAGAGCTCTTGGTTCGAGAAGCTCACTCCGGTGGACTGATGGGACACTTCGGTGTCGACAAAACTCTTGGTATCTTGACCGAGCAGTTCCATTGGCCCAAAATGCGACGAGATGTGGAAAAGCTTTGCAACGCTTGTCTCGTTTGCAAGAAAGCAAAATCGAAGTCCAATCCTCATGGTTTGTACACCCCGTTGCCTGTGCCTGATCGACCTTGGGTTGATATATCCATGGACTTTGTCTTGGGGTTACCGAGGTCGGGGGGAGGACATGATAGCATCTTCGTTGTGGTTGACCGTTTTTCTAAAATGGCTCACTTTATTCCTTGCAAAAAGTGTGATGATGCACAGCATGTAGCTACATTGTTTGTTTCTAATGTGTTAAAATTGCATGGTGTACCTCGTACTATTGTGAGTGATCGAGATTCAAAGTTCTTGAGTCATTTTTGGAAGTGTTTGTGGGGTGCCCTCGGCACCAAGCTACTATTTTCGACGTCTCACCATCCTCAGACTGATGGACAGACCGAGGTAGTTAACCGAACCTTGGGATCTTTGCTTCGGGCAATGACCAAAGGGAAGGTTGGAAACTGGGCTGATCGTTTGCCCGTGATGGAGTTTGCATACAATCGAACGGTGCATCGAATGATCAACATGACCCCGTTTGAGTGTGTGTATGGCTTTAATCCTTTGATTCCACTTGATTTAACCCCATTGCCTCGAGATTCTATTCTTGATTTTGAAGGTACTCGACGAGCAGCCGCCTTGATCGAATTGCATGCAAAGGTGAAGAAGAACCTCGAGGAGGCCTATGCAAAAGTTGCCTTAAAGAAAAACAAGGGGCGTAAAAAGCTGGAATTAAAGAAGGGAGATTGAGTTTGGGTTCACTTCCGAAAGGAACGCTTCCCAAACCAAAGGAAAGGAAAGTTGGCTCCTCGAGGGGTTGGTCCCAAGCCAACTTTCCCGTTTGAGTGTGTGTATGGCTTTAATCCTTTGATTCCTTGAGTTTGGGTTCACTTTCGAGGGAAAGTTGGCTCCTCGAGGAAAGTTGGCTCCTCGAACAATGTTCTCTTGAGGATTGTTGCATAGTTTAGGTGATTCTTGTGTCCCTTTTGATCGAGCTTTGAGACAGGTTCCTCACTGTTCTTTCAAAAGAAGCAAGTCTTGTCTTGCTTCTATCTTTATCTTTTGTTGTTTATCTTCCGCGTTTGTGCTAAGCAACTCCTTCGGGTTTGCATTGCACTAGGGGCTAAAATGTAAACTAAATAACTTGGGAGTTATTTTGGAGTCATGTTTTATACCGTTAACAGTAATCCTAAATGAGGACCCTATACCAATATTTAAAACTAAGGGACATTTTTCTTTTTTTTAGACTCGGAGAGGACCCTCCAACTTAAGGACCCTGGTAACTAGGTGAAGCAATTGGGTTTAAGAGTATAAAGTTTTGGGCTTTTGACTTTAGCTTAAAATTGGGCTACAATTATATATTTATATACACACACACACACACACACAAAAGAGAGAGAATTACAAAATAAGCAAAAAGGAACATGGTCTTAAAAGGTTGAGTGATGAGTCCAAAATGTATAGGGTATTCCTGCTCGTGCTTGTCAAATTATAGTGTAGTTTAAGATATTGTCCCACAGAGATTGGATATTCTATACTACAAACTTGGAATATTTTATTTACTATTTTAGAGATTCCAGCTGATGAAAGTTGAGATTTTAAAGTTTAATTTACATTAACTAAACAAGACAATTTTCGAAAGATTTCAAATTTAAGAAGAGATGGGAATCAATGAATTCACTTGATAATATTTATAATAAAATCTTAATTTTATAACACGTATTTCTCTAAATAATAATTGGTTATTGCTAATTCAATTATGTTTTACTCACAAAGAAATAATCAATTAATAAAACACTCTGTGAGGTTATGTAAAATCAATTGAGCTAAATATATTGATGATTAAACCGATATAATTTTCTTGCTTGAATTGTGCTAAAATGTAATAAAAACTTCGTGAAAGTGAGAATATTATCACCAAAAATCAATAATCTTTCTCACAACAATTCCTCTGTGAGAATAAAATTGAGGTAATCACGATTACTGGTTTGGAATGATAATTACTAAAAATTACTTTCACTATTATTTTGTTCATCAGTTATTTATATATTAATTTTGCTCCGTGAGAATTAAAAAATTAATATATCAATAACTTAGAGATAAAATACATAGATGTGATAATACTTGTTATGTAAAAAAAATATCATTCTAGCATAGTATGAAAATATAATTGGAAGTTTCAAGCCAAGTATGTTTTTAAAATTGAGATAAACATTATAAATATATCAAGGTTCATCAACTATCCCAACAAAAGAGGTTACTCCAATATGGAGTAATAAAAACAAAAAAGGGGCCTCTTATTCTACACAAGAGGGAGTGGCTATTTATAGACAAAGATGGCTGGCAAAGTGAGATGTAAATTGCACAAATGATATATCTTTCTCTTCAAATCCCATATGCTAGCTCACACTTAGGCCAATGTAGATGACAATGTAGTTTTCTACCTTCAAAAGCCATGTGCTAGCTATCTTTAATTTACTTTGGCAAAGTGGAGAACAAAGTAGCTTTTCTTCCTTCAAATCCCATGTATATTTCCAATTTAGTTGCTACTTTGACAAATTTGATTTTTTTCTTCATTCTTATCCATGTGCTAGCATTCTTCAATATACTTTGGCAAACGTGGAAGACCAAAGTAACTTTTTCTTCTATTTCCCACATACCAATTCCACATTAGCTATTTTGGAGTTTGTTTGCCCAAAGTAACTTTACTTCTTTCCTTGCTAGAAATCTCCCAAACAAAATTACTTTGGCAAAAGTGGCTTCTCTTTTCTAGCTTCTTTATTTTTTTTTCAGAAAAGGGTCAAAAATACCCCCCTAACCTAATGTTTCTCCGAACGCACACGCAAGTATATGCGGTCGACAAGTAATAAAGTGATAAGTAGAGTATCGTTTCCACGAGGACTATTCAGACTGGACTCCTAACAAACAATTTCTTAACAACTATTCATGGATCTTTTCCAATAGTAAGAATATTATCAACTAAAGAATAGTAATTTAAATGGCGGAAATTCAGTCAAACAATGGGGAAAACTTTGGTTGTAAACAATATTAATGAGACGGTCCAGAGTCAGAGCTACGACCAATCCAGTTGAGTTTTCCAATTGATTCCACTCCTCGAATCCCGGATTACTAACTAACAGGTTAAATGTACCTGTGAAAACCTTTCGATTCTTCACGGTCTATGCAGGCTACTCCAATCCCTATATGTCTATGGGTTGAATCACGTGCACGCATTAACGAATTCTGTGATTAGTTAAGATAGGCGAGCAAGTATATGTCTAACATACACACAAATTAGTTCCCCGATGCCCAGGTTCACAATCTAGCCCTACTCTTTCTTATTGCATTCATAAATTCCCTCTTTCGAGTTCAATCTAAGAACCATAGATAATGCCTAATTATCGGGCCCTAATAATTAAACAAGTGAAATCAAGAAAGAATAAATAATCCGTTATGGGATTCAATGGGAATTCAATCTTCAAACATCATCCTTCATAAAACACTCTAACCCTAGAATGAAGGATTTAGCCACGCATACTCATAATCACAAGACAATGAATTGATGAAATAATGATGAAATAATTAATAGATGAAAGAGTAGGAATAAAACCCTTGTTCAATAAAGTATGGTGCTCAACAATTGCTCCAAAGTCTGAACCTCTCTCAATAACTAAGTAGAAAAGTATTTATAATGTTTACAAAAGCCTAGCAATTAGTTACGCTTAAGCCTAGACGAAATAGGACTTCCAAAAATGCTCCAGGGGAGCTATAGCTGGCGCCCCACGCCTCAAACCGCGTGGAACCAAGCAGAGGACGTCGAATCTCGCACGTAACGGTCATGTCCTGCGCCCCAAAACACGGAGGAAAGTTGGGCGATGTAGTGGGCGCCCCGCGCCTCAAACCGCGCCCCCACTGGGCGCTGTAGTGGGCGCCCCGCGCCACCTATAGTGCCAGGCCAATTTCCCTGCTTTCATCGTTCGCAGCTTGCTTCGTTCCGTGCCGTCGCGTGCTCGATCCAATCCTCAATCCAAATTCAATCATTTCTTGCTCGATTATGCTCTTCAAAGCTCCAATTTCACCTCACAACAACCTACAATCATACGACACAAAAGCAGTGCAAAATCACATTCATCAACTAGAAAACATGCGAATAAAGCATCCAAACATGAGGAAATATTAAGGAAATATAGGCATAAAATGCAAAATATCACCACCCCACACTTGAACCTTTGCTCGCCCTCGAGCAATTAGAAATGACTCCCCAATCTAGGTAGAACAGGTCTGCCTATGACTATGGTTGATACCGACCATTGAACAAATGCATACATGACTATTATGGGTCCAACAAATATGCCAATAATTTATCAAACATCAAAACATGAGAACAACCACCCCAAAACAACTCAAATGCACAAACTCGACTCATTGCAACCATGCTCCCATAAAATATCCCCTACCTACTCAACCCAGAAGCCACGACTTCACCTATCCCATGTAAACCGTGTGCCCTCACCAATAATGAAGCAAGAGAATGTCCCCTAAATATCACACACAACAATGAATATCAAGAATAGAACGGGGACAATAGCATAGAAAGAATTCACTCATTCTCATGAAAAGCTCACATGTCACACATGATGTACCATAGGCTTGCCCGTAGTGTAGGACTCCACTAATGTAGGCTCACTCCAATCGGAATTAACTAGGACTTTAAAGGGTTGTAATGTAGGCTAAGGGGCTGGTAGGATACATATGGATAATAGTGACTACCTCCCTAAGCACTTTAATACATCACATTCAATTTAAGCACATATCTCATCAAAGCCAACAACCATTTCACCCAACCAACAAATTTTTTCTTCACACACCTTTTCCACAAAGTAGCAATTTTTTTTTCTTTTAAGCACACACTAGCAAGGATGGATATTCTTTTCTTTTCATTTTTCTTTTTTCAATTTTTTTCACCCTTTTCGTTTTTCAATTCATTTAACTTCAAACCTTGCTAATGTTCCTTTTTCAACTACTTCTCAAGTTACCACATATCCCCCTCATTGGTTCCACTCAAACCCCTCCCCCCCCCCCCCCTCAATATTCAATCACAACTCCACATAATATCAAATTATCACTTAAAGTGCTTAAGGAGGGTCAAAAGAAAGCAATTTAGAACAAGTGGGTAAGCTCACGGTGTGAGTGCCAACAAAAAGGTCAAAGGGATCACACCAATCAAGTCCAAGGTGTATATAAGGGTAGACAAATCAAGGTAAAAGACTTATCCAAGAAAGCATGTATCATCTCCCCACTAGAGCAAACCTAGAATTTCACTTTGCACACACACGGGTCAAGTTCTAGACACCACTATGCAACATGGAGTACAATAAGATTATACCTCACAACACACATTGCACACAGTCCACACAAAATGGCTCCATCACAACTCTCAATCAAGCAATTAGGGTGCAACTTGTTGAAAATTAAGCACTAATGCACAAAGGTTCACAACAAAGTCAAGTGAGTGGACTCAAGCATCTCAAGGGGGTCATTCCATTTTTCTAGGCATGCATCACAATTTAAGACCAAAAGATACCACAAATAGCACATGCAATAAGTTCAAGTCCACCGGTATCAAACAAGCCAAAGGCACCTAGCATTCTACCTATTTCTTTCGTCTAGGGCCACCTATAACTCACTTCTTCTAATCCTAAAAAGAAGGAAAATTAAAAAAAAAACTACCCGGTTCAAAGGCCTCCCTGTGGAAAAGAACCGAGGCCATAAAAAAAACCACGGGGTGGATGACATGTACCACTAACAAAGACTAAAAAGAAAATCTTTTTGTAAATTTTTTATATTAAAACAAAAGCTAATACTAAAAAGGAAACAAAAATGTCAAGTGACAAAATAAAACTTCTAACGATACATGCATCAATAACCTCAAAAATGAAGAGGAGTTCCCCCACCCCACACTTAAATCAAGCAGTGTCCTCAGTGCTAAAAATAAGGAAGTGCAAGGGTAAAGAAAACTTCCCTGAAGGCCAATCTTGACGTGTGAGAGCAGAATGTGGAACAAGATAGCAATGGCACATCACATGTGAAGTTGAAGATGGGTTCTCTCAAAGAAAGGAAGAAAGCAAAGGGTCGTCGTAAGAAGAGAAGATATAAATGCTGGAAGTGAGCTAAAAGTGTCGTTGTGCCTCGACAATAAGGCGCTTCTTGGGAGGCAACCCAATTTGCTTGCTTTACTTTTTTTTATTTTTATTATTATTGTTATGGTTGTATATTACTTTGGGTGATTCTTTGGATTGCAGGTTCATGTAATGTCGAGTTTAAGTGTGGGGTGTCCTGACCTGCCTAATATTGATGACCTGTTGGGGGAAGTCTGAGCACCTCATGTTATACGGATGCTTGGAGGATGCTAGCGCCAACGGCTAGGCCGATTAGCCCTCAGGAAAGTTTTCTTTACCCTTGCACTTCCTTATTTTTAGCACTGAGGACACTGCTTGATTTAAGTGTGGGGTGGGGGAACTCCTCTTTATTTTTGAGGTTATTGATGCATGTATCGTTAGAAGTTTTATTTTGTCACTTGACATTTTTGTTTCCTTTTTAGTATTTGCTTTTGTTTTAATATAAAAAATTTACAAAAAGATTTTATTTTTAGTCTTTGTTAGTGGCCAGGACACCCCACACTTAAACTCGACATTACATGGACCGGCAATCCAAAAAATCACCCAAAGTAATATACAACCATAAAAATAATAATAAAAATAAAAAAAGTAAAGCAAGCAAATTGGGTTGCCTCTCAAGAAGCGCCTTAGTTAACGTCGTAGCACGACGACACTTTTAGCTCACTTCCAGCATTTATGTCTTCTCTTCTTACAACGACCCTTTGCTTTCTTCCTTTCTTTGAGAGAACCCATCTTCAACTTCACATGTGATGTGCCATTGCTATCTTGTTCCAAATTCTTCTCACACATGTCAGTTGGTTTACTTCCATGTTCTTGTTTGACACATTCGATCATAGAGCACTTTTCAACCTTAGTTATGTGCTCCTTATCGTTATAAACCTTGAAAGTAACCTTTTCTCCATGCGCTCTAACAGTCATCTCTCCCAGCTCCATGTCAATAATTGCCTTCAAGGTGACTAAGAATGGTCTCCCCAAAATGATTGGAGCTTCTCGGTCCTCTTCATAATCTAGGACTACAAAATCAGCAGAGAATGTAAACTTACCAACATTGAGCAACACATCCTCCAACTTACCATCGGGGCGAGTGAGTGATCCATCCGCTATCTTAAGAGTAACTGAAGAGGGCTTGATTGCTCCTAGCCCTAACCTATTGCAAACAGATAGAGGTATGAGATTTATGCTCGCACCCAGATCACACAATGCACCAGTGATATTATGCCCTCCAATGGTGCAAGGAATAGTAAACCTCCCAGGATCTTGAAGTTTTGGAGGTAGCTTGCTCAAGATTGTGCTAAACTCCTCGACTAACTCAACTGTATCTATCTCTTGAGGCTTTTTCTTCTTGACTAAAATCTCTTTTAATAACTTCACAAAGGATGGCATCAATTCAAACACATCAGTCAAAGGAATGTTATCTTGAAGCTCTTTCAACATACTCACAAATTTTTGATACTGGGCCACATCCTTCGATGGTATAAGTCTCTGAGGGAATGGTGGAGGCGGCAGAGGTGCCTCATTTTTCTCTTCTTTTTTCTTTACCTTCTCCACTTTTTCATCTTTTTCTATTTCAGCTCTCTCCTTAGACTTGGCCAGCAGCTCTCCACCTTCAATTAAAGTCACTGCAAGACATTGCTCAGGCCTTTTTTTAACAGTACTTATTGCTCCCACCAACTGCCACAACTGGTGCTCCAGGTTCTTTTGAGCATTGGCAAGATCTTGTATGGCATGTGCATGGGCTGCAGTGTCAGCTATCATTCTCTGCTGGCCTGCCATTAGCTGCTTTAGCATATCTTCAATTGAATTGCTAACCTGCTGTGGTGGAGCTGGAAGTGGTTGGTAATTATTTGGTGCTCTCATATTGCCTTGATAATAAGCATTACCAAACTGATTTTGACCCTGCGGCCTGTTTTGATTACCCACGTAATAAAATGACTCTGAATTAGAGGAGCAAACCTATATAGCATGATCTTGACCACAAACCTCACAAAAACTCTGGAGTTATTGCACTGGAGCTACTTGTGGCTGAGTTTGCGGTAGAGCTAGCTTGCGAATTTGATTAGAAATAGCATTCATCTTTGCCCTCAACTCTGAAACTGCATATAACTGAAGCACCCTAGCAGATTTCTGCGTAGTAGCTCTACCATCCCCCTGCCAATCAGGATTGCTCTGTGAAAACTTGTCTAGTAATTCATAGATCTGGTCAAAGTTTAAGGCCAGTACTTGGCCTCCAGCAGCAGCATCCACCACGATCTTGGTATGACCATTCAAACCTTCAACATAAGTGTGGGCCAACACCTCATTAGCCTGGTTGTGGTGCGGGCAATCTCTCAATAATGACTTGAATCTTTCCCAGGCTGAATACAAGGATTCTCCATCTCTTTGTCTAAAAGACATAATCTCACTCCTTACTCTAGCTGTTTTGGCAGATGGATAGAATTTAGCCAAAAATTTCTTAGCTAAAGCATCCCAAGTAATGATAGACCCATGCTTTTCAGCCTTTAACCACTTCTTTGTTGCCCCGATCAATGAAAAGGGGAAGAGTATCAATCGAATATAATCAGTTGAGACCCCTACTGGTGTGTATGTGTCACTAATCTCCGAGAAATTCTGGATATGTTGTTGTGGATCCTTGCGCAATAATCCAGCATATTTTCCAGTAGCATGTAACAGTTGTATCATGTCGAACTTAATCTCGAAGTGTCCAGTAATTTCAGGTTTAACTATGCTCGAGGCTACTCCCTCCAGACTGGGAAGAGCAACATCTCGCACAGCTAAAGCTCGATTTGCTGCCATTCCTACAGGTAAGGGTTAAAAGAAACCTAATACTTGAAACAGCACAAGAAACTCAAAACAAAAATTAAACCTGAATAGAAAATAATAAATCATCTGAAAATAAAACAGTCAATTATTTAGTCCCCGGCAACGGCGCCAAAAACTTGTTGCTCCCAACGCACACGCAAGTATACGCGGTCGACAAGTAATAAAGTGATAAGTAGAGTATCGTTCCCACGAGGACAATTCAGACTGGACTCCTAACAAACAATTTCTTAACAACTATTCAAGGATATTTTCCAATAGTAAGAATATTATTAACTAAAGAACAGTAATTTAAATGGTGGAAATTCAGTCAAACAATGGGGCAAACATTGGTTGTAAACAATATTAATGAGAAGGTCCAGGGTCAGAGCTACGACCAATCCAGTTGAGTTTTTCAATTGATTCCACTCAGCGAATCTCAGATTACTTACTAACAGGTTAAATGTACCCGTGAAAACCTTTCGATTTTTCATGGTCTATGCAGGCTACTCCAATCCCTATATGTCTATGGGTTGAATCACGTGCACGCATTAACGAATTCTGTGATTAGTTAAGCTTGGCGAGCAAGTATATGTCTATCATACTCACAAATTGGTTCCCCGATGCCCAGGTTCACAATCTAGCCCTACTCTTTCTTATTGCGTTCACAAATTCCCTCTTTTGAGTTCAATCTAAGAACCATAGATAATGCCTAATTATCGGGCCCTAATAATTAAACAAGTGAAATCCAGAAAGAATAAATAATCCGTTATGGGATTCAATATGGGGAATTCAATCTTCAAACATCAACCTTCATAAAACACTCTAACCCTAGAACGAAGGATTTAGCCACGCATACTCATAATCACAAGATAATGAATTAATGAAATAATGATGAAATAATTAATAGATGAAAGAATAGGAATAAAACCCTTGTTCAATGAAGTATGGTGCTAAAAAATTGCTCCAAATTCTGAACCTCTCTCAAAAACTAAGTAGAAGAGTATTTATAATGTTTATAAAATCCTAGAAATTAGTTACGCCTAAGCCTAGACGAAATAGGACTTCCAAAAACGCTCCAGGGGCGCTATAGTTGGCGCCCCGCGACTCAAACCGCGTGGAACCAAGCAGAGGACGTCGAATCTCGCACGTAACGGCCATTCCCCGCGCCCCAAAATGCGGAGGAAAGTTGGGCGCTGCAGTGGGCGCCCCGCGCCTCAAACCGTGCCCACACTGGGCGCTGTAGTGGGTGCCCCACACCACCTATAGGGCCAGGCCTATTTCTCTACTTTCGTCGTTCGCAGCTTGCTTCGTCCCGTGCCTTCGCGTGGTTGATCCAATTCTCAATCTAAATTCAATCTTATCTTGATCGATTTTGCTCTTCAAAGCTCCAATTTCATCTCACAACAACCTACAATCATACGACACAAAATCAGTGCAAAATCACATTCATCAACTAGAAAAAGTGCGAATAAAGCATCCAAACGTGAGGAAATATAGGCATAAAATGCCAAATATCACCACCCCACACTTGAACCTTTGCTCGCCCTCGAGCAATCAGAAATGACTCCCCAATCTAGGTAGAACAGGTCTGCCTATGACTATGGTTGATACCGACCATTGAACAAATGCATACATGACTACTATGTGTCCAACAAACATGCAAATAATTTATCAAACATCAAAACATGAGAACAACCACCCCAAGACAACTCAAATGCACAAACTCGACTCATTGCAACCATGCTCCCACAAAATCACCCCTACCTACTCAACCCAGAAGCCACGACTTCACCTATCCCATGTAAACCGTGTGCCCTCACCAATAATGAAGCAAGAGAATGTCCCCCAAATATCACACACAACAACGAATATCAAGAATGGAACGGGGACAATAGCATAGAAAGAATTCACTCACTCTCATGAAAAGCTCACATGTCACACATGATGTACCATAGGATTGCCCGTAGTGTAGGACTCCACTAATGTAGGCTCACTCCAATCGGAATTAACTAGGACTTTAAAGGGTTGTAATGTAGGCAAAGCGGCTGGTAGGATACATATGGATAATAGCGACTACCTCCCTAAGCACTTTAATACATCACATTCAATTTAAGCACATATCTCATCAAAGCCAACAACCACTTCACCCAACCAACAAATTTTTTCTTCACACACCTTTTCCACAAAGTAGCATTTTTTTTTTCTTTTAAGCACACACTAGCAAGGATGGATATTCTTTTCTTTTCTTTTTTCTTTTTTCAATTTTTTCACCCTTTTCTTTTTTCAATTCAATTAAATTCAAACCTTGCTAATGTTCTTTTTTCAACTACTTTACAAGTTACCACATATCCCCCTCATTGGTTCCACTCAAACCCCCTCCCCTCCCCCTCAATATTCAACCACAACTCCACATAATATCAAATTATCACTTAAAGTGCTTAAGGAGTAAAGGGTCAAAAGAAAACAATTTAGAACAAGAGGGTAGACTTGCGGTGTGGGTGCCAAAAAAAAGGTCAAAGGGATCACAACAATCAAGTCCAAGGTGTATATAAGGGTAGGCAAATGAAGGTAAAAGGTTTATCCAAGAAGGCATGTATCATCTCCCGACTAGAGCAAACCTAGGATTTTGCTTTGCACACACACGGGTCAAGTTCTAGACACCACTATGCAACATGGAGTACAATAAGAATATGCCTCACAACACACATAGCACACAGTCCACACAAAATGGCTCCATCACAACTCTCAATCAAGCAATTAGGGTGCAACTTGTTGAAAATTAAGCACTAATGCACAAAGGTTCACAACAAAGTCAAGTGAGTGGATCAAGCATCCAGGGGGTCATTCCATTTTTTCTAGGCATGCATCACAATTTAAAACCAAAGGACACCACAAATAGCACATGCAATAAGTTCAAGTCCACCGGTATCAAACAAGCCAAAGGCACCTAGCATTCTACCTATTTCTTTCGTCTAGGGCCACCTATAACTCACTACTTCTAATCCTAAAAAGAAGGAAAATTATAAAATAAAAAAAAATAAAAAAAAAAACTACCCGGTTCAAACGCCTCCCCGTGGAAAAGAACCGAGGCCATAAGAAAAACCACGGGGTGGATGACATGCACCACTAACAAAGACTAAAAAGAAAATCTTTTTGTAAATTTTTTATATTAAAACAAAAGCAAATACTAAAAAGGAAACAAAAATCTTAAGTGAAAAAATAAAACTCCTAACAATACATGCATCAGTAACCTCAAAAATAAAGGGGAGTTCCCCCAACCCACACTTAAATCATGCAGTGTCCTCAATGCTAAAAATAAGGAAGTGCAAGGGTAAAGAAAACTTCCCTGAGGGCTAATTGGCCTAGCCGTTGGTGCTAGCATCCTCCAAGCTTCTGTATAACATGAGGTACTCAGACTTCCCCCAACAGGTCATCAATATTAGGCAGGGGTCAGGACACCCCACACTTAAACTCGACATTACATGAACCTGCAATCCAAAGAATCACCCAAAGTAATATACAACCATAAAATAATAATAAAAAAAGTAAAGCAAGCAAATTGGGTTGCCTCCCAAGAAGCGCCTTAGTTAATGTCGTGGCACAACGATGCTTTTAGCTCACTTCCAGCATTTATATCTTCTCTTCTTACGACGACCCTTTGCTTTCTTCCTTTCTTTAAGAGAACCCATCTTCAACTTCACATGTGATGTGCCATTGCTATCTTGTTCCACATTCTGCTCATACACGTCATTTGGTTTACTTCCATGTTCTTGTTTGACACATTCAATCATAGAGCACTCTTCAACCTTAGTTATGTACTCCTTCTCATTATAAACCTTGAAAGTAACCTTTTTTCCATGCGCTCTAACAGTCATCTCTCCCAGCTCCATGTCAATAATTGCCTTCGAGGTGACTAAGAATGGTCTCCCCAAAATGATTGGAGCTTCTCGGTCCTCTTCATAATCTAGGACTACGAAATCAGCAGAGAATGTAAACTTATCAACTTTAAGCAACACATCCTCCAACTTACCATCGGGGCGAGTGAGTAATCCATCCGCCATCTTAAGAGTAACTGAAGAGGGCTTGATTGCTCCTAGCCCTAATCTTTTGCAAATAGATAGAGGCATGAGATTTATGCTCGCACCCAGATCACACAATGCACCAGTGATATTATGCCCTCCAATGGTGCAAGGAATAGTAAACCTCCCAGGATCTTGAAGTTTTGGAGGTAGCTTGCTCAAGATTGTGCTAAACTCCTCGACTAACTCAACTGTATCTATCTCTTGAGGCTTTTTCTTCTTGACTAAAATCTCTTTTAATAACTTCACAAAGGATGGCATCAATTAATGCACATCAATCAAAGGAATGTTAACTTGAAGCTCTTTCAACATACTCACAAATTTTTTATACTGGACCACATCCTTCTATGGTATAAGTCTCTGCGGGAATGGTGGAGGCGGCAGATGTGCCTCATTTTTCTCTTCTTTATTCTTTACCTTCTCCACTTTTTCAACTTTTTCTATTGCAGCTCTCTCCTCAGACTTGGCCAGCAGCTCTCCACCTTCAATTAAAGTCACTGCAAGACATTGCTCAGGCCCTTTTTTAACAGTACTTATTGCTCCCACCAACTGCCCCAACTGGTGCTCCAGGTTCTTTTGAGCATTGGCAAGATCTTGTATGACATGTGCATGGGCTGCAGTGTCGGTTATCATTCTTTGCTGGCCTGCCATTAGCTGCTTTAGCATATCTTCAACTGAATTGCTAACCTGCTGTGGTGGAGCTGGAAGTGGTTGGTTATTATTTGGGGCTCTCATATTGCCTTGATAATAAGCATTACCAAACTGATTTTGACCCTGCGGCCTGTTTTGATTACCCACGTAATAAAATGACTCTGGATTAGAGGAGCAAACCTCTGTAGTATGATCTTTACCACAAACCTCACAAAAACTCTGGAGTTATTGCACTGGAGCTACTTGTGGCTGAGTTTGCGGTAGAGCTAGCTTGCTAATTTGATTAGAAATAGCATCCATCTTTGCCCTCAGCTGTGAAACAGCATCTAACTGAAGCACCCCAGCAGATTTCTACGTAGTAGCTCTACCATCCCCATGCCAATCAAGATTGCTCTGTGAAAACTTGTCTAGTAATTCATAGATCTGGTCAAAGTTTAAGGCCAGTACTTGGCCTCCGGCAGCAGCATCCACCACGATCTTGGTATGACCATTCAAACCTTCAACATAAGTGTGGGCCAACACCTCATTAGCCTGGTTGTGGTGCGGGCAATCTCTCAATAATGACTTGAATCTTTCCCAGGCTGAATACAAGGATTCTCCATCTCTTTGTCTAAAAGACATAATCTCACTCCTTATTCTAGCTGTTTTGGCAGATGGATAGAATTTAGCCAAAAATTTCTTAGCTAAAGCATCCCAAGTAATGATAGACCCATGCTTTTCAGCCTTTAACCACTTCTTTGTTGCCCCGATCAATGAAAAGGGGAAGAGTATCAATCGAATATAATCAGTTGAGACCCCTACTGGTGTGTATGTGTCACTAATCTCCGAGAAATTCTGGATATGTTGTTGTGGATCCTTGCGCAATAATCCAGCATATTTTCCAGTAGCATGTAACAGTTGTATCATGCCGAACTTAATCTCGAAGTGTCCAGTAATTTCAGGTTTAACTATGCTCGAGGCTACTCCCTCCAGACTGGGAAGAGCAACATCTCGCACAGCTAAAGCTCGATTTGCTGCCATTCCTACAGGTAAGGGTTAAAAGAAACCTAATACTTGAAACAGCACAAGAAACTCAAAACAAAAATTAAACCTGAATAGAAAATAATAAATCATCTGAAAATAAAACAGTCAATTATTTAGTCCCCGGCAACGGCGCCAAAAACTTGTTGCTCCCAACGCACACGCAAGTATACGCGGTCGACAAGTAATAAAGTGATAAGTAGAGTATCGTTCCCACGAGGACTATTCAGAATGGAATCCTAACAAACAATTTCTTAACAACTATTCAAGGATATTTTCCAATAGTAAGAATATTATCAACTAAAGAACAGTAATTTAAATGGTGGAAATTCAGTCAAACAATGGGGCAAACTTTGGTTGTAAACAATATTAATGACACGGTCCAGGGTCAGAGCTACGACCAATCCAGTTGAGTCTTCCAATAGATTCCACTCCTCGAATTTCGGATTACTAACTAACATGTTAAATGTACCCGTGAAAACCTTTCGATTTTTCACGGTCTATGCAGGCTATGGGTTGAATCGCGTGCACGCATTAACGAATTCTGTGATTAGTTAAGCTAGGTGAGCAAGTATATGTCTATCATACTCACAAATTGGTTCCCCGATGCCAAGGTTCACAATCTAGCCGTACTCTTTCTTATTGCGTTCATAAATTCCCTCTTTCGAGTTCAATCTAAGAACAATAGATAATGCGTAATTATAGGGCTCTAATAATTAAACAAGTGAAATCAAGAAAGAATAAATAATCCATTATGGGATTCAATATGGGGAATTCAATCTTCAAACATCAACCTTCATAAAACACTCTAACCCTAGAACGAAGGATTTAGCCATGCATACTCATAATCACAAGACAATGAATTAATGAAATAATGATGAAATAATTAATAGATGAAAGAATAGGAATAAAACCCTTGTTCGATGAAGTATGGTGCTCAACAATTGCTCCAAAGTCTGAACCTCTCTCAAAAACTAAGTAGAAGAGTATTTATAATGTTTACAAAATCCTAGAAATTAGTTACGCCTAAGCCTAGACGAAATAGGACTTCCAAAAACGCTCCTGGGGCGCTATAGCTGGCGGCCCGCGACTCAAACTGCGTGGAACCAAGCAGAGGACGTCGAATCTCGCACATAACGGCCATGCCCCCCGCCCCAAAATGCGGAGGAAAGTTGGGCGTTGCAGTGGGCGCCCCGCGCCTCAAACCGCGCCTCCACTGGGCGCTGTAGTGGGCGCCCCACGCCGCCTATAGCGCCAGGCCAATTTCCTACTTTTGTCGTTCGCGGCTTGCTTCGTTCCGTGCCTTCGCGTGCTCGATCCAATTCTCAATCCAAATTCAATCTTATCTTGCTCGATTATACTCTTCAAAGCTCCAATTGCACCTCACAACAACCTACAATCATACGACACAAAATCAGTGCAAAATCACATTCATCAACTAGAAAACGTGCGAATAAAGCATCCAAACGTGAGGAAATATTAAGGAAATATAGGCATAAAATGCCAAATATCACCACCCCACACTTGAACCTTTGCTCGCCCTCGAGCAATCAGAAATGACTCCCCAATCTAGGTAGAACAGGTCTGCCTATGACTATGGTTGATACCGACCATTGAACAAATGCATACATGACTATTATGGGTCCAACAAATATGCCAATAATTTATCAAACATCAAAACATGAGAACAACCACCCCAAAACAACTCAAATGCACAAACTCGACTCATTGCAACCATGCTCCCATAAAATATCCCCTACCTACTCAACCCAGAAGCCACGACTTCACCTATCCCATGTAAACCGTGTGCCCTCACCAATAATGAAGCAAGAGAATGTCCCCCAAATATCACACACAACAATAAATATCAAGAATAGAACGGGGACAATAGCATAGAAAGAATTCACTCACTCTCATGAAAAGCTCACATGTCACACATGATGTACCATAGGCTTGCCCGTAGTGTAGGACTCCACTAATGTATGCTCACTCCAACCGGAATTAACTAGAACTTTAAAGGGTTGTAATGTAAGCTAAGGGGCTGGTAGGATACATATGGATAATAGTGGCTACCTCCCTAAGAACTTTAATACATCACATTCAATTTAAGCACATATCTCATCAAAGCCAACAACCACTTCACCCAACCAACAAATTTTTTCTTCACACACCTTTTCAACAAAGTAGCAATTTTTTTCTTTTAAGCACACACTAGCAAGGATTGATATTCTTTTCTTTTCTTTTTTCAATTTTTTTCACCCTTTTCTTTTTTCAATTCAATTCACTCCAAACCTTGCTAATGTTCTTTTTTCAACTACTTCTCAAGTTACCACATATCCCCCTCATTGGTTCCCCTCAAAACCCTCCAACATTCAACCACAACTCCACATAATATCAAATTATCACTTAAAGTACTTAAGGAGTAAAGGGTCAAAAGAAAGCAATTTAGAACAAGTGGGTAGACTCGCGGTGTGGGTGCCAACAAAATGGTCAAAGGGATCACAACAATCAAGTCCAAGGTGTATATAAGGGTAGGCAAATCAAGGTAAAAGGCTTATCCAAGAAGGCATGTATCATCTCCCGACTAGAGCAAACCTAGGATTTCGCTTTGCACACACACGGGTCAAGTTCTAGACACCACTATACAGCATAGAGTACAATAAGAATATGCCTCACAACACACATTGCACACCGTCCACATAAAATGGCTCCATCACAGCTCTCAATCAAGCAATTAGGGTGCAACTTGTTGAAAATTAAGCACTAATGAACAAAGGTTCACAACAAAGTCAAGTGAGTGGACTCAAGCATCTCAAGGGGGTCATTCCATTTTTTCTAGGCATGCATCACAATTTAAGACCAAAAGATACCACAAATAATACATGCAATAAATTCAAGTCCACCGGTATCAAACAAGCCAAAGGCACCTAGCATTCTACCTATTTCTTTCGTCTAGGGCCACCTATAACTCACTACTTCTAATCCTAAAAAGAAGGAAAATTAAAAAAAAAAAAAAAAAAAAAAAAAAAAAAACTACCCGGTTCAAAGGCCTCCCCGTGGAAAAGAACCGAGGCCATAAGAAAAACCACGGGGTGGATGACATGTACCACTAACAAAGACTAAAAAGAAAATCTTTTTGTAAATTTTTTATATTAAAACAAAAGCAAATACTAAAAAGGAAACAAAAATGTCAAGTGACAAAATAAAACTTCTAACGATACATGCATCAATAACCTCAAAAATAAAGAGGAGTTCCCCCACCCCACACTTAAATCAAGCAGTGTCCTCAGTGCTAAAAATAAGGAAGTGCAAGGGTAAAGAAAACTTTCCTGAGGGCTAATCGGCCTAGCCGTTGGCGCTAGCATCCTCCAAGCATCCGTATAACATGAGGTGCTCAGACTTCCCCCAACAGGTCATCAATATTAGGCAGGTCAGGACACCCCACACTTAAACTCGACATTACATGAACCTGCAATCCAAAGAATCACCCAAAGTAATATACAACCATAACAATAATAATAAAAATAAAAAAAAGTAAAGCAAGCAAATTGGGTTGCCTCCCAAGAAGCGCCTTATTGTCGAGGCACAACGACACTTTTAGCTCACTTCCAGCATTTATATCTTCTCTTCTTACGACGACCCTTTGCTTTCTTCCTTTCTTTGAGAGAACCCATCTTCAACTTCACATGTGATGTGCCATTGCTATCTTGTTCCACATTCTGCTCTCACACGTCATTTGGTTTACTTCCATGTTCTATTTTGGCACATTCGATCATAGAGCACTCTTCAACCTTAGTTATGTACTCCTTCTAATTATAAACCTTGAAAGTAACCTTTTCTCCATGCGCTCTAACAGTCATCTCTCCCAACTCCATGTCAATAATTGCCTTCGAGGTGACTAAGAATGGTCTCCCCAAAATGATTGGAGCTTCTCGGTCCTCTTCATAATCTAGGACTACAAAATCAGCAGAGAATGTAAACTTATCAACTTTAAGCAACACATCCTCCAACTTACCATCGGGGCGAGTGAGTGATTCATCCGCCATCTTAAGAGTAACTGAAGAGGGCTTGATTGCTCCTAGCCCTAACCTTTTGCAAACAGATAGAGGCATGAGATTTATGCTCACACCCAGATCACACAATGCACCAGTGATATTATGCCCTCCAATGTTGCAAGGAAATAGTAAACCTCCCAGGATCTTGAAGTTTTGGAGGTAGCTTGCTCAAGAATGTACTAAACTCCTCGACTAACTCAACTGTATCTATCTCTTGAGGCTTTTTCTTCTTGACTAAAATCTCTTTTAATAACTTCACAAAGAATGGCATCAATTCAAACACATCAGTCAAAGGAATGTTAACTTGAAGCTCTTTCAATATACTCACAAATTTTTGATACTGGGCCACATCCTTCGATGGTATAAGTCTCTGCGGGAATGGTGGAGGCGGCAGAGGTGCCTCATTTTTCTCTTCTTTCTTCTTTACCTTCTCCACTTTTTCAACTTTTTCTATTTCAACTCTCTCCTCAGACTTGGCCAGCAGCTCTCCACCTTCAATTAAAGTCACTGCAAGACATTGCTCAGGCCCTTTTTTAACAGTACTTATTGCTCCCACCAACTGCCCCAACTGGTGCTCCAGGTTCGTTTGAGCATTGGCAAGATCTTGTATGGCATGTGCATGGGCTGCAGTGTCGGCTATCATTCTCTGCTGGCCTGCCATTAGCTGCTTTAGCATATCTTCAACTGAATTGCTAACCTGCTGTGGTGGAGCTGGAAGTGGTTGGTAACTATTTGGGGCTCTCATATTGCCTTGATAATAAGCATTACCAAACTGATTTTGATTCTGCGGCATGTTTTGATTACCCACGTAATAAAATGACTCTGGATTAGAAGAGCAAACCTCTGTAGCATGATCTTGACCACAAACCTCACAAAAACTCTGGAGTTATTGCACTGGAGCTACTTGTGGCTGAGTTTGCGGTAGAGCTAGCTTGCTAATTTGATTAGAAATAACATCCATCTTTGCCCTCAGCTCTGAAACTGCATCTAACTGAAGCACCCCAGCAGATTTCTGCGTAGTAGCTCTACCATCCCCCTGCCAATCAGGATTGCTCTGTGAAAACTTGTCTAGTAATTCATAGATCTGGTCAAAGTTTAAGGCCAGTACTTGGCCTCCAGCAGCAGCATCCACCACGATCTTGGTATGACCATTCAAACCTTCAACATAAGTGTGGGCCAACATCTCATTAGACTAGTTGTGGTGCGGGCAATCTCTCAACAATGACTTGAATCTTTCCCATGCTGAATACAAGGATTCTCCATCTCTTTGTCTAAAAGACATAATCTCACTTTTTATTCTAGCTGTATTGGCAGATGGATAGAATTTAGCCAAAAATTTCTTAGCTAAAGCATCCCAAGTAATGATAGACCCAGACTTTTCAGTCTTTAACCGCTTCTTTGCTGCCCCGATCAATGAAAAGGGGAAGAGTATCAATCGAATATAATCAGTTGAGACCCCTACTGGTGTATATGTGTCACTAATCTCTAAGAAATTCTGGATATGTTGTTGTGGATCCTCGTGCAATAATCCAACATATTGTCCAGTCGCATGTAACAGTTGTATCATGCCGGACTTAATCTCGAACTGTCCAGTAATTTCAGGTTTAACTATGCTCGAGGCTACTCCCTCCAGACTGGGAAGAGCAACATCTCGCACAGCTAAAGATCGATTTGCTGCCATTCCTACAGGTAAGGGTTAAGAGAAACCTAATACTTGAAACAGCACAAGAAACTCAAAACAAAAATTAAACCTGAATAGAAAATAATAAATCGTCTGAAAAGAAAACAGTCAATTATTTAGTCCCCGTCAACGGCGCCAAAAACTTGTTGCTCCCAACGCACACGCAAGTATACGCGGTCGACAAGTAATAAAGTGATAAGTACAAAGAATTTCTTAACAACTATTCAAGGATCTTTTCCAGTAGTAAGAATATTATCAACTAAAGAACAGTAATTTAAATGGTGGAAATTCAGTCAAACAATGGGGCAAACATTGGTTGTAAACAATATTAATGAGAAGGTCCAGGGTCAGAGCTACGACCAATCCAGTTGAGTTTTTCAATTGATTCCACTCAGCGAATCTCAGATTACTTACTAACAGGTTAAATGTACCCGTGAAAACCTTTCGATTTTTCATGGTCTATGCAGGCTACTCCAATCCCTATATGTCTATGGGTTGAATCACGTGCACGCATTAACGAATTCTGTGATTAGTTAAGCTTGGCGAGCAAGTATATGTCTATCATACTCACAAATTGGTTCCCCGATGCCCAGGTTCACAATCTAGCCCTACTCTTTCTTATTGCGTTCACAAATTCCCTCTTTTGAGTTCAATCTAAGAACCATAGATAATGCCTAATTATCGGGCCCTAATAATTAAACAAGTGAAATCAAGAAAGAATAAATAATCCGTTATGGGATTCAATATGTGGAATTCAATCTTCAAACATCAACCTTCATGAAATACTCTAACCCTAAAACGAAGGATTTAGCCACGCATACTCATAATCACAAGACAATGAATTGATGAAATAATGATGAAAGAATTAATAGATGAAAGAATAGGAATAAAACCCTTTTTCAATGAAGTATGGTGCTCAACAATTGCTCCAAAGTATGAACCTCTCTAAAAAACTAAGTACAAGAGTATTTGTAATGTTTACAAAATCCTAGAATTTAGTTACGCCTAAGCCTAGACGAAATAGGACTTCCAAAAACACTCCAGGGGCGCTATAGCTGGCGCCACGCGCCTCAAACCCCATGGAACCATGCAGAGGATGTCGAATCTCACACGTAACGGCCAAGCCCCGTGCCCCAAAATACGGAGGAAAGTTGGGCGCTGCAGTGGGCGCCCCACGCCTCAAACCGCGCCCCCACTGGGCGCTGTAGTGGGCGCCACGCGCCACCTATAGCGCCAGGCCAATTTCCCTGCTTTCGTCGTTCGCAGCTTGCTTCGTTCCGTGCCTTCGCGTGCTCGATCCAATCCTCAATCCAAATTCAATCTTTTCTTGCTCGATTATGCTCTTCAAAGCTCTAATTGCACCTCACAATAACCTACAATCATACGACACAAAATCAGTGCAAAATCACATTCATCAACTAGAAAATGTGCGAATAAAGTATCCAAACGTAAAATATTAAGGAAATATAGGCATAAAATGCCAAACATCACCTAAAGGAAAAGGTTTAAACATATCCTTCGTTAACCTTTTCGGTCATATATACCCCTGCTGTTAACCTTAAGGGCCAAAAATGCCCTCAACATTTTATTTAGGCTCAAAATTACCCTAAAAACTAATTGACTTTTAAAAAAAAAAGAGAAAATAATTAAAAAATAAAACAATATGGGATATTATTTGCTCATAATATTAACGAAAAACGTTTCAAAATCATTACCAATAATTTAGAAGAAGTTTTGGCCCTTTTCCGTTTATAATTTATTGGTAGATTTTTAAAATTAGCTCTTGACATATTATCTGTTTAAGGTAAGCTTTTGATAAAACGTATTTAGAGCTCACAAATGTATATATACAATATAGAATAAAATAGAGAGTACAACTTAAACTACATACCTAATAGGTAAGATATACGCAGACATTACTTCCACCAAAGTGGAGAGGCTATTTTCATAGACCCTCGACTAGATAAATAATTAGAAGCATGTTTGAGAAAATAGAGTACAACTTAAACACATATATAATTAATGTATAATATCTAGCAATCATAAAAAAAATTAACTGTATATACTCTTGAAAAATCATCAATTGATTTTTATGATCGGTAGATATTATATACATTATATATGTACTTATTTGTACTCTCTATTTTATTGTAAATGCCTTTAGTCAAAAGTTTATTTTAAACAGAAGATAAGTCAAGAGCTAATTTATAAAATCTACCTACAATTTTTAAACGAAAAAAGACCAAAAATTCTCCTAATCTATTATTAATGTAATTGAAATGTCATTGTTTAATATTTTGGGCAAGAAATATCCCCTACTATTTTACTTTCTTTATTTTTTTTATTTTTTTTAAAAGACCATTAATTTTTAGGGTAATTTTGAGCCTAAATAAAATGTTGGAGGTATTTTTGGCCCTAAAGGTTAACAGCAGGGGTATATATGACCTAAAAGGTTAATGAAGGGTATATTTAAACCTTTTCCATTAGGTCAGAGGTATTTTTGACCGTTTTCCATTTTTTTTCTTTTCCAAGTATTTGCTTTTCCTTAAAAAATTATTAGAAAATATGCGAGAATATGATTAAATATTACTAATGTTTAATTTTGAAATATTTATTTTTTATATTAAAAATACATGAATAATTTTTATACATCAAATACCCGCACACTTGAACTTTTGCTCGTCCTCAAGAAAAAAAGTTTTATTTTTTAAAGCTAATGATTTTTGTAGGATATGAAATGTGTTCAAAAATAAATAACCTTCATTATGTTCAATGCAATTATCCTTTTTAAATTCACCAAATTCTTTACCTTGTTCTGAATTTTGGTTTGATCAACAAAAGTTTGCATTCTTCTCCCCTTGAATTCTTCAGAATTGATTGTTTTATGATAACTTATTCATTAAGTATCATAGTCTTGTCCATATGCTTGCTCCTCATGTTTATCTCCACTAATATAGATACAACACTGATTTTCAAAATCTTTTTAGGACTTTTCTTGGCTTGTAATGTCAGGCTTCAGGCTGGTAGGTTATAAGGATATATATATATATATATATATATATATATAGTGACTTTTCTTCTTCCAGCTAGAAGCAAATATTCCTTTCTTAGTACTTCCATCATTTCTAAGTACTTTTTATTTGTATTTCCTCTTCTTTGCACTATCATACACAATCACATATTCACAATAATTTTTTTCATCTTTTAAATTCTTTTTTTTCACAATATTTCTTCCCTTATTTTTTATGTCAATCTATGCTCTTTCATAGCTGGAGGAAATGATAACTATGTCTATATGTATATATATAAGAAAATATACATAGAGGCTCTTTTTTTTAGTAGAGAAGGTGTTTGAAAAAAATTAGGATCAAGGCTCAAAGAAGGGTTCTAAGTGGTAAATATATACATTTGAATAGAAATAAAGAGACTTGAATTGTGGATCAAAGAATGTCTAATTTCCTTTTTTCAAAAACCAGTGTCATCCATTATTTCGCCTCGAAAAATATTTAGAGCAAGTTCTAGCCAAGTTTAGTGATTCAACCTGCTTTTGTGATCATAATTTTTCTCAATTCCAATGATTTCCTGAGTTGAAGATACCTTCTCTTGCTTTCATAAAATCAAAATTATCAACACGAAAAATTATATGGTGAAGATAAAAAGAAATAATATTGAACTTTTGCT
Source organism: Petunia axillaris subsp. axillaris (assembly GCA_029990575.1). Classification (NCBI taxonomy): domain Eukaryota; kingdom Viridiplantae; phylum Streptophyta; class Magnoliopsida; order Solanales; family Solanaceae; genus Petunia; species Petunia axillaris. Next base: position 125,716,934 of record JARKNS010000008.1, on the reverse strand, counting down.
CGTCCTCAAGAAAAAAAGTTTTATTTTTTAAAGCTAATGATTTTTGTAGGATATGAAATGTGTTCAAAAATAAATAACCTTCATTATGTTCAATGCAATTATCCTTTTTAAATTCACCAAATTCTTTACCTTGTTCTGAATTTTGGTTTGATCAACAAAAGTTTGCATTCTTCTCCCCTTGAATTCTTCAGAATTGATTGTTTTATGATAACTTATTCATTAAGTATCATAGTCTTGTCCATATGCTTGCTCCTCATGTTTATCTCCACTAATATAGATACAACACTGATTTTCAAAATCTTTTTAGGACTTTTCTTGGCTTGTAATGTCAGGCTTCAGGCTGGTAGGTTATAAGGATATATATATATATATATATATATATATATATATATATATATATATATATATATATATAGTGACTTTTCTTCTTCCAGCTAGAAGCAAATATTCCTTTCTTAGTACTTCCATCATTTCTAAGTACTTTTTATTTGTATTTCCTCTTCTTTGCACTATCATACACAATCACATATTCACAATAATTTTTTTCATCTTTTAAATTCTTTTTTTTCACAATATTTCTTCCCTTATTTTTTATGTCAATCTATGCTCTTTCATAGCTGGAGGAAATGATAACTATGTCTATATGTATATATAAGAAAATATACATAGAGGCTCTTTTTTTTAGTAGAGAAGGTGTTTGAAAAAAAATTAGGATCAAGGCTCAAAGAAGGGTTCTAAGTGGTAAATATATACATTTGAATAGAAATAAAGAGACTTGAATTGTGGATCAAAGAATGTCTAATTTCCTTTTTTCAAAAACCAGTGTCATCCATTATTTCGCCTCGAAAAATATTTAGAGCAAGTTCTAGCCAAGTTTAGTGATTCAACCTGCTTTTGTGATCATAATTTTTCTCAATTCCAATGATTTCCTGAGTTGAAGATACCTTCTCTTGCTTTCATAAAATCAAAATTATCAACACGAAAAATTATATGGTGAAGATAAAAAGAAATAATATTGAACTTTTGCTCGTCCTCAAGAAAAAAAGTTTTATTTTTTAAAGCTAATGATTTTTGTAGGATATGAAATGTGTTCAAAAATAAATAACCTTCATTATGTTCAATGCAATTATCCTTTTTAAATTCACCAAATTCTTTACCTTGTTCTGAATTTTGGTTTGATCAACAAAAGTTTGCATTCTTCTCCCCTTGAATTCTTCAGAATTGATTGTTTTATGATAACTTATTCATTAAGTATCATAGTCTTGTCCATATGCTTGCTCCTCATGTTTATCTCCACTAATATAGATACAACACTGATTTTCAAAATCTTTTTAGGACTTTTCTTGGCTTGTAATGTCAGGCTTCAGGCTGGTAGGTTATAAGGATATATATATATATATATATATATATATATATATATATATATATATATAGTGACTTTTCTTCTTCCAGCTAGAAGCAAATATTCCTTTCTTAGTACTTCCATCATTTCTAAGTACTTTTTATTTGTATTTCCTCTTCTTTGCACTATCATACACAATCACATATTCACAATAATTTTTTTCATCTTTTAAATTCTTTTTTTTCACAATATTTCTTCCCTTATTTTTTATGTCAATCTATGCTCTTTCATAGCTGGAGGAAATGATAACTATGTCTATATGTATATATAAGAAAATATACATAGAGGCTCTTTTTTTTAGTAGAGAAGGTGTTTGAAAAAAAATTAGGATCAAGGCTCAAAGAAGGGTTCTAAGTGGTAAATATATACATTTGAATAGAAATAAAGAGACTTGAATTGTGGATCAAAGAATGTCTAATTTCCTTTTTTCAAAAACCAGTGTCATCCATTATTTCGCCTCGAAAAATATTTAGAGCAAGTTCTAGCCAAGTTTAGTGATTCAACCTGCTTTTGTGATCATAATTTTTCTCAATTCCAATGATTTCCTGAGTTGAAGATACCTTCTCTTGCTTTCATAAAATCAAAATTATCAACACGAAAAATTATATGGTGAAGATAAAAAGAAATAATATTGAATACAATGCAAAAAATTTATTCTGTTAATTAGTATACCTACAAAAGATCATCAAAAAATATATTTTATAAAACATATATAAATCAGAACAATCCTCTCCCACACTTGAACATTTCATTCTCCTGGATGAAAATACATTTCAGGACGAGTTAAAAAGGGAGTAAAAGAAAGAATTTTTTTAACAAAAATACAAAAATTAAAGTAGAAAATACCGCTTAATAAGTAAAATGTAAATATATCTGGCTTTCAAATTTACAATCACAGAAGAAAGCTTGAAAGAAACTGGGGGCTTTTGGGTGAGAAGGACTCCTAAGTCTTTTATTAGTTATAAGGGACTCAAGTTTTGAAAAATAGGTGAGAGAGACAAGTGGTTAATTAAGTAATTATAATTTAAGTCACTTATCAAACATCACCCCAAACTTTTGAAAAATATAAAAGGGCCCTCCATTATGTAAGCCTTTTATTTAGCCAAAAATGGTAAAAACCCTTTCCATTCCTCTCCTGTCTCTCCTCTCTTTCCCCTCGCCGACCAAAGCCAAAAATGCTTTCCCGCCTAATTTTTTTTGCTTCAACCAGCTCTAAATTTTGCCCCCATACATTGATATTAAGTTTTCCTCATCAATTGTACTCATTTTTAGTATATTCCAATTGTAAAATCAGTTTTTCCATTTCCCCAATTATTTCATTTCTAAATCGGGTTTAGATTCTCGCTTCATAGGTTGTCGTTCATCATCTCTGGGGAGTGTAAGGTTTTATTATTATACAATGCATGTGGTTTTTATTCCAAAAATCTGGGTTTCAATTCGTAAACGACGATGCCTGAACAGTGGCGACGACGTGCTGTAGTATCTAATATGTGTGCACATATTATATTGTGTGTACACATTTATAAATATATGTACACATATAAGACGATGATAGCAGATTTTCATCTTACACATATTAAATTATGTGTACACATATTTAATATGTGTACACATAATATGATATGTGCACACATAGCATCTTGTTTGCAGGTTTTTTTTTATACATATAATATTATGTGTACACATATAATATTATGTGTACACGTATAATATTATGTGTACACATATACTGGTGTTTTTATGGAGTGATGAAGAATCTTTGTTTTTTACAGGTATTTTTTCCAATAATGCTACCGTTAGCAATTGATTTTCTTGGGGAATGGGTGGAGAGCCGTGATTGTTTCACTTGGATTTTGAAGTCTAGGGAGACAGTACCAATTGTTGTGAATAATGAGGTTATGTATTCTGAGTTAGTTGAAAAGATTATTACCAGATGTTCGGTAAGTCACGATCCAAATAATGTTTGCATTACATACATGCTCAGCATTTGTTCAAAGCAAAAGAGTCATCCTTGTAGAATAAAGAACGATGACGATCTCCTTATTTACCTTGCCGATGTCGATGGAGCTGGTAATAGACCGACTTTAAGGGTATATTTTGATGATAGGTCAGTGGAAGTTTCAAGCATCAATGTGATGCCAAATCATGGACGCTCTTATGATTGTTCTAGTAATGGATGGGATGACATTGGTGATGAAGAGCCGTTCAATATGGAAATCTCAAAGAATGAAGGAGGTGAAGAAGAACATGAATGATAAGAAGAAGAGGCTGAAGATGAGGCTCATCATTGGGAGCAATGATGTATTTGTTGGTAGCAATGATGTAAATAATGTGGAAGCTACACCAAACAGCTTAGACAGTGAGGATGACGGCACCGGGTTTTATAAGGGTTTAACTTTCAAAAACAAGCGCAAGTATACGCGGTCGACAAGTAATAAAGTGATAAATCGAATATCGTTCCCACGAGGACTAAGCAGACTAATACTTCGCAAACAATTCCTACAAACTACTCAGGGATCTTTTTCTTTGGTTGTAAGAGTTTTTATAACTAAGGTGCAGTAACTAAAGTGCTAGAGGTGTAGTCAAGCTATGAGAAATACTTTGGTTGTTAACAATATCAAGAGAGCGGTCCAGGGTCAGAGTTACAAACAATTCAGTTGATGTATCCAATTGATTCCACTTCTTAAATCCCGGGTTACTAACTGACAGAGTAAATGTAACTGTGAAAACCTTTCAGTTCTTCACAGTCTATGCAAGCTACTTCAATCCCTATATGTATATGGGTTAAATCACATGCACACATTAACGATTCATGTAATAAGTTAAACTAGGCAAGCAAGTATATGTCTATCCTACCCGCGAATTGATTCCCCGATGCCCGGGTTCACAAACTAGTTCTATTCTTTCTTATTACGTAATTAGATTCCCTCTTTCGAGTTCAACCCAAAAACCATGGATGATGTATAATTATCGAGCTCTAACAATTACACATGTTAAATCAAGAAAGAATAAGTAACCCGTTATGGGATTCAATCAATGGGAATCAACCTTCAACAATCAACTTTCATGTAATACTCTAACCCTAGAACGTAGAGTTTAGCCACACATATTCATAATCACAAGGCAATAATTTGGTGTAATAATGAAGTAAATGATGTAATAGATGAAAGATTAGGAATAAACCCTTGTTCAATGAGTATGTAGCTCTCAATATTGCTCCAAAGTATCAACTCCCTTTCAAAACTAATTAAAAGACTATTTATAGTGTTTACAAACACCTAGTAATAACTTAGACCCAATACTAGACGGAATAGGAAGTGAAAAACCGCACACGGGGCGCTATAACGGGCGCCCCGCGCCTCGAAAAGCGCCAAAACAACCAGTAGCGCCACATTTTGGGCGCCTCAGGGGCGCGCCACGTGGGTTACCGCGCTGGGCAGTGGGGCGCGGTGGAGGGCGCGCCACGTGCCCTACAGCGCCCAGCCAACTCGCCTTCTTCCTTGGTCCGAAATCGTGTCCGTGTCGTGCCTTCGCGTGCTCAATCCAATCCTCAATCATCCTTTAACCAATTCATGTTCAATCAAGCTCCAAAAAGCTCCAAATGCACCGCGTAACAACCTACACACGCACAACACAAAATCAGTGTAAAACCACATTCACAAACTATAAAACGAGTGCAAAACAAGTTCAAATATGCAGAAACATTAAGGAAACCTTGGCATAAAATTCCAAACATCAACGATCTCCTTATTTACCTTGCCGATGTCGATGGAGCTGGTAATAGACCGACTTTAAGGGTATATTTTGATGATAGGTCAGTGGAATTTTCAAGCATTAATGTTATGCCAAATCATGGACGCTCTTATGATTGTTCTAGTAATGGATGGGATGACATTGGTGATGAAGAGCCGTTCAATATGGAAATCTCAGAGAATGAAGGAGGTGAAGAAGAACATGAATGATAAGAAGAAGAGGCTGAAGATGAGGCTCATCATTGGGAGCAATGATGTATTTGTTGGTAGCGGCGCCAAAAACTTGTTGCTCCAAGCGCGCCTTAGTTGTAAACAAGCGCGCCTTAATTGTAGCTTTGAAGATTGCTGCACTGAAGAAGCATTTTTGTCTCAAGTCACTGAAGCATACCAAAACTGTATATTGTGTCCGTTGTGTAAATGTTAATTGCAAGTGGTGGCTTCGAGCCACCAAGTATTTAAATGATGATACCTTTATGATTAAAGTTTATAGGAATAAGCATACATGCGGGTTAGAGCATCTCTCAAGTCATCATTCACTTGCCTCAGCGGAAGTTGGTGAATTCATGAAGTCTTGGTATGACGAGGGAAAAAGTACAACTACAAAGGAAACTAGGCAAGCAGTCAATAGGGATTTGGGTTCTAACATTAGCTATTGGAAGAGTCATATGGGCGGTATTATTGCCAAGTCTTTGACAAGAGGGACTCCAGAGCACGGGTACGAGGTTTTGGATGCGTACCGTTATATGCTCAGGACTCCAAATGAAGGTAGCAAGACAACTTTGGAGGTTGATCGCAATGGGAACTTCTTGTATTTTTTTGTATCTCTTAGGTCATGGATTAGGGGATTTGTGTATATGAGAAAAGTCATAGCTGTAGACGGAACTCATTTTTCTAGTAAGTTTGGGGAGTTTTGTTGTCTGCTGTGGCACAAGACGCAGAGACACATATTTATCCATTGGCAATTTGTGTTGTAAATGTTGAGTGTAATGCAACTTATGAATTTTTTTTGAACAGTTGGTCGGTATACTCCCCAGCAACGAGTTGTGCATATTTTTTATAGGCATCCAAGCATCGTAAAGGCAATATCAAAGATCTTTCCTGAAGCTAATTATGGAGTTTGTAAGTGGTACTTCTCTCAAAGCATCCGGACAAAGTTTCATTGTGGCACTTTCATGGGCAATTTTCATGCAGCAGCAGATTCATATACGGAGAAGGAATTTGAGTCACATTTCGATGAAATCCGGACAAAGTGTGACAGGGCTGCCACATATCTTGAGTGGGTTAGATTTGAGTGCTGGAGTAGAGCATACTTTCCAGAAAATAGGTACTGATAACACATCTTGTTTGGCATGTAAGGAGTGAAAATATGTGTACACATAATCATTATATGTGTACACATCTCACAATATGTGTACACATATTATAATATGTGTACACATATATATATTATGTGCACACATATTGTGAGATGTGAAAGCTATTAAGACCTCCCTACTTGCTGAAGATTTGCATACATAAAATAATATGTGTACACATCTTATTATATGTGTACACATATTAACAGATGTATACTTTGTTTCGTAGTTTATATTTCTGAAGTGTCTGGTTACACCTATTATAATGTTTACACATAATTGTAGGTTTGGTGTGATGACGACTAACATTGTTGAGTCCATGAACTCAATGCTAAAGTATGAAAGAGAAATGCCCATAACAGCTTTGTTCAATGCTATCATACAAAACTTTTCTGAAAAATTTCATAAGAGGCGTACGATGTTCATGAAACATACAAAGCCATGTGTCCCTTCAATTGAGGATATATTAAAGAAAAATAATGACGCGGGAGCAAGGTTGTTGGTTATTACCAATGGCACTGATATGTATTAAATTGGTACTGGAGATGATGCTGTCAATATCAATCTAAGCGAAAGAACATGTTCGTGTCGAAAGTTTCAGATCGATATGTATTCTTATGTACAGGCTTGTGCAGCCATAAGACGTCAGTATAGAGCATATGGGAGTGACTTGTACAATTTTACTTCTCCATATTATTACACCAATACGTACATTCTCGCTTATGCAGACATAATACATCCAATCTTACCAGAGGAATTATGGAATGCTCCAGCGGAGCTTTATGAGAGAAAAATACGTCCACCTTATGTGAAGGTCCCACGGGGAAGGAGGAGGACCAAGAGAATGCCATCAGGTTGGGAAGCATTTAAAAGTAGGAGGAATAGATGTGGAACATGCAAAAGATTTGGCCACAAACGAACGACATGTCCCCATTGAGGAGTACAATCAGGAGTTGGAAATAGTAGTGGTGTTGGGTCGTAGAACATTTGTCCTTTGTAACAGCTTGTATGTTGAACAATTTTCCGTACTATTGCGTATTTAATCTTTGTAACTTTTAACAATTAACCGTTCATCATTTTCATTATGTTTCCAATACCCACAAAGTCTCAGACATATAGCTTTTTTGCTTGCCAACCGTTAAGTTTCGAATGGGAACCATTAAGGCAAAATATATAACTAAAATTTGTATGGTTCAACTTCACATATGAATTTATGCGTACACATATAATATTATGTGCACATAGTATTTGTACACATATTGTGAGATATGCAGTGAAACCATGCATATCTTAGTGAAAATAGTTACATATATTATAATATGTGCACACATAGCACATATTATAATATGTGTATACATAATGTGGTATTTTCCAAATCTTAGAAATAAAGAATGATCCCAGTATTACTTGCACTGAATTATAGTGAATAGGGTGTAATTTTGCGGTATATATACACTTATTGTATCCATCTTGGTCTATTTGATCGTCTTTTGTTGATACTACAAGTAAACCTTGGGTTGAAGGTTGAATTCAAACAAATTGTTACATTATTAGTTTTGGATAATGATGATAATAGTGCAAAAGACACGAACCAAGTGCTTTGGAGCATATTTTTATCGTTTCACATTGAAATGCACAATAATTAGATCAATTTAACCAAATTGTTGAGATTTCTCACTCATTATAAACTCTAGACTTGATGAATACCAAAGAAAACATAGAAAAGTACTTGAATGAGTTTTGATTAGACCAAAGCAACATATTATACATGAAAATAGTACCCAAACTACATGTACCCAAAGAAAAATGGACAGTTAACGTAATGCAAAGTACATAACTAAGATATGCATGGTTCCACTGCACATCTCACAATATAGTACACATATTATAATATGTGCAGTGGAACCATGCATATCTTTGTGCAAATAGTTACACAAATTATAATATGTGTACACATAATATTATATGCATGCACATATTATAATATGTGTACATATAACTTTCTAATTGGAGGATAACTTAGCATATTTGAGTGCCAATAGTTATACACATTATTATATGTATGTACATGTGTACACATAATATTATATGTGTGTGCATATTATAATATGTGTACACATAACTTTCTAATTGGAGGATAACTTAGCATATCTGAGTGCCAATAGTTACACATATTATTATATGTGTGCACATAATATTATATGTGCAGTGAAACCAAACAGATTGAACTCCTTACAGGAGTCGTTTACTTCTTACACTTATTAACTTTAAGTGCTACGCATATTTACGGTGTGTCCGCACATATATCATCAATTCAAAGGAAGAAATGTAACCATAGAAATGAAACATACAAACATAACTATATATTATCATATATAATATTTTATCGAAAGTATTAACCATGCACAAAAGGAAATAAAAAACAAAGCCAAACACAGCTTAAATTATCCTTACAGACCAATAAAAAGCCAAATACGGCTTTGATTATCCAAAAATTTCAACCAAATTGTAACAACCTGAGGAGATATCTATTCATGAAATACGTCCACTGCCCACTTGTACCTGCAGTCCTCTATGGAATTATCGCTGAGTTTCGTCATTGGGGTGTTGATGAGGAGGTGCTCGATGTACATCAGTGAATACCCACCACATGTTGTCCCCGTGTCATTGTGTGGAAAATCCTTCAACCTCTCATAAGGCCACATGTCTTTCTTCAGGATGTCATCGGGCAAGTGGTTGAATTTACCATAATTTTGCAAGAGTCATGGGAACATTACCATAATGGGGAACATATATGGCGCAAAAGTATCCTCATCGAATACCCCAATGTTACAGTCATAAACATCAATCCTTCCTTCCTCCACCATGAAAACCAGAGTCACATAATATTTTTTTATAAGGTTCATGACTGTAAATATCCTCTTGACCCCATCCCAACGGCGCCCACCTGGGTAAGGAGTCTTACCAAGCGTATCATCCACAAGTCCTTGCGCAGTAGGCGTCACCTTCAAATATTCTTCCAAAGAAATCTTCTCCTTATCTGCCTCCTTTTCAAGGTCCCTATACGATGCAGCCAAGAGTGAGCAGAAATTCATATCGAGGAAAACATCCTTCTCATTATAGTGACGTGAATTCCTTATGCCTTAGCCCTATTAGGCCTAAGACTATCAACGTGCTGCAGAAATAAAGAAAAGAAGAAGTTTTATATACACAGTTTAAAACTGATGCCAATTAGTGCACAAGTATAATATGTGTACACATTCTCGAATATGTGTACACATTAAACTATATGTGTACACATATTATACTTGTAAAGAAATAGATAAGAGGTGGGGGAAATGTGCCTGACTCTCCAGCCATTTTGTCATGGTTATAAGCAAACGGAATTCATTATGGTCATATTCATAGCCCAAACACATTTTCTTTTGCTTTCTTTTTGATCGCATATATGTATCAAAAACTTTTTTCTTCTGCGGATCAGGTTTCTTATAAATATCAACAGGAAGTCACTCATCTTCTTCTTCCTGAACCTCTGCGCCAACTTGAACTTGAACTTGAACTTGTTCACCAATAGCTTTGATGACTTCTTCACCTACTTCTTTCTCAACTTCTTCTTCACCAACATCTTTCTCAACTTCTTCTTCACCAACCTCACTCTGATTTTTTTTCTTTGTCTTGCTTTTCACCAGCCTTGCCCTCATCTTCATAGAAGCATAAGAAGATATTTGTGTCCTTACAGGGTACACAGTTCTCCTGGGCTGTTGCTTTGTCCAGTTCAGGAGGGAATCAACGGCATCATTCATATCTTTCAACATTTTTTTCTCCTATTCTCTTTCTACTTTGCAGTCATTGCACAATCTACACTTGGAACAATATGAACTCTCTCCTCCACATTCACCTACAGATGCAGTAGACTTTTCAAAATGTCTATGAGCACCTCCACAAAATACACTGAAACTCACACGTCTTCCAGTATCTCCACCAACAACATGCTCTCCACCAACATCATGCTCTCCAGCAACATTGTGCTATCCAGAAACATCACGCTCCACGCCAACATATCTCAAATTACCAGCATCTTCATCTTCTCCAAAATCACTCCATGATCTCCATCATCAACTTCCTGGTCATCTCCATGAGCTCCCAATGTCAATCTTGTCACACCAACCAACCTTTCAGTCAAACTTTTAATCAATTCGTCTTGCTCATCAACATAAGGAACCAAATTTCTCTGAAAATCCTGCTCCATCTTGCTTGGGGTAGGCACAAGGCAAGGGGTCACCACCTGTTAGAAAAAGGAAAAGATTGAGAAAAAGGAGATCACAGGTGAGATGAACAGATACAAGTTATAAGAAGTGTAATATGTGAGCACATACTAAATATGTGTGCACATATTTTATTTTAATATGTATACACATATTTAGTATGTGCTCACATAATTTAATATGAGTACATATATTAAAGATGCGTGCACATATTAAACTATGTGCGCACATGTATAAAAGGTCAAAAAACAGAACACAAAAAATTACAGACTAACCGAATTTTTAGTATTTCGGAACAACTGGTCACATTCACGCTCTTGCCTGTCAAAAATCCACCTTAGCATCCTTGGCTCTGTTGGTTGTTCAGGAAAATCCCCGTGCCGAAGCGACGGAATAGCTTTATATGCCCAGGCCATGAATGCCTAGGGGAAGCCATACAGGTTCAAGGAATCCCTATCTTTGTCCAAAAGCTTGATAAGATATTCTATTGTCACGTCAAAGCTCTCTCGACCCCATGGATAATTTGCAAAGTATGTATGAGACCTGCTTGCTAGGTGGACAAATTTTTTTGGAATGCTGGTTCGCGTATCTTTCGCACAAAGAATTGCATGCGCAAACCAAACAAGGCAAAGACAGAACTTCTTCCTTTTACTAATTGTTTCAATTTTTTCGATCGAAGTCAGGAGTTGCTTTGCATTGATAGACTTCTGCTTGCTATCATTTGTGATCAAGTACCATAACTATTAACCCCTCTTAGCAACCTCCCCAATTATAAAATCAGTAGGGGTAAGAGTGACATGGAAGACCAGTAATCAACGCAAATTCACGGATGCCAAAACGAGCAGGCAGTCCGTTAAAGTTGACCCACAACTCCTTCTGCTTTTTGGAAAATGATTGTTCGTTCACGAAGTCCATGTATCAGTATAGGAGCGAAGATGGCATGAGTATTCAAATTCAGAAGTTTCTCAAATATACTCCTTCTGAAATTATCCTCCAATTTGACTTTTGCCAAGACTTTTCGAAAATCTTTCAGCATACCTCCAAGAGAGGATCTCACAGCAACCTTCGGATTTTTGGTTTCACCATGCTCGTCCATATACATCCTCAAGTTTGTTTGAGGAGTGAAAGTCAAAGCAACCTTACCATGAACCTGCACATTCAGAACTTGATCATCGAACCGACTTATGTGCACATATTATAATATGTGTACACATAAATGATATGTGTGCACATCTCATATTATGTGTACACATATTATAATATGTGGACACATATAATGAGATGGGCACATATATTACTTATGTGTACACATATCATTGACATTCAAACTTATAGCAAATTTGTTTAAACCAATGCTGCTACCTGATCTGGGACGCCCTCACCAACTGCTTCTATTTCAACATCATCTTGTCTTCTCTCTGCTGACTCAGCAGTATACTCTGGTATTTCCTTTAAAACATCACCAATAGCAGCATTTGCATTGAAATCTACTCCTAGACCAACCTGACCAACATTTTTTCAACAGCTACTCTTTCTTCCCTACTTCTATCTTGACCAACATCATCACCTGCTTCACCACTATCACGTGCTTCCTTTTCATCACCATCACCTTCTTCATTTAATACAGATGCACCTGCTTCTCTACTCCTAGCTGCAACTGAATCACCTACTTCTCTTTCTTCCACTCTACCTTCACCAGCAGCATCACCTTCTCTTTCTTCCACTCTACCTTCACCGGCAGCATCAACTTCTCTTTCTTCTACTCTACCTTCACCTGAAGCATTACCTTCTCTTTCTACTTCTAATTCACTATAAGAATCATCTGCTTCTCCTTCAGCTTCTCCTTCTTCTTCACCTACATGAGTTCTTCGTGCTTCTTTACATGCAACAAGCACTTCAGAAGCAGTAGCTTCGCAATCTACATCATCTAAGTTCTATCCACATTCATTTAACTGTCCTGGACGATTCATATCAATTCTTTGTTGGCTTTCCCCTGCTCCTCATTAGTTCGTGGCTGAGAATCCTTACTAGCAGCTCTATTTCTAGCCCTTTTAGAAGTCTCGCATTCATTTGCAACATCCCTCTTCCTCTTAGAACCATGTGACTGTGTCTTGTTACCCCCACCACTATGAGTACTTATTATTTTATCTGCAAAGTTCAACAAAAATATAAGGAACATAAAAAACATAAAAGATTAGATGTGGACAAATGATGATGCAACGGCGATTAAATGTGTACACATATTCATATATATGCATATTTTAATATGTGCAGACACTACAGTGATGTTGTTCCTTATTAAAGTATGTGTACACATATTATAATATGTGTACAAATATCATAGTATGTGCCCAATTTATGAACCCCAGCTGACCAAACCAAAAATCAAGATGTTTTCCACATCTACCAATATGTGTACACATGAGGCTATCTGTGTACACATCATGCTATATGTGTACACATCAAAACTGATGTTTACACAACAATGACGATTATTTCAACTTGTATTGTTCTTGCATGTAAAAATAAACCATTAAAAAACCCAGAAAAAATGCACAATGAAGTACAACAAATAGAAGAACAACTAAACTATGCCTTAAATCGACTAACGGTGAAAATTCATCAAAAAATTTGAAATTTTACCTTGATTTTGATGTTACTATGTTACCCACTCGACGATTATCACAAATTATGTGAAAGTTAAACCAAATGACACTGATGTAGACGAGAATCAAAATTTTTGAAGAGAGGATTTTGGTTTGAATTTGGGTTTTGTTTGAGAGAAAATTGTTTATGTTGTAGTTGGTTTGAGAGAAAATGATCAGTGCAACTTGTGTGGAAGTGTAATAATGTGTGAAGTGTGGGATTTGAAAGGTATGTGAAGTGATTTGATTGTTGTTCTTCTTCGAAAAGTGTGTAAGCAGAGCAAAAGCCTCAGCAAACATGGGAAAGTGGAAATTGAATGTATGTGTGTAAAGTTTACACTTTGACCCCGTAAGTTTTCCCAAAGTTTCAAAACTGAAAAAATCATCCCCGGCCCCACTACTTAACCCACTAATGACAATATTAAGTATTTCGGGCATAAAAGAAAAGAAAAAAGAAAATATTGTCCCCTATTCTTCTATTAAGACTTAGCGGGGCCTTTTGCCTCTTTTCTCTCAAGAAACTCTGACCATACATATTCTATGGGTAATAGACTGACTAATTTAATACATTAACAGTCATGGGGTCCATGTTTGAATATAAACCAGAAAGTTACCTGTGCCACCATTAGATTTGCACAATTAAATGGTTAACCAACCAGTAACTTAGGCATACCGGTCACCATGGAGTTGCTCCTGTATAGGTGACTCTGTTTTTGTAGAGGCCTTCATGAGATGTTCCGGTTGTACAATAATCTGGATATTAACTAAATCAATTGGTTAAACATTTATTATCCAAATATATGTTGGACTTATGAGGCTCCATTGCTTCATCCTCAATGGCTACGGATAAGGAACAATAGTTCTGAGTTTAACATCGCCAGTTCGACGCAGTAACTGTCATTCATCAGACTATCATGGTTATCGAAGGTTGTTGCTCAAAATTTCCTCCAAAGTACAATTTCAACCTATAACCATTTACCTTAAACTAGTTACCTCCATTGATTTGTTGAATTTCAATTGCTCCATAAGGGGTAATATCTATAACATTGTAAGGACCTGTCTACCTGGATTTCAGTTTTCTTAGAAATAACCTAAGTCGACTATTGTAAAGAAGTACTTGATCTCCAATTTTGAAACTTTTTTGTCGGATCAAGTTATCATGCCATTTTTTAGTTGTTTCTTTGTAACTCTAAAGCATTTTCATAGTCTTCCAATCTCAGCTCTTCCAGTTCATTAATTCAAAAAAAATTTATTTTTACCAGCAGAGTTTAGTTCAAAATTTAGTGCTTTTAATACCCAATAAGCTTTGTGTTCTAATTCTACTAGCAAATGACAAGCTTTTCCAAAGACTAATCTGTATGGGAATGTTCCAATTGGCGTTTTGAATGTCGTTCGGTATGCCCATAGTGCATCATCTAATTTTAAGGCACAATCTTTTCTTAAGATTCCAACCGTTTTTTAAGTATTCTTTTTAATTCGCGGTTTGAAACCTCAACTTGCTCTTGAGTTTGAGCATGGTATGGTGTTCCTGTTTTGTGAGTCACACCATATTTTGTCAGTAAAGCAGAGAATTGTCTATTCATGAAATGAGTCCCTTAGTCACTAATGATGACTCGAAGTGTGCCAAATCTGGTAAAAAATATTTTTTCTGAGAAAATTGCACACAGTTCGAACATCATTCTTTATTGTGGGAATGACTTCAACCCATTTTGAAACATAATCCACAGCCACCAGAATATATTCAAAAGAATGCGATGAAGGAAAAGGTCCCATAAAATATATGCCCCAAACATCAAATATCTCACATACTTGTATTGATTACAATGGCATTTCATCCCTTTTGGTAATGTTACCTATTCTTTGACATATGTCACATTGTGCAACGTAAGCACGTGCATCCTTGAAAAGTATTGGCCAGTAGAATCCAGCTTCCAAAACTTTAAAGGCAGTCTGATTTGCAGCATAGTTGCTCCATCATGGCAATGATACAAAATCTTGCTCATTTCTTCCTCAGGTACACATCTTCTGATAATATTATCTGCACAAAGTTTAAACAAGTAGGGATCATTCCACATATAATATTTAGCTTCATATATGAGTTTTTTTCTCTGCTGGTAAGAGAAATCCCGGGGTGTCCAATTTCCAATCAAGTAATTTGCAATGTCTGCAAACCAGGGTAGTTGAGTCACAATTGAGCTGACAGAAAATATATGTTCATTAGGAAACTCTTCTTTTATTTCACACAAGTCATGAGGAGGGTTCTCTAATCTAGACAAATGGTCAACTACCCGATTCTCAGTTCTTTTATTTCAAGGTCAAACTCTTGGAGAAGTAAAATACATTTTAACAATCTAGGTCGGGCATCTTTCTTTGTTAAGAGGTATTTTAAGTTGCATGATCAGTAAAACAGTGACCTTAGTTCCTATCAAATAGGAACGAAACATATCGAAAGCAAATACTACCGCCAGTAGTTCTTTTTCTGTTGTGGCATAATTGAGCTGAGCCTCATTCAATGTCCTACTGGCATAGTAAATGGGACGAAAAATCTTTTCTTTTCTTTGACCTAAAACAGCTCCAACTGATGTATCACTAGCATCACACATGATCTCAAAAGGTTGGTTCCAGTTAGGGGATAGAACTACAGGAGCGGTTGATAATTTCTCCTTAAGAGTGTCAAATGCTTTCAAACAGTCACCTGAAAAATCAAATTTAATATCTTTCATCAAAAGGTTAGTCGGAGGTTTTGAAATCTTGGAAAAATCTTTTATAAACCTTTTGTAAAAACCTACATGTCCAAGAAAACTTCTAATTTCTTTAACAGATGAGGGAGGGGGATAATCCTGCTATAAGATCAATTTTAGCCTTATCAACTTCTATCTCCTTAGCAGTGATTTTATGTCCTAAAATTATTCCCTCAGTAACCATAAAATGACATTTCTCCCAATTAAGAATCAGTTTAGTTTCTTCACATATTTTAAGAACTAAGGTCAAGTGGTAAAGACAATCTTTAAATGTTTTGCTAAAAAGTGTGAAATCGTCCATAAAAACCTCCAAAAAAATTTCAGGCATGTTTGAGAAAATTGCAGACATGCAACGCTGAAATGTAGCATGTGCATTGCATAAACTAAATGGCATTCTCCTATATGCATAGGTTCCGTGAGGACATGTGAATGTTGTTTTATCCTGATCTTTTGGTGCAATTGGTATCTGGTTATACCCTGAATATCCATCAAGAAAACAGTAAAAACCATATCCTACTACTCTTTCCAACGTTTAATCAATAAATGGTAAAGGAAAATGGTCTTTTCTTGTGGCATCATTGAGACAAATGTAATCAATACAGACTCTCCATCCTGTAACTATTCTGGTAGGTATGAGTTTATTATTTTCATTTTTAACAACTGTCATACCTCCTTTCTTTGGTACCACTTGAATAGAACTTACCCAAGGGCAGTCAGAAATGGGGTAAATGATGCCTGCAGCCAAAAATTTAATTATTTTATTTTTCACAACTTCCTTCATTACTGGATTCAATCTCCTTTGGGGTTAGACTATTGGCTTATAGCTATCCTCCATGAGGATTCTATGTGTGCAAATAGCTGGACTAATGACTTTGATGTCTGCTATAGTCCAACCCGAAGCTCCTTTATGTGCTCTCAGTATTTCAATCAATTTATGTTCCTGTTCTGCAGTCAAAGAAGATGAAATTATCACAGGAAATAATTCAGGCTCAAGATAAACATACTACAAATGGGAAGGGAGAGTTTTGAGTTCAATTTTTGGCTGAACATCTTTTGATAGCATTGCATCCTCTTCTTCAAATTCATTTTCTAATATTTCAGCTTCACTTCTCAGTGTGAGATCATCATTGTGTGTGGTGCCAGATTTAGCCAAGCATCTTTCCATTGAGTCTGAAATCAATTGGTCATCTTTGAATTCATCTGCAAGATTACTAATCATGTCAATTGAAAAGCAAGAAGATGATGTCTCATTTCCTAAAAATTTTAGAATCTTGTGCCTATCAAAAATGACTCTTTCTTCATCGACTCTCACAATTAGTTGTCCTTAATGGACATCTATGATTGCTCTGCTTGTAGCAAGAAAAGGTCTATCTAAAATTATTGGTTCATCAGGTCACTCCTCTATTTCAAGTACAATGAAATCAATAGGGAAAACAAACTTATCTACTCTCACAAGTACATTTTCAATGATTCCCTTAAGTCTCTTAGTACTTTGGTCTGCAAACTGAAGAGAAACAACTGTGTTTTTCATCTCACCAAAATCCAATTTTCTATAAATAGAAAAAGGCATCAAATTTATTGAAGCTCCAGAATCACTGTGCTTTTTCAAAGTATACTCCTCCAAAAGTACATGGAATCGTAAAACTTCCCAAGTCACCGAGTTTTTGTGGTAGCTTATTTTGAAGTATAGCACTGTATTTTTCAGTAAGCATTACCACAGAAAATTCTTCCAATTTCATTTTTCTTGACAAAACTTCTTTTAAAAATTTAGCATATGAAGGCATTTGAAATAAAGCATCAGTGAATGGAATATTAATGTGAATCTGTTTTAAAATCTCAAAAACTTTGCAAATTGACTATCAAGCTTTTCTCTTTTCATCTTTTGTGGAAAAGGGATCGTCACAGGAAGAGAAGTTATTTTTTCAAAATTCTTTTCTTTCTCTTCAGAGGGTGTTTCAATATTCTTACCATGTCGGCATGTTGTTCTAACTGGTTCTTTCCTGTCTGTCTGCATAAGGTTCATCAAGATTTTTACCTGACCGTAAAGCGAAGGCTTTAAGGTGTTCTTTTGGATTTTTCTCTGTATTGCTTGGTAAGGGACCTTGAATTTTTTCAGACACAAGATTTTCCAGTTGGATTACCTGAATTTTCAAATTTTTTAGGGCCAAATTTTGGCTTTCCATTATCTCGTCAGTGGCCTTAATGTATTTGTACAAAAGGTCATCAAAACTTAGATGGGCTTGTTGAGTCCTTTGCTGATATGGAACTGTCTGCTGATATGGCCTGAAATTCGGTTGCCCACGATTTGATTCTGGTAACCTGGTGGACTCTGTATCTGCGGCTTTAGGAAGCTTTGAGAGTTCTCATACCCATCAGGATTGTTCTACTGGAATCATGGATGTTTCTGTGCCATTGGATTTCCAAAAGGGTATGATTTGTACCCGATGACATTGATATGTTCATCATTTTGAATGGTTGCTTGGCATTCATGGTTTTGATGGTTTCCTCCGCACGTGTCACAAGCCTCAGACTGGCTTGGTTGTTGCAAATTCACCTGAAAAGATTCAAACTTTTGTGCCAAAGTAGCAATCTGTTGTGTTAGTGTATTTAAAGCATCTGCCTGATTCACCGTAGCAGCCTTTTTTATAATTACACGATCAGATGGCCATTGAATGGCATTCTCATAAATTTCATTCAACAATTGCAATGCTTCAACTGTGGTTTTACTCATTATGGAACCTCCTGCACCTGTATCTATCACATTTCTAGAAAATGGTTTTAGCCCGTGATAGAAAATGTACAACTGCATATGTTCAGGAATATCATAGTGTGGACATTTTCTTAGCATTGATTTTAATCTTTCCCATGCTTGATAAACTGACTCAGTGTCAGTTTGCAAGAAATTAGATATATCTTGTCTTAACTTTGTTGTTTTAGCAGGGAAAAATAATTATTTAAAAACTACTGAGTCATCTAATCCCATGTGGTAATAGATCCTTGAGGCAAACTTCGCAACCAAGTCTTGGAATCACCTTTTAAAGAAAAAAGGATATAGTCTTAATTTTATTGCTTCAGCAGGTACTCCATTATATTTAGCAGTTTCAACTAGTTCCAAGAAATTAAATGACTATGTGGATCTTCACTTGGATCACCAGTGAAAGTGCAAGATTGCTGAATTGTTTGAATTAGGTCGGTCCTGATTTCAAAGTTGTTTGCTGCCACTGGTGGTTTCCTAACGCTAGATTCACAATTGAAGCGGTCTGGTCTAGTGTAATCCCTTAGAATTCTATTTGTTGGTCTTGGTGCCACTTCATCAAACTGCCCCTCCACGTGGACTGGTGGTGCGACTCCCAATGGATCAACGTCATCTCCAAGTTGGTGCTCCATTTGATCACGAGTTACGTTTTGAGAAGATGGTGATTGTCCTTTCCTGCAACCTCAAAGATTTTTCAATTTCAGGATCGTAATTGACTAATACTTTATTAGAAGAGCAGGTCATAAACTACTTGAAACTTTTAAAGTAAAAGAAGGAAAAAAATTAGTTTTTAAACAGTTGTAATGGTGGCACTACAAGAAAATATTAAGAGAAAAATGATAATAGTACTTTTTTTTCCTTTTTTTAAGAACAGTAGACTTTGTAGTAGAAAATCAACGATGATAATAAAAGTAGATAGTAAAACTGTCAATCAAAGAAGAGAGAATAATATATATTATTTAAAATAGGTAAGAATTGTGGTTGACAGTAAATATTGCAATGGTAAATAGTAAATAATAATTAAAAGGGTAGTTATACTAAAACATATAACTAAGAGAAAATGCAACTATTGTTATAACAACAGTAGATAGGTATACTTAATAATGAAAGAAAGATTCATTGAGAAAAAGAGAAATAATGTATTATATTATATAGACATAGTACACTATTATTATAATAAAGATAAAAAAAAGTAACTATTAACAGTAATTACTAGTGTTTTTTTAAAATAAGGATCACAATAATAATAAGAAAAATAATAATACCAATAATTCTAATAATGACTACAATGAAAAACACGAGAATGACCATAACAGTGAGCAATATCAATAGTGGAAATTAAAGTGTCAATAATGGAAACTAACTTATACTATTATAATATACAAAAAAAATAGTGGCAGTAATAATACAAAAGTTACTTAAAAAGAAGAAAACAAATTAGGAATAATAAAACAATACGTAGCAGTAGTGGGCGAAGAATATAACTATATAACCTATAGATATAGTACTATAACAAAGAAATAGCAATAATAATGTAATACAAAATATAGAGAACTATTTATATATTATATTATATATAGTAGTAACCAGTAATAGTAAACTGTAAAAAAAAGTTTATAATAATAATAATAATAATAATAATACTAAAAGAAAAAAAATGTTAGAAACAAAAATAAAAATGTTATAAGCAAAAAGGAAAATGTTAGAAGAAATAGTTAGTATAGAACGGTTAGAGGTAACGGTTAATAATAGATAGTTAATTATAATAGTTTTTAGTAGATTATGTTAATAATTAGTTATATTAATAAGTTTTCAAATTAGTAACCAATATTTAGTCCGGAGTAGATGTCTGCCAATCCCAGACAACGGCGCCAAAAATTTGACGAGTCCAATGTATATAGGGTATTCCTGCTCGTGCTTGTCAAATTACAGTATAGTTTAAGATATCGCCCCATAAAGATTGGATATTCTATGCTACAGACATGGAATATTTTATTTACTATTTTAGAGAATCAAGCTTATGAAAGTTGAGATTTTTAAGCTTAACTTACTTTAACTAAACAAGACAATTTTCGAAAGATTTCAAATTTAAAAAGAGTTGGGAATCACTGAATTCACTTAGATAATATTTATAATAAAATCTCAATTTTATAACACTTATTTCTCTAAAGAATAATTGCTTATTGCTAATTTAATTATGTTTTTCTCACTAAGAAATAATCAATTAATAAAATACTCCATGAGGTTATGTAAAATCAATTGAGTTAAAACTAGTGACGATTAAATCGAAATAATTTTCTTACTTGAATTGTGCTAAAACGTAGTAAAAACTTCATGAGAATATTTTCACTAAAAATAAATAATCTTTCTTACAACAATTTCTCCGTGAGAATTAAAATTGAAGTAATCACGATTACTGGTTTGGAATGATAAATTACTAAAAATTACTTTCACACTATTATTTTAACATCAGTTATTTATATATTCATTTTGCTCCACGAGAATTACAAAACTAATACATCAATAACTTAGAGATAAAATACATAGATGTGATAATACTTGTTACGTAAAAATAATATCATTCTAGCACAGTATGAAAATATAATTGAAAGTTTCAAGCCAAGTATGTTTTTAAAATTGAGATAAACATTATAAATATATCAAGCTTCATCAACTATCCCAACAAAAGAGATTACTCCACTATGGAGTAACAAAAACAAAAAAGAAATTTAACAAGACTAAAAATATTTTTACTACAAAGAGAAAAAGAGAGAGACCAAGATTAATTCTTGTCTTGCTAGAGAGAAAAGAAGAAAATGATTACAATGGATAAAAGGGGCCTCTTATTCTGCACAAGAGGGAGAGGCTATTTATAGCCAAAGATGGCTCATCACTTATGCCAAAGTGAGATGTAAATTGCCCAAATGATATCTCTTTCTCTTCAAATCTCATGTGCTAGCTCACACTTAGGCCAATGTAGATGGCAATGTAGTTTTCTACCTTCAAAACCCATGTGCTAGCTATCCTTAATTTACTTTGGCAAAAGTGGAGAAAAAAGTAGCTTTTTCTTCCTTCAAATCCCATGTACATTCCATATTTAGTTGTTACTTTGACAAATGTGCATTTTTTTCTTCATTTTTATCTATGTTCTAGCATTCTTCAATTTACTTTGGCAAAAGTGGAAGACCAAAGTAACTTTTTCTTCTATTTCCCACATGCCAATTCCACATTGTCTATTTTGGAGTTTGTTTGCCCAAAGTGACTTTACTTATTTCCTTGATAGATATCTCCTAAACAAAATTATTTTGGCAAAAGTGGCTTCTCTTTTCTAGCTTCTTTTTTTTTTTTCAAGTATTTCTTTTTCCTTAAAGAATTGTTAGAAAATATGCGAGAATATTATATAAATATTCATGTTTTATTTTGAAATATTTATTTTTTATATTAAAAATAGATGAATAATTTATATCCATCATTGAGCTATTTTATTGGTCTTAAAGATTGAGCATTTTACATTAAATAAAGCTGAAAGTACATAAATACACTTACTAATAGAGCACTTCCCGTAATTACAAAAATGTCACTGCACCTTTTTGAAACCATAATTACAAAAATGTCACAACACCTTTTTAAATTCGAAATTATAAATATGTCACTGCATCTTACAAAGCAGAAAACAATGATAATTTGTATGTGTTTCACGTCCATTTTGTGAATAAATAAGGCCAAATCATCATCGTTTCGCTCACATACAAAAATCAAAGCAAAATATAATATAAGACCAATCCGGCATCATTTTTTTATATAGTAAGCAAAAAATCGCAAAAAATCGTGATTATTTTGTAAATAAATGATGTCAAATCGTACTTACTTTATTCATTCACAAAAAATACCTTCAAGTCTATATATTTAAAAATAACAACAATCCATCTGTGTTTATGCATATAACTGTGTCCATTTTGTTAAGAAATGAGGCCAAATCAGCCTCACTTCACATATCAACAAAAAATACCTTCAAGTACTTATATATTTAGAAATTACGACAATTTGTCTGTATTTATGTATATAATTGTGTCGGTTTCATGAAGAAATTGGCCAAATCGACCTCACTCACGCATCCACAAAAAGACCTTCAAGTATTTATATATTTAGAAATGACGATAATCTGTCTATGTTTATCCATATAATTGTATCTGTTTTGTGAAGAAATGAGGTCAAAGGACCTCACTTCTCACATCTACAAAAAAAAAGACATTCAAGTGCTTATACATTTAAAAATAACAATAATTTGTCTGTGTTTATGCATATAAGTGTGCCATTTTTATGAAGACATGAGGTCAAACCAGCGTCACTTCACACATCCACAAATAAGACCTTCAAGTACTTATATATTTAGATATAACGACAATCGATTTGTGTTTATGCATATATTGTACAAAAAAATTGTGTTTGTTTTACAAAAAAGTGATTCCAAATCGTCTTCACTTCGTTTATCCACAAAAGAAAAAAAAATCAATAAATTCAAAAGTAAACATAACTACACTAATCTGTCATTATTTATCCATAATATGAGTCAGATATTAAGTACATTTTGCGAACAAATGAGTACAAAACGTCTTTACTTCATTCATCCATAAAAATACACATAAAAATATAAAATGAAGACAATTAGTCGGCATTTATATACAAGTGAGCCAAATAACTATGCCTCTTTTATAAGAAAATGACACCAAATCGTCATCACTTTGCCCATATAAAAAAATTCAAAGTAAAAATAAAATCAAGACAATCTGTTTGCATTTACTTACAAGTGAGCCAAACTAGTCTGTCTATTTTACAAATAAATGATAACAAATAGTCATCACTATGCTCAAATACAAAAATTCAAAGTACAAATAAAACAAGGCTAATCCAGCATCATTTGTCCATTCAATTTTACAAATACATTAGTTCAAATCGTCATCACTTCCATTTATAAATTCATAGTCTTGCTATCCGAACACTGCAATAAATTCATAGTCTTGAACATAGTCACAATCCATTGTTGATTTAAGATTTCCAGCTTTGTAACCAATTCGGATAACAATGTATGTACCAGAAGCTGAGTTATCCCTTGGGTGATCAGTTACATCCAGAGGCGGATCATATTAGTCCAAATATGTAAAATGGGCTAGTATATTTTTATTGGATTAACTAATAAAAGTCCAATTTTATTGGGCCACAAATGATAAGCCCACTTTATTAGCCCAAATATAAATCCTAAAGGCCCAAACCAGTGCCACGTGTCAAGTGACGTGGCGCCAAATCAAATAAAGGAGCCAATAGGATCATGACATATGCCGAATGACATGGCAATCCAAGTGAAGTCCAAAAGGCCAATAAATATGCGCCACGTGGACAAGTGACATGTTCTGGCCAATTAAATGCAGCCTTGTCACTGCTTAAATCTGATTGGCCGGTCCACGGGCCTTGGCCCGTCAGGGTTTCTTGGTGGCAACTCCACCCCACATCTATATAAGGAGGCCAAATCCCTCATTTGCAAGATCAGAAATCAGAAGGAGGAATTCATAACAAGAAGCAATAAGGAGCTCGTGGATCAAAGGCTGCAAATTGCTATAAATCTTCAGGGAGTTATTTATTTCTCTACAAGTTCATCAAGAGGAAGATTCAAGATCAAGCTCAAAGGCCCTTGGATTTATCTCTACAAATTCATTATAAGGAAGATTCAAGATCAAGCTCAAAAGTCCTTGGATTTCTACTTGTAATATTTATAGTTGAAAAGACGAATCAGAGGAATTATAGAGATTGTACTACTCATAATATATTGAAATCAAATACCACAGTTGTTACAATATTTTCTTGTCTTGATTATTTATTATTTCTTGACGCGCGAATTTACTTGTTACAAATTTTGGCACGCCCAGTGGGACAATCTCTACCTCTCATCTCAACTTTTCAACTCGCAAAGTTCAATAACATTGAGATGGCTTCTAAGAACACCAACTCAAAATCTTTTGCTGCTGCTGCTGCTGCAAAATCTGCTTGGCCTCATGATCTTGATGCCAACTCTAAGTTCTCCTCTGAAGTTGAGAGCGTCATGAATGCTACTAAGGGAAGCTTTGGACCAGTTACGAGGAACAAAGCAAATTTGTTTGGACAACAAGCACTCCAAGTGCCGTCCACATTGACTCCAATATTTAATTTTTCATCTTCGAAAGGAGCTGTATCTTCTACTGGTGGATTGGAGGAAGAAAGCAACGTTGCTGAAATTGTTGAAAGAGCTTTAGCTCGGCTTAGCGTTTCTGGATCTAAGAAGAAAATCATGAAAGGACGTGATGATGATTCGAGTGCGGGATCATCTCCAACCGCGTCGCCGGACATAGGCAAATCAAGGATTAATCTGTGGGAAAATTCATGCTACTCTCCATCATCTCCAATAGCCGTGCAAGCTATGGCGACTAATACTTTAACGATGGAGGAACAACTTGCAAGCTTAGCAAAGGCGATTGATAGCTTGACAAACTATGTCAAAGATCAAGACGCTCGCATCAACAAAATGGAAGGCATGATGGAGGGCGAATCTAGCCATGCGCCAGGGAAGCGTCCAGAAGTTCAAGAAATAAATACTCCAGCGAAGCAAGCGACACCTGCTAAGGAAATCCAAGTTTCTGCTGATGGAGTGATTCCAATTGATCAACTAAAGGAGATTATTATGGGGACGATTAAGGATAAGTACGAGGTTGCCTCCAAGTCTTCTCTCGCATACGCGAAGCCGTACACTGCAAGGATTGATAGCTTAAAGATGCCCGCTGGTTATCAACCCCCAAAATTCCAACAGTTTGACGGCAAGGGAAATCCAAAGCAACATGTGGCGCACTTCGTTGAAACATGCAACAATGCTGGAACATATGGAGATTATCTTGTTAAACAGTTCGTTCGCTCACTTAAGGGAAATGCCTTTGATTGGTATACGGATCTCGAGTCTGGTTCCATTGATAGTTGGGAGGATCTGGAGTACGAGTTTCTCAATCGCTTTTATAGCACAAGGCGTACTGTAAGCATGATAGAGCTCACAAACACTCGCCAACGAAAAGAAGAACCAGTTATTGATTTTATCAATCGATGGAGGCATGCAAGTCTTAACTGCAAAGATAGACTCAGTGAAGCTTCAGGAATTGAGATGTGCATTCAAGGCATGCATTGGGGGCTCCGCTACATCATGCAAGGAATAAAGCCTAGGACTTTTGAGGAGTTGGCCACACGCGCTCATGATATGGAGTTAAGCATCGCTTCCAATGGAAGTGAAGGACCGCCTGTCTATGAATCTCGTAGAGGAAAAGACAAGCAAGAAGTCAAGAAATGGAGCAAGATGGCGCCCAAGGCCGAAAATAAAGAATCTAT
The DNA here is from genome assembly GCA_029990575.1 of Petunia axillaris subsp. axillaris. NCBI lineage: Eukaryota > Viridiplantae > Streptophyta > Magnoliopsida > Solanales > Solanaceae > Petunia > Petunia axillaris. The sequence goes on along the minus strand of JARKNS010000008.1, from coordinate 125,690,621 downwards.
GAATGTTGATACTGCACCTTTGAAGTTCACCACAAAGGTAAGCAAGAAGCAAAGCGTGAAGGCAACTTCTTTTAAGGACAAGCCAGGTCGAAAGTTGACTTTAAAGGAGATGCAAGAAAGGGAATATCCATTCCTAGATTCCGATGTTCCTGCAATTTTCGATGAACTTCTGGAGTTAAAGTTCATTGAACTACTAGAGATGAAGCGTCCCAATGAAGCTGGAAAGACGAATGATCCGAATTATTGCAAGTATCATCGACTCGTGGGGCACTCACTCGAGAAATGCTTCGTCTTCAAAGATAAAATAATGGAATTGGCCAATGAAGGGAAGATTGAACTGCAAGATGAGAAGGAAGACGTGAACCAGGTTTCTATCTTCTTTGGCTCGCATGACCCTGTGATTACCTGCAACTTCACTGAAGGATATGGAGAGAATGAAGCCATGATCAAGTTTGGTGACTTTGAACCTATCTTAATAAATCAATCGCTACAACTCAATGTCTGGAGCTTGGAGCAAGCATCATCGGAAGAAGGTGAAGCTCAAACTGATCAAGGAGATGATGAAGGTTGGATACTAGTGACTCGGCGGAGGCGCCACAAAATGAAGTCACGCAGTGAATCAGCTGAGCAACCAACAAGGCAAAAGATGGTGAAAAGGACAAGAAAGCAAAATACTATTCGACGTCCACGAAAGGAAAAGATGGAGGTTTACCACTATCAAAAGTCGCGTCAGCCTGTGACTTTGGAAGAATTTATTCCAAGTTGGTTTTGCATGAATATTCCTAAGGGTGATACTAAGGCTTCGTGTTGTAATGCTGATAAAGAAGAAGAGAAGAGTGAAACTTCAGGGTTGTTGCCACCAGCGCAGTCAGAAGAACCTATCGAGCCTATCTCCGAAGAAGCAAATACTTGCGAAGCAAAGATCACCTTCACAAATGATGACATTCTACTTGGTGAGACTTTTCATAATCGTCCCTTATTTGTGGTTGGCTATGTTGATGAACAAAGAGTGAATAGAATCTTAATTGATGGAGGATCTGGAGTCAACATCTTGCCTATCCGCACGCTGAAGGAACTTGGCATCTCTACTGAAGAACTAACGCAAAGTCGCCTGTTGATTCAAGGATTCAACCAAGGGGGGCAAAGGGCTATAGGAGCTTTAAAAATGGATCTCACCATTGGAGAGATGACTTCAAGCGCATGGATGCATGTGATCGACGCAAGGACTTCATATAATATCTTACTTGGTAGGCCTTGGATACATGAGAACAAAGTGGTTCCATCCACTTATCACCAATGCCTAAAATATCATGAGGGTGGAGTCGAAAAGACGGTCGTTGCCGATGACAAGCCGTTTACCGAAGTAGAGGCACACTTCGCTGATGCAAAATTCTACTTGAAGAATGTCGTGGGTGGAGTAAAAGCTAATAACAAAGCAACAACCAAAGATGCCGAGCTTGCAGCTAAAAGGGCTGAGGTAGCAGCTGGTAAAGCAAAAGTTGTAGCTGATGGAGATCAAACTCTCTTCAGTCAAGGTAACATGCATAAAGCAAATGTTGCAGCTTCAAGCAAGAAAATAAGTACTACGCTCCGCTACGTTCCAAAATTGAAGAAAGAAGAAGGCCAGTCATCTAGTCTCCAAAGTGATCAGCTAAAAGGATTAACTCTCCCCGTTAGGCGAATTGACGCAATGAAGCTTACCTCAAAGTTGCTTGGTGGTTTTGTGGCTAAAAATCCACCAATGAATAAAGAACTCCCTATGAAGCGCACAAATGAGGGGTTTGATCCGAATGCTTACAAGTTGTTTGCAAAGGCTGGATATGATCCCAATGAACCATCTACATTAGGGAAGCTTTTACCTGAAAGTACCATGAAGAAATCACGCGAAGGCTTGGGTTACGAGAAACCTCCACCGGTTCGTATCTCTATAAGAAGGACGAGCTTTAATTACATTACTGCTGAAGATGAGCCTGAAATTTCAAGTAAGAGGCTTTCCGTCTTTGATCGGCTGGGAAAACCATCTTCAAGAACTTCTGTCTTTAATAGATTGGGACCTTTGAATAAGAAGAACAAGCCTCCAAGGAAATCTAAAAATGAGAAAGTGCATGCCGCTTCTAGATATTGTCAGAGTCTTATCCCTTCAAGAATGAGACGCGAAGAAAAATTGATAGTCTCGTGCGAAAATGTGCTAACGGCCAAGACTCATACTATAGTTCACACGAAGGAGCGTGACGAAGATGGAGAAAGCGTGGGATCTTCATATCACATCATCGCACTAGAAGAGGAAAGTGTTCTATCTCCAAATGGGATCATAAATGAGTTGGAGGATGTTTCTTGCTGTCACCACATATCATTCAACAATGATGATCCTCATGAAGTAGAAGATGCTACAGATGCTCCACCTGAGCTAGAGGAAGGAGTAAAGGCAACAGTTGACGCATTGAAAGAAATTAACCTTGGCACAGACGAAAACTCAAGGCCTACTTATATAAGTGCTTTGCTGGCAGCCGATGAAGAAAATGCTTATGTGGAGCTGTTGAAAGAGTACAAGGATGTCTTCGCTTGGAGTTACAAAGAGATGCCTGGCTTGGACCCAAAGGTGGAAGTTCATCATCTCGCAGTCAAGGGTGGCGCTCGTCCCGTAAAACAAGCCCAACGTCACTTTAGACCAGATTTGGTCCCTTTGATTGAGAATGAAGTCAACAAGCTCATTGAGGCAGGTTTTATTCGCGAAGTCAAGTACCCCACATGGATTTCTAGCATAGTCCCTGTAAGGAAGAAGAATGGCCAAATTCGAGTTTGTGTCGATTTTAGGGACCTCAACAATGCATGTCCTAAAGATGAGTTTCCGCTGCCTATCCCAGAACTCATGATCGATGCAACTACTGGTTATGAGGCTATGTCTTTTATGGATGGCTCCTCCGGCTATAATCAAATCCGTATGTCGCCTAAGGATGAAGAATTCACGGCGTTCTGAACTCCTAAGGGTATTTATTGCTACAAAGTGATGCCTTTTGGCTTGAAGAATGCTGGAGCAACTTACCAAAGAGCTATGCAGAATATCTTTGATGACTTGCTTCATAAGAATGTAGAGTGTTATGTTGACGACTTGGTGGTAAAATCTAGAAGAAAAGGGGACCACTTGCAAGATTTGAGAATGGTGTTCAAGTTGTTGCGAAAATACCAACTTCGAATGAATCCTTTGAAGTGCGCATTTGGAGTTACTTCTGGTAAATTTCTTGGTTTTATCGTACGATATCGAGGCATTGAAATTGATCAAGCAAAAGTAGATGCAATTGTAAAGATGCCCGAGCCTAGAAATCTCCATGAATTGAAAAGTCTTCAAGGAAAGTTAGCTTACCTTAGGAGATTCATCTCAAATCTAGCTGGGAGGTGTCAGCCGTTCAGTCGTCTCATGAAGAAGGGTACTCCTTTCGAATGGGATCAAGCTTGCAGCAATGCCTTCGAGAGCATCAAATCCTACTTGATGAAGCCTCCTGTGCTAGCATCTCCAATACCTGGAAAGCCGTTGATATTATATATTGCAGCACAAGAAAAGTCAGTGGGGGCACTTTTGGCTCAAGAAAATGGCGAAGGAAAGGAAAATTCACTTTACTATTTGAGTAGAATGATGACACCAAATGAGCTGAAGTATTCGCCAATCGAAAAGTTATGTTTGGCACTAGTCTTCTCCATTCAAAAGCTGAAGCATTACTTTCAAGCTCATGTCGTGCGACTGATTTCTAGAGCAAATCCCATCAAGTTTGTCATGTCAAAGCCCGTCCTTAGTGATCGATTGGCAAGATGGTATCTCCAGTTTCAACAATTTGAGATTATATATATCCCTCAAAAAGCAGTCAAAGGACAAGCACTGGCAGATTTTTTGGCAGATCATCCAATTCCTGATGGTTGGGAGCTAACTGATGAGTTGCCTGATGAAGATGCAATGTTCGTCGAAGTTCAACCGTGTTGGAAGATGTACTTTGATGGGGCTTCACATCGTGATGGAGCTGGCGCTGGAGTAATTTTTGTAACGCCCCAAGAAGAAGTATTGCCATATTCCTTCACCTTGACTCAACATTGCTACAACAATGTCGCAGAGTATCAAGCACTCATACTTGGGCTTGAGATGGCCGTTGACATGAAACAATTGCAGTTGCAAGTCTTTGGAGACTCTAAGTTGGTGATCAATCAGCTTCTAGGAAGCTACGAGGTAAAGAAGCCCGAGTTGCGTCCCTATCACGATTATGCACAGAAGTTGATAGGATGGCTTGGTGATGTAACTCTTCAGCATGTGCCAAGGAGGGAGAATAAGAAAGCTGATGCCCTAGCCAATCTAGCTTCAACACTTGCCCTGCCAGATCAAACGAAAGTTGCTATCTGCCAAAAATGTGTAGTACCACCTTTAGATGATGACGAGGTTGAAAGAAATGATCTCCAACATCTTGTTGCTGTTTTTGAAATCAACGAGGAAGACTGGCGGCAACCTATCATTAACTACTTGAGCCATGGGATGCTGCCAGAAAATCCAAAAAGGAGAACTGAAATTCGCCGCCGAGCTCCACGCTTCCTCTACTACAAGGATACTCTATATAGAAGATCATTTGAAGGAGTGCTCTTGTGATGTTTAGGAGAAGACGAAATGCTTCAAGCTATGCAAGAAGCGCATGCTGGGGTATGTGGATCACATCAGTCTGGGCCGAAACTCCACTTCCACATAAAAAGGATGGGATATTATTGGCCAACGATGGTAAAGGATTGTTTGGACCATGCTCGACGATGCAAATCTTGCCAGCTCCATGCAAATTTTATACATCAACCACCAGAAGTGCTGCACCCGACCGTCGCATCTTGGCCATTTGACGCTTGGGGGCTAGACATTGTCGGACCGTTGCCGAAGTCTTCTGAAGGACACTTGTTCATTTTGGCTGCAACTGATTACTTCTCGAAATGGGCAGAAGCCGTCGCTCTTAAGGAAGTGAAGAAAGAGAAGGTTGCAAACTTTATCCGAGTAAACATCATCTACCGCTTTGGTATTCCTCGTTATATAATAACAGATAATGGCAAGCCATTTGACAATAGGTTGATGAATAGTATTTGTGATCTCTTTGGTTTCAAGCAGCGTAAGTCTTCTATGTACAATGCTGCCGCTAATGGTCTAGCTGAAGCATTCAACAAGACTTTATGCAAATTGTTGAGTAAAGTTGTCTCCAAGTCCAAGCAAGATTGGCATAATAGGATGGAAGAAGCTTTATGGGCATATAGGACGACTCATCGCACGCCAACACAGGCAACTCCTTACTCACTTGTCTATGGGGTTGAAGCGGTCCTACCACTAGAGCGTCAAATACCATCGCTGCAACTTGCTATCCAAGAAGGGCTCACTGATGAGGAAAATGCTCGCCTGCGCCTTGAAGAGTTGGAGGCTCTTGATGAAAAAAGACTTGAAGCTCAGCAAAGTCTCGAATGTTACCAAGCTCGGTTATCTCGTGCCTTCAATAAAAAGGTTCGCCAGAGATCCTTCCAGGCTGGTGATCAAGTTCTTGCATTAAGAAGACCCATCATCACCTCCCATAAATCTGGAGGCAAGTTCACTGCAAAATGGGACGGGCCATATGTTGTGCAAGAAGCCTATTCAAGTGGTGCTTATAAGCTTATTGATGCTAAAGGAAAAAGAATCGGTCCCATTAACGGGAAATTCTTGAAGAGATACTATCCATGAAGAAGACCGCTCCTTGACGCACGAGCATAAACTGCAAGTTACTCCTAGCCCGCAAGAGTATAAACTGTGCGCGGCCAAATAAAAAAATAAAAGTCCGCTAGGTTGAAAACCTCGAAAGAGGCGGCCTAGGCAAAAGTTAGGACACAAAAAAAAAAAAAAAAAAAAAAAAAAAAACCACTTGTGCGGAACTACGTAATGACTTGATCCTCTTCACCGAGGTACGTAGGCAGCTTAGAGTTTCATTCTAAGTTCAGTCGTATAAATACAAAAAGGTGGGTTCGGCATGACGTTATGATACCATCTTAATTCCTTCACACATGAAGGAGGAAGAAGGAAAAGAGTTCTCTCCCATGTCTTGCTCCATGCATCTATTTGAATATCAAGTTTTTATTATCAAAGCTTGCGACCCCAAGGAGTAAGGCGGATTAATAGCAGTTTATGTTAGATTCCAAAGTCAAGATCAAAGCATTCTTCAAGACAAATTCATTGAATATCTTAGCTCTTGAAGTCTATTTTCTAGAAAGTTAAACGCTTTGTAATTCGGACTCAAATTCCACAAGTTATGAATATTTTGCCTAAGCTGCGCGATGCAAGTCTGGACGGGATGAAAATTAAAGGCTAACTTCAAAAATTCATCTAGAATAATTCTTAACGTGTATACATATGCACTTTGGATACATCTTAGCTCTTGAAGTCTATTTTCTAGAAAGTTAAACGCTTTGTAATTCGGACTCATATTCTACAAGTTATGAATATTTTGCCTAAGTTGCGCGAATATGCAAGTCTGGACGAGATGAAAATCAAAGGCTGACTTCAAAAATTCATCTAGAATAATTCTTAACGTGTATACATATGCACTTTGGATACATCTTAGCTCTTGAAGTCTATTTTTCTAGAAAGTTAAACGCTTTGTAATTCGGACTCATATTCTACAAGTTATGAATATTTTGCCTAAGTTGCGCGAATATGCAAGTCAGGACGAGATGAAAATCAAAGGCTGACTTCAAAAATTTATCTAGAATAATTCTTAAGGTGTATACATATGCACTTTGGTTATATCTTAGTTCTTGAAGTCTATATTCCAGAAAGTTAAACGCTTTATAATTTGGACTCATATTCTACAAGTTATGAATATTTGCCTAAGTTGCGCAGGCATGCAAGTCTGGAAGAGATGAAAATCAAAGGCTGACTTCAAAAATTCATCTAGAATAATTCTTAAGTGGTATACATCTACATTTTGGATATATTTTAGTTCTGGAAGTCTATTTTCTAGAAAGTTAAACTTCTCGCGATTCGGATACGCCTACGTTGAGTTATGAATATTTTGGTGGGTTCGCGCAGCACTGAAGGATCTGAACGCGATAGAAATTAACACTAGATTCAAAAATTCACCCAAAACGCTCTTTGAATTGGTTGTAACTGAATTTTGGGTATCCCGTAGGTCTTCGAGTCTTGTTTCTATAAAGATGAAGTTATCTTGAATCGGACATTTATGCATCAAGATATGAATTTTCTATCACAAGTGCGCAGTACTGTATAGAATAAAATATTAAAGGCGCAATCAAAGGGAAGCAACATAATCCAAAGGCACTAAAAGAATCTTATTTATGATGAAAATAACTGCTATTTAATCAAGTGCAATAAAAGAGAAAGCAAAACAAAATGATGTGCATAGTCTAATCTAGAGATAACTCGTAGCGGATCAACTCTTGGCGGCTAGCTTCTACGCGCTCCAGCTTTTCTTCCAAATGAGCAGTATCGTCAGCAGTCAGCAACTCCATGCCATCATATGAAGAGATCTCATTCTCAACCGATAAAGCTTTTGATTTGATCTCCTCAATCTCCTTTTGAGCAGCCTCGATAATGGCTTCAAGACACTTTTTCTCTTTTTGTAGTTTCTTCAGCTTAATCTTGGTGGATGTCAGCAACTTTTGATTCGAAGAGACTAACTCAGTCTTTTCAGTTTCTTCTAACTTGAATGATTTAAGACGTTCATTGGCAGCCGAAAGTAGTTCTAGCTTCTTAGCTTCGCTCGTCCTATCAGCCAAGTTGGATCGTTCCTGATTATATGAAGTAGCAAGCTCTAAAAAGGAGTCCATCAAGTTCTTCAAAGGTGAAAAATCAGTGATATTCGATTCCTGCATTTCTTCAAAAATTGGCTTGATCTCCTCCTCAAATTTCGAAATGGAGTCTAAGTTAATTTCAGAGAGGCTGTCGCGGATGTCCTCCCAAAGACCATAAATATATTTCTTCTTTCGATTAAAGACAATGCTCCTTCCTTCAAAAATGGATATGCCAGTAGTTGACTTTGAGGGTGCGAGAGGAGGCTTGCTGGAATTAGAAATTGACCTTGATAATCCCCCATCTTGGTGAGCAGAAGATACTTCTTCATCCAGCTTAGCAGTAGAATGTTCAGCACCATTTTCCTGCACAAAAAAATAAAAGGAAAAGTTAATTACCCAAGTTGTTTGATCATGGCTTAAAATGAGAAGTTCGAAATCGTTACTTTTTCGCTGCAAACTATCAGTGTCTTTGAAAGACTTCCAGTGCTATGAACTTCAATTGCACTTTCATTAGTGTCTTCCAGCTTTTCTACACGCGCTTTCTTCTGCTTCCAACAACGATCTCCATTGCTGCTCCCATCTTTATCTTGGGATGATCTTTTGTTTGGAGATTGAACATCCTTGACATGATCATTCAGTGAAGAAAATTCGCTGTCCCCTTGATGGTCTTGAACAGGTATTTCTTCTTTTGGCACCTCTATAGGGACTTGGGGTTCCTTTCCTTGGCCTTTACGATGTCCTGAGCGTTTAACCTTCAAATTAAGAGGCTCGTCAACCACTATGACCTCCTTGATGTGCTCTCGATCTATACCCTCCAAGGGTGCGCTTATGGTCGGTCCACCAGCATTCACCAAGAATTGTATATTGTCTTCCAGAAAGCTTCCATGCACTTTATTCCACCAAGATGTATAATTAGATGAATGATGTTTCCGCATGGATACATATGATTTTTTCATGCTGGACGTGACAGGAGGAAAGATTGCCCTTGATTTTGAGTTGGTCATCACACAAAGCCTTGCAAATCTAATCCCTTCTTCCAGAGAAGCCGTACAAAGATCCTGAATCAAGTAACCTGGGACATCTTGAAGGAAACCAAATTGTCGGCTGAAACGGTGAGGACTATAAGGTTCAATAATGAAGGAGTGTCCATCTCTCAGCGGAAGATAGTTTGATCGAAGGCTCATGAAGTAAATTGTATCCAACTCTTGCGCACTGATATTATCATGATAATGAAACGGGCTAAGTCTTTCAGGCGTTGTAGAAAGCCATGTAGCAGCATCACCTTTGTGAATACGCGTCCTCGCCTCATCTTTCTCAAAATACTTGGCACCACCTTCGCCCGAATATATAGTCATAAGAGGAATAGTCGGTCCATTGGGTAACGCATAATGAGTTTTGAAGTAGTGGGCCAACCATCCATATAAATAATGGGCTGGGAAGGAAACATCAATAGAATCAAGTTGCGAACATTCTGATATCATATTTAAACCTTTGTAGATGCTAGCCAGGACTGGGACTGCAAGGCCAATTTTTCGTCCGCTTGCTAGGTAGCTCGCAACTTTAAAAGTCCCAGGCCGAATGAAATCGTCTCCCTTCGAAGGTAGCACGAAAGTACATAACCAGCAGGCTAAAAAGGCAGCCAAGTATGTCTCGTCTCTCTTATGGCCCTTAGCTCCAAGTTTAGCAAATAATGCCTCTTCGGTGCTCGTCCAGTTAGCTACAGCTTTGCTGATGTCTTTAGAAGGGTTATGTGTTGCCTTGGGACGAACAGCCTTCTTTTCCTTCCTTAATGGAGGTTGATGGTGCTTGGTAGCTTTGTTGCTCCAAAATTGTATCCATTTAGTCACAGGGACAGTTGGGTTGCTATCTCCCTCTTGAAGCTGATGGAAGGCGTCAAACAAGTGCTCACATGATAGTGCAAGGAATCTTTTGTCTTTGTCATTTGTTCTTGTAAGTTCCTCAGTATTTGGGATGGCTTCCTCATAAGGAAATCCTATCATAGGAAGACCGCCAATTGTATATAATCCCAAAGAGATATGGATAGCTCCCCATGCGAAGTAAGCAAAGTATTTGTAAGCGGACACCACGCCTCGTAAAAAGCTTGCATAATATTTGTGTTGCGATCATACGTAAACATTGAAGCATATACAGCGTCATAAATATTTGTAGCTCTCAAAGTATTTTGGCATCTACATAGGACATCATCTGCCCACTCCCAATAGCCGGGAATGAAGTGGAATTCGCCGTTGAAAGATAAAGTGTCACTCCAATTGATTTCTCCTTTGAGGATTCGTCGTCCCAAGCATGGAAGAGGACTTGCAATATTGGTGTCGCGATGATTGGAAGAGCAAAGAGACCACGCCTTTGGAGGACGACTACAATATTCAAGAGTCCAATCCAGTGAAGGAAATGGATCAGTTAATGGTGGCCAAGTAGATGCATATTGCCCAACTAGTGGTGTGTCAATTGACAATCGAGTCTCCATCTTGTCACCTTTGTGGTTTGAAATAACGAGACACCTAGGCCTAGAAGAAGCAGAATCTCTGAAGTGAACCATAATTGAGCTGTGCACACAAAAAAAAAAGTGTGTTAGTGCAAAGCATAGGGAATAATCAGAGACAATGTCGCATAATAATCATTAATAAGTAAGTGAAGATGTCATCTCAATGGGTATGGAATCAGTGTTTCAAATGGAGCAAAATTTGTTAAAGAAGATCATGTCTCCGCGCCATAGAAGACAATTGTCTCCGCGCCATAGAAGACTGCGTCGCTGCGCTGTGGAGGGATACAATAATGCACGCCATTGATAAATATATCTTCTTGACGAATATATTCCCATGTTCCGTTAAAGGATATGTCTCTGTACGCTTTGACAAATATATATCTCCTTGATGAATGTAGTTCCATGTTCCATTGAAGGTTCTATCTCCTTGCACCATCGAAGATATTATAGCAAAAAAAAAAAAAAAAAAAGTCGTTTCTTCACATTATGGGACGAAGCAAGCTTTTCAACTATAACTTGCAAGCTTGCGCCAAATAAAATTAAAAAAAAAAAAAAGAAGAAAAAAAAAAGGTATGGACGATAGAGGAGATATATGTTACCTGTTAAAACAAGTAAATTCGCGCGTCAAGAAATAATAAATAATCAAGACAAGAAAATATTGTAACAACTGTGGTATTTGATTTCAATATATTATGAGTAGTACAATCTCTATAATTCCTCTGATTCGTCTTTTCAACTATAAATATTACAAGTAGAAATCCAAGGGCTTTTGAGCTTGATCTTGAATCTTCCTTATAATGAATTTGTAGAGATAAATCCAAGGGCCTTTGAGCTTGATCTTGAATCTTCCTCTTGATGAACTTGTAGAGAAATAAATAACTCCCTGAAGATTTATAGCAATTTGCAGCCTTTGATCCACGAGCTCCTTATTGCTTCTTGTTATGAATTCCTCCTTCTGATTTCTGATCTTGCAAATGAGGGATTTGGCCTCTTTATATTGATGTGGGGTGGAGTTGCCACCAAGAAACCCTGACGGGCCAAGGCCCGTGGACCGGCCAATCAGATTTAAGCAGTGACAAGGCTGCATTTAATTGGCCAGAACATGTCACTTGTCCACGTGGCGCATATTTATTGGCCTTTTGGACTTCACTTGGATTGCCATGTCATTCGGCATATGTCATGATCCTATTGGCTCCTTTATTTGATTTGGCGCCACGTCACTTGACACGTGGCACTGGTTTGGGCCTTTAGGATTTATATTTAGGCTAATAAAGTGAGCTTATCATTTGTGGCCCAATAAAATTGGACTTTTATTAGTTAATCCAATAAAAATATACTAGCCCATTTTACATATTTGGACTAATATCTTAAATTTAATATATAGCCAACTAATTTTATGGATTTAAATCCAATAAAATTTACTTGTCTACATGCACTACTTTAATATCTAGTCAAACTCAATTACTCTACTATTTTATTTCCAGGTTGTAGGACAACAAACAATAGTAGCATTCATGCCTTTGAAACTAATCTCCATATCCCTGAGCAAGTAATTACCTCTCAGCTTTACACATACTACTACCTCATATTCCGTTACACTAGTCCCTATTACAGTTCCACTATTTAGAATATTATAACTGTTTTTCAAGATGACGGGTTCAAAAGGGATTTTAGTGCTTGTCTTTTTCTGTGTATTCTATTCAACAAATACTTTTATTTTTATAATCAAATGATTTAGTGTGATTTTCGAAAAACCAATGGTAGAAACGAAAAGCGGAAAGCAAAACAAATTTGGAGATGCAAGATTTAGAACATTCTGGCGGCGGTGGTGGCCTATCAGCGGTCAATTAAAGTTGACGTAGCCATGGTGGGAGAAAGAGGAGAAGTGGGAGATGAGTTTTCTAGAGAGAGAAAATGTGGAAGAAGTAGTCAAATATTTATAGAAAAGTACTTAATGGGTAGAGGTGGAAATATCTTTAAAAGTTTTCAACAATTCAAGAACTGACACGACCCGAAATACGGTTAGGCCGTGCGCGCACCCGACATCCTCCCCTAGACCCGTCGGGCGAACCCTTACAAATAAAATCAGGGAAATAAATATAACAATTCACAAATAAGGACAAGACTTAAAAAAACGCAGACATACTGATACCTCTAAGCTGTACAAAAGAAATTACAGCTGACTACCCAACATACTAGGTTTAGGACAATCCAGACTAGACATCTAAGAGTACAAAAAAAGACAGATACCTCCTGAAGAGAGCAAAATGCAGCTGAAATAATAAACAATATACTGGTGGCTATCCGGAATAAAAGTTGGCTCACCCTGACACGCTTCTGAACAACGTGGCGGACTCAATCGTGGAGCGAACCTACCGAAACGAAATAAATAGACAAGAACAAACAACAAACAAGGGTGAGTCAAAAGGACTCAATAAGTGGGGCAGACTAGCCACCTTAAAAAATAGGATAGCTAGCCAGGGAGGAGAAACAGATAAACAAAATTCCTCTTATTTAAATTATAAAAAGGCAGAGCCAGATAATAACTAGAAGCACGTATGGAATGACAAACTCATCAACAACCAGGAACGTAAGATAACCAAAACATATAGGTATCCCGAACACATCAACAATCAGAAATACATCTTGTTGCGGCGTGCAACCCGATCCTTATATTTATACCGTTGCGGCGTGCAACCCGATCCTTTTATTTATACCGTTGCGGCGTGCAACCCGATCCCTGCAACCCAGAATACAAGCCAAAAATATATAGGCAAACTGAGATATGTCTACGATATATTATACATACCGCATACATAAAACACAACAAAATACACACAATAGTCAGTATGCGGTGCAATGAGATGGGATGAATGCGGTACGATGCAATGCAGTCACATGTGCCTGATACCTATCTCCGTCGCGGGACTCTCATCATCTACCAGGAGATATATGCGATAATGACCCTTCACCGGCTCGGGACTCTCATCGATTACCGGGAAGTATATGCAATGATGTCCTTTCACCGGCGCGGGACTTTCATCGCCAACCGGGAAGTATATGCAATAATGACCCTTCACCGGTGCGGGACTCTCATCGCCAATCGGGAAGTATATACAATAATGACCCTTCACCGGCTCGGAACTCTCATCGATTACCGGGAAGTATATGCAATGCTCAAAACCAGAGTGCAATGCTCATATACTCAATGCAATACCAACAAGGCATAACATATAATATACAATGTAAATTCAAAGCTAAGGCGTAATGAGTACGCCTATCGGCAGCTACACACGTAAGGAACACATGGTAGAAAATCCACGAGGCCAAGTGCCTCCAAAGAAATGGATATAAACACTTACCTATTCCAAAAGTTAGCTCTGCTAATCAACAACCGCTTTATCTTTTGGTTTCATTTCCAAACGATCCCACTCTATTCAATAAGTAGAAAAAATATATCAAATTAGGCTAAAGACTTCATTCCTCACATCTTAGGGCAATCCTGCTAGGAACCTTGCATACGCAATACGCAGGCCAGGCCTATGTACAGGGTTTTATGGTCACACAACCAGACCCTAAATAAATTACATTTATATGTTGCTCATAACTCACTGAGTACGAATATATAATCAATTCCATTATCGGGGTCCATTTGACCCTTTAAACTATTAATTGAACTTATTAAAATGATGTCTAATATTCCAAGGTTTACCGTTAAAACATATTCAAACACACGTAATAAACTCAAATAATATATTAATATCATTACCTGAATGTTTCGGGGTGAAAATTCTATCTTTTTCCGGCTCTTTTCTCATTTTCTGGCATTTTCCTGTTCTGTGTGTTTTCTATTTTGCTTCTCTGTCTCTCGTTCAAATTGTTTCTCTATTTATCGTCCTTAGCTTTTTAAGCTTAGGACACCGCCAATGTATTTTTCTTTCTATCCTTTACTATTTTGTCTTTTTGTCTTTTTCCTTTTTTTTTTTTTCTTTTCATGACAAAAATTAACGGTACCTTATGATATTTGAAATAATTTCAACTTTTGCATACAAATTATAAAAAATATATATAGCATACTCGCGAAGGCGGATCTCAAATCGGATTCCCGAAAGTCAAGATCCGAATTTAAATAGAAAAAAAGTCAAATTATTTTACGTTCGGCATTTTAGCGGAAACTAGCCGAACAACCTCGAATTCACTTTCGAGAGTTCATAAAAGACACAAATAATCATCCGAACCTAACGGCGCTTTCGGATTTCGAATCGGCACTCATTCGCCAAAGCCGAGCTCGAAAATCTCTGTTTAATATTTATTGACAATAAAAAATGAAACCTTCTTCCGATGCCTACCAAACGAGGTCTAATTTAGCTCAAATTTTACAGACAAGTCCTAATGGATATTATAAATATTTTAAAATTATCAGCACGCCAATTGGAGTCCTAACTTTCGAAACGACTGACCGAGGTCGTTTCAAGAACATACCCAAAAGTGCTCAATTCACCTAAAAAAAATGTATACACAAAATAGTAGCATGCTTAATAGTTCAGTATTTCGGTTTACCGAACAATCGAAACCTCGAAAGCGAATACCAAACTGAAATACTGAAATTGTCTAACTTAATACCGGATACCGAACCAAAATACCGAAAAACCTAAACCGAAATAACGAATTAAGTCGGTTCGGTTCGATACTCAGTTTTTCGGGTTTTATGTCCACCCCTAATTCAAAAGACACTTGCTGGATCTAAAGATTGGTTGCAATTTTAAGAATTAAATGAAAACTTGAAACTTGTATTATACCATTATTAAAAATACAAGAAACAATATTACTTCTTTTATGAATTACTGCTTTCCCATTTTCCTAATGTTTGAATCTCGAAAATCGAAAAATATGATTATCAGTACTATCACCGTATAATAATAATAATAACAATAATAATAATTAATATTTTATATTGAAATTGAAAAGATTAAATAATAAGACTGAAGAAATAATATGTTTTAAACAGTAATTGTACTTTTTTATTTATAAAGATGGCACCCCAGCTTTCTTGTTGTAAATAAACATATACTGAAAAATTAAAAATTAAAAAGTAAAAATTAATTCCAACTTGAAAAGCTAGGAAAAAAATTCGCGAGACTATTTAACACATTCTTAATGTCATCACACAAAATAAATATTAAATAATAAAGTCAAATAAGAATACAAAAATAATTATATTTTTAATGGTTATTTTCATTTGTGATTTTCTTCTACATGCAACACAGTTAGAGTAAAAAAAAAATTATCAACTATGTTGAAATTTCATGCTTATAAAATAGTGTAAATACATATCTAATATTATTTTTGAATTTATGCTTCTAACTATTTAAATATCAATATTTATAAAAAAAATCAATTATAAATATACTCAAATTACTAATTTTAATTTTTCTTAAGTCATTTTTAATTTTAAGATGGTATAATTATAAAAAGAAAAACAAAAATTGAATTTATACTTATCCCCTTAAACTTATCAGTCATGTGATTCACAAGTGCCCATAAAATCATAAACGTCTTATTTCCATTTTTTTCAATTACAACCTAGACCTCACCCTTGCAAGCCTCCTTTAAGAAACAATCATCAAACCCAATAATTTTTGAAATTTTTATTTTCGCACTACGTACCTATAAAATTTAAAGTATTTACCCGGCCTTTAAAATTACACTACCCATGCGGTCTAGAATATTTACACAATCTACCTACTTTCATTGTATACTTGATGATATACCTGGTCTACCAATTTTCGTTGTATACCTTCATAGTATACTGGGTGTATACCTTTACGGTATATTGCATAAAGTATAGCGTACAAATCGGATAGGTAGGACAGGCAAATAGTTTCTAGGTATTCTGGGTAAATATGAAACTGATGTGTGAGGGGTATTTTCATAAATAGCCCATAATTTTCCTACATACTTCTTGTATTGGTAAAATTATAGCTCAGACACATGGTGACAGTGGCGTGGAGCTCTGAGTGATAGCCACGAGAATTATGCCAAGAATGCCGAAGACATGTCACAAGGTCATGACCTCCCGAGTCACAAGAATGCATAGTGCCCGAATCACGAAGCCCGAACCCTCTGTAGTTAAAGCCACACGATCTCATCATTCAATGAGGAGGAGATCTTTGGTCACCCATGATCTGAATATGGGAGAGTGGGCTAATTAATACTCACGATTGTCTCAATTCATTCTACTATAAATAGCATAGATGTATCCATGTAAAATTTATTCAGAAATATAGCTAAAACTCTGTCCAATTATAATCTCAAGTGATCAATATCAAGTTCTTTGTTCTTGTGCCCATATTTATCGTTATTTCTTATTATTCATTCAATATTCAATTATCACAATCTTGATACAACGAATTGATTGTAACACAAATTTAAATTCAATTGTATTCTAAAGCATATTTAGAGTCATACAATTTGACGTTGTATGTAGGGATCGAGCAATCAAGCTTTGTCCCATGGTTGAGATTTATATCCGTCTGCATCCATTTTAGCCCTGCAAAATGGATGATAACACTAAAAATATGGTTGGGGATCAACAACGCCTCGTTGGGCAAGCTGGCACTATTGATGGTGCATTTGTTCCTCTACCAAACATTACTGATCCAGTTCATCGAGTTCTAAAACTTTGGGTATGGAAATCAGTGAGTTTATGAGGAAAACTCGGAAGCAATTTGCAGATCAGCAAAGGCTTGCACCTGATCAAGCTAGGATTAACATCGAGATGCACATCTTGTTGCAAGCTAGCTCGAAGAGTCTCAAGCTCACTACTCCCACCAACACTCCCCATATGGCCCCTAATAGAGGCACTCTGAATTTTTGTTCCTCCGGGTGCACTAACAGGGGGATCTCTAAATGGTGCCGCGTCTGGAGACTCAGTGACTGCTCCCAAGGGCACCATACCCTTTGGGGCAGCTCATACGGAACAAAGCCTGTGGTTCCAGCCAGCATCCCGTTGGACCTCGAGAAATGGAAAAAGAATTTCGAAGCTCAACTTGAAAGGGGAAAAGATTCCCGAGGCTCAAAAATCTCAAAAGATACTGGACATTGAGAAATGTAAACAGCAATTTTTCAAGCCGGAGGCAGCCCTAACCCCAATTCTAAAACACTTACAAGTTACAAATCTTGAAGAAATATGACGGCACGACACACCCAGCAGACTATGTTACCGAATACATGGCTATGGTGAGAGGAAATGATTTGTCAAAAGTGGAATTGGAATACATGCTCCTCAAAAAGTTCGGGGAGACGTTTAAGAAGAGGCATTGCATTGGTATCTGCATTTACCCTTCAAGTCGATTTGATCTTTTAATGAATTGGCTGATTTATTTGTCAAGGCTCACATCAGAGCCCAAAAGAACCACAAAAGAAAGGAGGATATCTTCCATGTTAAACAGTGGGCCAAGGAGCCACTTAGAAACTTTGTTGAGCACTTCCAAACAGAGCGGATGGATATGCCTACCATGGAAGATAGCTTGGCTATTATGGCTATTTGAAAGAAACATAAATGCAAACAATTTCGAGGTTGCTATTGACTTGAAAAAGAATCTCCAAGAGAGGCAACCTTTTACTTGGGATGATGTTCGCAACAGGACATCCGCCAAAGTTAGGTTGGAGGAAGAAGAATGGAGGTTTGCCAGCTGAATTCTGGGTATAAGAGTCGTCCCGAGTCATCTCGACGTACCGAAGTGTCACGGGAGAACTCAAAGGGCCGTTAAGAACCTTACAACCCCCCAAGGCAGAACGTGAGCCAAAGATTGGGGAGTAAAGTCAGCAATAATGCAAATCAGACGAGCATCTCGAGGCCATCCTTGGTTCCAAGGAGAAGGATTTACCCCAAATTTCTTAGTATACTTCAACGTCTCTAATGTAGATAAGTGAATAAGGCTCCCAAAAGATATGAGCTCTGACCCCGGGACGAGGAATAAG
This sequence comes from Petunia axillaris subsp. axillaris, assembly GCA_029990575.1. Lineage (NCBI taxonomy): Eukaryota > Viridiplantae > Streptophyta > Magnoliopsida > Solanales > Solanaceae > Petunia > Petunia axillaris. The sequence continues at coordinate 125,672,350 of JARKNS010000008.1, read as the reverse complement.
AGCCTCTACTGTCATTTTTATGATGATCATGGGCATCTTACCGAGGACTGCAAAGCGTTGTGGTACGAGGTGACACATTTACGTAAGAAGGACATGTTGAAGGAATTTTTGACTGACAAAGGGAAGCAAACCTTTGCAAAAAATAGGAATGGAGGATAGCCGCCAAGGGCTCCATCTCCTAAGAGAGTTTTTAATGTGATCACTGGGGACTCGAAAGTTAACGATGTAAATTTTGCAATGGCCAAAAAGCTTGCAACATTTTCTGTGACATATGAGAAGAGGAGCCAAGATGGTGGCGCGAAATACAAAATTGTGTTTGATGAGGATAATTCTGATGGAATGATGTTCCCTCATCACGACGCCTTGGTAATCATGTTTCGGATCAACGACTCGGACATAAAATGAGTATTGATCGATGTTGGGAGCTCTTTTAATATCATAAGTATCGGAGCAGTGAAAAAGATGTGGTTGAACGATCAAATCGTCCCGAAGGCAACCATATTGACAGGCTTCAACAACTCCACTAAGAAACAAGGACCTTTGACCACTGGAACTACGGACTCAAAGCAGACCGTAGAAATAAACAAAAAAAGAAATCCCTGGTTCTAACTCTCCATCTATTGTAATCTAATATGGACTATCATAATTTATTTGCTTTATCATATAAGCATAATCACACAACCTACTAAACTCCAACTTCCAGTTTCTCATATGCTTCTTCGTAATCCACTTTTTTTTTTTTTTGACATACATGCCTACCCACATTAATACCAATTCTTCTCTAACCAACTCTTATGTCTCCCATATCCTTATGCAAGGCAGTTAGATAGTTATGTCCCTATACTTAGCTTCTAAAAGTTCAGAACTACAAAGTGTGTTCTTATTATATATGTTGTGCTTGTGTACAAGACTGAAGTTTTTTACTATATAATTACATGTCTTGTGAAGGTCTGTCGTGTGTCTACGACATCCCTCTATGAACAGTAGTAAACAATAATCAATTACATTTCTTGTACTGATATTTAACACTCACTCCATCTTTCTCATTTGGTCTTAGTTTTAATTGCATTTTATTCTGTGTAGCATAATAAGTAACAACCTTCACAAATGGGTAAGCATTCTCATATATTAATCTCAAAATTAGCTAGCTCACAGGCAGCTTCATACCTCAGCTTTGTACTCCTCCTTGTTGGTAAATCAACACCTTTGACAGATTTAGGGTCTAATTTATCTCTACTATCATTACAGACTAAATTCGAGCAATCAAGAAAATCCTCATCCCCCTAACTCTCTTGTATATCCGACAGCCTTGTTCCATCCAATAGCTTCAAATTCCCATCAATACCAGCTTCTTCAAAGTGGTATTTCTTTTGTAGAAGTTGATTTTTTCCTTTATTATTTTCTTATCCTCTATTCCCTAATAGATCTCAACTCTTCATCAACTTCAGAGTCATCTACATTAAAACTATCATCTTATTGTGAGTAATTACTACTGTTCAAATCTGATTCACCACCATCTAGATTTGATACAACAGCCACCTTCACTTCCATGTCCTCCTTCATCTTCTAAATTAACATTTTGTAGGTTTAGAAGTTCACCAACTTGGTCTAGTTGAGAATTTATATCAGCTTCAGTGGTATACCCTAATTGGCGAAGGAACATTAGCAGTTTCACCTACTTCTGGCCCACTTAGAAAACCTGTGGGGATCGTATTGTCCATAATATATAGCTCATCAACAACATGCATCACATAAAAGTCCAAGATATCACAATGTCTTAAGTCTTTCACGAGAAATAGTAAGTGAAAATCAGATCCGCTAATAAAAAGTCGTTGCCTCCTAGATTTTTATACTAAAGCGCCACAATATCCGCTGCCTCAAGTCTTTAATATAAGACAATAATTCTACAATCGAGAAATTGTCTTTATCGATAGATATATTTGCGACTACATATATTTGAGTAGGATTTAGGATGAAAACTTGTAATTATAAAACTATCCATATGTTCAACTAGAGACCCAAATACTGAAATAATAATTTCAAATAAAACAAAACAAGCAACACCCTAACTTTTTCGAGGGTATTTCGGAAAACCCTCCATCGGCAATGAACAATAAAATAGGGAGAAACAAAACCTCAAATATAGTTACGAGCTCCAGCAATCAGCAAACTTCAAATCAATATTTGATATTTGAGTGTATAACTTCGATTACTCTTCTTCCCGTAATCAACCAAAAATCACCAATATATTCAACTGTGGTGAACACAAGTAAGAGATAAGTGAGAATTTACTTTGATTTGACAAATTTTCAAAGAAAATGACAGATTTTACTAAGGCTATGAAATCTCGATGATATTCGAACACACAAGTGATATTGAGTTTCCCAGACTTTTGATTTTCTAACTGGTTTTTTTTTTTCAGCTTTTCCTAAATTACAATCTGAGGCGAATAAGTTATACTGATGGACTGTGTGGCTAATTAAAACACATACCAGTACTTGTCAACACAGCGCTTGACTATTTCCAGACCAGGTGATTGACGTGTCATATAAATACAAATGTGATGTGGTTCAAGGGATCAATAAGCAACATGTTTGCTTCATGTGTCTAAATGGAAAACATCTTGCAAGTCTAAACCGAGGCAACTATTAACATATCTTACAATCGATATTTGAAAGATGAAGTCTTTTGGACTTACTTATCATAAGCCGTTTGACATTGCTTCTCCGATATTGCTTCTCCAAAATTAAAAGTATTTTTTAAAAAATTAAAATTAAAAAAAAAAAGCACATTTTTGGAATTTTAAAGTGTTTCGCTAGCAAAAAAAAATATTTTTTTGTAACAGCAGAAGCAATTTTTCTGTGTTGGGGAAAAACTACAAATATATGCTTCTTCCAAGAAGCAGAAGTAGTTTATTAATTTTTTCAAGACAAAATATCCTTATCAAAAATTTATATTTATTTAATCGTCCCTCATTAATTTACTATATATCTTTCAAAATAAAATTTTGTTTGAAGAATAAGATAAGCTAACACAAAGAACTTGAACATTGACAATAGAAAGTTGAATCTCTTTTTCCTATTTTTTTCCTTATACGTACTTTTACAAATCTATTCCTCTTAGGATTAATTTTTATTTGTAGGTATATATTTCTCTCGACCCTAAAAAATTATAATTATGTTATCACTTTGATTTAACTATATTTTAAGTTGTTCAAAACTTAAATTTATATCTTTTATTTTATGTTTTATATTTTAATTAAATAATTTTTTAAATTAAAGTTTTTATGATAAAATCTTTAGTATTCCTTTTTTGTATCAAATAATCCAAATGTAAAATGAATTTGTACGTCTTTTTCATAATTTGGCACTCAAAAATATTTTTCAAAAAAAATGGCCAAATACAATTATTTATCAAAAGTACTTCTCCAATAAGTTGGCCAAACACAAATTATTTTTTATTCAAAAATTATTCTTTAAAAAATACTTTTCAAAATAAGCAGTTTCCGGCAGCAATGCCAAGCAAAGCAGACTATATCAAATATGAAGATGTAATTTCGTAACTTGCGTAAAATCTCTAGCACTTTCAATCTAGTCTAGAGCTAATTAGCTTGAAACAAATTTACTGAGACTTTGAAAAAGGAAGCTTTAGAAAGTCAAAGTTGCAAAAAAGTTCATTTAATTAAGTTTAAGTGAATAAGATGCAAGAAGCAATAACCAACTGCAATTTAAAATATTTACTATTTTTCAAATGTAATTGCCTCAACCGAATCTCTAAGAAATTGTATAAAAGTAGGTGCTTATTTGAAGTACATATGATTAGGATAACTTTAGGGCCTTAGAACGTTTGGAGCCTAAAGCAAGGGCTATAATCCTATATTGGCGTAGGGGAGGAGCCGCCCCTGATATACTCATACATGCATGATTTGTGTTCCCAGACCCTTGTCCCGAAACCACAACCCTAGGTAGAAATATGCTTTCAAATTACTACTCAAGAATGATTATGCCTAAATTGAAAGTAAATATTGACTGATTACCAACCGATAAAAAAAGAATGAAAATATTAGGATAACTATTTATAACAGAGAAAAATCTCTCTTCTAACCATAAAGTTGCTCCAAAGCTCCATCCTTTAGCATACAGAACATGAATACTTATACCAGTGTGGATGATTTTCCTAAAATGTCAACTGCAAGGAGATTATGCATATGCAGGCTTTACGGAATGAATGCAATACTTTCGCACAATAACTAGAGGCTCACAAATCAACAACCAGATCAGAGATGCATTCATTTCAAGAACCTAAAAGAAAACCCAATAGCTACACTTAACCACCTTTACGGATGTAAAGAACTAACAATGAAAAAACCGAGGGAAGTTAAAGTCCTAGTGGTCTAATAATGCACGGAAACACCAGTACATCTCAGGTCGTGTCAGTTTAGTTCATCAGCATATGATCAAATCCTCCTGCTTGTAGAGCGACCCGGTTACCATTAACATTGTGAATCAATTGCTGCAGCCACCTCCTTGTTGTTGGATCCTCCTATTAAGCATAAGGAAAAAAGAACCCATCATGCATAGAAAACTACTAGACTAGTGAAAAAGATGATCAACTTAAACTGGAAATGTTGTTGGATCCTCCTGTTAATTTCCTGTTCTTAACAGAGAAAACTAGGAGACCAGTGAAAAAAATGAACTTAAATTGGAAATGTACGTACGCGAAGACAGCTACTGAAGGTGGTATCTCTAAGCATTTCAGGTAGACAACCTCTTAGTGCATCACATGCCCTGCCATAAACCATGCACATCAGCATCAGCTCACAGGTGCAGCGGATAAAAGGTGGAAGCACGGTGAGATCGGATCTGTTATGCATAACAAAGCTAAAGGAGATCATTGAAGTGCTGATGTGCAGATGTCTCACCTTGGATTATCTGACAACCGAAGATAGCACCTAATTATGTGCTTCAGTAATCTTGATGAAGGCTGTTCAGCAAGTGCACCTACCATATTCCCCAAAACTCGGCCTACTGCAAAAAACCTCTCTGCTGTGGTACATATATAATCCAGACCCACATCATCTAGAAGTATTTTTTGCACAATGAAAGTTGCAACCTGTCAGCATGTCACAAAATTAGATACATGAAAAGCTGATACAAATTGAGGGAGGATGGAACTGGAGATCATAAAACAGGGTGTAGAATAAGAAATAGTATCATCGTGAATAGAATATATTTATTTTTCCAGAAGGCATCGTGAATGAATATAACTGTGCAGCAAAAATTGTCTTTTACTTTGCTTGTCAAAAAAAACATATGTATTGTCTTTTATTTTTGCATCTGAAGAGTCCAATGAGGACATTATGATTGTATGACAATTTCAGTTACTTGATAGAAAAGAAAGGCTGAGGAAGCACTCAACTGTTTTTGATAGTTCACTGCCCATCTCCATCGTGCGCAGGCACAAAGGAATTATTTCTGTTGATAGTAGAAAACTGATAACTTCAGTATCATCTACCTGCAAAAGAGAAAATCAAAATAAATAGAGTAAATGAAATTTGGCAGATGTTCCTATCTATTTTTGGCTTGACCGGGGTTATGCCACAAAGTATTAAGGAAGCTTATGAAGGCTGGATCTTATGGAAAGTTGATAAAACCATAAAAAATGTCTGGAAGACGGTTCCTGCTTGTATCTTTTGGGTTGTCTGGAATGAAAGGAATCGCAGATGCTTTGATGGGATATCAACTCCTCTTCACACACTCAAGGGAAAATGTATTTTGTTTCTGTTTAGTTGGTATAATATGGCAACTGTAAATTGCCCTTTGGTCTTTCTGGATTTTATCAGCTCTTTAGCACTAATGATATATAGCTATTGAGCTGGTTTTAATATGTACTCTTTTGCTTTTATTCTGAATCTTCTTGATGCCTTAATAATATTCCTTACTTCATCAAAAGAAATGCTATCAGATCATTTGACGAGTACTGCACCCTAATACACATGAAATATCATTAAGCAGACTTGTAAGAGCAATTGCCACATGCTTAATATAATGCATATTTGCACAATGCCCCTAGTAGCATCCACAGATTCTCAAATTGTACTGATCATGGTTTCCTTCCCATGCTTTCAGTAATTCCAATAATTACATTATAATACGACATGAATGAATCTTAAAGTAAATACTGAAAGAAAAAGAAATGTGTGAACTACAGTATAAATATTACCTTCACAAGGGCACCAATGACACCTAAGCTAGTAAGCCTCAGATATTCAAAAGGTCTTGATTTGCTTGTTGTATTCAGAAACGGGTACAAATACAAAGGAATATGTGCTGCAAAGTTAAGAACAGTTGGGAGCATTTCTCAGATTAAACGAGCGTAAAAACTCATGCAATAGATCAAAATTCCTACTTATTATCACACTAAATTTGATGCAGATTCTGAAAACACATCAATGATTCAAAGGGCATCCAAGTGAGTTTCTTTACTAAAAGGAAAAAATTACAAGGAACATGCATCGCAAAGTAGAAAAATTGTCAAATCAACAAAGTAGAAATCACGAGCTTTGACCAAATTAGTCCCTTAAGTATCACACTTCGACCAAGTTGATCATTGAATTTCACCTTTAACGGTAATAATCATCCAAGTAACTAAAAGTTGAGCACTTTTCATCTGAAACCTAATGGGTTGAGGAACTTGATATTGGAAACCGCATTTGAAGCAGTAAGATTTTTCCTTTTTTTAAGAGTTACAGTATATGTAGTTAAAGATTACAAAGCACGGATCATGGATAATGGAGATTTGGATAGCTAGCACAACTAATTAAAACCCATTTGTTTAAGTCAATGCTCCAATGGACATGAGGCCTCAAGCCTTTAAGTCGTCTCTTTTATTCTGCGTGTTGGAGTGGCAAGAAAGGAGGATGTCTATTACTTGATTGCGGAAAAAATAAGCAATACAATGACAATGCTCTACTTTTTAATAAGGTAAGTAAAGTTCATTAATGTTTGGGCCAATAAAATGGCCGAAAACAAGAATTATACCAACAACAACAAATACAATGAGAATGCTCTTATGTTAGAATAAAATATAACATCAATTTATGCAAGCTGGCATCAACTTTATTCTAAAGGATTCGATGCTAAGTGTTATTTCAGTGTTGTTTGTCAAAACAACTAGTACATCCAGCGCAACCGCAAATGGAAGTAAAACCAATTTCTAGCATGCATGCACCCTTTAAATAAAGTACAATCTAGGGATTTCCACATTGCGATGGTTTATGATCCATTCAACTGAAATATAGATGTTCCTAATGATGAAAAGTATACACGACTACATAACTCAAAATAAAGTGGATGTACATGGAAATTTCATTTTCTTTCCCTTCAATAAATCAATTCCCTTAAAAGTAAAGCCAAAAGAGGGTCTCAAGGAGCCAAGATAATCATTACCATTGAGGAACAACATTCTGGTGTCAGGGTGAGAAGCCACACACTGCATAATAAAACAGGAGGAAAGACAGTTTCATTAGTTGGACATTTGACCTGCATAAGAGTTAATAGAATTGTAGCGATTACAATTCCAAAAGCAAATGCATAAAATACTCAACACCTTAAAGTGATCTCAGATATGCGATGTGTTCCAAGTAAGAAAAGAAACTTAAAACAAATTTGCTCTTAACGGCATATGCAAAAGCTACAATGCAACAGTCGACTGGATTAATGTGAACGCACCAGTATGATTTTATCCTTGCTTTCTCCCTTATATAAACCAATACCCCAAATAAAACAAATTTCTACATTCTACTGCTGAACATATATTCCCAACAGAAAAAGGAAATACTTCATTTTTTGAACAAGGATAAAAGAAAAAACTTTCTTAGCTAACAGAAAGTTACTAAGTATTTGAAGGAACATTACATGGCAATTACTCATTTCTTTAAAATTGCCAATGAAAGATGAGTAATGGAAACAGCATAAAGAATCATCTGAGAATAACTCCAAATAAAAAAAAAAAAATCTTATACCTGAAGAAGTGCTAAAGCATTACAAACTCTATTAGATTGTGCTGGAGTCAAGTTTGGCGGTGACAAAACAGGGTAGATGGAAACTATCTCCTGCAAGCATGTAACGGACGTAAACTTACGATACAAAGGAAAATTAGAAATGTCTGTTCAGAAAAATGGAAGATGAGGTAGAGTAACAGTATAAGCTGGCATTGTTTGGTACATGTGCATCTGCCAGATGGGATGAAATTTGAAGAATTAGAATGAAACACTTTAAGTGTTACCTGTAAGAGAGCAGCGATAGTACCAAATGAGTTCCATAGTAATGGGGCCAAATCCTGGAATAATTCCCTCTTCTGGAAAAGGACAACAAGATTAACATTGTTTTCTTTCTCTTTTTTTTTTTTTTTTTTTGGGGGGGGGGGGGGGGGGGGGGAAGGTGGGGGGGATGTAATCAGAATAGAAAAAGAAAAAGACCAAAAGAATATCCAATACATATGTTACTAAATGTTTTCTCACATTGTGTAGATGGGGGAAGAGAGGTGAGCAAAAAAAAATATTCAATCGCTAACTACAAATGGAATAATTGAAATGGTGATTCCACCAACGAAAGGGTTCAGTAACCCAAAATTCCCCAACTTGCCCATCAAAAAACTGTAATCTTTTCAAGTTTCGCACAGGAAAGACTACAAAGGAGGGGCTATGATTTATGCTGTTGATATCTAAGCAAAGAAACTTCTGAAACTGTGTATCATTTATTTTTATGTTTGGTGAATTTGGTGTATATTCCTGAGCCTCTGTGGCATTCAGTGGGTAAAGCCAAGCAACTCAAACCAAGCATTGTGCAGCTTGCAGGGACTGAATATAAGGAAGAAACAGTAGCTGATGTGGAAACCATTCCCTTATGCATTCTGTGGACAATTTGGTTAGAGAGGGACAGTAGATGCTTTGAGGGAAAGGAGAAAATTCTTGCTTTTCTGAAATATAGATGTACAATATATAAAACTATGGTATCAGGCACCTTTTGTTAATGATGTTGATGCAATGCTGGATTTCTTGGAATCCTTATAGTTATAAAGGGTATTAATCCACCAAACCTCAGTGCCATCCTGTTACTGAAGTTTATTAATAAAATAATTTCTTACTTATCAAAAGTTAATTTATTGCCTCTCATTTCTAACTAAATCAATACTCCTTCACCAACAGAAGACAATAGAAGTAAGATAACATGACTATTTATTGTTATTATAGGCTTGCTAAGAACTACATACCGTGCGTTCTTAGGCACTTCGTCGGTGGCGTTTCAATGTATGGACCAAGACACTAAACCGTGAGCATCATGGCCTATGGCCTTTATTGTGACGAAGGTAGCACCAAAAAATATAGCTGGCAAAATGATATATTAATTGTTAATGAAACTTTGTGATTAGCTTTGCGATTGTTTAGGAGGAAACTAGATATTCAGTATAATAAAAGTAGACATGGTTTTGAATCTTTGTTGAAGACATAATTACATACATAAAAGTGGCTCTTCATCAGCTAAGCTTTAGATGAGATGGTCACATAGCATCCAAAGGTAATGCTTTCTAGTTTCATTCTCACCCATAATGAAAATGAATGTCCACGTGCTTGGCCCATGAAAAAGTATCGGGCCTGTATGTGCGGGACGAGTTGAGAATATAATTTTTTTTTATGACAAGGGAATCTGCAGCCGCTACCTTTCGGGTGCGCTCGGGTAAAACCCGCTCCTTATCCAATAGCCTGCAAACCACATAGGAGAGATAAACCGCACAGGCTCAACGGAGAAGGTTGTTTGGGGGGGGGGGACTTGATCCCAAGTCTCCCATGTGGAAAACCACTTGTTGAACCAACTCACCTACCCTTGCGGGTAGTTGAGGATATAATAAATAATAGTGTGTTCTCTCTAACATCTTAAACGTTTACATGAGATGGTCACACAATTTTACGGTCTTGAGTTACATGAGTTAAATTTATATTTTATAGTTTTCAATTCTTGTTCACATAGTTGTTCTAGTTGTTTATATTCATTTTGTTTATGCAGCGCTACGTGTGCGCGCAAGTCTTTTTTCCTTATTTGTGCCTTCATTACTAAAACTCGCGATTTAATTGTTCTTTGCGCTTAAAGCTCCGACAGACCTTGGTGCTTTCACGTGCCCTTTACAAGAATGTTACAACCTCTATGAACAGACAACATTTTTGCTTATAAAAATTATTGAAATTTTGCAGTGTTCAGCTATTAGTTATGTTTTTGACCCATACACTAACTTTATTACAATGTCAAACTGTTTCTCTGTTATTTTTCTTTTTTCCTTTATCGTACAAAATAAAAGTAATTTCCACCAATAGTTCGTAGTTGTTCTACAATTCAGTATTCTCTAATACGTACTATACTTGAAAAGAACATTCAAATCTCTAAGGAAAACAAAAGTAGATAATAATTAAATCTGCTTTCCCAAACACAATCTCAAGAAGGTTTTACCTATATGTGATTTTATACATTTTCTTTTCCTTTTTCGCGATTGAAGCTATGGAATGCTAATGAATGCTTGATAAAAAAGCTAGTGAGGAAGGTGACTGTCTTTCACAAAGTTGAAAGGCAGTTCTGTATTAGATCAAACACCCAGTAGCCTATCAGTTGGAAATAGACAAAAAACAAATTATCAAAAACGATCCCACAAGTTGTACTCATGCATATCGGTTTCTCCTTAGCATACATAAATAGATAGTTTACCTTAAGTCCTTAACAATTAGTATATGTTCCTATTACAAAGAAACAACAGACAAATTCCCAAACACATGCTCTGGAGTTCTGGATAACCAAACAGTAACTAGTTTTAGACTCCAATGGTACAAAAAGTACAGCAAGACTGTAGTCAAATGCAGCACAGAATTAGATTAAGTGGGATCGTTTAGCCAGTTACCCCCTTAACTCATACAAATCTTCCAATCAACCAATTGGAGAATCCAATCATATCCAGCAACCGAATTCGAGATGACAGTTATGAAAGAAGTTACAACCTTATCAAAAAAAAAGTTATGAAAGAAGTTACAAGTGCTAGCGAGGACTGGAACAGTAGTGCACAGTCTTAACCAGTTCTGAAAGGGTTCTCTCACTCTAGAAATAATTAGAGTTCTGGAAGAAACAAGATGGAACCAGTGGCAGCCACGAGTTCGAAAAAAGGAGAATCAAAATTTTAAAAACCTGAGACGACCTAAAGCAAGTTTTGAACTTGTTTCGCCACAACAATGAAAACTCTCCTTATCTTAATGAAATTTCCCCTTGTATATATCTACTAAAAATATTTTGCCCTCTTTGCGCAGTACGATTTCCAACAAAGGGGATTCAATTGAACTCCCTCCATTTGGTCATCGCTCCGTCAGTGGATGTCACAGCTCAGCACCAACCAGAAACCGCCTTAAATTGCCGGCATTAACACCACTCCCCTTGTCAAATTACCAGAACCCTAATGTAACAATTGCTCATATTTCCAAAATTCAATCCCTATTTTTAGTGACGGTCGCGTTCGGACCAACTCTACTGGGCAGATTGTTCATACTTAATAGGGGCACTATACAGTAAATCTAAATTGTAAAAATGAATGGTAAAATTACTGCTTAATATGGCATAATAAAATACTAGTAAAAAGTGAATTGTGTAATAAGTAGGTCAAAAAAATAAAAGAAATTAGAACGGACCTTAGAAAGTTCGAGAAGGGCGTTTTCACGAAGATCAGGGTTGCTGAGTTCAAGCACCAGTTGCTCAGCCGATTGCATTTTGTTATTGTTATTATTATTATTATTATTGTTGGCCTGTTGTTGAGTGGATGCTGTGCCTTGTCCTCCTCCTCCGAAAGCGGTGACCATTGATAGAGATTGAGGCAGGTTTGCCATGTCACCCTATGCCTCAATTCCTTTAACTTTATGTTTGATTCACTCTGCAATCTGCTTCTGATGAACCTGATTTAACCCTCTCCTTTGGATATGTTTAGCAAAAGCTTTTTGCACAATCTGTTTACGGAAAAAGTAATTCAATGGCAAAGGTTGATAATTAAGTAGTACTAGGTACTAAATCATTTATTTATTTATTTTGGTAAATTATGCTAAATACCCTTATAGTAATAATAACTCAGTTTGCAATTATATTCCCTATATTTCTAAAGCACACACTTTATAGTATGCATTTGCCCATGGTCAAAAAATAATTTGAAAAAAAATTTTTGAAGTTGAGTTAAACATTGATTGGGTAATCGATAATACATGTTTGACCAATTATGGCATGTCACATTAGTGATTAAACCCCACAATATTGCCATGTCAAAAGTCAGTCAGTTTTAGTGATAAAATTAGCCCAAAAGATAACAATAGGGGCATATATCGCCCAATATATTAACAAAAGACAATAGTGAGACAAATCTAATACGTCATGGTATATTTAGACTTTTTCCGTAAAAAAAAAAAAAGAAAAAAAAATAACTTCCATATAATTCGGTAGTAATCAAATTACATGCATAACATAATTGAACTAAACATGGTTATACATTTACGCTTTCCCTTCATTTCTTAAAAGCTTATAATTTATACAACATTGTATCACAGATGCGTGTAAAAATTTGGAACTAATAATTATATATGTATAGGTAAAACGCAATACGTAGCATAAACGTTTCGGTGACTTGCAAAGGAAAGATGAACTCGGGGATCGACCTCTCGATTACCACAAGTGCACGGTCGAATCAGTCTAACTACGGCTATAGCATTACTGGGCATATGAAACTAGGCCGAAATGGCTACACGATAATAACTAACAACAGAATACCACAAGATAGTCATTGCCACTATTTATTTTTACAATCATGGCTCTGGCGGTTATGATTAGAGAAAGTAAATGCTTATTCTCATTAAATATATGTCATTAGGCCCACATTAGTTATATAACTCACTTATCCCTCTTACTTAGATCGTCTGATAACATTTATCACACTTGTACTACTCACAAAAGCAATACAAAGGCTCTCCCCCTCTTTCTCTCATACAGACTCTATAACTATTAAGTTTTTTAGTCGAAAGTTGTGATCCTCTGACACTCAGATAATTATTTTATTTGCTTAAGCTCTCCGACTAATATGTCCCTTCGTGTTACTTCTTACATAAGTTTTGATACGATTATATTATATGTAGTTTAATTAAATAAATTCAATTAATTAATCTATTAAGTCGATTTTTAGTTAAACAATATGAATTAAGGGTGTTTTGATATGGGGAATACACTTACTAACAAATATTTTCCCTATTTTTCTATGTTTGGTTGGATTATATGTCTGGAAAATATTTCTTAGCTTACTCATTTTCCTCAAAATGAAGAAAAATATTCTCCATAAAAAGTTGAAGGGAAAATATTTTTCTTAAACACACACAAACTCTTATTCCCACTCACCCCTCTAAGTTCTCACTCCCCACTTCCCATCCCTAACCCCCCAACCCCCTACCGTTCCAAAATCTCCCGTCCACGACGTCGGAATCTTCTCTCTGTTTCCACGTTGAAGTCTTCTCTCGGTTAACACATCAGCATTTCCTATCCATTTCCACGCTGGAGTCGGTGTTGACACCCAATTTTGTCCCTCCTTTTTCCATAATTAGTTATATTTAGCTTAAAGGTGCAATATTGACTGTTCGAACAAAATCTGCATTAGGAAACATGCATTTACGTGTGTTATCACTTATCTATATATTATATACCTAATTGTGGTCATATTATATAATCTGCGTTATTTAGGCTATTTGTTGATAGTATGACTATTTGTGCATTTTACTGTATTTATAATATTTATATATATACCTGCGATTATTTATAATTATTTGATTTAATTTAACCCCGATTATCTTTTACGTGTGCATCTTATTTCTTACTTACATAATATATATTTATATTTATAGTTTTATTTATTTGGCACCTTTTAATTAAATACTAGTCCAACTAAAATACCCAATCGAATTTTCTCATTATTTTTCAATCTTTACCGAGATTCACTATATCATCACCTACTTCATAAATCACTTATTTACTTCATCTATTTCTTTTATCAAATTATTTACACTTTGAACCTGGACAAGATACTTAACCAAGTACATACTGTAAATTTCAAAATGAGTTATTTGGTCCAAGAATTACTCATCCCCCTAATTTCTCCCATATCCCCCCTCAATCCCATAAAATTAGATACTCCCCTTAATCACTCCTCCTGATCTCCTCTCCAATCCCCCAGCTATCCATCCCCAAAATCACCCCATATTTGGTCACCCCGATCACTCCCAATCACCAACGGCTCGCAAATCCTTCAACTATATATTAACCCTCACACCATCATCACAGGGACACAAGAACAAGATACATACACACCCCTGAGGTCATCTTCTTCAATTCAACACATACCCCAACACCCCTTGTTTTCTTCTCCATTTTTTCAACACACACACTCGCATACCTCTTTGACCCCGATCAAAACCAACAAGAACAGAAGCATCACCATCGTCCTCTCCTCTCCACATCCAAATCCCCGTCTGAACAATACCCTCACCATCACCAACGCTTTCTTCTGTCTCTATACCACAACAACACATCAAAACAGACCCCCTTTGGGTCTTCTTCTCCGATTCGCAAAAGCCAAGAACAAAGGCATATACGACATATACACAAAAACCAATACACACACACACACTCACAGTCATACAGAAACAGAGGGGTCTCGATCCCAAATTTGGATCGACGTCACAGATCTGAAATAGTGAAAGAAAAAGGACTGAGGAGATCAGGGACAAGGGACTAACGGAGCCATCGACACCATTTTATTACATCATTAGTCGGTTTTAAAAAGGGAAATAGAAAAAGGGGTTCAGGGTGTGAAAAAGCCACCACTAGCGTGGCGGCGACGCCGCAGTTACGTTGGAAAAATTGCCGGAAGTCGCCCCCTCTTTTCCTTTTCACTGTTCTTGTTCGCGGAGTCTGGTCGAGTCCTGACATTGGTGTTTCGTCGATGCCTTGGTCCTGAACGTAGCTCATGAGGGCTTTGAATTTTTGTGGCGCAGATCTGCTAGCGATTTTGAAATCGCTTTGGTCTTTTGGCATCTTGAGTTTAATGCGTTATTATTGTTCTGGCTGTTGTTGTACCGCCACGGCTTTACTAAAAATTGGGTTGAAAATTCAACTCTAGAAACTCCCTTGACTCTGTTTAATTTTTGCTCTGCTCTGACTGCTGCTTATGCATTTTGGATATACGGCTATTACTCAATGTTTCTTGGCTCTGCTTTTGTCTGATTTTGCTAGGACTCTATTGTGGCTATAACTTTGTTTTCAAGCTGGTTGACCGTTTCTCCAAGTTTGACTGTTGGTTTACTGATCGGACAGATGCTATGCTGTAACTAAGCCTATGAGAATTACTAGTTTTGAGGCTTACGGATTGATTTGAACAGATACTATGGCCAATGACGTATTGGAGGCCAATTCAAGTCCCGTCCCGTACTTACCGTCCCTTACGTGTCCCGAAAACAAATAAAAAAGGCGATGACGATAACATTTATATATACAATGTTGAAAAATGAATGGGATAGGCAATAGGACCCGCACTTGGCATGGCAACACGACCGGCCAGCGTGTTTGCAGCCGTGACGGTATCCTTAGCCTCCCATCGCCCGAATCTGAGCCTAACCTTTCAATAATTCCCTTTTTCCTTTTTATTATTATAATTATTATTATTTTTTATTACTACTTTCATTGCTACTAATATTTTTATTTTTATCATTACTATTATTTTTTAATTACTATTATTATTATTATTATTATTACTATTATTACTTTATTCTACTTTTATTTTTGCGTTATTTCATTAATTGTAATACTAACTTCATTTTTATGCTTTTTGCGAGGTACATTCCTACAAAGAACGAAGTCCACGACGAATATTGAATATTTACTTATTTATGCAATTATTTGTATTTAAATTATGTATTATAGTAGAAATTGTTTTATTTACTCTTAGTTTATTATTGAATCCCAATTATTAGTCCGGTCGGTAACCACATTTGGTGGAACCGAAAGGTACCTAACACCTTCCTTTCGGGTTAATTTGAACCCTTACCTAGAATTTTGGTTTGCATGATCATCTTTTTAAAGCTAATATTAAAATTAGCTAGAAACAAAGTAGGTGCCCTAATACGTCTAGTTAAAAAATATGTTAGGTGGCGACTCCAAGTCCTTACCCGCAAGTCCCAATAAGTCGAGCCATGTTTCGAACTCTAACCGAGTTCGGAAAAAAACGGGCGTCGACAGAATGGCGACTCCGCTGGGGATATCAAGGTTCAAACCATAGCGGATTTTGAATTGAGATTCTTTACTTATTTTATTTTCTTGACATTTATTCTGAAACTAACTTTTCTTCCTTTCCTTGTTTTTGCACGATTAAGGTTTATTTTCAAATTTTCAAATTTTGGCGCTATATTATTTATTTGTTTTGTTGTACTCTTTTGTAATTGTTTACACTTCCTCCACTCCTGAAAAGTTTTTACACTTGCACACACCATAAACGATTACGTGGATCCCACGGCCGTTTCACTCTCAAAAAACCCTTTAGGAGGGACGTTTGGCTTATAGTTGGTCCGTGGTACAACCAACCCCTTCAAACGATCCCACCCTTTGGTTGTCCGCCAGAAGAACCATATCCTTGTCTAGACAAACCCACTCTTAGGAAGTTCTTTTAGGATAACACAACATGTCCTAAACTTCAGTTATTTTCGAATCTTCTAAATCTTTTTCTTTAAAACGGTTTCACTTCATAATTCTTTTGCCTTTTTCGAAAATTTCAACCTATTTTCCAGAATTAACTTGTTTGTTTCTCCCTTTTAAAATTTATTTTTAAAATATCTCAATATGTGCACCATTTCTATAAATTTGCTAAATCTTTTTCTTTAAAACGGTTTCACTTCATAATTCTTTTGCCTTTTTTCGAAAATTTCAACCTATTTTCCAGAATTAACTTGTTTGTTTCTCCCTTTTAAAATTTATTTTCAAAATATCTCAATATCTGCACCATTTCCATAAATTTGCTAAATCTTTTTCTTAAAACAGGTTTCACTTCATAATTCTTTTCGCATTTTTGAAAATATATCGCCTAACTCTATCAGCCTACTTTTCAAAATTAACTTGTTTGATTTGTCTTTCCCTCTTTTAAAAAGTTCGTAAAATATTTCAATATGTGCATCTTTTCTTTTTCGTAATTTTAATATTGTCTAGTTTATATTAATCATATCTTTCGAAACTAGCGCGTTTGTTTTGTTCTTATCCTTCTAAAATCATTTTTACTTCAATATGTGTGCATCATTTTACAAAACATATGCATTTCTTTCCAAAACTTGTGCATTTTTTTTAAACTTGTGCATATCATGCATACCTTCCGCCACTCCTGGCAATTAATCAAATTATTTTTTATAACCTAATCACCACAATTGAAGCCAATCATTCGCTCATAATATCTTAAATATCACTACTGACGTTGTGTATCTATTTATTTATCTATATTATTAACACAAAGACTTTAGTGAAATGTTGACAACTTTTATACATGATGACTATCACGTTGGATAAATTCTAATTAAAAAGTATTAAATTTTATTAATTTCATCATTTATTTAATATAATTATATAATTATGAAAAGAAACATGCATTCAAGTTATTCTTTGACTATAATTCTAAAATTAAACTCTAAAACTAAACAACTGTTAAGATATCAACCATAATTACAATATTTTCAAAGATCATCTAAAGACTTCAAGACAAAGTTGAATTAAAATAATAGCTACATATACCTACCGCGTTTATTCTAATATATCAGGGTGAATTACAAAAATAAGCTAAAAATACCCGGTCTTGATTTATTAAGCTATTTTTTGGCGGACTTGAAAATATAAGCACTTTATTATTAAATGAAGTTGAATGTACAATAATATCCTTACTAATAGAGAACTTCACGTAATTACAAAAATACCACCGACCATTTTTTGAAGTCGTAATTATAAAAATACCACCACACTTTTTTACCTCCAAAATTATAATTAAAAAAAAAACGCCATTGTTTCCTACACAACAGAAGTCAATGCCAATCCGATTGTATTTCACGTCCATTTTGCGAATAAATAACGCTAAATCGGCATTATTTCGCTCATATACAAGGCAACCAATCCGTCTGTATTTCACGTCTATTTTGTGAATAAATAACACCAAATCGTCATTGTTTCACTCATATATAAAAATCAAAGCAAAACAAAATATAAGAGCAATCCGGCGTCATTTCATCATACATGAGCAAAAATTCATGTTCGTTTTGTGAATTCGTTACCTTCAAGTGCTTATATATTTCGAAATAACGAGAACCCATCTCATTTATTCATAATGTGAGCTAAATATTAAGTACATTTTGCAAAAAAAAATGAGTACAAATCGTCTTCACTTCATTCATCCATAAAAATACATATGAAAATATAAAATAAAGACAGTCGGCTATATTTATTCATAACAAAGCAAAATATTATGTCTATTTTACAAGCAAATGACACCAAATTGTCATCACATTACGAATATACAAAATCTAAAGTGAAAATAAAATAAGGCCAATGCGGCATCATTTGCTTACAAATGAGTCAAAACACTAGGTCTATTTTACAAACAAATGATACCTAATCGTCATCACTTTGCCAAAAAACAAAAATCTAAATAAAAATAAACCAAAGCCAATTCAACATCATTTCTTTACAAAATGAGCCAAATATCACATACATTTTGTAAAGAAGTGAAGACAAATTGTTATCACTTTCATTAATTAAGCCATAAACACCAAATGTAAGCGTAGTCTTCTTCCATGTCAAGGTGAAATACCAAAACCATCGTGAGCCTTTCATCACAGAAATTGGAAGCAAGGTCTAGCAAGCAAAACCCCATCACGTCAATGTTTGGACCTCAATCTGCATAAAAATAAACAGCACTTACAGAAATAACAACACATTGTTCTTGTAACAGCAGAACATCAGAAGCATAGTTGTTGACTCAAATATCTATTCACTTTTAAGGAAGCTCATATTGCTTTGTTTCTCCCATCGGTGTCTAATGTTTAGTCCTAAAGTAGTACGCCAGACTCCTCGTAACAACCAGCTCATCTCTTAAACATTGATGAATATGCTCCTCTCTTAATTCAACCATTAATTACAATTCAACCATCAAGTTCAAAGCAAAAATCCACATCTAAAGAAAGTTACTAGCAGAAAGACATATTAACCTTCATATGTAGCAAGTTTACACTCAAAGAGTCAGAGACACACTTAATATTACAAAACTGGATTAATTTTGTAACAGTTATGTAAAAGTTGCCGGAAAAGAAAAAAATTTGTCGGAAAAAAGTTTGTTCGAATTTTCAAACTCAGATCTATGCTATATTAGCATGATTTTTAGAAAACCAAAGGTAGAAACAGAAAGAGGAGGCTAAGGAGAAGCTAGGAATGTAACTTTTGCAATATTTTGGCAGCGGTCGGTGATGGTCAACAGCGGTAACCTAGAGAGAAAGAGGAGAAGAGTTTTCTATACAGAGAAAGTAGTGAATATTAAATGATTGTAGAATAGTGTTTAAGGGATAAAAATGAAAATTCTATTAAAAGTACTCAAAACTGCTTAGGCTTTAAAGACATGTGAAAAATAGAGAACTATGGTGGCTGTTATTATTCCACCACTCGGCAAATGGTAGCCATTGGACCCACTGTTTAGGCTTAGCAAAGACCATGGTCCTAAAATAATTCTCTAGACATATGTTTAAGCGCCCAGTCTGGCCATTAGTTTGGGGGTGAAAGGAAGTTGACAAAGTCAGCTTAGTGCCCATTGATTTGAAGAGATGCTGCCAAAAAGTACTGGTGAACACAGGGTCTCTATCAGAGACAATAGATCTAGGAATCCCATATAGTCTGAAGATCTCTTGAAGAAATAGGTCAGCCACCTCCTTAGCAGTATATGGGTGTGTAAGAGCCAAAAAATGCCCATACTTAGTCAATCGATCCACCACCACAAGGATAACCTTTTTGTGGCCAGCCTGGGGTAGCCAGTCTATAAAACCCATGGCTAATCTGGAATAGGCTGGGGTTGTAGCAAGCCAGAGTAGTAAATATTTTCTGTCTTAGTCCTTTGGTAAGTATCACATTCAGCTACCCACTACTGTATTTATTTCTTCATGTTAGGCCTGTGAAAGAGGGATGTGACCCTTTTATAAGTGCCATGTTGGCCTGAATGACCTCCAAGTGGGGACTGGTGTAGAGTCTCAAATATTTGTTGTCTCAAGTTACTCCCTAATCCCACATAGATTTTTGAGGCATGTCTGATAATGCCCTGGTGCAATATATACCCTGGTGTAGCATTAGGAGCAGTGGTTAATTAAGTGAGCAGTTGTAATGCTGTATGGTCTTGTTCATAGCTTTTAGACACTTCCTGTAACCACGTAGGCTGCACCATAGTCAAGTTTTGTAATGATCCATGGTCTTCATCTCTTCTAGATAATGCATCTGCTACCCTATTCTCCACACCTTTTTTTGTATTGGACCTTATAATCCAACCCAAGTAGTTTAGTTAACCCTTATTGTTGGAGAGCTGTAGTGACTTTTTGCTCTAAAAGATACTTCAGACTATGGTGGTCAGTCCTTATGACAAAATGACCTCCTTGTAGATAGTGTCTCCACCTCTTCACAGCTGCTAAGACTGTCATGTATTCCTTCTCATAAGTAGATAATCCCCAATGCTTAGGGGCTAAGGCTTTACTGAAGTAGGCTAGTGGTCTTCCTTCCTGCATCAGCACTACACCCATCCCTTTGGCACAAGCATCTTTCTCTACAATGAAAGGTTTAAAAAAATCAGCCAATGCTATCACTGGGGCAGTAATCATTGCTTCCTTAAGCTGTTGAAAGGCTGTGTCTGCCTCAAAGTCCCATTTAAAGGAATTCTTCTTCAATAGGTTTGTGAGAGTCTTGCTAATAACCCCATATGACTTGATAAATCTTCTGTAGTAGCCAGTAAGACCCATAAAACCTCTTAAGGCTTTGATATTCTTAGGGATAGGCCAATTTTCCATGGCTTCAATCTTGGTAAGATCTGTAGACACTCCCATCCCAGTAATGATATAACCCATATACTCTACCTTAGGCTGCCCAAAAGAATATTTAGACCTCTTTGCATAAAGCTGATCCTGCCTTAACATTTCTATCACTTTTCTCAGGTGTATAACTTGTTCTGCCACAGATCCACTATACACTAAGATATCATAAAAGAACACTAATACAAACTACCTCAGATAAGGCTTAAAAACATCATTCATAAGCCCTTGGAAGGTGGCAGGGGCATTGGTCAAGCCAAGGGGCATGACCTTGAACTCATAATGCCCTAGGTATGTTCTAAATCCAGTTTTGTGTACATCTTCTACATTCATCCTTATTTGATGATACCCAGCCCTCAAATCAATCTTAGAAAATATTATAGATCTACTCAACTCATCCATCAAATCCTCCACTAATGAAATTGGAAACTTGTTTTTAATTATCATTTTATTAAGTTCCCTGTAATCTATGAAAAACCTCCAGCTCCCATTCTTTTTCTTAACCAACAACACTGGTGAGGAAAAAGGAGAGTGACTGGGCTGAATTATTCCATTAGTTAGCATGTCATTAACTTGCTTTTCAATTTCATTTTTTTGGAAATAGTTATACTTGTAAGGCCTAGTACTGATGGGTACTGCTTCAGGTTTCAGAGGTATTAAGTGGTCATGTTTCCTGCTGGGAGGCAAGGAATTTGGCTCAACAAAGACATCAGGGAATTCTGCCAGAACTTGCTCAATCTCCTAAGGTATGTGCTCTTCCTCATAGTTTTTAGTAGCTGAAATAGTGAATAGATGTGCCTATAAAATCTGGCCTTTCTTGAATATCTGCTTCATGTTAGAAGCAATCATACTGTGCAACCTTCCCTGTTTAGTAATTCCTTTCAAGACCACCTTCTTTCCTCTCAGTCTCACTTATAACTTACACTCTACAAAATCAAACTTGACAGGGTTGTGATTCCTCATCCAATCAGCTCCCGACACCATGTCACGGCCCCCTAATTGGATTATTCTCATCTGATCTTCAAACTGCACTCCTTGAACCTTTCATTTAAAATCCGAACAATGTGTAGACTAAAAAGATGACCCCCATTAGCCACAGTAACCTTCATAGGGATGTCCTCCACCATATTACAACCTAGCTGTCGAGCAGTATTATAGTCTAGGAAACTATGGGTGCTACCAAAGTCTACTAAAATTGTCAGCTTCCTCTTCTTAACTTCACCTTCCAACCTTATAGTATTAGGCACACAAGTTCCTGATAAGGCATTAAAACTGATGGCTTCTTTCCCTTCTAATTCCATATGTTCATTGTCCCCAAGAACTCTTGTTCAAGAAAGCCTTCATCTCCTTCTATTTCTATGCCATCCATAGCATTTAATTGTTTCCTTTTGCACTGATGCCCATAAGTATATTTGTCACCACACTTATAACACAACCCATTTGCTCTCCTATACTGCATGGTTTTATTGGATTGGTTATTAGTTGGAATAAATTCTCTTCCTCCTGTCACAGCCTTCAGTCCAGTACCCCCACCACTATTAAACTCAGTTGGGTATCTCAAAGTAGTTGTTCTGTTCTTTCAGTTATTGTATTCCATTTGCCTCTCTAAGTGTCTGGCTTGTTCTACTGCTTGACTAAGAGTAAAAGGAGTCAACAACCTGACAGTGTGCTTAATGTCTTCCTTCAATCCTCCAATAAAGGTTTCAAGGAAAAAGTCTTCAAGAATTGTAGGGTTCCTAATTAACACCCAAGTCCTCAATTGCTCAAACTCCTCTGACAGTGTGCTTAATATCCACGAAATATTAAAAGTAAATGGAAACAAGAATTGCATTATTTGATGATCAATGATTGTTATAATAAGTGGCTAAAAAGTAAGTAAGGAGAGGGAATTGGGTTAGAGAGGAAAGAGTAAAGGCATAACAAAATTCTGATCCAAAAACTAACTAACTAGGCCCGTCCCAGATTCCTTTAACTGCCACTGCTTTAATCCTAGCCCTTGCTTCTTGACCGGGCACTAAAGTGCTTATCCCACATAAAAAATGAACATATCAAGACTAGCTAAATTTCTGTATGCTTTTAGATCCTTATGTTAGTAGCTTGCCTTTTGGATATAGCATACATTGATGCATATTTGTAGTAAGCGGTATGGAATAAGAGACATTCGAGAACTTCTACAAGGCAGAATTAACTTTTATTTTAATGAGTTATCTAACAATAATCAATATTTATTATTAACTATTATAGCTTACGCATTTTCCTCTAGTTCTATTTTGTGATTTACATATTTTCGATGATATTTACTGAGTTTTTACCAAACTACTATTATAAAAGGATTAAATATAAGAACAAGAAAATAATGTAGGTTTTAATTATTACTCCATTTGTTTCAATTTAAGTTATACATTTCATTTTTAGTTTGTCCCAAAAAGAATGTTTTTCTCCATATCCCGTAATTCTTGATTTTAAGATTTATTCTGGACCACAAAATTTAAAAACATTAGCCCACATTACACACAACATTAATTTCAAACCACATGATTTAAAAGTTTTTCATGAAAGGAGTGAGTAATTAATTGTAATTACAAAATAAATTATTGAATGCGTCACCAACACATGACTGACTAGCTCTGTTTTAAAAGGCAGTTTTGGGATTCGTCCCGGGTGAGGCACTTGCAAAATGCCTTGAGGTTCTCGGTCGGGGTTAGATCCGTGAGGCTTACGCCTCAAGCGCCCAATGGTGCGGCTAGAGCACGCCCAACGCTCAACGCTCGGGGCTCGCCCAATAGAACCGATACAAATGTCTGTCCAATTCCCTCATTATGATTGTTCACACACAATAATCTTTAAAAATAAATGATACGAGTTATACTTATCTATAAAAATTGAATGTAGCTCAATTAAAAAGACATAATATTGCATTATTATAATTGAGAATATCATGAGGATGTATATCATCTGTATACTTAATCTGAAAATTTATAGTCGAGATTTATATCATTACTTGTTATTGGTCTTCATGTCTTAATTTTATCACTCAAAATTGTTACCTTCAATTATTTTATAATTTAGAAGTAAAATTATACTTATCAATGAATAATTAATATTTTAAATTCTAATAGTAATAAAATTTATTAGTTATTTTTTATTTTTTAATTGTTCGAAAGTTAAGGCCTTATAGTTTATTTGTACATCATAAAAACGATAACATTATCAATTTCTTATACTTGCGAAAATGTTAGATTTTTTGTTTCTATATGCTTTTTCTTATTTTTTAATTTCTTAATTCTTTTAATTATATTTTTGATATTTT
Source organism: Petunia axillaris subsp. axillaris (assembly GCA_029990575.1). Taxonomy (NCBI): domain Eukaryota; kingdom Viridiplantae; phylum Streptophyta; class Magnoliopsida; order Solanales; family Solanaceae; genus Petunia; species Petunia axillaris. The sequence continues at coordinate 125,647,847 of JARKNS010000008.1, read as the reverse complement.
TTTGGGTTATTATGCTATTTTATTAATTTGAAATTAATTAAAAAAATAAAATGCATGGGGCACGCCCCATGTCTCGGGGCTTACGCCTCACTCCATTGTAAGTAAAACGACTCTGCACCCCCACCTCTTAAAACATGGCTGACTAATTGATGCGGGGCAAATCGAGCCAAGACACCAACCATCAAGAGCCAAGCTTGAGAGCATAAGGAATGCAAGTCAAGGGCTCCAGAAGCGACTTGAAGATCATGCATCGGAGCACCATGGAAGGAGGAGTGCCTAGCTCAGTCAGGCAGAGCGCCCAGCTCCTAGGAGGAGCGCCCAAGCTGAGGCACAACACAGCCAGGCGGAGCGCCCAGACACAACTAGGTCCAGGCGGAGTGCCCAACTTTTGCACCATTTTGATCAGTGGACTTCTTAGGCGGAGCGCCCAGATTGCAGGCAGAGCGCCTGATGCTGAAGGCTTCTTGACTTTTGTGTGAAGTTCCGATTTTGCCCCTAAGTGGCCTTGTATATCTTAACCCAACCTATGGCCATTTTAGTAATTTCACATTGCCTTAGGAAAGACTATAAATAGGGACACAACCATTTTCTTCATTAGCTTTGTTTTAGTCTTGAATAGAAGAGAAGAGAGAAGTAGAAAGGCCGAGCCTTCTAGCTCGAAGCTTGAAGCTTCGTGTATATCTCGACTTGGAACCTATGGAGATTCATCGCTAGTATGAAATCATTGTAAGGTTCGAGTTTCAATTCTCCTATTGAATAATAAATTCATGTTGTGAATCGTTTAAGGTTCGAGTTTCAATTCTCCCATTGGATAATAAATTCATGTTGTGAATCGTTTTTTTTCTATTTCTTGCCTTCCTAGTCTTGATTTTCTTGATATCTTTAATATCACGTTAGCTCGTTTTACTTGCTTCCGCTCATTTATCTTTAATTTGCTTCCGCTAGTTTTACCCGTATCACCAATAACATCGAGAAGTCCAATTTAACATTTTACAGTCGTCCAATAAAAGGAGAAAAATAACTCACCAGCATTCTGGCAGCAAAGGGAGTCAAAGCTATTGAGCTTCCGGCAAGTCCATCACCAATCTGAGAGTGTAGCCCATTTGAATTCTTCTTTTTCATGGAACTTAAATTTCGACGACGAGACTACAAAGCTGAAAAAGAGCTTCACTCCTTCAGCCGCACCCCAGCAGAGTCTCATCCTCTCTCCCTTCAATCGCCCTTGTGTCATCAGGTTCAGTTTCTCTCTTTCTGTCTTTGTAAATTGTACTACTCCACAACTTGCATTTTAATCAATGAAAACTGCTGTTTTGATGACATTGTCTCCTAATTTTTGGTATCAACACTGATAAAATTAGGATTCAGTTATTAAACGAAAGAACCAACACAAACAACTTAAATGTCCTATTGTATGAACAACTCAGCTAACAATAAAAAAATGTGGAGGAAATTTCTACTAAGCTAATCAGGGACAGGTGAAGTTCCTTTTTTCCAGTGATTAATTATGGAAAGAAAGGAATTATGAAGAAGTAAGCAAGTAAGTTAAGAACGGATTCAATATTTTGTGTTAGTATGCTTTCTGATTTATTGGGATTTAGGCAATTTATTGTTGGGATTTAGGCGATGCAATTCCACACTGGTACAAGAGAAGGAGTCGTAGTTGTTGGATTTGATACCCTCTAACGATGTTAAAACTTAGGACGAAAGAAGTGCACCCAAGGATGTGAATGAATGAAGAACATAGGCGACAAAGGTTCGTCTGCCTAAGTTTTGGGGGCACTGGGAAAAGTTACTCATACTGGTGAGAAGATTCATGAAATAGGTCAACAAGCTGGTCCCCACACAACTTTTCAGAAAGAGTAAAAGAGAAGAATCACTTGAGACAGAAGAAACTACTTGCATAAGAGAAAGGACTTACAAGCTAGTCCAAAGTAAAATCAAGACCAGTATAGGAAAAGAATACTGGATGATTGTGAAAGATATGTAGCTATTATTGTAGCTGCAACAACAACATACCTAGTGTAATCTCACTAGTGGGATTTGGAGAGGGTGAGATGTACGCAGACCTTACCCCTACCTTGAGAAAGGTTGAGAGACTATTGTTGCAGCTGTTGAGACAAAACATAATTAAGCAATAAAAAGTGTGCATTCCTAAAATCTATGGTCACATACTTCAACACGGTATCAGAGCAGGTAGAGATTCTTAGTTTGAATCGCACCCGCCACCGTAAAAGTAAAAAATATTTCAACGTGTCCATGACAAAGAATCAAGCTCACACGTGAGGGGACATGTTGGGACAAAAAATAATAAGTTATAAAAATGTGCTCTCCCTAACAAGATGAGATGGTCCACTTCAACATTAGTCATTATTGCTTCAATGTAGTAAAAGATTTGTGACGGTGATCCGATATGCAATCAATAATTAAGTCAATAACCCTAAGTGATGATTAATCTTGGGCTCTATTGCACTTAGCATATTTAGATGTTTGGTCATTTCCTTATTTTTCCAGCACTTGGTTGAGTCTGTAGGTTTATGTTCCAGATCACGGAAAGGATGAGTTTTTTGATCCATTAAGGGGGTATAATGGAAAACCAGAGGATTCAATGAAGGATTTGGGAAGCACATCTACTGAAACCGCAGCAGAACCATATAGAAATGCCATTCAATTGCCGGGCAAGGAATGGACATCTTACAAGAAAGTCTTGATGCAAAAATTTCCTGTGTCCAAAATGATTTCGATTTCTTCGGTTAGTATGCCTTTTGAATCTTCATTCACTTGCTAGAGCTACTTACTAATTGACCAAAAAATGAGGTGATATTTGTGGACCCCTATTTAGAGTTCTTCTTATGCTTTATGGTATAAGGTTTCATTTTCAAAAATTCTGTTTCTATTAAGTGGATTCAACAGAAATTTCTGTTCTTATGCCACATTTGCTAGCTACATCTTATAATGAGATTGTGCTTGTTTGTTCCTAAGTGCATTGTTTTTCTTTCCAAAAAAAAAAAAAAAAAAAAATTTCTTTTGGGGGGTAGGGGTGTCATGGCCTTCAAAATAGCTTCAACAAACTGCATATGGTGGTGATTTTCTTGGGGTTTTTGACCTTTAAGATTAATATCTTTCTATTGTCTTCCCGGTTTATGGAGTTATTTCTACCTTTTGGTGTCATTTTAACAACATTTTGCTTGAAAAGAAAACAAAAAGAGAACGTAAAAAAGAACAAAAGGTAGGGTGTGAATGAAGAAATATATTAGAAATTCTTAATTAGTGTTTTACGTGTTCAATTTTTTAATATGGTTTTGGGTCTCAATATAACCTTTTTATTACTCCTTACAGCTGTCAAGCTCAATTATGAAGACAGGCAAGGGTATGATATATCCTCGCTGTATTTACTTTATGTAGCATCTTATTTATTTTGAAATGTCCAAAATACTCGAGATAATTCTCACGCAATAGTATTCGACAATCCACAAGGAGAAACAATTTGATTTAAGCTTTATGGTACATTATTTCCATGTAAGCGCACTTGTATACCTTGTCCAAAACTAACTTTAGTATTGTGAATACAATATTAAGTCATTTATCTCCTTAACCTGTGTGGCTCAATTAAATATTTTCATATAAAATCAGGCAGAAGAACTGATCTAAAAGCTTTTAATCTTTGTTTTCATGGACTTGTAACGCTCTTTTATCCTGTTATTTTGAAGCAAGTGAGAAAAATGTAAAAGAAAAATGGGTATCCTTTGCACTTGTATATGTTGGAATATCAATTTTATCTCCTCAGAAGTAATTAAATATTGTAGGCACTGAGAAACCCTCAGCAAATGTACATCTAGAGGAGCTAGATGATCCTCAGAGGTTTGCTGAAGAAGGTGTTAAATATATCACCCTGCAGGAGTATGTCTCACGCTTAACTGAACTCAAAGATGAAATTAGTCGTGCCTGGCATGCAAATGACCGTGTAACCTCTCTTAATTTGTCAATCAAGGTAGTATTTTGTTCTAAACTGTGTTATATTCGATTCTTACTGGATTCTGCTCTTAACAATCAAGTGATTATTCCATTTGGATAACTACCTCTCAGTTTAACAACTTTATTTGTTTGTTCGAAAAGACAGTTTCAAAGTTTTTGCACTAGCTTTGTACTTACTGATAAAAAAAAGTCTGTTTCTAATTTGCTATTTAGTAATTCTGGGCTTATAGTTATTCTTACCTTCTTCAAAATAAAATTAAAAAAATACTGGTCTGATAGCTTAATCTGGTTGTACTTGGGTTATTCCTCTTCAAGTTATCATTCTTTTTTGATAACTACCTCTCAGTTTAACAATTTTATTAGGTACTTGTTCAATAAGACAGTAAAGTTTGCTATGGGCTCATAGCTTAACTGGTCTACTCGGGTTATTCTGGGGTACAAACTTAGAGCATCGACATCGATAAAGTCCGTCCATCTACTGCAAATACTGCATGTTGGAGCAACTGGTAAAGTTGTCTATAGGTCATGGGTTCAAGCCTTGGAAACAGCTACTGATGTTTGCATTAAGTTAGGCTGCGTACATATCACCCTTTGGGATGGGGCTCTTCCCCAGACCCTGCGTGAACGCGGGATGCTTTGTGCACCGGTTTTTTTTCAAAATATCTTTAAAAAATTTTCTGTTCTTCTGCAATTCCATGACACCAGATGCTAAAAAGATTGACGCAACTGTTACAATACATGATTCACCTGATATTCTTATAGACCAACATTATCCAAGCAAAGTAGGCCATAGAAACACGATTCCGTTGCTTTTTATAATTCATCAACAGTAAAGTTACCTCTCTTCTCTTCTCAATGACTTCAACAGTAAAGCCAATAATAAGAAATCATGAGGCATCAAATTATCAACCGGAATCATATAATATATTAATTTAAACTCTTTTGTAACATCAGGCAGCCTGTTGACATTTTCTACTTGTTTTTACTTTGAGCTAAATGTTCCTTGACTTCTGTTGTATAGGTTGCTAGGCTACTGTCAGATACATCTGTACTACAATTTTATCCAACGCTATTTGTTCTAGCTACAGAAATACTAGATATGTTAGGGGATATGGTATGGGAACGGATCAGGCAGAAAGCTGAATACACTGAAGATGGGACATTAGTCCATTTACCAGGTATAGCTCTCACATTTACCTCTACCTCTGCCTCCCCGCGGCCAACTGGCACTCTAATTTCTAGTATCCAGTGCCCACTGTTGTCACATGCCTTTGATCCAAACTCTATTTTCTGATGCACCTAAGGTTGTGTTAAATAAGTTTTCCATAATCCTCATATAGAAGTGAACGTGGAAATAGTTTGTTAGACGTTCTAATTGATTTTGTTAGAATAATCTAGAGCAGTCTACCCATGATTTTGGTTGGAACAGAAAATGTATTCCGAAGGCTCCTTACCCTTACTGGAACTCCATTCCAATAGCTATTTGGCGGTCAATTTGGAAGGAGAGAAATAACCAACTATTTGAGAACATAGACGATTCTGAACTAAATCTTAAGCACAATTTTATTTATTTTTGCTTAGATTTTTGTGCAACATGGTCGTATTAGATGTAAATGTCAACTTGGTTATTTTTTACTCTATTAGCTCACCACATAGCTTGTAACAGCTTCCTCCTTTGGTCATAAGTTGTAACCTCGCTCAGCATTCCCTTTTTGCTGCTTTATCAAGAAGAGTTACTCTTTACCTATCAAAAAAAAAAAAAAAGGCTTTGGACCAGTCTGCCACTGTTAATTGTAATGGTGGACTGTATAATCCTTAGGCCCATGGTCAGAATAGTGGATATCTTGGCAAGGAGTTATCCAAGTTATCTTACTTAAGCCTGACAGTAGCCCCTTAAGGATCTCAAATTTATTACAAGTAATCACAGTGAAAGAGGAAACTTGGTGGGATGGTTATATGGTGAAGAAATGCTGGATAAGTCAATCATGGTAATGTTATACATACCAAAATCAGGGGTGCGTGAATTTTTTATTGAATTATTTTCATTTCTAATATTTTAATTTCTAAGTTGAAGGACAAATTAAGAATGTTCTTTTTAATTATTTTAAGTTGACGGACAAGGTTTCGATGTCTTCAATACAGCTAATTTCTAAGATATCTCTCCAACTTTGTTTCTTCGTTGTTTTCAGCATTCTGATATCCTTGATGTAATTGTTCTGGTATCCTTAGTCTCATATCTTCCTAAAAGGCACACTTGATCTATGGCAGATAACTTCCGAGCAACTGATATCTGTGCTGAAGCCAAAGAAACCTGCTATAACTGGTTTTGCAAAGTTGGTTCCATCCGCGAGCTACTACCACGCATGTGAAGTCCTCAGTTCTTACAATTACTATCCCGTGTCATTTAAGTTCTTGATTCTATTTCATTCTTTATCTCTAAGTGTCTGTTATTCATAAACATAACCATGCCCTTAAGTGAGATGCTGGAAGGATTACAAAGCATCAGAGACTTTTTAAACAAAATGTTTAAGGAATGATCTATGGATATTTGTTCCATCTTAAAGTGATCATCTTGGTTAACTACTGGAAAATTGCACTCATCCATCTCCCTGACCATCACTGTAATGCTGGCATGGTAAATTTTGAGTTTGTCTATGCAACTGCTGATAGAAACAAAGTAGATTCATCCTGTCCCACCTGGCTGTGGATGATCTAAAGTTTTCAATGGTAATTCCGCCTCTAGGATTCATAGTCCCGTGCTTAAGTTGCATATCAGCTAAAGTGGCTTTTGGAAGCTGTTAAGACTTAAGTAGATATTACGGCAACAACTCATTCCTTCCTAAATATAGGAAAGGTTTAGACTCCCTATAATTTGTGTAATTAGGAATAGGAGTTACATTCCTTTTGTTTTAGGACTAGTCGTAAACATTATCATTGCATCTCTTCTTCTCTCTTTTCCTTTATATGCTTCCAGAGCCAGGATATGAGTTTCTTCATTTTCGCCCAAAAAGAATCAGAAGATAGAATTTTTGCTAACTGCTCCCCTTTTTGAGGACAAGTCTTTCTCATCTAGAAACAATCCCTCTCTCCCTCTTCAAAAGAAGGCTGATTAAAATACACACCTCATACTATTACCTAACTGGAGCTGATTATAAGAACTATCTATGGTTAAAAAACAAAAAAACAACATTTATCATTCTCAAATACAGCTTGCACAGGCTAACTTGGTAACTCACTTGTTGGTCACACTGTCTTCATCTTTTGGGTCACGTGTTCTTGTTCTGTTGCTTCTAACCTATCTCCGGTGACAAAAAAATTCACTCTTAAACATTCTGCAGTCTTTTCTAACAGAGCCAAAACTGTAGTTAAATGAATATGTGAAGCCCACTCTCTTCATTATTGCGTTTAATGTCGGTTCTTTTTAAAATTTTCATATGTTATTATATCCTTGCAAACTGACCGTAAACCTTAATCATGTTAGCTGACTCCGCTGCCTCTCTTGGTCTTCTTCATAGTCACGTCTAATACATCCAAATATCTCCGAGTTACAGAAGATGGTTCGTAGTTTTTTTCCTTTGTCCTCTTTAAAGTGCCAGTCACGTGGCTCATGCCAGCTTGGAAAACACACTTGTGCCTCTTTCCCAAAGCGAATCAACAATAGGGCAGGATTTAAACTTGAAATTGTCCATTCAGCTCTATGAGATTCAATTTGTGGCAGTTCTTAACAGTATGTACCCTCCAACATGAGGGGTAAGAATTAGGAACCTGTTTATTTGACAAGAGCTAATTCCTTGCAAATATGAGAAATATACAGAACCCTATAATTGCGTAATTAGGATTAATTTTTTTCTTTCTTTTATAAGGATTACTTGTAAACATTAGTTAGACCCCAATTCATTCAATGACCGAATTTCTTCTCCCCTTTTGCTTTACAGAAGCAAAGTTTGTATTAATTTTATAAGAAATCATGGCAGGAATTAACTTTACAAAAAAGTAATTTTTTGTACTTCCTCGATAAAGGTATTTTTTGCAGGAAAAAAAATATCATCCTTTTTATTTCATTTTGCTTATTGAAATTGAAAGATTATGCATGGGTTTATGTTTTCGAGAGTCTTATGTTTGACGGATAACCTTGTGCACAGATACTTGGAGCTGGCCATATTCCATTGCTGGCGTTTCCTTTTGGAACAACCTGTTGATAATCTTCTACGACTAGTTATGATGGCGAGAGGCATTGCAGATCCATTAGCATCATTTTATTGCCGCTTCTATTTAGCCCATTGTGCACAAAAATTACCTCAATGGGACGTAGGTAACATTTTATGTAGTTTACTAGTCTCATCATGATGAATAGCGACACTATCACTGCAGATTGACTAATAAAAAAGTCAAATTTGACTCAGCAAGGTGTAGTTCTAGTAGTCGTGCGAACTACAACTATGAAAAATCGATGGATCAGCATAGTTATTGGACAAGGGATAGATGCAGGATCAGAAAGGGCGAAAGAAATGAGACACAGTGTAACAGAGTAACTGTTAGACTCTGCTTCTTAGGGAGCTGTATCGGCAGTGCAGTGAGTGTTGTAGTAGTCCGGGTCTCCGGGCCTCTTTCTGATTTTTCTGATTTGGGAAAGAAAAGAAGGGTTCAGAGAAGGACTGACAGCTTGGCTCTGATATCATGTTAAGAAAAGAAGAAAATGGAGATATTGGGATTGAATAGCTTGATTGTTCTCTTAAGCATTTCAGTATTTAAACATTGATTACAAGAAATCTAAAAAAGAAAAAAATATAACTATAACCCTATAAGTCTTCCTAATTCTACAATTAGAGGGATTCTTAATCTTTCCCTATTTGCAAATAAAATATTTCTGTCATATATACAGATTTTTAACAAACCTCTTCTTATAAAAATGTTCCTTTGTGTTTTATATTCATTGTCTAGAAGTTTAAAGTAATGCTCCTTCCTCCTGTGATCCTTCCTTTTTTTGAAGAAGTCCTCCTGTGATCCTTCCTATGTCAAGGAATCTTGAGTTTTTACATTAAAGAATCAGAATGCTGCAACTGATAGATGGTAGACAACCCACACGCTACACCAAAATCTCGGCCAAGATATTGGAACATGTGATCTTTTTTTTTTCCTTGCAATTAGCATACAAAAATTCTTATCTGTTGCCCTTTTCTTCTGGGCCGAAGTATATGCAATTATGAGACTGCTTTTGAACAGACCAAAATAACCATCCGATATCTTTGTTTCTGTTGCTTTATTTGAGTAAACTAAACATCAGAAAATGCAGGTCCAGTTATCACAGACTAAACTCTTTTTCTAACATTCATATCAAACCAATTACTCTTTTAGTTGCCACCCCCGTCCCCTTTTTCCTTCTTTGGTTCACTGCGTGAACTTAGGAGCTTCCTGGTCTTGCTAGCACTTCAGATATTTGCCAGAGATCTTAGGAAGTCCAGAAATTTGAGTTGTAAGCTTGAACTTTACATGTTGGGCAAAGTATTACATCTGTGGTGATGCGATGGGCTGTAGTTTTCCTGTATTCTCTTGAATAATTCATTTGGTTTTTTCTCACAGGATATCTGATAACTTCCATGAATGACATGAAAACTCTTCTGATGAATAGTGCACATGTTGCTTCAGTGGAGAAAACATCTAGAGTTATATCAGGAACTTGGAGTTTAGAATTGGGCCTGATGGAACCAGCTATTGAATATGTTATGAAATGCTTGTTCAGGGAGTCATGTGAGGTTGGTAATTAACAGCCATTTTGTTTCTTGTTTTGTTTTCTGGTGTTGCCTCCAGCAAGGTGTGCTGTGCCTGGGTGTTTTCTCACATTCAGAAAGACATTTACTGTTTAAACTGGGGTTTGAGGTTGTTTCATCATGATTCATGATCCAAAATGTGGAGTAACTAAATGTTGCTAGGGTAGAGTGGAAGTTGTTCTTTCTTTTGTCCACATTACTAGCTGTTATGAGGAATGCATAGATGATTCGGGATACTTTATAACAACAATCTATTGACTTGTAATGCATATGTGAAACAGTTGCAAGTTGGTGACATATTGACGGGGCTTGGACTTGGGAGGAACCAATCAGAGTTGTTTGGAAACTCATCGTGTGTCTCACTTATTCTTCACCATTTATTAAGGGAACTTCCTATTGGAATAATTTGTTCTAATGCCTTGGACATTTTTCACCTCATTGAGTGTAGCAATGATTACTCTTTTGATCAGGTATTTTATTCTGGGATTCATGCTTCGCTGCTGCTTGAAGCTTTTAGTTCTGTTTATGTGTAACATCATTTTCCTAAAGCTCTTTTACTCTTTGGATCCCCTTAGCCAGTTATTCATTTATTATCTCTTTAGTCTTTATCCAATTAAAGAAAAAGGTTATTTGTTGGTGCCCCACTTTGAGCAGTATAATTCATTCAATATGCAGTGTTTGAATTATAAGTTGCTTGGATTCAGACTATGTGAAAACATATGTCAAGTGAATGAAGTCGATCTGGTGATGAAGAAAGTTATCCAGGTATTGCAGTGTCTCTCTTCAAGTCTTTGTTTAGTACTATGTTTCTTTGAGGGTAGGGGTGGGGGTGTCTCTTTCTGTATCTGTTTTATTATTTATCTTTGTGAAGTCTAAGATATAGAATGATATGAAATGAGGGAATGCCTGAAGAAGCAAAAGTTGGTCAAAAAGATGGCTGAAATGTTGGAAAAGCAAGGTCCAGCACTTAGATTTGATAGGAGACTCTCCAACTAGTTTTCCGATGATCGGAGCTGCTCAGTATCCTTTGTAGGTAGACTAGGAAGGTTCAGTCAATTCCCAAGGACTGAAGAAGCTCATGGAAAGTTGCAGAAAAGTCCCTGGTGCGCTGGTTTGTGAAACAAATACTCACTGTCTTTGTTTGGCACGTGAGAGCGTGCCAACCTTATGATTCCATTGCAACTTCTTGTGTTTTGCTTGCACGAGTGTTCCAATACTTGGGTGGTACTTATACAAATGATTCTTCAAACACAAGTTTTCCTTGAACAAATTTGGCAGTATCTAGAGATTGCACGATGACAAGATTTTTTTCTCCTGGAGTTGCTGGTAATTGCGTGAGTAATTTCTATCAGAAGCTTTGATACTACGTGAGAGATAGATATAAAAAGAAGCATCAAAGGGTGTGGTTTAGTTATCACTTATCAGTGAAGCTGGAATGAAGACCATGGGATAGCAGAGTTCATATCCCAGCAGAGGCTAAAAGATTAGATGGTTTCTTTCAATCTGTCTAAACTTGGTGTCAGAGTTACCCGACACCTGTACTAATGGGAGGATTCTGGCACTTGATGGAACAATGGAAGTGCGTGCAAGTTGGCTCGGACACCGGATTTTTCTCAAAAGTAAATAAAAGATAAGGAGCAGATTGAGGGAATGCATGGAAACTAGTATCTTGTGCCTGAATCTTTCTGTAGTCGAACTTACAATTTATGTAGCTTAATACTTGACATGGGACATTGACACTATGCTGCATCCAGTATAGCTTTTAACAATCCTATTACTATAACAAGCACCCCCCCCCCCCCCCAACCCCAAAAAAAAAAAATCTAAATTTGGTAATGTGACTTCATCTTTATTCTTTAATTAATTCCCTATGCTTTTGCAGCCCTGGTTCTGCATTAATATGGCTCTTCACCGAGTTTTAATCAATTTACAATTTCAGGTTGTTTCTCGTTTTAATAGCCTTGATGAGTACCTCAATGTTGTAGACGCTCATATGGATATTGCTCTTCAGAAACACATGGTAAGTGGGAGAATTTCGTCGATTGGTTTTATGTATATCAAAAAGTTGTTCCATATATGTTTTCCTCTTCTGCAGCTATGGTGCAAAGTATGATGTCATCTGATATTGACCGTGCTTCCCATAGTCTGTCTTGTCATCTGTGCATATGTTGTCATCTATATTCATCACACTAGTTTCAGTTATTTATGCTGTACATTCCGAAGCCAGTACATGATTCCTCTTTTTTGGCATAACTCAGTTTGGTTAAAGTAACTCGTAGTTTGTTGTTAGAAATTCCAAGAAACATAGTAGACAATGAAGGATAGGAGAAATTTATTTTCAAGCCCTAACTCAACTTTTACCTATTGCATCCTTGACATCAGAAGGCCACTAATCCAATCAGTGGTGAAGTTTGCTGTAGCTTCTTGATTTAAATGAGGAGCACATGATTTGCCAAGGTTATTATAAAAAAATGATTTGCCAAGGTAAAACATTTTTAACAAAAAACCTTTTCCAGGGAAACATTTTCCATCATACCCAATACATCCTTCGTTTATGTTGCGTTTTTTCCTATTAATTTCCATCTTATACGAGGTGGAGGTGCTGATCATCTCTAATATACCTCACATACTATACTCCATTCTCATAACTTACTTTTCTGCTTGTAAGTAAAAAGCCCAAACATGATGCTGTCTTTTCGTCTGTTTAGGTTTTCTTCACTGCTTTTGCAGCTTCTGGTTTGCAAAAATGATGCTCCAGCATAGTAAAGGTTTTTTATTCTATATTGAAGTAGGGAGATGCTAGTCTTCGGTGATTTTAGAGCTCATGATAGGATTGAGTAGCTTATAGAATAGTTGGAATACCCAATGCTGGTGACATGACGTGGGACTCATTTATGTAGTTTAATATTTGGTGGCAACTGTTCAAAGATAAGGCTGGTCAACTTGCCAAGTGCACCAATTACCAACTGCAATAATGTCTTGAATGTGTGTGATTTGATATTTGTCTATAATGAAAATATTCAGATAGCTGTCTTCTCCCTGGATATAAAGTCCCCAAAACTTGCTGCTCCTTTCTTTGTTAGCTATTTTTCCTAATTCTATCCTCTTATGCAGAATATTTATTTGGACAGCATATTGGATGGAATATTCGAGCGCACATCAGCTGACGAGATTGGTGAAAATGAACTATCAAGCTTGCAATCAATTCTTCTGAAGCTTCTTAATCATTTTGAGAACCTAGAGAACATATTGCAATTGGTAGGCTACTTGTGGTTGTGGTCACTTAAACTCTTTTCCTTTTTCCTTTGTTCCTTAGCTATCCTACTAGTCATTTTCTACTTATGCTGTAGTCAGATAAAAACAATCATCAATTTTCTACTTATGCTGTGGTCAGATAAAAACAATCATCAATATAAGTTTTACTTCTTCTAAATTGACCTGCAATTATGTTCTGTACCATGTGGTGGAAGGGGGATATGAATAGAACTACCATCATCATTTTGCAGAACCATTTCCATCAAATATTAGGCATGTTGCAGGGGAGCTCTAGGACCCTTATCACTATGCGGATCCTAACCATAGCCACAAGGTATAAGTATTTTGACCAAATGTGTGTTTGAATACCAATTTTTGTTTCATTGAGCAATATTCTGCTGCATTTCTTCCTGCACAAGTACATCCCTGACTCTCCTACCTTGGGTGAAGTTTAAAGATGACTGCATTTCTTCCTGCAAACATCCCTGACTCACCTACCTAGGCTGAAGTTTCAAGATAACTACATTTCTTCCAGACAGGGTGGTTGTGTACAGTCTTATCTTAAGGATATGCAGGAAATGACTGCTTTGATTGTTCCTTATATTTAAGGAAAGTATGCTCAGCAATTATGCTGGGATATTAAGGTGGAGCTCTCTCTTGTTGTATTTCACCTCTATCTATTTGTATGTAAATTACGTAAAGAGTATACTGGCTCTTTAGATTGTTTATGATGGCTATTCAAGTCATAATCCCGCAGAATGGGGAAGCTCATTACCACCACACCTATAAATGAAATGCCTCCTCTGTTTTTTGACAGGAATTAAGTACTGAGTTGAATTTGCGGAAATGATGGTTTTCTAGATGAGTATTTCTAGATGTAAAATTCACATAGAAAAGAAAAGATTGGATACACTCTAACCTATGGAATACATTGTAAGGTGCAGTTTGCTTCGAACTCTTCCTTGGTGGAAAAATTTAAGTTGCTCCGTTAGGGGAAGCTGATGGGAAAAGAATGATAACATGATACTTAAACATGACTTTTGATACCGTAAACACGATATGTTAAAAAGATATTGCTCAAATTACTTTTCTATTGCAATCAGTAGATGTCCATCTTGATCATGCAGTGTGTTTGAATTTGTAAGAACTATTTGTGGTGCTCGAATTGTAAGAAAATTAATTTGTAAGAACCATTGGGTGGTGCTCGAATTCCAGGACCTTTAGATATTGTTTTCATTCTAGTGACAAAAGGTAGCCTAGAAACCACATACTAGACATAAATGGAAATTCCAATATGGAGCAAACTTTTGGATGCCCTTCCACGCTGTTTTCTTTGCTGTATGCTTAAAAAACAAGAGGTACTACCCAGTTCCTGAGCTTTCCATATTGAATGTCTATCCGCAATTTGTCCATGAGAACATGTGATGCCTTCCTTTGTTATCTCCATTATGTTTGTCACCATGTCTTCTTCTCTTTCTGCAGTGGCTCTGCTCCTCCGTCTCCCTGAACTCCAGCAATTGTGACATCTCCAGATCATGGTCACCACCACCCTCAAGCTACAGACGTTTCCATTATGTTCAATTGAATAACATCAGCTTATTTGTTAGCACCATTTAGAACTAGCGAGAAGATTAAGAGTTCTATCAGCTTCCCTCTTGCTTTCAGGAGAAAATTTAAAGCGAGCTGCAATGAGTTTTGAATTTTTACATTACCTACTTCTTCTTGGTTTTCTATCTGTATGGACCATTAATATCTTTTTTTCAGAAAAATTTCTAATAAATTAGTAGACGAAAATAGACAGTTTAGAAAGATTTTACAGAAGTTCTGAGAACAAGTGGAAATTTAGGCTTTAGTTATGAGTATATAGGACCCTATATTGATGCTGAAACCACGCTTCATTTCTCCTCTCTGCTCCTACTATTTCTTATGATGGATAGAGAGTGTTTTCCATGTTCGTTCTCTATTGTTGTTTATGATATTTATTCATACGTGTATGATAAAGTACACCTTTTTGTTGAGACTGTTCATGGGTTGTCACCTACTTTTTCACGCATAAATTGGCTTCTTTATTTAGAAAAGAACTTTGTGGAAACAAATTTCTTCCCCTCTAATGGAGATAGATTGTTATTTATCCTCTTTTCTTCTTTTCTATTAGGAATTCTTGTGTACGGGATCCTACAGCCATTCAATTCCTTTTCGAAGTTTCAAGGTCCTTGCATGATAGTATTGATCTCTCAAATATTAAGGAAAAGGAGAACAATCATTCAGCACATTTAATTTCTCGTTTTATACACATGGTAATGAAATATTATTTGCAAATCATATTCTTCTCCTTGATAGGACAGGAGAGGCGAACTACAATGCATTTGTGCTTTACATGTTCTAATTCATTACTTCATCATAATTTTCAGGTTGATTATGGTTCTGAAGTTGAACGCCACTTGGCATTTTTGGTTCAGTGTCGTGGAGCTTTTGGAAGTATGAGTGAAGTCAAGGTCAATAGTTTCCAAAATTTGCAAAGACGTTCTTAATGGCTTAATATAAATATCTTTCTAATTTTCTGCTTCCATGAATGATGAATTCTGCATAGGAGATAATTTATGAATATGGGTTTATTTTATGTTTCCATAACATGAATGTGATGTCACTTTGTAGAGGTTTACAATATCTTCTACCCATAATTCTTATTGGGATGCTAAATTGACTGTAGGTGATCTAAGGAAAATAAGATGTATTACTATATTCTGCTCTTGGTTATGTAAAATACTTAGAAATGAGATTATCAGCTGCTGCAAAATTGTAGCTTTGTTGGCAAGCTGTGATATTGATATGTACGTTTTTAGCAATCATTGTGTTCGTCCGGAAACAGTGGTAAAAATGGTGGTAAAGGAGGACAAATAGGGAGGATCTAACAGGAAAAGGTTACGAAAGACAGCGCCTTTGGGTTCTTTTGGCTTATATGGAGAGAGATAGAATAAATGTTGAAGGGGTTGAGAACTCATTGTATATTAGGAGTTCTCTTTCGTTTAAATGGTATTGGTACAAACAAGAAATTACTGACTTATATGGATATTGCTTACACTTTTGGGGCTTAATATGTATTTTTAATGTGTCTGCAATGTATACATTTTGTACAAGACGACATCAACTTGGTGTAATAAATATTTTGATTTAACCCAAAAAAGGGAGAAATTTGATCTTCTATATTGAACTGCATGAATTGCAATAAACTCAAGTTTGATGAGTTGATCCATGCACAATTATTCCTTTTTCCACAGAATGAGAAAGTTATTGAAGGTTCTTTGTTTTTAAACAAGAATGCCCAATGTTTTCTAACATTAATGTAGGCGAGGAATCATGGTGATTGAAAGCGTCAAAAGGGACCTAAAATCACATGAAACAAAGTTATCTTAAAAGACCTACAATCTCACGGATCATGGAATCCATGAAGATATTGCATAATATAAACAATAGAAGAAAAAGATCCATATTGTCGATACAAGTTAGTTGGGAAGGTTTAGTGTAAGAGAGTCATAGGTGAGTAAAAAATATAGAGAATCTCTGGTGTTCGAAAACCTAAATTGTTGAGTATTTGATTGTAGAGGGTCCAGTGGAGTGACATGGATAGTGAGGAAGGATTCATAGCGCTTACTCGACTAACTTGGGACTGGGGTGTAGGTTTTCTTTTTTGTTGCTTTCTATCATTGCTACCAAGCTCCCACTTAGCTGCCTTTCAACTTAAAACGGTGCAAATGTTGCACATAGTACAAAGGTTTGAGCTTGGCATGTATTTGAATAATTCTGATATCTTTTAAAACTGATAACTGCTCCAAGCAATCCTTGTTGACGAGTGACAGCTTTGGTATCTTCTGCTTCTTTCAGGAGACGATCGTTCATTCCAGCAATTTACTGGCGATTAAAGCTAGAAGAAATGCTATTGGTTATATCAGTTTTGTCAAATCTTGTATAGCATGCAGTGAAGTTACGATACCATCTATCCCATCTCATCTGAAACAGCTAAACCTCTACTTGGAAACTACAGAGGTAATGCGAGTTCTTCCTTATTCTTGTTTTTCACTACTGATAACTTAGAAGCACCTAATTATTTCTCTCAGGTTGCATTGATGGCTGGTTTAGTTTCTCATTCTGATGGACTTGTAGGTTCAGCATTGAGGTGCTTGAGTAATGTTGACTTATTGGAAGGTTTGTCTATGAATTCTTCTCCAGATGGCTCGGGCCATATTAGTAGTCGAATCACAGTTGTAGATTTTCAATGCACAAGATTAAATTGAACTGGATGATTTCTTTCAATGCTCTGTTTGTCCTTATCCTGAAAATGTCTTAGTCACAATTACTTTTCCAAACCAATATGGAGTGAATTTCTTCTTTTGATTCTGGATAAATTTATATAGCCAATTGCCTGGAATTTCCATTATTTTACCTATAAATAGGTGAGTAGGTATGCCCCCAGGGCTTTGGTCTAGTGGTAAGAGTGCAACATATGATGTGTGGGTTTAGGCATACGTCATGGGTTTGAACCTTGCCACAGACTAAAGCAATGGTTTTTAAGTGGATGAGGGAATAGAGGCAGACCCATTATCCTCTGAATGCCGAACTGTGCGCCACTGGCCATCAGGATTTCTCAGTTATATAAATTAGGTGACTAGGTATTTAAAATAAAAGGGAATACAGTTTCATTCCCACTTTCTTTGACATTTCTAGAAAGCTTACTATTGTGATATCAGCAGTGGATAAGTATATTATATTATTGAGAACAACGACGAAGTCAAGCTCATGGGCAGTGCGCAAAATTGCGATCTGGTGATTATCAGTTAAAAATTTCATGATTCACCTTCTGGGAGAGTGGGCGAGGTGTTTGTTGCTTCTACTCACAATTTTTCATTACTTTAAAAAAATGGCATGTGCAGCTTAGAGGTTTCGGCTGAAGCTCTGCAACTTTAACCTCTGTATTAGAGTTTTTGAGTTGATAGGGTACGCGAAATGGGTATGCTTTTTGAATTTTAAGAGATAAATGTTAATGAATGTCATGAAGACAAGATGATAAAGAGGAAACAATAAGGGAAAGTTCTAAGTTATCTCAGTGTCAAAGCAGTAGCAAGGTGCAACAATTGTGTAGAGTACATATGGTTGTTGCTGGTTGTTTGAGTTTTCTGAGATCTTTTCATGTTGGTCCCTGTGTATCTTTGACTAAAGACCTGATCAAATACACAAGTTCACGTGTCGTTTGCATCTGTTTTGAAACCCCCTTTGTGTGAATTTGAGAGGCATTTATGCATATAGCTGTATCAAGAAGTGACCAGAATTAAGATGTTCTGCCCTTTCTCGCATATCCCAGTTTTCTGTTGGCTTTCCTTGGTAAACTATTAAATTGCAATAACATTATCTTCAGGCTCAAGGATGCCCAAGGACATTCATGGGTTCCCATCGACATTATGCAAATTTTGCAGCCTTATTGTTATGATTCCAGGTTTTTGATCTGTTCCTTTTCCTTCTATTTTGCTTATCCTTTGTAATGTGTTTGTATCTGCCTTGTGATCATGGAAGTTTGGACAGCATGCTGGAAGCAAGACATAACAATATCAATTTCTTGGGAATGGCGACCTGTTGCACCTGTAATGAAGAGTTAATCTGAACAAGCTGCATATAGATGTAGTGTTATGGACAAAATATGCACTAATTACAAGAATCAGAATCAAGTTTGACGTTTTTGCAATATCCCAAGAAGCATGGGCTAAGAGCTCAAGATAAAGTGGGACACTATTATTGGAAGAAGGTTTAAACAAACGTTGACTGAAAAATAGTCAAATTATCAAGATAATGTGGGGCAGCGCCATATTGCATGAATTGTACAAGACGCTTAACCATAAGGAATGTCACGACCCAATTTCCAAGGGCTCGTGATGGCACCTAAACAACATTTGCCTAGGCGAACCAATGAAACAAGATGCGGAAAAGAACAATAATGTAAAAAGATCATAAATGGATATATAAATATAAAAGGGTGAAGTCCAAAAGAATATATCCACAAAAGAATTGGAGCATTCTAAGAGTGACTCAATAAAGTATGAATATACATCAAAGAAATCTGAGTCCTATCTCTAAGTGACTCCGGTGGTATGCCACCACGGTCTGTCTGGTCGGCTCACCTCAATCAAAAGTCTCAGAAGCCTCGGGAACCGCTAACGTCCGGGCTGCTGACTGGATGAAGGACCTGCGCATGTAGCAGAGTAAGTTATGAGCCGAAGCCCAGTAAGATCACCGACAGGCCCGCTAAGGTACCCTTGCGGGACAAGTCGCTACATGCATCATAAGCAACAACATACTATAGTAATCATACAATAAAGTAGTGAAATCACAAATAGATGTAACACATTCCATACACACAAGTAGTAACCAGAAGTCTCAAGGATTATGCCCATCCAACGTAAGGCATAGGTCAACTCAGCGGCGGTTTGGAGGTCCAATCTCTACTCCCGTGCCGACTAACCTAGACCTACGATGGACTAGCAACACCACTACTAAGTATCAACCATATACCGTGACCCGAAGTCACTATCACAATCATGAATAAGTAGATCAACGACCCGTAGTCATTGGCTCATCTCAAATCTGTCTACGATTGCACCACACCCCCTGTCAAGTGCGTCGTATCTCAATAAATCAAGTGACCACACCACACCCCCTGTCAAGTGTGTCACATCTCAAAGATCAAGTGTCCACACCACACCCCTTGTCAAGTGTGACACATCTCATAGTATAGGCGACACCACACCCCCTGTCAAGTATCCCTCTAACAGTATTAATATCCACGACATTAATAACAATAACAGAAATAATAACAGAAATATTAATAACGATAATATTTCACAGTCGCCGTAACCCAGGTTGGTTATGCTAGCTGAAAGTAAGGCGAAGGTTAACCCGACCACAGTTTGGGGGTACAATCCCTACTCCCATGTCGTCCAACCCAAGGTTACGTATAGACAGCACTACCCAACCCGGCACGTGAACAAATCAAGTACCAATATCATACAAAAGCCGGCAAAATCCTCGGCAAGACATTTATCATGACATGCCGGCAACATCCTCGGCCATGTCCCAAGTTCTTGCTATCTAAGCATGGCGTAGCAAGCGTTACTACGATATAAATTTAAGCTACCTCGACGTAGCGTTTAGACCGGCACATACCTCGGTCGAGTCACAATCTCGCTATTTATAACAAACAATAATAGCAAGTAATTCACATCATTAATCCTAACCATTGTTAGGTATATATATATGCGTACATGAAGCATACTAGCATGAAGGAAGAGTCCACAAGCACAATAGAGGTCAAGTCTCACTTACCTCGAAATTCGGGCTCAAATGCCGGGAAGAATCTCCTTTCCCGCTCGCCTTGTCCGCGAAGGACTCTCCACTAGGTCTATTAAGACAAGATATAGCACATATGAGTGCTCAATTATAGCTATTTAAGCCTATAGGCATCCTAGGGTAAAAATTACCAAAATGCCCCCGAGTAGGGCCGAGCCCTAAATTTACAAAATGTACTTTTCCGGACTCCCCACGCTCCCGTGAGTCCAAAAGTACACTTAGATTCCACATGCGAGCCTTGCTCGATGTCTTTCCCCAATTCTTAAGAATCTAGGGTTCTAACCCATTTCCAAGAATCAACCCTTTGATTCTTGTGTTAATCAACATAAAGATGGATTGAAAGGGCTTACCTTAAGTGTAAGTATGATTGGGTCTTCAAGAAATACCCAAAAATCGCCTCAAGAGCTCACCAAATGATTTTTATAAGTTATGAACCGAAATGGCCCGAAATGGCCTTTTTATAGCAGTTTTTTTTTTTGCCTCTGTGACAGCTTCTTTTGAAAAAATCATAAATTTTGATAGGAATGTCCAAATGACCTGAAACCGGTGCCATTAGAACCACAACTCAAAGGGCTACAACTTTCATGTTTTGAGTTTTTCCTAATTCCTTACGGATTGGCCGGAAAATCAGCTTTTATCCGGCTGTTTGCGCCAAAACAGAACAGAAAAGTCGCACCAGATTTTCTACTGTTTTAGGGGCAAAACGGGACCCTACGAAGCTCGGAATGATCCTAAATTTTGCACACAAGCCATAAAATACTTGGGTGACATGCTCGTCAAGACGGAACTCAATTCGGACCTCCAGAACTCAAAAAGTGGGTCCCACGGCAAAGGTTCAATTTTCGACTTTCGCCAAAATAGCGAAATTTAACCAAACGACCTCGGAATCCAATTCCGAAAGTTGCTACAAGTCACAAATGACTATACGAACCTAACGGAACTTTCGGATCTCTCATCGGAGCTCATTTGCTCAAATCGAGCTCGGAAACCTCTTTTAACTCTTTTAAACTTCCGAAACGGGGACTTTATCAAAAGTCCTATCAAACGAGGTCCGTTTTCAATTTTGAAGGTTGCTGCATATCATAAATGACGAGACGGACCTAACGGTGCGCTCGGATTTTCCATCGGGGTTCGTTTACTCAAAACGACCTATCGAAACCCCAAATTCCTTTCCGGAATTTCATAAACGGATCCTTTTCTCGAAAACCTATCAAACGGACTCCGTTTCGACTCAGATTTCACAGACGGGTCATAAATGACCTAACGGAGCTTTTGGGACTGTCGACACGCAAATCGAGGTCCCGGATCCCGTAACGACTATTTGAGGGTCGTTACATTCTCCCCCACTTAGACTCTCGGCCGTCCTCGGACGAGCTTAAGTCTAAGGTAGGATCCACACACTAGCCACGGAGCTGGCACGGATTTCGAGGACCCCTCGGTACCACCCGAAATCAATAAAACTTAAAAATGCAAATTCAGGCTTAGAAAATACAAGGATTTCATACCTGAATCATCGAACAAGCGCGGACGCCTCTCACGCATCTCGGACTCAAGCTCCCAAGTGGCCTCGGCAATGGAGTGATGCCCCCACTGAACTCTCACAGGCGGGATCACCTTCGATCTCATCTTACGGACCTCTCTAGCCACAATAGCAATAGGCTCCTCCGAATAAGCTAAGTCGCCATCTACCTCCACGGAAGCCATATCGATCACATGAGACAGATCGTGAACATACTTCCGGAGCATGGACACATGGAACACCGGATGAACAGACAGAGAGGGAGGCAAAGCCAGTCTATAAGCAACGGCGCCAACGCGCTTCAATATCTCAAAAGGCCCAATGAACCTAGGACTGAGCTTGCCTTTCTTCCCAAATCTCATAACACCCTTCATGGGCGACACTCTGAGGAATACCCGGTCCCCAACCATGAACTCAAGATCTCTCCGCCTCCGATCTGCATACGATATCTGGCGGCTCTGAGCCGTGCGGAGTCGATCCTGAATAACCCGGACCTTATCTAAGGTCTGCTGCACCAAATCGGGCCCCAACACCTGGACCTCACCAGACTCGAACCAACCGATAGGCGAGCGACATCTCCAACCATACAATGCCTCAAACGGAGCCATCTGGATAGAAGCCTGATAGCTATTATTATACGCAAACTCTGCTAGCGGCAAATGGCTATCCCAATGGCCTCCAAAATCAATAGCACACGCCCTCAACATATCCTCGAGGATCTGAATGGTCCGCTCAGACTGGCCATCAGTCTGCGGGTGAAATGCAGTGCTGAGATCGACCCGAGTACCCAGCTCTCTCTGGAAAGATCTCCAAAACTGAGCTGTGAACTGAGCACCTCGGTCAGAAATGATAGAAACAGGAGCACCATGCAATCTCACAATCTGCTCAATGAAGATACGAGCCAGACGCTCCGAGGTATAAGTAGTCCTCACTGGAATGAAGTGAGCCGACTTCGTCAGTCGATCAACTACTACCCACACCGAATCATGCTTACCCACGGTCAGCGGCAAACCAACTACGAAATCCATAGTGATCTGTTCCCACTTCCACTCGGGAATGGGCATAGACTGGGTCACCCCGGCTGGCCTCCGATGCTCATACTTCACCTGCTGGCAATTCAAACACCGAGATACATAATCAGCAACATCCCTCTTCATCTCTTTCCACCAATACAGCTCTCGAAGATCGTGATACATCTTCGCAGTACCCGGATGAATGGAATATCTCGAACTGTGAGCCTCTGCCAAAATCATCTGCCTCAGCTCCACAATGGCTGGAACACATACCCGGCCGTTAAGCCGCAAAACACCATCATCACCAATCACGAACGAGGACACTCCCCCACTCAGGACCCTGTCCCGGAGATCTCTCAGATAAGGATCCTCGAACTGCCTTTCCCGAATTTGGGAAGCTAAAGACGACTGAGACCCCACATATGCAAGCACCCGGCCTGGAACAGAATCATCAAACCGAACCCCACTAATGGACAAAGCCTGCAACTCACGGGCCAACGGCCTCATATCAGCATCAAGATAGGCGAGGCTACCCATGGACTTCCTACTCAAGGCATCGGCTACAACATTAGCCTTTCCGGGATGATACCGGATAGAAAGATCATAATCCTTCAGCAGCTCTAACCAGCGGCGCTGTCTCCTGTTCAAGTCCTTCTGAGTGAACAAGTACCGGAGACTCTTATGATCGGTGAAAATCTCACATGGCTCGCCATAGGGGTGGGCACTATTCGGATTAAACCGAAAAACCAAACCGAACCGAATTAGTTTTTTAATTTGGTTTGGATTTTTAAATAATTGGTTTGGATTGGATTGAGAATATGAAAACTTTGGTGTTTTGGTTTGGTTTCGGATTTCAAATCATAGAAACCGAAAAAACCGAAATATATATATACACACACACAAAGAAAGGCTCTCATACTTTTATAATTATCTCTTAACCTAAACTTGTTCAAGGGTTTTAGAGTTTGAATATTTCAATACTTTATGCTTTCAATACTTTAACTTCTTTGTATTATGGTATAATACGTCTGAAACTTTCATCAAAAGTTTCAATCAGCCTTTACCTCTTGAATGGTAAGATCTCCTTTTACCTAGGATTCATGTTCTCTCTTTATCTAGAATTATGATTTAGATTTAATGTTTAATATTTTGACTTGTATTTATATTCTTTCAAGTATTTTATTTTAAAGTTTGTGTTATATGACAAAACCGAAAAAACCGAAAACTAAACCGAAAAAAACCGAACCGAAAAGAGGAAAACCGAACCAGACCAAATTTATTTTGGTTTGGATTGGATTGAAGTTTTTCAAAACCGAAAACCGAAAAAACCGAAACCGAATTGTTAAAAACCGAACCGAAAAACCGAATGTCCACCCCTAGCTCGCCATAAAGATAGTGCCTCCATAACTTCAGTGCAAACACGACAGCTAACAGCTCCAAATCATGGACAGGATAATTCTTCTCATGGACCTTCAGCTATCTCGAGGCATAAGCTATCACCTTACCCTCCTGCATCAGAACACTACCCAGGCCAACACCCGAAGCATCACAATATACGGTGAATCCCCCGGATCCACTAGGCAAGGCCAACACTGGCGCTGAAGTCAACAGAGTCTTGAGCTTCTGAAAGCTAGACTCACAGGCATCGGACCACAGGAAAGGAACATTCTTCTGGGTCAACTTCGTCAGAGGTGCTGAAATAGAAGAAAACCCCTCGACGAACCGCCGATAATAACCTGCCAAGCCTAAGAAACTCCGAATCTCTGTAGGAGAAGTAGGCCTAGGCCAACTCTGAACGACCTCTATCTTCTTCGGATCAACACACACCCCATCCTTGGTCACCACGTGACCTAGACAAGATACAGAACTGAGCCAAAATTCACACTTGGAGAATTTGGCATACAACTGCTGATCCCTCAGAGTCCGAAGAACAACTCTCAAATGCTGCTCATGCTCCTCCCTGTTCCTCGAATAAACCAAGATATCATCGATAAACACAATGACGAAGGAGTCAAGGTAGGCCTTGAACACTCGGTTCATCAGATCCATGAAAGCAGCTGGGGCATTCGTAAGCCCGAAAGACATCACCAGAAACTCATAGTGGCCATATCGGGTACGAAAAGCAGTCTTGGAAACGTCCTCGGACCGAATCCTCAACTGATGATACCCCGACCTCAAATCAATCTTCGAGAAGAAGGTAGCACCCTGAAGCTGATCAAACAAATCATCAATACGCGGCAAAAGATACCTATTCTTGATAGTAACCTTATTCAGCTGCCGGTAATCAATACACATCCGCATAGAGCCATCCTTCTTCTTCACAAATAATACCGGGGCACCCCATGGAGACACACTGGGCCTAATGAAGCCCTTATCGAGCAAATCCTGAATCTGCTCCTTCAGCTCCCTCAACTCAACAGGAGCCATACGATACGGGGGAATAGATTTAGGCTGAGTGCTTGACAATAGATCAATGCAAAACTCTATCTCCCGCATAGGCGGCAAACCCGACAAATCATCAGGAAACACATCCGGATACTCACAAACAACCGGAACTCTATCAAGGGATAACTCCTATGCCCGGACATCCCGAACTGAAGCAATATATCCCTCGCACCCACTAGATATCATCCTCTGCGCCTCCAAGAAAGAAATGATCCTACTCTTCGGAGAAGGCCTGGAACCTCTCCATACAACCCGAGACTCACCCTCTGCCCCGATCGTCACGGACTTGGCATGGCAATCCAAAGTCGCATGAGAGGAAGCCAGCCAATCCATGCCCATAATGACATCGAAATCAGACATATCGAGCAGCATCAGGTCCACTAAGGACTCTACACCACAGATGGAGATCATACACTGCCGATAACCCCTATCTACACATATAGAAGACCCGACAGGGGTGGCAACCATAAAGGGATCATCTAAGAAGACCAGATCCCTGCCCAAGCAAGGGGCAAATCCCGGCGACACATACGAATAGGTAGACCCCGGATCAATAAGAGCATAAGCATCGCGGCCACAGACAGAAATATTACCTGTGATGACATTATTGGATGCCTCAGCATCCTGACGAGTCATAACATAGATCTGCGCTGAGCCTCCTGAACCCGGAGCTTTCTGAGACTGCTGTCTAGGAGGAATCTGAGAAACGGGCCTGGCGGCCTGAGGACCAGATGGTACCATAGCTGCGGATCCCTGGCGACCTGATGAAACATAAGGGCAACTCCTGACATAGTGCTCTGGAGACCCACACTCAAAACATCCATCACCTCTACCTCCTCTACCGCCTCTACCATCTCTGCCATGACCACCTCCAGACGAACACCTCCCATGATGCCTCTGATGGCACCTCTCGCACTGCGGCAGACCAGACTGCGAAGAGCCACCTCGCCTCTGGGATGACTGAGGCCTCGGGGTCTCTGAAGAAAAATCCTGGGCAGGCAAAGCAGCAGCCTGGGGCCTAGACTGAGAACGGCCCTGATGACCCTGACCCCTCTGAGCGGATCCACTATACCCACCAGACTGACGCGATCTCTTGGCCGCCCTCTCCGCGTCAGCCCTGGCGAAGATATCCTCCATCCGCCGCGCCACATCAACTATCTCAAAATATGACTTGTTGCCCATATCAGGGGCAACAGCTACCTGCAAGCGGGGATGAAGACCCTCAACAAACCGGAGGACCTTGTCCCTCTCCTGAGCCACCATAGCCGGCGCAAACTGAGACAACCACAAGAACCTGGTGTCATACTCTGAAACAGACAGGTTTCCCTGCCTCAACCCCTCAAACTCGCGCCTTTGAGCATCGTGCAGACTCTGGGGCACGAACCTGCTCATGAACATAGATACGAACTCAGCCCAAGACAAAGGAGGGAGGTCACTAGACCTCTGCCGCATCATGGAGACCCACCATGTCTCCGCATCTCCCGATAATCTGAAAGAAGCACACTGCACCCCTAAGGTGCCTCTAGTACCAAGAACTGTCAAAATCTTCTCACACTTCTGAATGTACCTCTGGGCAGTACATGTAGCTGAGGTACCGTCGAACTCTGGATGCTGAAGCTTCATGAATGACTCTATCCTCTTGGCAACCTCCTCAGTGCCCATAGGAGGAGTAGAAATAACAAGACCTGCCTGAGGAGCAGAAGCAGAAGGCTGGGCAATATGATCAGGAGCAGCCTCAGAAGTAGGCGTGCTCATAACAGGTGTGGTCGGCTGAGGAGCCGAAACAGGAGCTGCAACATCATCTCTGACAGGGACCTGATGGCTAGACAAGGCCATCAGTCTCATATACTCCTCTGAAGAGATCACAACGGTGCCTGGCACAACAGCAGGCACAGGGGGAATAGATGCTGACAGAGTCGCTGCGGACACCGCAGGGATAGCTGTGTCCTGCCTAGTGGCTGACGGGCGACCTGCCCGAGTCTTCTTAGCAGCTGGCGGCTGCGTAGGTGCTGATGGCTCTCCCGCAGACGCGGGTGTAGAAGATGCAGCCCTCCTGGCTGAGGATGCTCGCGTCCTCGCCATCTGATACAATACACGAAAAAGGGTCAGCACCTATATAAGCTACTCAGCACGAATAGAGATGAAACGAAGGGAAAACATTTCCTAACATGCCCTTGTAGCCTCTCGCTCATAAGTATGGTCGACAACATACCCATAAGCAAGACTCTACTCAGACACTGCTCCAAGACTCCTAGGACTCGAATTAGAACCTAGGGCTCTGATACCAAACTGTCACGACCCAATTTCCAAGGGCTCGTGATGGCACCTAAACAACATTTGCCTAGGCGAACCAATGAAACAAGATGCGGAAAAGAACAATAATGTGAAAAGATCATAAATGGATATATAAATATAAAAGGGTGAAGTCCAAAAGAATATATCCACAAAAGAATTGGAGCATTCTAAGAGTGACTCAGTAAAGTATGAATATACATCAAAGAAATCTAAGTCCTATCTCTAAGTGACTCCGGTGGTATGCCACCACGGTCTGTGTGGTCGGCTCACATCAATCAAAAGTCTCAGAAGCCTCGGGAACCGCTAACGTCTGGGCTGCTGACTGGATGAAGGACCTGCGCACGTAGCAGAGTAAGTTATGAGCCGAAACTCAGTAAGATCACCGACAGGCCCGCTAAGGTACCCTTGCGGGACAAGTCGCTACATGCATCATAAGCAACAACATACTATAGTAATCATACAATAAAGTAGTGAAATCACAAATAGATGTAACACATTCCATACACACAAGTAGTAACCAGAAGTCTCAAGGATTATGCCCATCCAACGTAAGGCATAGGTCAACTCAGCGGCGGTTTGGAGGTCCAATCTCTACTCCCGTGCCGACTAACCTAGACCTACGATGGACTAGCAACACCACTACTAAGTATCAACCATATACCGTGACCCGAAGTCACTACCACAATCATGAATAAGTAGATCAACGACCCGTAGTCGTTGGCTCATCTCAAATCTGTCTACGATCGCACCACACCCCCTGTCAAGTGCGTCGTATCTCAATAAATCAAGTGACCACACCACACCCCCTGTCAAGTGTGTCACATCTCAAAGATCAAGTGTCCACACCACACCCCCTGTCAAGTGTGACACATCTCATAGTATAGGCGACACCACACCCCCTGTCAAGTATCCCTCTAACAGTATTAATATCCACGACATTAATAACAATAACAGAAATAATAACAGAAATATTAATAACGATAATATTTCACAGTCACCATAACCCAGGTTGGTTATGCTAGCTGAAAGTAAGGCGAAGTTTAACCCGACCACAGTTTGGGGGTACAATCCCTACTCCCATGTCGTCCAACCCAAGGTTACGTATAGACAGCACTACCCAACCCGGCACGTGAACAAATCAAGTACCAATATCATACAAAAGCCGGCAAAATCCTCGGCAAGACATTTATCATGACATGCCGGCAACATCCTCGGCCATGTCCCAAGTTCTTGCTATCTAAGCATGGCGTAGCAAGCGTTACTACGATATAAATTTAAGCTACCTCGACGTAGCGTTTAGACCGGCACATACCTCGGTCGAGTCACAATCTCGCTATTTATAACAAACAATAATAGCAAGTAATTCACATCATTAATCCTAACCATTGTTAGGTATATATATATGCGTACATGAAGCATACTAGCATGAAGGAAGAGTCCACAAGCACAATAGAGGTCAAGTCTCACTTACCTCGAAATTCGGGCTCAAATGCCGGGAAGAATCTCCTTTCCCGCTCGCCTTGTCCGCGAAGGACTCTCCACTAGGTCTATTAAGACAAGATATAGCACATATGAGTGCTCAATTATAGCTATTTAAGCCTATAGGCATCCTAGGGTAAAAATTACCAAAATGCCCCCGAGTAGGGCCGAGCCCTAAATTTACAAAATGTACTTTTCCGGACTCCCCACGCTCCCGTGAGTCCAAAAGTACACTTAGATTCCACATGCGAGCCTTGCTCGATGTCTTTCCCCAATTCTTAAGAATCTAGGGTTCTAACCCATTTCCAAGAATCAACCCTTTGATTCTTGTGTTAATCAACATAAAGATGGATTGAAAGGGCTTACCTTAAGTGTAAGTATGATTGGGTCTTCAAGAAATACCCAAAAATCGCCTCAAGAGCTCACCAAATGATTTTTATAAGTTATGAACCGAAATGGCCCGAAATGGCCTTTTTATAGCAGTTTTTTTTTTTTGCCTCTGGGACAGCTTCTTTTGAAAAAATCATAAATTTTGATAGGAATGTCCAAATGACCTGAAACCGGTGCCATTAGAACCACAACTCAAAGGGCTACAACTTTCATGTTTTGAGTTTTTCCTAATTCCTTACGGATTGGCCGGAAAATCAGCTTTTATCCGGCTGTTTGCGCCAAAACAGAACAGAAAAGTCGCACCAGATTTTCTACTGTTTTAGGGGCAAAACGGGACCCTACGAAGCTCGGAATGATCCCAAATTTTGCACACAAGCCATAAAATACTTGGGTGACATGCTCGTCAAGACGGAACTCAATTCGGACCTCCAGAACTCAAAAAGTGGGTCCCACGGCAAAGGTTCAATTTTCGACTTTCGCCAAAATAGCGAAATTTAACCAAACGACCTCGGAATCCAATTCCGAAAGTTGCTACAAGTCACAAATGACTATACGAACCTAACGGAACTTTCGGATCTCTCATCGGAGCTCATTTGCTCAAATCGAGCTCGAAAACCTCTTTTAACTCTTTTAAACTTCCGAAACGGGGACTTTATCAAAAGTCCTATCAAACGAGGTCCGTTTTCAATTTTGAAGGTTGCTACATATCATAAATGACGAGACGGACCTAACGGTGCGCTCGGATTTTCCATCGGGGTTCGTTTACTCAAAACGACCTATCGAAACCCCAAATTCCTTTCCGGAATTTCATAAACGGATCCTATTCTCGAAAACCTTTCAAACGGACTCCGTTTCGACTCAGATTTCACAGACGGGTCATAAATGACCTAACGGAGCTTTTGAGACTGTCGACACGCAAATCGAGGTCCCGGATCCCGTAACGACTATTTGAGGGTCGTTACAAGGAAAGGGTATTTGAGAAAATAAAACTAGAAAGAGATCTCTTACATAACCTCCAGCTACTGGGACTATTTCTCCCCGCTTAAAATGCTAGAACCTTGCATTAAGTGATTGGAATTGGTGGGGATAAAGAAAAGTTTCTAGGTTTCAAGATGGTGCAAGCGAGAGAGTATTACCTGGTCGGAGGGGCAGCAAAAACTGAGTGATGGGGAGAAGGAAACAGTTGTTGAGTTGGATGACAAAATGTCTCTTATAGTAAATCTGCAGAAATCAAAATATAGAGATTTTATTGTGAGAAGATAATTCACGATCATTTAACATCCTACTTTGTTTCTAATCATGGATTATTTGAACTCTTTATGTTGAAGCTTGTTCTGTTTCCGCTCATCTGTGTAAGAACTTGCACAAGATTGGGCACAATAGTACCCAATTTGCTACAATTTGTGTGTATATTTTACGCTGGGAAGAAATAAATTTAATAATGCTCAAGGCCTAAGACCTTTGTCAAAAGAAATGCATAAACCTAGTTTTCTTATTTGATAATGCACAAATTGATTTTTCTGCCTGAAGTTTATGGACCAGTATAACATAGTCCTAACCTCTATAAGCTAAAGAGTTAACTGTACAAGTGTGCTCAGCTGTTTAGATGTTGAAAGGATCTTAGATTGAAGATCATGTCATACCGCGAATGAGCTTTACGACAATTACCCGGTTTCTCATTCTAGGTAACATCGAACTAGGAGTCACTAGCATCCCCAGGAATATGTTTTCCATTCTCAGCTCCTTGTCATGGTGAGACAACCTTATATCTTCTTTTGTTTCATTTCATTTGTATTCTGTTGTCTGTTAATGTACTATTGTTGTGTTACAGGATGCTGCCAAATCTGAAGGTGAAGGTGTTATGTGCACTCATCTTAACACTTTCTGCTCTATCCCAGAATAACCTCCTGTACCATGCAATACATGATGAGGTATTCCTGTTGTTTCATAGCTATAAACTTGGTAATAGCATTGCAACAGTTTTCAGATAATAGTTTTTCATGCAAGGAATCTATTATAGACCAAATAGGAGAATCTAACCCAAAAGGCTAGTCTAATAGGTGGGAGAGCCCATTTAGGCTGTAAACACATTTGGCACATAACAATCCCCCCGCTTGAGGACCAACGACCTCGATGGTCACGGCTGACAACCCTCTTGGGTCCAGGCCACCACTCCTAGCACATGCCACTACTCCGAGTAACTCGTTGGTCATGGCTTGCATCCCTCTTGGGTCCAAGCCACCACACCTGACACATGCCACCACTTCGAGTTGCGGCCCCAAGCATGAATCGACTCTTAAAAAATGACCAGTCTAATCGGTGGGAGAGCCCATTTAGCCTATGGAACCCATTAACATTTCTTTTTTTAACCGATGAGGGACAAATGGCACATAAGCGAATCTTTGTAGTATGTGATTAAGCTTGTAAAAGGATATCGTTTGTGCTAAAGCAATTTAAGATGTTCTATTGAAATGAACTACATGCTGCTATAATTCTGCCCTTGCAGATTAGTCCTGTATACATTGCGATATGGAGTGATATTTATTATATTTAAGAAAATGTAGGACAAGGAAAATTCCTTAAAGATGCATTGCATCATCATTTTTCAGTATACTGCTATACACACAGGTCTTTCTGATAAGATATCTAAAGTCAAGCGCATTGATGTCCTGTTATCCAGCTTAGCAGACAGGGTGATTGTTCTCCTGCTTGGGAATGTTATTCATAACAATGTCATTTGTACTGGCAATACTGGCATAGAGCAGCCATATCTGACATTTACATTACTGATGATTGGATATGAATTCTGATCCAAGGGATTGGTGTCACTGCTGTGTAAGGCTTCAGCTGTAGCAAAGCAGGAAGAAACATTTTCCAGTAAAATTCAGCTAATTAAGAAATGAGATAGGTTGAGTGAAATGATTCACTTTGGTCAGCTGGGTCTTCGTATATCAGATTCTTTTATATGGGAAAATGGTCATGGAGATTCACATGTGAGGAGGATGTTATGGAAAAGGTGATTTAGGTGATGTATGGATGTGACGAAGATGGATGTTAAGGAGGGGACAACTACTTATGGGACAAGCATGTGGAAAGGGATTATGAAGGGGAATTTGATCTTTTCAAGGTTCATTGGATTCTAGGTGGGAAGTGGGAACTGAAAAATGAATATGGTTCTGGCTTGATGTATGGTGTGGTGACACCCCATTGAAGAAGGCTTCCCAAATTTGTTTTCTGTTATGAGTGACAATGTAATGTTAGCTGAGGTCCTTAAAAGTGGAAGTGTGGAGGTGATTTGAGATGTTTCTTAGAATACCTTTACAGGTCAGGGAATTTGAAAAGGTGAAAACATTCTTCCAGAGGTTTGACAGTCACACACAGTTCAAAGAGGATGATAGAGTTTGGAAGGGTCATTTAAGTAAATACTTCACAGTAAGTCATGCCACCATGTTTGGTGTTCTGTAGAATGGGTAGAAGCAAGACCGGAAATTATTATGAAGATCCAGAGCTTCGAGGATGGTGGAATCTTCTATATCTTATGCGTATAGGATGTTATTTTGGCTTTTCATTAATTGCTGTCGATTATGCAAACAACTCGGACATGACACCGC
Organism: Petunia axillaris subsp. axillaris; assembly: GCA_029990575.1. Lineage (NCBI taxonomy): Eukaryota > Viridiplantae > Streptophyta > Magnoliopsida > Solanales > Solanaceae > Petunia > Petunia axillaris. Next base: position 125,614,708 of record JARKNS010000008.1, on the reverse strand, counting down.
CCGCCCGTTGTTATACTGTAGGTCTTTTGGAACTTTGGGTTTCATATTTTCAGCTTTTAACTCGAGTGGGCTTTTCCTGAGAACTGTGGAAGAAATATTGATAAGCAGGTTGGGAGCTAGCAGAAAGAGGTTGCGGAAGACGGCACACTGCTGTGTTTTTTGGGATAATTTGGAGAGAACTAAATCAATTAATATAGGATTAAGAATTTCTGAAGGAGCCAAGGATAGATTGTTAAGAGTTCTCTTTTGCCTGCTTTGTATCTTCCGCACAAACAGGAAAACCCGTCATGTTTGCATTATTTAATTTTGTTATTGTAACCCAACTTGGTGTAACATTTTAATAAACACTTTAACTTATCGAATCAATGAATAAATAAATATGTTAAACTGTGTATTTTATGTTTACTCCAGTATTCTTTCATCGTTTATCACTAAAAATCCACTACTATGCACTAATGGTTAACTTGATTAAGAGAAGTGTGTATTAGCTTTTAGTTATATTGGGTCATTCTACATGTGAGCATATTTATCCATTGGTGCAATGAGAAACTATACACGTGAGTGTTTCATTTACTGGTGCAGCAAAATGCCAGTTATTGATGTTTCTATTTTTCACTTTAGAGAGAGGTAAGATTGACAGTTATAATTTATTGTTCTAGCCTCAACAGCTTGCACTTTCGGGGTACCATATCTTAAGAAATGATGGATACAATATTTGGAAGATTGTTTCCCCCGGGGCTTTGGTCTGGTAAGGTTGTAGCTTATGATGGTGGGTTAGTGCACATCATAGGTTTGAACCCTGTTGCAGGCAAAAGCCTGGTATTTATATTAAGAAGTGTAGAGTGGCGGACCCATTACCCACTGTATTTCGAACCGTGCACCCTTGGCCTTCAGCAATTTCTTGGTTATCAAAAAAAATGTGGAAGATTGTCCGAAAATGGAACCACCTTCATTCTCTTAACAGCCTTTTGATTCATAAACACTTAATTTTCTTTTTCTTTCTCGAGTGTCCTTGTGCATTTATCCTGTCTATATTGATTTCTCTCATATCCAGGTTATGGGCAATGACACTTTGTTCTATTGTGATCAACAATATCTGCAAGAGCTTCTTTCATTTTCTGCTGTTCTTCTTCAGAGCTTAATTGATACCATTTTACAAGAACCGATCCAGGTAACATCTTGCTGTCCTTGGCTCTTCCTTGAAAGGGGAAAAAATAAGGTGATCAAAATTAGGCTAATTCTGGATTCTGTTTTTGAAGGCTGCTGAAGGGAATCTTGCTCTTGATGCTTGCAATGCTATTGCGTCGTCTTTTGAAGTAAGTCACAGTTAATTGTTGTTTTTCCTGGAATCATGACTAAAGGAATTTTGCTTCACGTCCTGGGTGGTGTCCTAGACATTCAAGTTGGTTCCAGGCCCAAATCAAAAAGGAAAGCTTCTTCAAGCTGTCCTATCCCTTTATGGATGGAAATGAATAAGTTGGAATGTTTGAAAGGGATGCAACTAGATAATCAATTCCCTTGTTTTAATCGTTAGAATGCTTGCTAAGCAGGTATGTCAAGGAGTATCTGATATTTGTGCCAAGCTGGTTGAGACTGCCAAGCTGTCTTTGGGTTCTGGCAACAAATATCTTCAATCTACTGTCGAGTTTCTCAATGGTCGTGGATTTATGCAAGCAGAGGATCATAAAGGAAAACTAACCTGTTCTGCAGAAGTGACAGTGTAGCCTTCGCTGTGACTATACTCTTCTGTCTCTTAATTAACATCTATTGTACAATATTTACTGTAGGCTTTCCAGTGTTAGAAAGTAGGTTGTATATGTGTGTAGGTTGTAACTTCATTTGTACTAACTATGGTTTCTTGACCATGGAGATTGTGTATTCTATAGTTTACCTGGGAAAGTTCAAATACTCCAGGTTATAACACATTTCAGAGAAAGTAGTATGGTTTTTTGGTCTATGCATGTGTAGATAAAGCCTTAAATTAGCTACAATAACAACATACCCCCAATGTAATCCTACAAGTGAGGTCTGGAAATTAGCTAGTTTAATAATCTTTGAGAAATACTTTGCAAATGGCATTGCTACAGCAGAGCCCAAGTTTCAGTGCTACAAACATTTTTTAGAATTCCGGCTGCAGAAAGTGATTCGAGAACCATAAAAGTGAAAATCGTTTGGTGTCCGTAAATTTTTAGCGTCTTGACTTAAACACTTTCTAGAAACTCATCATTAGTTTCTATATCTACGATTCGATTACGTATTTTTGCCATCAGAAATACCATATGGTACGTCGTCGGAAAGACGTCGGAGCTTGTCAAAAAGTTGCACCACTTTGGGAAAGTTTTTTACCTTACTTTCTCATAGGTCGTCAAAAGGTATTATAGATGGTAAGTTAATTAATGGAATATATGTAAATAATACTCCCTCCGGTTCATTTTATTTGATCACTTTCCTTTTTTAAAAGTCAAATAATGTAAACTTTGACCAACATTTTGAGACATATTTCTTCACCATATTAATATGACAAGAATTGTAACTTGTAGTACTTTTTGTGTAGTTTTTTAATATCTAAATTATAATTTTAAAATATTGACTAAATCTAGTTCAATTTGAATCCGAAAATTGGTCAACTTGACTCTCAATAAGTGAAAAACATCAAATAAAGTGGACCGGAGGGAGTATACTTATAGTTTGAATTAGTTTTAGGGATAAATATGTAAATAATATACTAAGTTTAATTTTTGTCATTGGGCCAAACAAATGTTCCGCCAAAAAATAGTGTTGTTTGGTTTCCGATTTGACTTTAATTATTCAAAATAAATTTTAGAAGGGCGTCTAGTTAATCCACTGCGCACTTACGTAGACAAGTCATTTGTCCAAAATTTCTTGGCTCCTTAAATGGACGTTTGAAAAAGTTATCTATATTGGAATGAGCAATGGGCAGCCATGAGAGTTCTTTCTACCAGTGCCTTTTAGGATTTCCGACGGGAAAGGCTATGAAAAATCTGGGTAATTCGAGCTCATGTGACTCTTAGAATGAATAAGCCAATTATGTGTTTAGGTTTAACGCTCTATGAAAAAAATCTTTATATTATCAGGGTGCTCATGAGGTAATTAATTAAAAATAGATTTCCATGATAAGAATAAAAAATTAATAATTTGGTCAAATAATAACTGTCATGCTATCAGAGTGCACACTACACACTGATAATGTTAATTTCTCTTACATTCATTGTGATATACTATAACTTAAATCCAATCATGCGAACCACGATCAGAGAAGTTGGAATACAAAGGGTTGTAAATTAATTGGAAAAAAATACTACATGGTCATGCAGTGTTTAAGGCGAACCAAAAGATCAAACAAACAGAATTAAACTACAGTAGTAACACAAAGATACATAGCCTCCAAATTTCTATGTAGTTTTGCTCGGACTTTTTGATGTCACATTGTCCACCTCACGGCTCTGGTTTGTTTTCTTTTCTGCCTCCAAAGTTTTCCTTAGCAAACGAAGCTCTTTTATGTAGTAGTGAAGTCTATCTATGACCAAAGCTAGGAACAATGAAAACCCTGCATTTGTACACAAAAAAAGAAGGCATGTTAACGTCATATACCAAAAATATACTAGTATTACAAAAACAACAAAAGACATCAAAAGATGTAAAGGTTATAAGGCAGAATTAATTCACCCAAGAGTGACACTTCTAAGAGGTGACTAGCCAATAGAACTTGATCAGTTGGATTGACTGTGCCAGAATCTGTTACACGGTTCTGAATTATAGTGATATTAAATAAAATAGAGAGTAAAACAACGAATAATGTTCCTCCAGCACTCTTTACTATCACAGGCCCCCTCCCTTGCTTTGATTTATCCAATGCCATTAAAACAGGTTTCCTTAACGGGGTTCGAAATACGAGGGTCAATACCACGGCCACTTCCAAAAATACAAGTGCAAATAACGGTTGAATCATTGTCGTTGAATGTTAAAAACAACACAATTTTGTCGTTGATATTTGTAGTGGTGATAATATATTATTGAGGAAAATGAACTCAAAGCGTGCTAGTAACAAAAATGCATCTACAAAATGCTTAAGGACTGAGATGCAGCAAAGAACAATAGGAAATGCTTGTGGTTTCCAACTTATTTACTTGTAGTTTGGTTTAGGAATGTGTGTGGTGCCACGCAAATGGAGGCTTCTTTTATTGATCCCCTGAAAACGTCAACAGGAGGCTTTTTGTTTGGGTTGCACCTGGATTACTGGAAGGGCCTCAAATTGCATAGTACCCCATTCATCACAAATAATTTCACCACGTGGCCTCACAAACGCTTACTGCCTTTCTATCCCAACTTAAGAATATTTTAGTAAAATGATCTTCATTTCATCCTGAGGCAACACTTCAAGTTATTAATCGACAAGACTGTCTCTTCAAAAATTAAAGGGCAAGTGTTGCCTGCGAAAGAGATTGAAGGAGCAAGTGCTGCCCAAACAACACTTCAAGTTATGTATAAGAATGTGAGAAGAGATGATATGAACCAAGAAATGAAGATTCAAGCAAATTCAAAAATATGTTCTTCAACCCTCAAGAGCACTACCAAACTTGAAAAAAAAGTAATTAATGGACACAAATTAATGATGCAGGTAAGGTTGGAAGGGATATGGGATAGATAGAAGAAAGAAATGATAGAAATCAAGTAGGGATGCAACTAATCAAACCAAGTCATCAATGCTTAGTCCTATTAATTAACAATCAAATACAAGAGTAATGTCCAAGGAGGAAGAGACTTGAACTCATACAATGGATAATATCACATAAGAGAATCCAAGAGAGATCCAAGAAAAGATAAATGATTTTCACCCACACACTCTTACTAGAATAAAGTCAACAATCATCAATCAACTAGTCTAGTGACAAAACCCTAGAGTTAAGCTATTTGTAGTAGCTACTAAATACAATGAAGAAATGAACTAAATAGACCCTAATGCTAATTCTGTAAATATGGTCTAACTGCGCTTCAACGCGATCGCGCTCTGTATCTTCACGACTGCGGCCACTAACTCTGAGATCATTGCGACCGCGCCTGAGGTCTCGCGCTCGTGGAAGGTAATTGTTTCATCGCGGTTGCGTCTGAGTGTCATGCGATCGCGCCTTTTCACTGAGTCTTTCTTCGCAAACGCGCTCTGCATCTCGCGATCACGACGTGCACGCCAACATCCAAATTTATGCAAGCTTTCATTTGCCCATTTGGCCATTCTTTGACTTGATTCTTGGATTCCAAGCTCTTTTGAAACACTCTAATCTCCTAATGTTGATTGCGAACCTTCTATGGGTTAGAGTGTCAATCCAAATTGCACCAAGAGATTAAAGGACAAGTGTTGCCTATGCAAGAGGGAGTCAAAGTTATTTATTAAATTTCGATAAAAGGAGGGCGAGATGTGGGCATCATTATAAGATTTCGTAGGGGTATTTTCATCCGGAGTTTATTCATTAAACTTAGCAGGAGATCATTCTTGCAAAACCACTGTTAACGGGGTCAAAAAGGCTAACTACTGCCTATGGTGTCATGGTTTTGCAATTTACCCTATCCATCAAGGAGAAGTGCACAATATGCCCATAATTACAGTCCCTTTACATTTTCAGCCACTTTTTGGGGCAGTTGCTTTACCTCTCTTCGAACTACTAGGGTTGAAAGTCAAACCAAATTAAGCTAACTTTAGCTGCTTTTGCTCTAAAGTTGAAATATGCTAGTTCTTATAATTTTTTTTTTCCTCAACTTCCAACCAAATTCAACTTAAAACCACAGGTTTGAATTTGGTTTGAAGTTGAGCCAAATTTCATAATATTGATTTGAGTTGACTCATTTTCAAATCTAAAAATATTAACCCATGGAACGAAGTTAAATACAAACTTCACCCCTAATGGTTTGGAAGTGGTTGACTACACTAGCAAACAACTTTTATGAAATGGCTAAAAACTAAATAAGACATGTAAAATAGACAGCCTAGCAAATTTTTTTACCATTCATCAACTATGGAAAGTTTAAACCCAACATTGGGAAGTAGGGTGTGAAAAATCGAACATGTACCGATAGTCGTACCGCTACTGTTACCGTATTAAACATAATGGTATATCAATTTGGTAATGGTATTAATTTCTAATATGATATCGTTACTGTAACAGTATCTATATATCTTTACTGTTACTGTATCAATAACCGATAAGGTATTTTTTTAATAATTTTTATATTTTTTATTATTAATATATTAACCGTTTTAAAGGTGGCATAAATATAAGATTTTGATGGAAGTTGTTGGCTTATAAAGTCGCAGAATCTAGGTAGATAAAACTTTCTTTCACGACTGTACTAATATCTGCAACTTTTGCCGTGAAACTCGCACCAAGCAATATATTTGCAGACTTGACAACACGATGTATTACTGTTTTAGCATAGCCAGTGTGAAGGTAATGAAGACTTCTGGCATGGTTTAATAGTATAAATGCCTCCTGTATGAGTTAATTTTGCATCACATAAGCATAAATAAGTTTAGGAGCAGAGTAGAATCTGTCCACTATTGAGGGAACAACTTTGATGGTATCAACGGTAGAAGAATGCTAATTATGATGATAATTAACAACGTTAGAAATTGAAGATTTGTCCTCGTGGACAATGTAAGTGGATCTTTGTGCATTAGTATCAGCTTGTACTTCTTATTGTTATGTACCAGTTGGTGCTTGCTTGGAAGCCTCATATGAAGTGGTATACTAATACGACCATCGAGAATTCACACATTACTTTGATGGTACAAGTAATATTTGGTTACCAAACTGTTAACTACCGAACTGTTAAGAAATGATAACTGATATATCGATAACTTATCGGTTCGATATTGGTTTTGCATAATTACATAACGTTAACCGATATATTGCTACCTATAAGTTAAAACCTGATGAACACCCCTATTTGGAAGTGAACACCTTTGGGCTTTAATTATTGCGAACCATATGACCTATATGCAAAACTTTGGTGGGTATGTCAAATCTACGAACTAGTTAAACTTGAAGGATCAAATCATAAAAATTTCGTGAGGTAGCCAATTTGCACAACGGCTTAATGGGCATCCACTTTATAAACATTTCGCAAATATAGCGACTTAAGTCCAGATCATGGTTCTAGAGTTGAGGCCTCTCAGAGGCTCAGACCAGAGGATTGGGGCTGATTTGCAAAAATATGCTACCGGAAGCAATGGTTTGCCAAAATGCCCTCACTAACAGATGTTTAGGAAAAATGCCCTCATTAGTTTAATGAAACTTTTTTCGGATCAAAGTACCCCTACAAACCAATAAAAAGACGCGCCCAGTCCCTCTCCTTCCTTTTCTTCATTCACGCGATCAAGAAAACCATAAAATCACATTCCTTTTACAGATTGTTCTGTTATGAGAACATTCAACGTAATATTTCTTCAAGTTGCAAGGGTAAAGTTCTCTGCAACTATTGCCAAGAGTTTAAGTTTTGCTGCAAAAGGAAACTTACACTGAAAAATCTCTAAAATATTGGCAATAGCCAAAACTTTAAACTCTACTGCAATGGGAGGCTTGTAGAGACTTCTTGCCTATTGCCAAGACTTTAAGCCCTGTTGCCATGGTCTCTACAAATATAGAAAAAGTCTCTACAACTATTGCCAATATCCAACACTTTAAATTCCAGCGGAAGGGGCAATTTGTACAAATAGTCTCTGCAAGTATTGACAATAGCCAAGACTTTAAGTTCTGGCAAGGGAGACCTTACACTAAAAATCTCTAATATTGGCAATTGCCAAGACTTCTATCTCTACTGCAGTGAACAAGTTGGAGACAAAGTCTCTGCAACTCTTGGCAATAGCCAAGACTTTAAGTTCTGGTAACGGGGACCTTACACTAAAAATCTCTAAGAGTATTGGCAATTGCCAAGACTTCTACTTCTACTGCAGTGAATAAGTTGGAGACAAAGTCGATGCAACTCTTGGCAATAGCCAAGACTCTAAGTTCTGGTGGAAGCGACAACTTACACGGAACATCTCTGTAAGTATTGGCAATAACCAAGACTTTAAACTCTACTGCAATAAGCAACTTGCAGAGAAAGTCTATGCAACTCTTGGCTATGGTCAAGATTTTAAGCTCTATGCAAAACATGAATATCTAATAGCCATATGTAATAAAAACCTTCAAATCACTGGAATCAAGCAAACACAAGAAAAAAAATCTCAAATTTCCAGCACACAAAGAAGAAAGAAGGAGGCCAGGAATGGGGAAAGAGAGAAGGAAACCTTTCAGCGTGAATTAAACAAGTTGGGGGCCACACAAAGAAGAAAGAAGGAGGTTAGAAATGGGGAAAGAGAAAAAGGAGGTTAGAAATGGGGAAAGAGAAAATGAAACCTTTCAGCGTGAATTAAACAAGTTGGGGGTAAAATAATCTTTTCATAAGGGGAGGGGGGAAGGAGATATGATGTGGAGGGCATTTACTTAAAACATTTGTAAGTGGGGGAAATTAGGTAAGACCATGTCTTATTGAGGGCACTGGGTGAAATTTTTTGGAGGATTGGAGTACTCCAAAGTTGGGCTTAAGTAAATACTAACTTCACTCTATTATTATTGGCTCATTTGCAAAAATATGACACATGAAGCAATGGTTTGCCTTTTTGCCCGCGCTAAGAGATGGTTTGCAAAAATGCCCCCGTTAAGATTTAATGAAAAAAATCTGTGGCCAAGACTTCCCATTATATTTTTCCGCTTTTCAACACTTATCCCTTCAAGTATTGGCAATACTTGCCGCACTAGGCCGTAAGTTTTGGCAATTGCCAAGACTTGCCATTGACCCCTGCTCGATTTTCCAACACTTGCACGACAAGTATTGGCAATAGGCAACACTTGCTGCACTGCGTCGTAAGTCTTGGCAATTGTCAAGACTTGCCCCTTCCAGTTTTCCCTGCATTCTCGCCATATAACTTGAAGTATTGGCAAAACAACACTTGCCCTTGAAGTATAGCCAATTGCCAAGACTTACAAATTTTTTGCCTTGAAGTCTTGGCTTGCGGACTAAATAAGGACATTTTGCTAAAACATTCCTTGGTCCGTGTAATTTTGTAAAACCACTCCTTATGGAGGGCATACAGTGAAATTTTTTTATTATTATTTTCCAAGAGGGATGGACAGAACTACTATTGGTGCACTTCCACAACAATAACAATAACAATATACCCCCACTTTATCTCATAAAGTAGATTTTGGGGAGGGTAAGATATATGCAGACCTTACCCCACCAAGATGAAGAATCTTTTCTGATAGACCCTCAGCTAAAAATGATATTAGTGCACTTCCATGTTAGATGAAAATATGAATCATGATTCAACTTGCTGAAAATTTGTTTGAATCAATATGAACTAAATAATTTATCCGTGCTTCACATGATTATTAGGATTTTAGTTAATACATATAATTATTCTTTCTATAAGTTAATCAAGATACAAGAGGGAGTAATTGATTAAAAACTATAATTTTTTTCAGTAAAATTGCCTATTCAAATAACTATTTGATTGTGTAGAAAAATCTCTGCAAATCTTCACGCAAAAATCTATAGTTCGAAAATTCAAAATTATTTACTTAGGAATAATTTTCACCGAAAAGAATTTGCAGGATAACTTGAACATTTGCTATATGAAGCTAATTAATGCAAAACGAATAGAGAGTTTGGTCCTCTTAAACAAACTATGTTTCGATAATTATACCTTCCGATATCCTTTTTGAAAGGATGATTTTTTATACGGAATAGGGCCAAATTTATCTTTCCACTATAAAAGATTGTCTACACTCTACATTTATTTTCTGTGGACCCACGTGGCATGTCCTCACCACCCCACCCATATTTTTCTCTTTACCAGGTTCAATTTTCTGTTTCCCTTCCTATTTTTTGCATATATAGAAAGAGAAAGCTACTCTATAATAGGAATTAATCTTTGCTTACAATTCAAAAAAGAAACTGAAAAAAGATGCGGTGAGCGTGGATCGAACACGCGACCTTCAGATCTTCAGTCTGACGCTCTCCCAACTGAGCTATCCCCGCTTGTGTTGTTTCTGAGCATCTAGAATTATAATAACACAAGCTTTCAAGTTACATAGAACAAATTTAAATGCAGTCCCCAGGATTAATGTGTGTCAATTTCTCATACTTCAACGTGTTCAATTTCTCGCTTAATATTACCCCTAGCAGCTGAGTTCCGTTTAGTGATTTTAAATTTCTGATGATGATAGTCCATGATTTATAATATTTTTGGCCAAGTTTTTTATTTGAGAAAAATACTCCTTCATAAGACAAGTTGGGGGAGATTTATTTGAACAGTAGACAACTTGAATTAATTATTCTTTTCATTCCCAACTTTGATCATGTTAAATTATGTCATGTTTACGTGGTGCTCTTCATAAAAATATATGTGCTCGACACCACGTACTCATTACTGTAGTCACTGTGCTTTTCACTATCATACACATTCCCATTAACATCAATTCCTATCATACGCAATTTAGAAGAAATTTTCTAGTTTCAAGTTGCGATCCTCACCTTATGATTGATTCGACCTTAATACAATGAAATGGTAGTTTGTCTTAAACACTATTGAACTAGTTTTGACAACCATTTTGTTGGAGAATTCGGGTAAACAATGTGTTACCAACTCTTTAATGGTGGTGGTTTCTACCGGTCATTAGGTACTAGGCTGCGGCTCTCGCAATAGATATTTTATGTACTGTATATTTCGTGAAAGTTTCCAACTTTGCTCAGATTGGATCATTTTTATTTAATTGTTGGTCTTCTAGTAAAATCACTCTATTTTCTCTCAAAACAGAGGTTCATCTTCGTCTTGCAACAAATGCCAAGCAGGGGACCAACCCCGAAAAGCAAAAAAGATCTAGACACCAGATAAAATAACAGAAAGGAAAAACATAAAAGATTTTTTGGGTCTTATTTAGCACCAATCAAGCAAGTTGGCTGATTTATTACGTTCTGGCATAACCTATCCAAATCCAAACAATAGTTAAGAATTGTACTTCTAGATAGGAGATAGTACCAACAATCAATACTAAGTTTAACCTTTTGATAGTGGTGAATGGTGATGAGAAAACAAAAAGAAAGTGATGTTGGTCAGTCGCAACATCATTAATATGTTTTGAACATATAAGTTATTAATAGAACTGTCATAATGATACTAAACCTGTTCTTGATCTAACTTGAGTTGTCCATTCATCAATAACCTGCACATCAAGAATAGAGAGAATTTGGGAGAGAGGGCGAGAGAGAGATCGAGAACACCAGAAAGGAGGCAGGAAGGAAAAACCCCATGGTAATTAAGTCAAGAATCTTGCCCTTCAGATTAAATGCTCGAAAAATGGTGCTGACGTTATTTTATCTGATGGTAAAGAATCTTTTCTGCTTTTCAGGCTGGGCCTCTGCTTGGCATTTGTTTGAACGAACAATATGAAGGTTTTGTTTGATGAGAGAAATGATCTCAGGTGAGGTGCACATGATTTTTGTTCAATTAAAAACTAACAGTGGTTAAAGTCAGGATTGAAGGTGCGCTGGTTTAGCAAAGAAAGAGGTCTATCAATGCTCCCAGTCTAAAGCCAAAGATAAAAGCACAATTTAGGTCCTTTTCTCTCCTGCACCCTAGCTATAAGGTTATAATTGTAAAATTGATAGATTTGGCAGTGAAAGATTTATTTGATAACAGATTTTGTGGTGAAAGATTTTGCTACGTACCAAAATTATGTTCACTAGTTAAGCTAAGAAAATAAGTAACATGTTAAAATAGGATGATCTTTTCTTTTGAAAGTGTTACGTTGGGATTTATATTCTAGGGTATATTGTTAACTGAAAGATAGTAATAAACACAAGTACTGTGATCTTACAGCCAATAAGCAATCGTCATGTTTTAAAAGCAAGCAGAACGATTACCTCCCAAATGCAAAAACTAAAAATATCTATTAAACTTCTATGATATTGCAGCATGGTCAATTTTACAAATTACTGTAGCTGCAACCACCCCTACTAGCACCATAATATGAAATATATACAATCTTGGCAACAACATAAAGCATACCAACAACAATAAAGTGTACTAAATGGAATCCAGGGGATGGAAGAAGGGGTTAGAGAAAACTAAACCAGCTAGCATGTTGTTACAGAACAAACTGGTAACTTGAGCTGCTGCAGACTCGCCCAACGCAGGACAGAATAATGCTGCTACACTACATAGGATATACAGATAGTTGCATTACCAGACACAACGAAAAGTAGCATGTGTCTCAATGATTTCACTGCTGTATGTGACCTTCACAACCTCCCCCTTCTCAAGTCCATAGTACCGAGCAATTGCATCCTTCTGAGACATTCGGGGTAGCTGGAAAACATCAATATGAGTACATTACTCAGAAAAAGTTGCAACGAGACTATTTGATACTGTTCGAAGGAAAGAGTGGTATGTGAAGTGTGTATACAGCTACATGCATCTGAGATCATCAGAGAGACTGTACAGCAACAATACCATTGTTCGGCTTAAGATTAAGGCAGTAACCTCTACTACATCAAGGTTCTATATTATGTCTGATGGGTTGTCTCATTTCCATGGGATGGACAGAGCAGTACCCTTCCAATCATAGAAAGTGCAGCAGTCAATAAATAACTGAACCTAAAGCATCAGAACAGCATATTAGACATTTCACCCTAACAGTTGAGGATAATTACGAACAACAATTATTTTTTCAAGTTAATGCAGAAAAGTTCTTACATCGCTATCTTGTCATGAAAAGATCAGTATTAGAAGACTCCTGTTATTAACCTCCTTTAAGATAAAATTGTGTGCAAATGAAGTCTAGATCTTGGCTCGATACATTTTTTTTTTTTTTTTGGTGGAGTGGTTGATCTGGAGGGAGCAACTGAGCAGGTGCTTGTCACTGTAAAGAAGTATGGGTCTACATAAACGATCCACAAAATTCAACCAACTATACAATATGGAGTTTCCTACTTACACCAAAGTCTAAATAAAACAAACCAGATAATGTCCTCAATTTCAAAAGTAATCACTGTGTGTCCCAAACTTTAACATGATACTGCAATGACAAATTCACTTTCAATTAAAGTCGCCTTAGCTATGGATTATATGGTTTTAAAAGTCATCGGGGTTGGATGTAACTTAATCAGAACAGCAAGGAAGGGTAAGAAGGTCCACCAGCAATGTATCATTTAAGGAGGCAAGAGCAGTAAGAAATCCACACGATAACCTGATCAATAGAGGACGTACATAGACACTGCTCAAGCACCCTTTTTTTATAGGAGACTAGTACTATGCACAAATAGGCTGAGCTCAATCTCAGGAAATGCTAATGGATGTGTTGCTTTAACAAGCAGATGAAAGATCTTTAGATGTTTCGCCACACTGGATTCAAATCTCCTTAGTGCAAAATTTTCGTATTTGCTAGTTTCCTTTTTCTTTGCCGTTTCCTGCTCTCTTTAACATAAAAAATTAATTACATTTTCCTTCTTTAAAATTACATTTTTTAAAATTTTTTCCTACTGAGCCCCCTCTTCCGAAGAATAGAACATATATTTTATTCCAATTGTTTCTTTAGCTGCTTTTCTTTTGTTTTTTCTTCCCGACCCCAAAGTAAAACAGAACTTTTTTCTCGACAAAACTTCAGGTACTCAACAGCTTCTTATCCCTACGCAAGCCGGTGGTCCCAGTATTTGGCTTTCTCACCGAGGTAATCACCCTTTTTTCTTTTGACTAGTAGCAACTCTCGATTAAGGCAGTTGAGCTCCCGTGATTTAAAAATCTTGGATCTGCAGTTGCAATAATGAGGCAAGGGTGATAGCTTAGCCATATCTAATGGCACAAAAGGTCAGGTGACACCTACCTAACTTGGAGGCCTCATAGCGCAGGGTGGAATCTGTGGGAAAAACATTATATATGGTATAATCCGTAGCACATTTCTGGAAGTTTAGGCACTAGTATCTGTATAAGGAAGTCTAAGTGGCTTCCTGTTAAAGACAGCTATAATGTGAGTTTTTGAATAATAACATTCTTTAACAGATAATCTAAATATAACATCCACTCAATAATAAGAGCGCTGTAATTGTCACATGACATAATAGTAAAAAGCTTTAACTGTCACATGTGGAATCAAACACATATAAAGTGACAAAGTTTGCATTTGTCGTTCTTTACTTATTTAAGTACCCTTTTCCTTCACCATCCTATTCAATCAGCCCCTACTTTCCCCTGAAAAGCGAAGTTGTCTGCCTCATCCCCCTTGCTCAAACATCCTGTGCCTCTGTTACTCCACTACTGCCATAACTCACCTCCGTTCTTTTAAACTGCTACTCACTCACCTTTCCTTCCCTTTTGCTCTCCCCATCACTTAATAACAAGAAGAGATGCATGAGGGGCAGCGAAGAAAGGGAATAAAGTTGTGCGACCAGGGAGAGAGGGAGAGTGAGCAGCAATTATGACTCCATCTATTAAGAAGGAAATAAAGGAGGATGGTTATGAAGAGTGTGGAAAATCAGCATCTTATATGTAATTATTTTTCTGGTAGTTGTTTCACTTCTTACCTGCTAATGTTTAGATCTAACTTTCTGGATTCTAATAGTAGATAGATTTTCTCATTGCACCAATTTTCTAACTGGTTGTAGAGAATTTAGAATGTTCTATTCTTGCTCCACCCTTTTTTTATTTGCATCCGGGTTAATTTCAATTGAAGCAAACGAAAGCAAGTTCCTTTCCCCAGCACTATTCTATTCCGTCAAATTAAGGAAATAAAAATACTTCCCTGTTTTTTCTAAATTCTTTTCTCATGTCTAAAAGATTGTCTTGTTAGAGGTGGATGGAGGAGGTAGTGAGAAGTTGAGAGGGAGTATTTGTTTGGCAATATAGAGTTGACAAATGGGAGAAACAGTTCTACTGCCAGATGGTGTAGAGAAACATATAAGCACAAACTATGTACTGGAGGGGGTGATGATTTCTATATTACAAAAAACAATTTAAAAAAGGAGGTATGTGAAGGCTTATCTTCGAGGCTTGTAGAACTAGTTGCTGGTACACAGTACACTCCAGATATGCTGAACCAAAAACGATGATTAGGTGTGGGGATAGCACTTTTTGCCTTGACGATATCATTTCAATTGAGTTAATGCTAAACAAGACAGGGTCATAGGTGCACTAGGATCATCGAAAGGTGCTAGGTAGACCTAAATCACATGGAAGGACGTCATTTCAAAGGACCTAGATCTCTTGCAGACTAAGCTAAGAACATAACACAATCAACGCAATGGTCCTCATATAAATTACCAGCTTCGTTGGATTTAGCGCTTAGTTGTCGTTACGGATACATAAGGAGGTCGATAGTTTTACCAGGAAGTAATCAGAAGAAAAAAGATGATAAAATGTTTATCTGGCCAACTCATATGAGCAAGCTAGGAATCAAACTTTAGTAGAAGGCTTATATTCAGAAGGCACACTAATGAAATGCTCAGTTGTACCGATATATAGGCATGTTCAAGAGATTCAGAAAAAAGTCAAAGACAAACCTGCTTCTCTTCCAGGTTGTACTTCTTCAACAACTTCTCTTTCTCTTCCTTGGTCAACACCTCATGCTTTGGCTTTAAGACATGTTTTGTGATATTGATAAGCAAGTCCGTCATCTGAAAGAGTTTGCATATAGTAGCCAACAGCTTAGCATATTGCAGAGACATAATGTTTATTGCTTGCACAAAAATTCACGTCTTGTCCTGAACTTAAAGCATATTTAGTCCTTTGCTAAATTACATAAGAGCTAAGGATGGAAATCACACATTGACCAAATACAACAGAACCTTCATAAGATGGAAAAATTGGAGCTCAGGACTTGTTTAGGCAAAAACAATATAAGAGGATGCGGATAACCAAGTAAAGTCAGCTCCTCTTAAGCCAGACCAGAAAGAGATCTTATTTTTATATCATTTCACAGTAATGGTAGAAACATTTGAAAGTTCATAGACAATCAAAAATGCTCTCTGTGTTGTACAAATTCGTTGTTAAAAATCCATTTTTTCCTTCATTAAGGAGAATTTGTTTTTTAAATGATCCAAGCAAGTAAATAGGCTTTAGTGTGAAAGCCATTTTGAACATATACCTGCCAGGAGTAGTTTTGTGCATTGTTAGCTAAATGCCACTGATAGCAAATCCTTGTTCACTGTGAGAACCAACCTCACATCTCAAGCATATCTAATGCAAATGCATAACACACTTAAGTAATAAGCTAATAAATAGCCCAATTTATTCCCAACAATAGAACGTTTTATACCAAAAACACCAACAAGAAAACATGCTTACCTGGAAAATTTCAACTTTAAATGAGAAGAGCTCCACAGCTTTCATAGCTTGATTAGTCGTTTGATTTTGAATGATCAATATCAGACGACTCAAAGATTCCTTGTTCATAATTTGAGCTAAAATGCTGCGGATGACATTTACTTTCAAGGCATTTGGCCTGCAGAAGACGACCAAAACCTGCAATCCGTATAAATGTGTAACAAGATAATACGGCTTTTTCAAACAACTAATAAGATAATAGACCTGTGCAGCACACACATCATACAATTGAGTACCTTCATCAGAGACCATCTCCAAGAGGCATCTACCCAATTAAGGATACCATTTGTTACATACTTTTTTTTTTTTTTTTGACTTCTTATATTTGATGCTTCGAGTTTCCATATATTTTCTTAAACACAGCCGAGCCTTAAACTTTCAAAATAAAAACATATAAATGCATGTAACACTTTTCTCTTAGCTTCCTTTAACTCCGTTACACTTCATAGAATTGTTTGTACTTCCAGCACTAATCAACAATGAATTTGAAGATACTGGGGTCAAAATTAGCAGGACAAACAATCTTTTAAAAGTGCAACTATGTCCTTTTTCTAGTTATCACCTATTGTTACTCAAATCAGGAAAGTTCAAATCCATCAATTTTAGAATTGCTTCTCCATACTTGAAAGCCAAAAAGTAAAGCTTAATTCTACATCTCAGTTTTCACTACATCAAAGGTCATTCCCTGCTAAAGTAATTGGCTTTAGCCATCTAGTATAACAGCCACAGCATCCTCACCTCAAGTACTTAAAAGTTTCAACTATTATGCTCTCTAGAGTTGGTCCACAGGTTTCTAAACCAAAATACTAGTCATAGAAAAACTGCAAATCAAGCTTTCTGTTAGGGTTGCTCTAATTACATGGAAGCATCTCTTATGATATATAAAGTGACACTGAGAAAAAGCAACTTCCAGGCATTATGCCTAAGGCATCCCAAGAAAACTATTACCTCTCACTGCTACTAGCCAGGCTAACTCAATGCATTGATATGTTAACCAACAAAAGAAGTTTCTAGTCAACTTATTATTCCTATCCAAGACATGAACATTTTCACAACAGATGCAATCTCTGAACATACATAAGTAGATCCATAATCTTGTGAAACAGCTTGAACCAGGAACTACAATGCAACATTTTGCCAACAAAACACTTTCAACTCATTCCAATTCCAATTCCACCTCCAATCTCAGTTCTACTTCCTTGTAAAGGTATCAAACAGATGCCAGACATGTTGAGGTCGGCCGTATGAATCCTCACGGATCACGTTCCCATTTAAATTCATCTCATAACAGGAAAGATATTTTATTAAAAAGTCTCTCCATCTCAAGAGAGAATGGCCTAAGTTGCAGAACAAGGAGGAAAGCATCTAGTATTTAATGTGGACTCGGATATCCATTTCTAAACTTCTCAAAGCAAAATTAAGAGACTCAGAAATTACATTAAAAAGTACTATAAACCAAAGTTTCTCATAACAAAATGGCAGGGTAAAATAGGGACATTTTGACTCCCCAACTAGTTATAATATCATATAAAATGGGACAGGGAGTATAATTTCTTTTACGACGATGGTGTTCGGGCCAGCACCTCTACTGTTCCACTAGGTACCTGCTGCCACACGTATCCGATAACTGAGGGCAGGGAATACAATTTAAAATCACTTTCTCCTGAACTTATCATCCATACAAACAAGAAGCAAAATGAAATTTACCCAACAATAGAAACCCAAATCCAAAAGGTTCTAAATAAACGACCAAACCACAAAATGCAGCTTGCGTTAAGGTTTATATAGTTTATAACCAAACAAAACAAACCCTATGTCCCCTCATTTTGTCTTTTCTTTGTTTTTCATAATAATAGAGAAATCTCTAAGGGCCAGTGGCACAAGATACGGAACTCGATTGATAATAGGTTTGTTTGTCTACCCCTTTATACCGGGCTTTTGTTTGTTGGAGGGTTTGAACCTAATTCCATTTTCAAAAGGTTTAAAACCAATCAAAACAAACCCCAATTCCCCTCTTTTTTATATCAGATAAATCCCAGAGGCCTAGT
The DNA here is from genome assembly GCA_029990575.1 of Petunia axillaris subsp. axillaris. NCBI lineage: Eukaryota > Viridiplantae > Streptophyta > Magnoliopsida > Solanales > Solanaceae > Petunia > Petunia axillaris. The sequence goes on along the minus strand of JARKNS010000008.1, from coordinate 125,596,228 downwards.
GGCACAAAGTTCCCAGAGGCCTAGTGGCACAAAGTTTAAAACTCAGTTGATAATGGTACCTTTTCCACTTAGGGCAACTCCAAGGATTGTCCTAAACCCTCTTTTCCCTATTTTTAGGGACACATGTAGGGAAATTTTACTTCAATGACTCCCTATATATGTCCCAAAATTAGGGAGTGAATAGTGTTTCACTATTCATCTCCCTATTTACTATTCACCATTAAAATAATATTATTTTTATTATTTAACCTTTTAATTTATCTCTTTATATAAATGTAATTATGTTTATATAATATCTTTATATAAATAATTTATAGTCTTAGCATTGTCGTATTATTTTTAAAATTTAATTATCGTGTATCTATTTTTTTTTATGTAAAATTGGTAGTTAATTTTATCATGAGTTATAATTGTATAAAAAAGATATAACCATAAAAAACAATGAAAGGTGCAAATATAAAATTTATAATGTTGCTAAAATTCAAAAAAAAAGAAAGTTAAATAAAAACACATTAAAATTGAAATTACATTAAATAAAAATACATTAAAATTGAAAATACATTAAAACTGGAAATACATTAAATTAAAATACATAAAAAACTGGAAACGGAAGAATTAGGAACAAAGATGCTCATTTTGAACTTCGTAATGCATTAATAGATCATTTATGGGAGCATAGAGGTGCAAATTGAAGTTCTACTTGTAGTATTTCGAATGAATTTTATCGTAATGTAATATGTATTTAATTATTTTGTATCACAATTATTTCACTTTTATTTGAATTATCCGTTCATATATATAATCTTTAATATTTTCTTACAAATTATATTGTTTAAAATTTTATGGTAGAAAATAAATTTATATTGAATATAAATTATGTGTGACAAATATGTAAAAAAGAAAATAAAAGATAGAATTTGTTTAATGGAAATAAGAAAATAAAATTGAGATAAAAATAATAATATAATATAGAAGAGAGAAAAATATAAAAAGGAATATTCTTTTTAGGGAAAAAAATGGGGAATAGCTGAAGTAAGTTTTCCCAGGGGAAAAAATGGGAAAAACCCTTGGAGTTGCCCTTAATACCATACTTTTGTCTACCTCTTTCCACTTAAAATGCCAAGGCTTTTGTCTACCCAATTCCACTTAAATACCAAACTTTTATTTGTTCGGACCTTACGTGGGCCTAGCCCCACATCACAAACTAAGCTCTAACCGCTAGACCAACGTGTGACGTACACCTAACACTCACATGAAAAGTTGAGCTCTAACCACTAGGTCAGAACAAAACAAAAGATACTCAAGATTTCATAAACATAAGGCAAAAAGTTTCAAAGTTTACTTAAAAAATTGACTAACCTTGTTAGTAAGATCATTTCTATGCATGGCAGAAATTCTTAACCTTTCAATATCAGGTCTTTCACCATATTTGTCTCTAAATTCTTGCAGTTTTGTGTCAATCTCTGAATTCGGTATAGCAAAGCCCCTGTCCTTAAGCATTTCAAGAATAGTCCTTCTTGCATGAAAGTACCTCTGACTTTCAACACTACCAACATCATCAACAAAGCTGGTTAAACAAGTTTCAACATTTTCTTCTTCCATGGCTAACTCCATTTTTGCATTAAAAACAAAAAAGATTCTGCTGTTTATTTGGTTGCAGAGGCCAGAGAGTTACTAGAGGGCAGAATCGCGTGAAAATTGGACCATCTATAAGTTGAGTTATTATAAAACCTTTTAATCAACTTTTGTAACAACTTCAATTTCTAGTACATATTTTGAAGTTCAAATATTTTTCAAAAATGATCCGGAGGTGTTTGAAGTAATATGTAGGGTCAGCCACAACTCCGACTTCAAAATATAAAATTTCAACTCGATTTTAAAAGTTTTTTTCCACTAAATAAAAAAAAGGTGTCTATGGTCGAGCTCACGAAGAGTTTTAAAAATTATCAAAAAATATTGTGAAAGTTATAATAACATTATCTTTGTTGGTAAAGATAAAATTGTTAGGATAATGAAGTAATTTGATATATTTAAATCATCATGTCAGAAGCAAGTAAATATAACAAATATCTAACAGTGTTATTGTTTTGATTTAATTCTATTATATGTTGATTAACAGCTTTAAAATGCATTTTTTAATTTTTTGTTATATTTTAACTAAATAAAAATAAAAACTTATTTAAAAGTCCCTTAGAACAAATATTTAAAAACATTTATCTATTTTATACTCTAAATGGTAAATGAATTTTGATTTATTTTTTAAACTTTGATGCTCAAAAATACTTTTTGAAAAGATTGGCTAAATACAATATGTTTATCAGGTACTGAAAAGTACTTCTAGATGAATTTGTCAAATACAAATTATTTATTTTTCAGAATACTTATCTAAAAACTTATTTCTTGAAATAGATAATTTTTTTTACAGTTTGACCAAACATGCTCTTATTCGAGTTAAGAATCCAATATATTATAGTTTCCAAAAAAAAAAAAAAATGGTAAACTAAACATTCTTTCAGATTTTATATGAGATGACGAGAATTCTTTAGTAAAGGCATGGCTTAAGCTTCATAGGATGATCTCAATATTGCTTAATGAGCTTTTCTTTTTTTGGTTTCCCACCCTCATTAGAACCCTGACTCATTCGGATTCGCGCTGTGTAAGACCATTTCTGGGGGAAACACTCCCTACCAAAATATGTTTCTATTTTCAGAACCCGAATTCGAGACTTCTAGTTAAAGGTGGAGGATACAGTCCATCTCATCACAACTCTTGATGATTGCTTAATGAGTTAAGAGCCTGTTTGGCCAAGCTTCTGAAAACTGCTTATTTGATAAGTGCTTCTTTTCAAAAATTCTTTTCGTAAAAGTACTTTTTAGAGAAAAGCAGTTTCTGTTTGGCCAACTCATTTGAGAAGCACTTTTGTCAACAGTTGAGTAGTAATTTGTGTTTGGCCAAGCTTTTGACAAAGTACTTTTAAGTGTTAAATTACGAGTAAGGACATTTAAAGATTCACTTTACATTTATTTAACTAGATGAATGGTTTTAAACATTTATTCTCAAACACTATATTTAATTTTTTATTTAGTTAAATTCTTCAAAATACAACATTCATAATTGAATATTCTAGATCTAAACCTAAAAAAATATTATTTGATTAAAAGTTTGTAACAATAGTGATGTAGATGTACATAGAAAAAATAGTGACTAAAACAAGTAATGTATTTATAATCATTAGGTTAAAATATATAGGGGTAATTAGGTATATAAGTACTTTTTATAAGGATATTTTTGGAATGATAGAAATTAAAAATAACTTCTGCTTCGACTCAAAAGCACTTTTAGGGAAAATCTACTTTTTTCAGCTTCTTTCTCACAATAGAAAAACAGTTTCTGCTACCACTCTAAAGCAATTATTTTTTCTAAGAAGCTTGACCAAACACCTCAATTTTTTAAAATAAATACGTTTGAAGAAAAATAAGGACTTTTGGCTCCCTACAAACTTGGCCAAACATGTTCTAAGCCTCTTGGTGATCGAGGGGCTGATTTTATGTGATTGTCTACAAAAATAAGGCTATGCCTTCTGTGTTGATCATTAAATTCTACATTGTCTTCAAAATATCGTATTGCGAGGATCTTATTATTGGGCCTAGCTGAGAACATTCTTGTAGCAGCACAATAACAAAAAATATACTATTAGGGGTCGTTTGGTAGCAAAGAGGTTTATTCCGGGATTATAATTTCGAGATTGTTAATCCCATCTTCTATATGAGATAACTAATCCCATATTTTTGACATAAAAATTATATTAGTACTAATTAGTACTTTCTACCAAATATAGAATAATATAGTCCCGGATTTAATTTCGGGATTATAATCTCTTATCCTTCCGGCCAAACAACCCCTTAATATTTGGAAAATTACTTCAGCTCTATATGGACAACAAGTAGATGCTATTGGTTAAGGCATGTACTTGAGAAACGACAAGGATCACTTATCATTGCATAAGCGTCAATAAATTAAAGAACGAAACGTACCAAATTTTTTTCCTTACTAAATGTGAAAGGACGTGCATTTTATTTGGTTCACTGTGGTGTTCAATTGAAAAAGATTACATAACCAAATTCAAAGGAATTTGAGCTGGCAATATCTATTACCATTTCACAAAAGTTCAACATTTAAATATTAAGCCCAAAAAAGAAAAAGTGTCAAGTGTCAACAGATAAATGTAAGTAAATCTTCAAGATTTAAGAATCCTACGACATAGTATTAGAGGTCATTTGGAATGTTGTATAAGGGAGGATAAGCAAGATATATAACTATGTGTTGAGTTGTACCATATATTAAACCAAACCAACTAATCTAGTGAAATCCCAATAAGATGGGTGTGGGGAGGGCCATATATACGCAAATCTTACCACACTAAGGTGCAGAGTAAGGGTGTCCAACGGTCCGATTTGCACCGGACCGGACCGGTGCAAACCAGACCAATAAAAAAATGGCACGGCTCGTCCCCCGACTCGTCACCCTCCATTTGAGTCGACCAGACCGGATAATTTTGGACCGAAACTGGACCGGTCCGGTCCGGTACCGGAAAAATAAAAATAAAAAACTGTGGGCTTGGTGCAAAAATAGCCGTTGGGCAGCGGCTCTTTCACCCACAGCCGTTGGCCTAACGGCAAAAAACGGCCATATTTTGCTCCCCTACCCCCCCATAGGCGCCCCCATACCCCTCCCCAACCTATTTTTTCTATAAATACCACCATTTTTCATCAATTTATCCACAATTTCTTTAATATTCTCTCTAAATTTCTCTCAATCTCTCTTATTTCTACAAAGACTATTTGCTAAATAATTCAAATTTGCTCTTGCAAAAAGGGTTTAAGTGCTAAATTGCATTACAAAAAAATATTTGGAGTGAAGTGGAAAATTGTTCGGTGCACTTCCTGTCAAGTTCAACTTTCACTTCTAAGTTCTACATTCTAAGTTCACGACATCAAGTAAACTCGTTCTTACTTCTTATTATCTATTTTAATTTTTGTGCAATATTGTTTCTAGCATATTTTAGTAATTTATTTCTTTGCTTTATTTATAAATTATAATAATGTCTGGAGTGTGGAGAGCAATTACTGAGCGCACGGGTAGCGGTCGTAGATCACGTGTTAGTAACCGAGGGGGGATGATAGATGTAGTCGTGCTTTAGGTAAAAAAAGACCAATTGGTAATTCTAGCGCTCCTTCTCATCTAGATGATTTTACTCAGCAAGATGACACGCAATTTTATCATGATATAGATTTTGATCAACCATTAGATAATAGTATGTTAGAGACACGATATCAAGAAAATATCGAAGGGGTAATTTAGATGATGAAACACCTACTAGTCAATTTCATGTTGAACCTGAAGAAACTGAATCTGAATTACCACCTCTGCCTCCTAGTAGAGAACCATCGGTACGACCGGATAGATCGGATGTGTGGAAATTTATGACTAAAAATGTTCCGGCTCAGACCGCTAAATGTAATATTTGTAAAAAAGTTTGGGATTTTAAAACCGGCAAGCATCATGGTGGGAGAGGGAAGTTGAGAACATACTTAGAAAACCATCATAAGGATGAATAGGAAAAGAGGTCGGGTGGCACTCGATCAGGGAACAGAATGGCTCCATCTCAAGGTAGTGGAGTTCAACAGGAAATTAACCCAGTGACGGGGTGCTTATGCATTATGATAAGAAATAGGGAACAAATGGAAAAAATGATTGCGGTAGAGTGCTTACCTTTTACATTTGCTTCTTGTCAAGGTTTTGTTCGTTATATTCAAATCGTAAATAATCTATCTTTTCAAGATTTTCCAAAAACTACGGTTAGAAGTGATATTATAAAATTTAAAAATGAATATAGACAATATTTACGATATATATTTTATCACTTTGATTGTAGAGTTTGTCTTACTACTGATTTGGGTCGTGGTGTTAATGGGTATTGCATATTTAACACTTACTTGCCATTGGATAGATCCTAACTGGGTAATGCAAATTTTTTTTAGCATATTGCGCTGTCGATGAACCACACACGGGAACATTTATTAAGTGAGAAATAACTGATATTTGTAAGATGTATTTTATTAGTGACAAAATTTTAAATATAACTCTTGATAATGCTGCAAATAATGATTTTGCTATTGGTAAGTTAAGACCCGCATTGCATCCCCCTTTTGAAGAATTGTTTCATGTTAGATGTGCATGTCATATATATAATTTAGTTGTAAAAGATGGCCTTCAGTTATTTGATCCTACTATTGTGAAGGTTAGACTCGCAATTAGTTATATTTTTAAATCTAAAAAACCGGATAGATGGAGGGACTTTAAGGTAGAGTGTATGAAAGAAGGTTTGCAGCTTAGAAGAGTTCCTAAGGAAGTTTCAACTAGGTGGAACACTGTATATGACTCTTTGTCTGTTGCTTACACTTTACGAGCGGCTATAACTAGTTATTTAATGGCAAAGTGGCTGTAGAGTATCACCTAAAAGAATCTGATTGGAAACTTGTTGAGCGTCTTCTTCTTTTTTTAGAAAAGTTTTTTGCTACTAAAGAATTTTCCGGTCAATATTATCCTACGGTTACTACCATGTTGTATTTTATAGCTGGAATAGCAGAATTACTTAACAATTATAGATTAGTGCCTGGTTATGAACAAGCCGTAGAAGCAATGATTGAAAAATTTTAAAAATATTTTTTTCCTATTCCACCACTTTATTGCATTGCTTCTGTATTACATCCCTGTTTTAAACGGTTTAATATCGAAATGCTTATTAGAGAAATTTATCAGAGTTTGAGAATTACTGATGAAGAAACACCAAGTGTAGAAACAGCTTGTGCACAGGTAATTGTAGATTGCCAACGGATTTATAAAAGATATAGGAGTGCAGCTGATAATGTTGTTCCAAGTATTCCAAATGGAGCTGGATCAAGTTCAACGCAGGCGAGTAAAAGAGCTGCAGCTGGATTGGGAAATTTTTCCAGCATTAATCAAAGGCTTTCTAGCAGGCAATCGAGTAGCGGAGGGTTCAACGAGCTTGATGTTTATTTACTTCATGGTTGCAAGGAAATTGAGTATTTTGGAAGCGATCAACTACTGCAATTTTGGAAGGATCAATAAGCATAGTTTCCAGTTTTAGCAAAAATGGCGCGGGATATTCTAACAATTCAAGCATCATCAGTTGCTTCAGAGAGCGCTTTTATCCGAGGAAGATTACAAATTGGAGATCATAGACATTCATTGAAGGAAGAAGCAATGGAGACGACCGTATTATTTAGAGATTGGATTAGATCGGAGCAAAGAAATTTTTTATTTGCTGAAGAAAATGAAGAAGCAGATGCAGCATATTCAACCGAAATCTTATCAGGTGGTGGAAGTGTGAAAAATAAAAATAATTATGAAGAAAATGAATCTTTGCCACCGGTTCCTCCTGAGGTGCCAGAAGAAATTATTCAGAAAATGAGAAGTTTTTTTATTAATATGTAGTTTTGCAATTTAATATCTATGTAGTATGTACTTTGCAAAAAAAAAAAAAATTATTCAATAAAATGTGTCACGCCTTGCTATTAAGTTATCATCCTTTGTTATATTCTCAATTATCCTTTGTTATACCTTTTTGCAATTCAATACTTAAATACTAACTTGTAAATACTAAATACTAAATACTACTAACTTAATTATTTTGAAAAAATAACAAGTGCTATGTCTTGCTATTAAGTTATCATTCTTTTATATATTCTCAATTATCCTTTGTTATATCTTTTTTGCAATTCAATACTTTACTAAATACTAAATATTAAATACGAAAATACTAAATACTACTAAATTAGGAGTAATACTTAATATTTATTTTGAAAAAATAACATGTGCTATGTGTTGCTATTAAGTTATCATTCTTTTATATATTCTCAATTATACTTTTGCAATTCAATACTTAAATACTAAATACTAAATACTTAATAGTTAATACTAGTAGTATAACTACATAAAAAATAACAAGTTATAGGCCTTGCTATTAATTAATAAGTGTTTATTATTTTTTATTTAGTCATATATTTAATTTAAAAATAAAAATATAACAAAAAAAGAATAATTCGTCCATACCGGGCCGGACCGGCACAAAAATTTCAGCTTTCTTTTGAAAAATAGCCGTTGGCAACGGCCATAAACGGTACGGCTATTTTTCCTTCCCTCACCCCATAAACGCCCCAATAGCCCTCCCGCACCTATTTTTCCTATAAATACTCCCATATTTCATCAAATTAATCACAATTCAATATTTTCTATTCATTTCTCTCTAAAATTTTCTATCAAAGGCTATTTTATAAATTTTCTATCAAAATGACTGCAAATGCAAATACTCCTACTCAAGCTCAAGGTGCTACTATTGAAGGTCCCTCCAACCCAAGAACTGGAAGATCCGAAGTTTGGAAATTTATCACGAAAAAATCATGATACTGGCACTGCTCAGTGTACTCTTTGTCAGAGAACTTGGATTTATCAAACTGGAGCAAATCATGGAGGGACGGGGAAGTTTAGGACTCACTTGCAAAACCACCATAACCCTGAATGGGCAGCTCGTGATGGTGGAATATATCTGCACGAGTGCGACAATTGAGTCGTTGAAGTTGAAGATTTATGTATTTTTCTAATCTCTAGTCTATTTTCTAGTTTTTATTTTCTAGTATGTCATTTTAAGTCTTTAATTATGCATTTCCAACTTAATGTATTGTCGTATTATTGAATAAAATGTGTGTTTAGTGTTGTTTATTTAGTCTACCATATTTTTTAATCTATTTCAAAGAATCAAAAAATTAAGTTAAAAAAAAATACACGAACCGAACCGGAATTGGACCGGGTCGAACCGGAACCGGACCGGTGTCGATTTTTTTTTTTTTACATTTACACCAGACCGGCCAAGACGCGTCGGAACCGGACCGGACCGGGCTGGTGGACAGCCTTAGTGGAGAGGCTAGTTCTAATATACTATCGGGTAAATAAAAGTGTTTAGAAAACATGTTTGAAATAAGCAAAATGACAATACAAATATAAATGAAATACATGTCCAAGATAAACATAAAACATCATTAGCAAATAAAAATGAAGAATAAGCTGAAAATATATATATATAAATAATACTACTGCCAATATGGATAAAAACAAAAAATCGCTCGATTACTATCTATCGTTCTACCCTAATCCTCTACCTCCACTCTTTTCTATCTAAGGTAATGTCCTCGGTAATCTAAAGGCGAGCCATGTCATGTCTAATCACCTCGCCCTAATATTCCTTGGTGTTATCTACCTCTCCGTAGACTCGGCATTGCCAACCCCTTGCACCTCCTTAACCGCAGCGTCGCTTAGCATCATGTCCTCCAATGCAGCCACTCCCACCTTATCGCATATGGCCTCGTTCCTGATCTTTTCATCCTAGTATGCCCACACATCCATCTCAACATCCTCATCTCTGCTACGCTCATCTTCTGAACGTGGGCGGCCTTTACTGGCCAACACTCCGCACCCATATACCAAAGATGGTATGAAGAATACTTTGTACAACTTACCTTAAAGCCTAGGTGACATTTCTTATTGCATAGGACAACGAAAATGAGCCTCCACTTCATCCAACCAGCCCTTACATGATGTGTGACATCATCATCAATTCTCCGCTACCTTATAGAATTGACCCAAGATACTTGAAGCTTACTTTCTTGGGATGACTTGTGCATCAAGCGTCACTTTCACATCTGACTCTTGAGATACATCACTAAACTTGCACTCCATGTGCTCTGTCTTCGTTATGCTCAACTTGAAACCTTTAGACTTGAGAATCTACTTCCACACCTTAAGCTTATCATTAACTCCGCCATAAGTCACCAAAATTATGTCATCTGCAAATAACACACTAATGGTACCTTCCCTTAAATACTCCCCATTAATTCATCCATCACCAGAGAAAATAAAAACGGGCTAAGGGTTGACCCCTGATACAACCCCATCTCAATGAGAAAGTGTTCAAAGTCGCCTCCTACTGTCGCACTCGTGTCTTCGCTCCATCATATATGTCCTTAATTATTCTGATGTATGCCACAGGTACACCTTTAGCTTCTAGATATCTCCACAAAACCTCCCTAGAGATTTTATCATATGTTTTTTCTAGGTCAATGATTATTATTTTATACATAAGTTGGTGTATAATTTTATACCTCCACCACATAGAATAATTCTAAAAGTACAAATTTATCAATTTTTTTCCTAAAAACCTATGAAAGTCAAAGATTCAAGGGAACAATTATAAACTTAATACTTTTTAGTTTTAAAAATAAATATATATTTTAAATAATATATTCTATATCCAATTTTTAGTACAATAAACCAAATACCTAATAAAAAATAATTTTCGTATTACAATCTCTGCATTACTAATTTATTACTAATCCATGCATTACTTATCCCTATATAACTTGTCTTCAAACCAAACGATCTGTTAGAACATAACTACTACTAGTATAGAAACATTCACAAGTAGTAATAATTTCTATATTGAATATTGAAAAGAAAAAGTGTGATACTGCCATTTGTTAATTTTTACCAAATCCAAAATTATTTTTTCTAAGAATGTTTCTAATTCCTTAGCATATCATCTTGGCTCCATTCTTAATATTCAAGTAGGTCAATGCTTTGGTAAATATTTGGGTTTTCCTATCTTAAATCATAAACCTAGAGCCAAGGATTATCAATTTCCGTTAGATAATTTTCAAACCAAGTTATCTGGTTGGAAGACAAATTTTTTGAATTTGGCTGGAAGATCAACCTTAATTAAGTCCACTCTCAATACTATACACAATCATATCATGCAATTTCACATCCTACTATCTAAAATCTTAAAAAATATTGGATAAAGTCCAAAGAAATTTCATTTGGGGCACCACTGATACTAAAAGGAAACTTCATCTCCTTTCTTGGTATATCATTACTAAACCAAAGCATCTTGGAGGCCTTTCCATTACTAAAGCTAAAACTAAAAATATGGCCATGATCACTGGTTTAACTTGGAGATTCCTCTCAAACCCCTCTTATCTATGGGTCAAAACAATATCAGCGGAATATCTTCACAAGCCAATTTCCAAGTCCCACTCTTTCATTTGGAATAATATTTTCAAAGCCTGGCCTCTTTGTAATCTCAATACTCAATGGATTGTAGGTGATGGTCGTCATATTTCTTTTTGGCAACATAATTAGATCTCTAGTAAGCAAAACATTAGAAATTTGATTAGTGGCCCTCTCTCCTCAAAGGAAGATAGTCTTAAAATTTATGACTTCTTCAAAATAATTCTCTTGACCTCTTGAAAATCTCTTTCCACTTACCGGATGACATTAAGGCCACAATTCTTGGCTCTATATATCCTTCCCATGAGATAGATTATCCTATTTGGAAAATTATTAGTAACGATATTTTTTCTTTAAAGTGAACCTATCTTTTATTAGAAAATTACATGACTAGTGATAAGGATTTTGAATGGATTTGGATGATTCAATACCCTTAACAAAATAATTTTTTTTTTTATGAAAATGCCAACATAACCGTCTCTCAAACCGTGCTTATCTTAGTAGAATTGGTATTAATATTGATGCTAATTGCACAATCTGTAGACAAGAAGAGAAATCTCTTTTTCATATCTTCTTAGGGTGCCACATAGGCAGGAAATTTTGGTTTGGGTGTGCTATTGATTTTGACATTGTAGATTCTTCAAATTGGCTTGATGATTTGCGAAAACTTTCTCCTAATATAGATAATTATCACTATAATTGGATTGAATTTTTTTCATTTGCCCTTTGGAATTTTTGGTTAAACCGGAATAGTAATAATATTAACAACGCTGTCAAAGAATTATCTTTCAATAGCATTAATTCTAGGGTTTTAGAATTTAAATTTCTTACTTCAAAAGAAATTGGACTTGTTCGTCATAAGACTATCAACGTGAAGTGGTACCCTCCCTTATCTAATTCTTAAGTTGAACAGTGATGGCGCCTTTAACATTTCTAATGGAAAAGCAAGTATTGGAGGAGTTTTTTTTTTTTCAATAATAAAGGCGATTGGGTGTTAGATTTTCATAAAAAAATTCATGGATTTAATCCTACGTACATTGAATTAATGACTCTCCATTATGGACTGACTTTAGCCATTGATCAAAATTACCTCCATCTAGAAGTGGAAACTGATTCCACAGATATAATTTATCTCCTTGATAAACCTCATCCCACTTACTTCTCTCTTGTCTTAAAATGCAGGTCAATGACGAGCCACCTGCAGACAATAACAATCGGCATAATTTTCGACAGGGTAACAGGGTTGCGCATCCTCTGGCGCATGGAGCTCCCGAATCGTCCAAAGATATTGCTACCTTTCACTATGCAGTGCCACCTATTTTTGTCCAACATGCTCTGTTGGAGGCAATGTGGGCACAACTTTTGCTACTAGAACCTCGGATAGTAACTTTAATTATTTATCTAAGTTAGGAAACCTAAATGTGCTAAATGCACCTACTACTATGTCTAATTCTAGTACTTATAATATTGCGGATCACCTTAATAACAGCATGAACTCGTTAATGTAATTGTACGTAATTTTAATTAATGAAAGTCTTGTCTTAACCATTTTTTTTTTAATCGAAACGTCGTCCTTAACTATAGCAATTTCTCAGTTGGGGGACATGTTGGCATGTCCAGTCCATTTTCTCCATTCCTTCTAGAAAGTAAAAAGGAATAAAAGTCAAGGAATATTTAAAAAGAAAAAAGAAAAAAGAAAAAAGGCAGCTGGTTCAGGAAAGTGCAAACAAGTTCTTCGTTGGCGACTTTCCCTCTCTCTGTGTGTTTACTTTGTCCATCGGCGCCTTCCCAAAACCCTACTCTCTCTTTGATCTTCTCATTTACTCAGGTCAACTAAAATATCCTTCTCATTTTCACTTTCATTAATTCTAATATTTCTAAGATCTGCTTTATTTACACGCACACACACAGTAGATTTAATATTGTTTGATATTAAACAGATTTAAAAGAACAAAACAGCGATGCTAGGTGTTTTAAGGCGCAAGGTCGCTTCTGGCGCCTCTTCTGCTTCGGTACTCTTTCCTTATTTACCTTTTTTTTTCTTTGTTAAATTGAAATTGTGAAATTTTGCAGTAATTGTTTATTCTTTTTTATCAGCGTTTAAGCAAATCTAGAATTCCCTCTGCATCAACTGAAAAGGTAAAATGCTATTTAACTTCTTTTTTTTCCTTTTTATTTATTTTGCACATTCATTTGTGTTTTAAGTTGTGACTTTTGGTTAGTTCTAACTTTTAAGATAAATACATTATTATTAAACTATTAGGTTTAAAGTACTTTAAGTTATTATGTTTCAGGTTGTTTTTGCTAATTAGGATAAATTGTTTTCGTACTTTACGATTTTAGTCCCTAGATCTCGCCTACGATTTACACTATGACGTGTTTATTCCATCTGATTACTCCACTTTCATTGCGACATCTCTGTCTTTCGCCTGTGATCGCGGCTCGCCAAGGAATTCAGTTCAAAATATTAGAATTAATGCTTTACCTTGGCGCGGGCCAGGGCTACTGGGCGAAATCTTTTGTCATATCTTTAGACTGGCTATGCTTATTTAATATTTAAATTCCTTATGTACTTTGTTCTTTTTGAGATTTTTGGGCATAACATACTTTGCACATGTCTACAGATATTACTCCTTCCTAGACAATTTGGTCATGCTCGAAATTTCAGTCACCTTGTTTTACCTGGTAACGGTGGTGTCTCAATCACAAAATTCAATATGTTCATATCACATTACTATCATTATTAACTCCTAATTACTGATGCAGGATGCTCAACGAATTTGAGGCCGGAAAGGTTAGTGACGGTTGTTACTAGAACACCCTTCAGTTTTTATGTGAAAGTGTGTAGCATGATTAGATGCACCATACGCTTACTCCAACTAGCAGACCTATTTACCTCCACGTAGTACAACCTTGTTTTTGGAGGTGAAACAGACCGTTCGTTTTGATCTTTGCATATCTTAGAGTCCTGGTTAAGTATTGCTGTTAGCTCTATGGCTCAGTCTTTATTCCTTGTCATTTTGCTTTACTGGAAGAAGAGACCTTGTTTTTGGCAACTGCCTTTGTGACTTCTTGTACTTGAATGAGAAGTAAAGGTGTACTTATATGGCTCTATACAAGATTTAAGTGAATACTCCTCAGGTCCATGCTCTATATTATATAATTTGAGTGCTCAGAGATTTATCACTTGAAAATTACATTATTGTTCATATTGTAGTTAGGATAATTCTTTTGATAACTACATTGTAAGGCAGCCTTATAATTGTAAATCTAATACGATATACTCCAAGAAATCTTGATTCCCAAAAAATTATTAATCTGTTTTGGTTCATACATGTCTGTCTATTTTCGGCGGTTGACCTATACCAAATAATACAGTGGGGATTGGTATAGTTTTGGCACCCAACTTAAGGTCATTCTTGGATAGTAGTGTGAAGAAAGGACCAACAAAACACTAGTAAGTAGTTTCTTAGTAAATGTTCCACCTATGCAGTAAAATAACCGAACACATTTACCTTTATCCTCTCATTTTCTTCACCAAATGTATAACAAAGATGAGGTTATAGGAATGCTTTGAAGTATGTATACATTGAGTGTGCCACCAATATCTAGTCAAGGTTGAGGTTTTCCTTCTTATGTTGCACCCTATTATTTATGTTGTCTTTCTTTGGTGGATTTTAGTAAGTAAAGAATTAGACAGTTGAAGTTTTTGGTTCACTCTGCTACTTCTACTTATTTTCTTTTACCCCCTTTTTCCTTATGGTCAATATGAATTACTGCACTGTCTGCAGGGAAGCTGTGGCAAATCTTCACTCAAGTCTAACACAACAAATTTGCAGCAGGCCTTTTTGTTCAAATAGTGGTATATCTTCTATAGTAGTGATTAACATTGCCTTGAATCTTCGTACATGTGAATTATTCTTGCATCTGCTAATGTCCAACATGTAACTATTGATAATGTCATTTGAACCTTGATGTAATGCCTTTTGACTTTTAACCTTCTGCTTTCAATGGCTCACCTCAGTTCCATCATATCTATTCATTAGTGTTTTGACAGTATGGATGCGTGGCTTGACCATCCTAACTACTGATATGCCTATGATCTTCTCTACGTTCGACACCTGAAATGATTACTCTCTCTTAACTTTTCAGAAGATGCCTTTTCTTTTTCCAGTCTGTTTTTTGGTTTTGAGATCTTATGTAGATGTTAACTGAACTATGCAGCTTCTTTTGTGATTGCATTATGGTTTCTACGTTTAACATGTTAGTTATGATGTTATGCGGATTTCTGTCTTGGTTGAAAGATTAATTTGCAATTATCCCTTCTTCCTTCTTTATTGGGCTTGGTTGGGATTTGGTATGGATACAAAAGAAAAATGAATGTTTACCCTTTTATTATC
This sequence comes from Petunia axillaris subsp. axillaris, assembly GCA_029990575.1. NCBI lineage: Eukaryota > Viridiplantae > Streptophyta > Magnoliopsida > Solanales > Solanaceae > Petunia > Petunia axillaris. Next base: position 125,580,686 of record JARKNS010000008.1, on the reverse strand, counting down.
ATTATTAGTACACGAGTTCGGCTGAAATTGGACATCTTGTAATGCGTTAATCTGAAGCGGAGTAATCAGTGAAATTTATACTGCAATAGTGGGGTCTAATGACTACCAGTGCCATGGCTAGCGAGTTTGTTAGAAAGGCTCTTTTAACTGCTGTATTCATTGTCTGTACAATTAGTGACTCTCAATTGTAGCGACAAAGTCACCTTTATCACTTTGTTTTCATTGTTTTGTATTTGAGTTGCAAAATTGGTAAGGTGTTTGTAACCTTTAAAATGGGGTTGAATGATGACAATTAGTGAGATGGTGGGCAATTTTTTGGTAGTTCAGAAGATGTGGTGATGCAGATACTAACTTTTTGCCTTTTGTTTTGCAACATCTATATTTCTGCTGAAGGTGATCTAGTCGATGCTATTGTTCCTTATATGGGGGAATCCATAAGTGACGGCACACTCGCTAAATTCCTAAAAAGTATGTGTTCTGTTATTGTGTCTATGATGATATAATCTAATGTACAATACTTAGTTTCTTTCATCTCTCATTCGTTTATGCAGATCCTGGTGATAGAGTAGAAGTTGATGAGCCAATTGCTCAGATTGAAACAGATAAGGTATTTGGTTTGAAATCTGTGTAACTAATTTTTCTCCACTCTTTTCTGGGTATCGTGAAGGTTAACGGTTTACATGTGATCTATGCTTGGCAGGTGACGATTGATGTAACTAGTCCTGAAGCCGGTGTAATCCAAAAGGTTGAATATTGTTTTCGCTAGACCTCTTCATTTTTCTTCACCAGGTTTATTGTGCTTTTCTTATTTTAATATCAAGGAATTCTCATTATCCTTTGAACATCTAAAGTTTGTCGCCAAGGAAGGAGACACTGTGGAACCAGGCTTCAAGGTTGCTATTATTTCAAAATCTGGTGATGGTGTAGATCGTGTAGATCATGTTGCTCCATCTGAGAAGCCATCTGAAAAAGCAGCTCCGAAGCCACCCTCTCCCGCTGAAGAGAAAAAAGAGGAAGACATGAAACCTAAAGTAGAGACGACTCCTGTCAAGGAGAAGCCTAAGGAAACTCCATTCCCACCCCCTAAACGCTCTGCTACAGAACCCCAGCTTCCCCCTAAAGAGCGGGAAAGACGAGTGAGTGTCTCAAACTATTGAAACTTTTGAAAGCTTATTTTCACCTGATTATTCATTTGAGCTTCCGTCCCAGTTACTAAGTAGCTACATCTGAATCTCCATTGATGACAGGTTCCTATGACCAGGCTCAGGAAAAGAGTTGCTACTCGTTTGAAAGATTCTCAGAACACATTTGCACTGTTGACTACATTCAATGAAGTTGATATGTATGTTTGGATTGTCTACCTCTGATAAACAAATTTATGGGCTTATTTGTCATATGTTATAGCCTAACCCTGGTGTTAAAGTAAGATATCCGAAGTACTTTGATACCTTGTATGTTATGTGGATTTATTTAAGGATACATCCATTGTGAGTGTGTGGAAGTATCAGGTATCAGTATGTCAATTTTGCAAGTTTTAATGTATTTTTGAAGAATCCACGCGAAATACCCATACCTGTATCACTCCTGTTTGACATGGATTAGTCGAGGCAAATGAAGGATCAGTTTAATCGGTCCTTTTCATGTCTAAAATCGGCTTAGTTGAGTGATTTGGAAGGACCAAATCCTAGTACTTATCTTTTGTTCTTTTTGATGATTTTTTAGATAGCAAGTGAAATTTGAGGTTATAACATAAGTTTCTTTATCAAATTGATATCCTGAAAGCAGATTTGTTTCTGTTATTGTTATCCATCAGAGGTGGACGCGTTTCCCATGTCCAGTTTAGTTTTTACTATGCAGCCATTATGTATGTTGTATTCACTTTCTTCAATCTTGCTTGTTGCAGGACAAATTTGATGAAGCTTCGATCTGAGTACAAAGATGCATTTGTTGAAAAGCATGGTGTGAAGTTAGGACTCATGTCTGGATTTGTGAAAGTATGAAAAGTATCAATGTTAATACTTTCCCTTGTATATTACTCGTTGACAAACTCTGACGAAAATGATCTTGTACTAAATTTCAGGCAGCAGTTAGTGCACTTCAGAATCAACCTATAGTTAATGCAGTTATTGATGGCGATGACATCATATACCGGGACTACATAGACATCAGTATAGCTGTTGGTACCCCTAAGGCAAGCCCACCATTTCTTTACCTCAACATTTTGATTTTCAAGTAACAGTTTAGGGACACGCTTATCAATCTGATATCTCATTCTTGTTTTGTACCTGCTTTTCCAACTTTCTTTACCGTTTTTCCTATTGCTCAGGGTCTGGTTGTCCCTGTTCTCCGCAACGCTGAGACGATGAATTTTGCTGAGATAGAGAAGACAATAAACACACTTGCTAAGAAGGCAACTGATGGAACCATCTCCATCGATGAAATGGCTGGAGGATCATTCACAATATCCAATGGTGGTGTGTATGGAAGTCTTCTTAGTACCCCCATCATAAATCCTCCTCAGGTATGTGTACTAGTTGAGACATAGGACGTTTTCAATTTTCCGTGGAGCTTTCTCGCCATTAAACTTTGTTGCTTGATTGTAGTCGGCTATCTTGGGAATGCACTCAATAGTCAATCGCCCAATGGTTGTTGGAGGCAACGTTGTCGCAAGGCCAATGATGTACATTGCGCTGACATATGACCATAGGCTGATTGATGGAAGAGAGGCAGTGTACTTTTTGAGAAGGATTAAAGATGTGGTAGAAGATCCACGCCGCCTGCTCCTTGATGTTTGAAGATATACAACACTTCTGTATTTTGATTTGATTGTTCATGGTATACCTGAGTGTACACTCGCGCTTAAAACCAGAATAAACATAACAATGTCAAAGTTTTGTAGGCCTTCAACATTGCTTTGGTCCCTGATTATTTAATCAGGTGCAACTATCTATACTGAAATGCGCAAAAGAGCAGTTATAATTCAGTTTTTCCCTTTCCCTGATTCACCCTTTACCGCTACTCTATACTTTTCCACATGCTGGGGGATAATTTCCTGTTTGAAATATCACACCAGCTTGAACTGTTTTTATACATTTCAGTTTCATGTTATGTAATTGTGTTTCTTCTTGATTTGAGGTAATACCTTTCATTTTCGTCTTTATTATGCCATTGCTCCCCTTGTACCACTCTCGTACAGGAGGGTCGCTCAACCCAAATTTAGAGTCTCTCATTTGCTTTAAACGCGGCTTAAGATAATTAAAAAATGAAAAAGTATCGACGAGTTGATTGAAAAAGTTCACATTACGTAAAAGGATCTTGACACCACCTGCAACATAGGACGGTTAATTTAAAACATTGGAGTAAGAACTGATTATACTCTATATTTTATTTTAGGGTAAAATGCTATGCTTGCGCATGTTCTTTTCGAAAAGGTTTACATTTGACCATAAAAAGTTTGGCTCAATGCCTGGCTTTGCGTTAATATTTTGGCGTAGAGTTGCCATTGGTCAAAACGGTAGGGATTTGGTTGAACTAACTTTTAACTAAGGATTGTATTGGATGAAAAATCATTTGCTGGCGTGGCACATCAGGTGTTGCTCACATGGCACCTCTGGCATGGGGTTCGAGGTACGTTTATCAAGAGACGATGCAGTCAAAGAGCGAGGAACTTGAGTCTTCGAGGTCAAAGAATGAGGCAAGCCTCGGGGAGATCTTGCCTCGAGTAGTGGAGAACATGTTTTTCCGAGGCATATGGCTTGAGCCTCGGGAAGACGGTTACGCATCACCTGAAGATTAATACTGTAACGGCATGCCATTAGCTTAAGCATTTAATGGGAGAGTCATGTGCTAGCCACGATCAGAATATGGAGAGGGTACTTATTGCATAATTAATACATTAATTACTGTTGTATTTACCAGCCTATAAATATCATTGTATTTATCTTGTAAGATTCATTCAAAAATATATACAAAAACCATCACTTTTACTTGATCGTTTGTTCTTTGCTCTTATAGTATTTTCCCGATTAAATTAGCAACTTTGATACGATCAATTGCTTGCACACCGCGAAACAAAATCATTTGATTGACCTAATCAGACTCAGGCCAATACAAATTGGCACCGTTTGTGGGGATCAAGCAATAATGTTTGTTCCAAAGCTGCGCGTTACTAGTTCTCATCAAGGGTTGACAATACTGACACCACCGTTGAATAGGCTAGGGATGAAACACAGGTTCCCTTAATTCAACCAGGTAATGGAACTTTGATCACACCAGCTGGCGTAATACCATCGATCCCACCAGGCATTGGGACGCCACTTCCACCTCCACCCCCGATTGATCTCTCTTCATCGGGGTCAAACAACCCATTTCAAGCCTATGTTATAAATACTTTACAACAACTCCAAGGGCAGTTTGCTGCGCAGGTAGGCTTCAATGTCGAGTTTCGAAACTCGTTGCAAGCTCTCTCTAGAAACACGAGGAACAATACAATTCCCACCGATTCTCCGCCTACAGTTCATAATGGAGGCATCCCAAACTTTGCTCCTACGGGTGCAGTAATATGGGGACTTCCAAATGGAGCTCATCTGGAGGCTCGGGGACAGCCTCGATTGGCACTCAGCCCTTTGGGACTGCCCCACGGTGGCGGAAACAAGCGTATCGTTAGGCCTGAAAAATGGAAGAAAGATTTCGAAGCCTAATTTGAAAAAAAGGCTCGAAAATGTTTCTGGGGTTAGAAAGGCTCAACGAGTCTTAGATATTGAGAAATGCAGACAGTAGCCTTATAAGCTCGAGGCTGCTCCTGCTCCCACACCAAAACACTTCAAGCTGCAAATCTTGAAGAAGTATGATGGGACAACCGACCGTACTGACCATGTGGCCAAATACATGGCTATGGTAAAAAACAACCATTTGACCCTGATAGAAAAGGAATCGATGTTCTTAAAGAAGTTTGGAGACACCCTTGAAAAAGGGGCACTTCGTTGGTATATGCACCTCCCCTTGGAGTCTGCCTCAAGCTTTGATGAATTGGTTGACTTGTTCATCAAAGCGCATACTGGGGCTCAGAAAATCCTCAAGCGGAAAGAAGATGTGTTTGAAATCAAGCAATGGTATAAGGAGCCCGTCAAAGATTTTCTCGAGCGCTTTCAGGCTGAAAGAATGGAATTGCCAATTTGGCAATCATGGCGTTTGAAAGGAATATTAACGCTAGCAATTCTGAGGCCGGCACCGAGCTGAAAAGAGATCTTCAATAGTGGCAGGCCCGAACCTGGGATGAGTTGCATTATAGGGCAACCGCCAGGATCAGGCTCGAGGAATAAAAATGGAGAGTGTTGGGCCAGTACGATGCTTATAGGAATCAGTTTGAGTGTTCTTGACGGGCCGATACGCCACGAGGAAACTCAAAGGGTTGGTACGACCCCTATAACTCTCAAAAGCAGCACGTAAGTTAGCGGCTTGGAGCCCAGCATGTGAGCCAGAGGCTCGGGGGGAAGGTCGGTGTGAACGCCAATCAAAAGAATTTCGATGGGCCATCTTTGGTGTCTAAGGAAAAGGATCTTCCTCGTATCCCTAACTATAATGTCAATATGTCCACCACAGAGTTGGTAAATGCATTGAAAGGGATGACTGACCAAGGGGTTCGGCTAACAAAAGATATAAGGACAACCCGGGGAAGAGAGAACACAATTTATATTGCGAATTCCATGCTGATCATGGACATCTCACTGAAGGTTGTAAGGTACTTCGCCTCGAGGTGGCCCATCTACTGAAGAAAGGAATGTTGAAAGAGTATCTCACTGATAAAAGGAATAAAAAGTTTGTGAATAATAGGGGAGATGGTCAACCACTGAGGGCTTCTTCCCGTAGAATAGTTGTGAATGTTATAACTGGGGGGTCGGAGGTGAATGACGTCAACTTTGCTGTCGTAAAGAAATTTACAAAGCTTTCCATTACAATGGAAAAGAGAATCCGAACAGGTGGTTCGGATAAAGAGATAGTGTTTGATGAGGATGATTGTGATGGGATGATGTTTCCCCATCACAGTTCTTTGGTAATCATGTTGAGAATCAACGACTCGGATGTCAAACGAGTCTCGATCGATCCCGGTAGCTCGGTAAACATTATCAGTTACAGGGATGTGAAAAAGATGTGGTTGAAAGACCTTATCGTCCCGAAGACAACCATATTGACGAGGTTTAATAACTCCATGGAGAAGACATTGGGTGAGATTACTCTCACTACGTCTGCCGAGGGGGTTGATAAAGAGACTGTATTTCAAGTAATGTCCGAGGACATGGCTTACAACGTCATCCTTGGGAGGCCGTGGACGCATCATGTCATTAAGTTCCCTACCCTATGGGGAATTCGTATGATCCAAGGCGAGCAACGAATAGCTAGGGAGTGCTATTTGGTTGCCATGAAAAATGGCGTCACCCCGAGCAAGCCATCAAAATAGCAATTAACTCGCCCGAGGTCTGACAAAGGGGAGAGCTGAGTTTTTGGTGTGGGCTCTCAAAAGGAAGTGGAAAAGATCCCAACGTACATTCATGAGCCTCGAAAAGTAAAGGCCGAGGACTCAACTATTGAAGAATTGGAATCCTTCCCTTTGTCAAAGGAATTCCCAAAAGAAAGGTTTTCGTGGGCTCGGAGCTGGACACAGGATCCAAAGAGGCCATAATTGAGTTGCTAAAAGCTAATGATGATTTTTTTGCTTGGTGTCATGCAGATATGGTTGGAATTGATCCCGAGATAATGATGCATAATCTGAACATGGATCCCTATCATTCTCCAATAAAGCAAAAGAAAAGGTGACATGCTGGCGTGAAAAAAAGGTTATTGAAGATGAAACTAAGAGGTTGCTCGATAATGGTTTCATAAGAGAAGTAAAGTACCAAGATTAGCTCGCTAATGTGGTGGTGGTGCCAAAAAGAATGGAAAGTGGAAGATGTGTGTCGATTATACTGATTTGAACAAAGCTTGCCCTAAAGAATCATATCCTTTACCACAAATAGACAGGTTGATAGACTCCACAGTTGGATACAAGCTATTAATCTTCTTGGATGCCTATTTAGAGTACAACCAGATTCTAATAGTTTCGACGGATGAATTTGAAAACTTCTTTCACACCGATCATGGTACGTATTGCTATAAGGTGATTCCTTTTGGTCTTAAAAATGCTGGGGCCACCTATCAGAGGATAGTATGTCGAATGTTCAAAGACTACATAGGGAATATGATATAAGATTAGATAGATGACATGATAGTGAAGTCGATTCGGATGGAGGACTATTTGAGCCATTTAAGGGAGGCCTTCGGCGTCCTAAGGCAATACAGTATGAAACTGAACTCCAAAAAGTATGCCTTTGGGGTCAGTTCAGGAAAGTTTTGGGATTCATCGTCTCCGAGTGAGGAATCGAGGTAAATCCTAAAAAACTCAGAGCTATTAGAGAGATTCCCGAGGTACTCTCTGGGACTAAAGAAGTTCAACGTTTGACTGACCGAATCGCAGCCTTGAGTATATTTATTTCGAGGTCCTCCGAGGGGTGCCACAGGTTTTTCTTTGTCTTGAAGAAAAACACTGTATTCGAATGGACAGAGAAGTGCAGAGAAGCATTGAAAAGTTAAAACAATATTTGGCTAACACACTGTTGCTTCCCAAGCCAAATGATGGAGAGATGTTGTTGATCTACTTGGCCGTGTGCGAGGTTGCGGTCGGTGCAGTCTTGGTTCGATTGGAGGATGGGAAGCAACATCCCATCTATTATGTAAGCAAGACGCTCTTCGATGCAGAAATAAGATATCCTCATTTAGGAAAATTTGCACTCGCCTTAGTGGTCGCAGCTCGTAAACTTCAACCTTATTTTCAATGCCACCCTATTGCCATAGTTACGACCTTTTCCTTAAGGAGTATACTGAATAAGCCTGAATTCTCAAGGAGATTATCCAAATGGGCGATTGAGTTAAGTGAATATGGCATCACTTACCAGCCTCGAACATCCATAAAATTCCAAGTGTTAGCAGATTTTGTGGCTGATTTCAGTGCTAAAATACTCCCCGAGACAGAAAAAGAGAATTTGATGGCTAAAGGGCCGAATTCTGGGGTTTGGATACTCTAAACTGATGGAGCAACTAATTCCAATGGCTCGGGCTAGGAATGGTGCTGGTAGCTCCTACGGGGGAAAGGTTGAGGCATCCCATGAGGATTGAAAAGTTGACCAATAACAAGGCTCAGTACGAGGCTGCCATAACAGGTTTAGAGTTGGCCAAAGAGATGGGAGCAGAAAGGGTAGAGTTGAGGTGTGATTCACAGTTAGTGGTGAATCAAGTACTTTGTGATTATACGGCTCAGGAGCCTAGGATGAAGCAATTTTTGGCTCGGGCACAACAAGTCTTGGACTGGAAAGTTAAGAAAATCCCTCGAGAGGAGAACGTCGAGGCTGACACATTGGCTAATTTGAGGTCAGCCATAGAAAAGAGGACTCGGGGACTGATTTCAATTGTTTGGATACTCACATTTGTGGTGGGACAAAAATAAATTAAATCATTAGCTAGTGAACCACGTGGGTGTAAAGTTGGAGGTGAACTCAGTAAATGAGACTTGGTATTGGCGAACCAAGTTTATTTCATACTTGGTTTGGGGATTCTGCTAACAGATAGGAGGGAAGCCAAAAAGCTTAGAAGACAAGTGGTCCCCTACTCAATGATTTGGGGAAAGTTATACAAAAGACTCTATTACGGCCCGATGGCTAAATGTTTACGCCCAGGTGAAATTTAGTACGTAATGAGAGAAGTGCACGAGGGTGAATGTGGCAACCATTCGGAAGGAAAGGCCCTAGTGCGAAAGCTCCTCCGAGTAGGGTATTATTAGCCAGATATGAGTGAGGATGCTAGGTTGTTCGTGAGAAAGTGTGATAAGAGCGACACACACCAATAATTCATCAGCGCACCAATGATTCATCAGCAAGCCGAGCCACAACATTCAGTTGTGTCGCCATTGCCTTTCATGAAATGGGGGATGGATATTATTGGGCCTCTCCCCAAGGCTAAAGGTAGTGTTTGGTTTATCCTTGTGTTAACCGAATATTTTACCAAGTAAATAAAAGGAGGGTCTTTTGCTAAGGTTAGACAAAAGGAGGTTATCAGCTTCATTTGGAATAACATTATTTGTAGGTTCGGCGTCTCAAGAGAAATAACTTGTGTCAATGGGCCACAGTTCATGGGTGCCGATGTCACCAACTTTCTTGAAAAATGGGGGATAAAAAGAGTGGCCTCGACTCCATACCATCAAAGTGCCAATGGGCAGGCTGAATCCTCAAATAGGATAATTATTGAGAACCTTAAGAAGAGGCTTGATGAGGTAAAAGGTCCGTGGCCCGATGAGTTGCCTGGGGTTCTGTGGGCAACACACACCATATAAAAGAATATGACGGGTGAAATCCCCTTTTCCCTCGCCTATGGGGTTGATTCCTTGATTCCAGTGGAAGTTGGCGAGCCAAACCTTCGATATGCTTATATGGATAGCGAGTCCAATCATCAAGCAATGCACGTAGAGTTGGATTTGCTCGAGGGGCGAAGACAAATGGCTTTGGTTAAGTTGACGGCTCAGAAGAGACAATCGATGCTTACTTAAATAGGATGGCTAAATTTAGAGCCTTCAAAGTCGGGCATTATGTGTTAAGGGTCTCGAATCAAACTACCAAAGAGAAAATATATTGTAAGTTGGCTGCAAATTGGGAATGGCCTTACCGAATCAAGGCAACCGTTGGCAAAGGGTCTTATAATTTAGAAGATTTGAAAGGCAAAGTGGAACCCAGTGTCCAATTTAAAGCGGTATTATTTATGATACCGAGGCCATTTACTGCACCGAGCCGGCAATGCTCCAGTGTGTAGTTGAACATTTTGGATCAACTCCCATTATGAATTACAGTGCTCGGGTCCACCCGAACACTGGGGGGATATAAGAGTGTTGTCAAGATCAGTTCGAAGCTTCTCATACTCGAAAGCTAACTATTCGTACACCGGGGACTGTTACCCGAGGAGTAGTTCAGTATCTATCTTGTATGTTGCTCCCTGTAGCGGCTTTATTTCAGAGTATTTCTTAGAGTCTAGCCTTGACTAGGTTAATATGTATAACGCCTGCTACGGCTCATTATGAAATAAACTTGATTCGATATCTCTTTGTTTTAATGTTTAAAACCTATAAAGTTGTGATTACCTTTTATATGCCTCGGCACGGGAACGAGATGTTGTTCTAAGCTAGCATTGGTAAATTATTAAAGTCTTGCAAGCATGAAAGTATTCCAAGTGACTTGTCACACACTTTCAAAGCAAATTAAAGACAAACACTTGAGAAGAAAAATACTAATAAAGGCTCGGAGGCCATTAAGTTATTTACAAGAAAACGGCTCGATGACTGTTCAAAAACAAAAAAAAAAATGAAAAGACAACTGCTAAGCATCGAGACCGTCACCCTCCTCGGAGATCCCACACAAAAATGGCTCGACGACCGTTCAAAAACAAAAAATAGAAAAGACAACTACTAAGCATCAGGACCGTCACCCTCCTTAGAGGTCCCATCTTCGGCAGTTTCATTGCCCTCCTCGCCATCCTCAGCTTCATCCTCATCTGAACCCTCACTCGAGGGAAGCACATCAATTATTTTTTAAGCCTCAGCAACATCATTCATGGCCTTAGCAATTTCTTCATCTAGATTAATTTCCTTGGCTTTGCATTGCTCGAAAGCTTTTAACCGAGTATTGATAATTGCCAGGTATTTTCAAGGTTCGCTTTTGCGGCTTTGATTTTAGGTTGCTCTCCCGCACCTCAAAGTCAGCAATCTCGTTCCGAAGCTGAGCAACCTCAGCCTCAAGCTTCGAGATTGTACTCGCTTGGCTTTCCAACTTGTGAATTGTGAGTGTGCAGTCCTTCAACTTCTCATGATATTTGTGGCCATTCTCCACAAGTTGAGCATTGATCGTAGCCAGTTCAACATGAAGCTACTCGATTTCAGAATTTATTCTCGAGCGCTCCGTCGCATGGCTTCACTCAGCATCTGCATACGAGCTTCGAAGACAACAACAAACGAGTTTGTGTCAATTTGAGTTAGACTCAGCGACAATATTACGAGCTTGATCTAGCTCGGAGTTGGTTTAGCCAAGTTGGGCTTGCAATTCAGAAATTTGCAAGTTGAACCTATCTCTTTGGCGATCCTAGGCACTTGCTACACGCCCGACCTCCTCAGCTCTCTCATTTTCAATTTGCACGGTCTTCAACAAGAAAAGAAGAAGTTGCACAAAAGATCAAGGGTTAGACAAATATTGCAATAAGAAGAAAATTTACAATTGAGAAAACTTACTCAAAGTGCTGTACCAGCTGAAGTGGCCATTATCCTCGCCAGGGATAAGCCCAAGAGGACACTCTCTTCCATCGGTCCCAACAACGGACCGAGGCTCAGAATGTCATTGTGGGAGCAATCCAAAAGATTTGCAGCAGTTGGAATCTCTAATTTCTTTAAAGCTTTCCCAGAGGCCGAAGCTCTAAGGGGCTTGGAGCTTGCTCGGGCCGCACTTGTTGCTGCTCCTTTCTCATCGGTGTGGGGAAGTTTAGCCTCACCAACTTTGGTTTTATCTTTGGCTTTGGCAATAGCTTGGTCAGATCCCTCGAGGTCCCCAGTCTGGACCTTCTTTGGAGTTTCAACATTGCTTGGCACATCCCTCGGGCCCTGATTGGGTTCAACATTGACCTCGAGCCCCACAGTGGAAGTACTCTCAACTCGAGGGCGCTTTGCTCGGGTTTATTTCTTTGAAGCTTATCTTTTCTTTTTTGGATCTGTAGAATTATGGATTGAAGGTTTAAGGACAAAAGAAGAAGTTGAGACACAAGTTTTTCGACCAAAGAAGATGTCGTCATCACCTTTAGAAGTTCCTTGGCCTGGGAAACCTTTGGTGTTTTAGCTTTAGTAATATATTTAGCAAACCTCAACATCACATGAACACCTTCCTCGGTGTCAATCAATTTTTTCTCCTCCTTCTTTCCTTTCTTCTTTTCCTTCTCCTTGTCCTCGGTTTCCTTTGGCTTGGTTGTCTTGTTTGGAAAACCTACGAGGAAAAAATAGGGAAAACCATGAAAAGGATACCTCGGGCAGACTTCAAAGAGGTAATGTGACAAACAACTCACCGTGCCTCTTGCACGCCCAATTGTTGTCGGGCTCGGCAACCATAATCATCTGGGTTCAAATCTTCATTACCGCCTTCAACCAGTTAAGCAGATCCTTAGGGAGGTTGACAGGAACCTTGTTGGCTGAGTAAAAAGACATGTATGAGCAAATAATGGTTAAATATTTGAAAAAAGGGAAGGCAAGTTACTTATGTTCATCATTCCACACCTCAGAAAACTTGGGCTCGATAGAAAGCAACTTTGTTGGCAGAAGAATGTATCGGTCGCACCAGCCTTGATCTCCATGATCTTCACTCTTTGTGATCAAAGAGTAATCGCCTCGTTTGGTTAAGGCCACAATTCCTCCTTTGTGGAAGTTGGGGGAAAAAGTCATATCAAATATTGGGAAGTGAAAGGTCTTCCCACCTCTCGACTCAAGAAATCGAGGCACTGTACGACTCTCCAAAAATCAGGGCCAAGTTGAGCTAGGCAGAAGTTATACGTTCATCATAACATATAAACTACTCCATGAATCAGGAGAGTGAAATCCAAGGTGAAAAGGTAAGCATAGACGAAAGAAAGCCCAGCCACGCGGTCGGTGATGCAGATTTTCGGGGCAGGGACCACAATTTAAACCTCCAGTCCCTACTTGCAGTCCCTTTGAATTTGTCCCACAGGGACCACAATTTAAACCTCAGGCTGTGTGCGGTCTGGATAGGGACATTCCTACTTTTCTCCTGTTGAGTAGCTGTGGATGATTTGATGAGGCTTAAGTTCCTTCTTAGGAGAAGTTTTCTTTTTTGGTCTTGAAGGTCCCGCCTCGGTTCCACCAACTTCGAGATCAGCCTCTCTGCCAGTCGCTTCAGTTCCACGGACTCCTACATCGGTTCTCCGTCGGTCACTTTGTCCGCTACGGCAGAGTCAGTTTTCTCCTCTACCGGACATAAAGTACGTTCAGCGGTGGCTTTGTGCCGCCTTGTAATTAAGCCACTCGCCTGAGAAGGCGCTTCATCATCATCATCGAATAGAGTAATGATGTTCAAAGGCTGCATAATGTTAACTAATTTATCGACGATGATCATCGTGGCGACATCTGGAACTCTTTCCTCAGAAGGACCTAAGGAATTTTGAACGGATTTTTAGTAGACATAGTGGATTAAGATGGTGGTTCTGATGAAGAAGTTCGAAATTACTGTGGCTTTAAGATTCAAAAGTGGAGAAGAACCCAATCATATGGGTTGTTTAAAGTGAAGGAGCCATCATTGTGTTTACATGGGGAAGGAGGAATGAACCGTAATCGACCTCTCAGCGGTCGCCACGTGTGGTGGATGGGAAGTTGAAGTGAAAGGTGAAATTTCAAATTGCTAGGCGTACGTGTTGCCACGTCAGTTTTCCGCTTAAATTTAATTCCACTCCTCGGAAGTTCTGGCAATTGTCCGAGGAGTGGGGAACTATTTGTATTGGGTAAAAATCATTTGCTTGAGTGGCACCTTGGGTGTTACTCATGTGGCACCTTGTTGCTCCCAAACACACACGCAAGTATACGTGGTCGACAAGTAATAAAGTGATAAATCGAGTATCGTTACCACGAGGACTATTCAGACTAACACTTAACAAACAATTTCTAAAAGCTATTCAAGGATCTTTTTCTTCAATGTTGAGAGTTTTAGTAACTAAAAAGCAGTAATTAAAATGCTGGAAGTGTAGTAAAACAATGGTGCAAACTTTGGTTGTTAACAATATTAAGACGACGGTCCAGGGTCAGAGTTACGAACAATCCAGTTGAGTTTTCCAATTGATTCCACTTCTTAAATCCCGGGTTACCAACTGACAGAGTAAATGTACCTGTGAAAACCTTTCGATTCTTCACAGTCTATGCAGGCTACTTCAATCCCTATATATCTATGGGTTGAATCACGTGCACGCATTAACGAATTCTGTAATTATTTAAACTAGGCGAGGAAGTATATGTCTATCCTACTCACAAATTGGTTCCCCGATGCCCGGGTTCACAAACTAGTCCTACTCTTTCTTATTAGGTAATTAAATTCCCTCTTTCGAGTTCAATCTAAAAACCATAGATAATATATAATTATCGAGCTCTAATAATTATGAGATTCAATTAATGGGAATCAATCTTCAAACATCAACTTTCATGTATTACTCTAACCCTAGAACGTAAGGTATAGCCACGTATATTCATAATCACAAGGCAAAGATTTGATAAAATAATGATGTAATAGATTAAAGATTAGGAATAAACCCTTGTTCAATGAAGTATGGTGCTCTTAATTTTGCTCCAAAAATCGACTACCTCTCTAACATCAAAATGAAAGAGGTTTTATATTGATTACAAAGTGCTAGGATAAGTTAAACCAAAGCCTAATCTAGTTGGGAGAACTTTTGTCTCGTCAGCCTCAAGGCTTTCTTGAAGCCACGCCTCATGATAGCCTCCAACTTTTCAAGGCTTTCTTAAAGCCTTGCTCCAGTATAGCTTCCAACGCTTCATTAACTCTAATTTGCTTGTTCTTGCCTCGAATTCATCCGCACAATTCCTAACATCACAAATACGATAGGTAAGCACAAGAAACACATTTATCACATATAACGAGCGTATAAAGTACTAAAATGTGAGAATATATTAAGGTAAAATAGGCAAATATCGCCAAACATCACTACCCCACACTTAGACCTTTGCTCGCCCTCGAGCGATCATCAAAGACTAATTTCCCAACTAAATCCTAACACTTAATAGAACAGGTCTACTTATGATTATGGTTGATACCGACAATTGAACAAATGCATACATGACTATTATGGGTCCAATCGACATACCAACAATTTTTTTTCAAACTAAAAAAAAACATGAGAACAACCACTCCAAGACAACTCAAATGCACAAGCTCGACTCATTGCAACCATGCTCCCACAAAATCACACCTATCTACTCAACCAAGAAGCCACGACTTCACCTATTTCATGCAAACCATGTACCCTCACCAAAATGAAGCAAGAGAGTGTCCCCCAAATATCACACACAACCATGAATATCAAGAATAGAACGGGGACAATAACATAGAAAGAATTCACTCACTCTCATGAAAGTCTCACATGTCACACACAATGTACCATAGGCTTGCCCGTAGTGTAGGACTCCACTAATGTAAGCTCACTCCAATCGGGATTAACTAGGACTTTAAAAAGGTTGTAATGTAGGCTAAGGGGCGGGTATGATACATATGGGTAATAGTGACTACCTCCCTAAGCACTTTAATACATCACAATTATTTCAAACACAAGTCTCATCAAAGCCACCCAATCAACAACTTTTACACACACCTTCTCAACAAGTAGCAATTTTTTTTAAGCACACACTAGCAAGGAATGGATATTCTTCTCTCTTTATTTCTTTTTCCACAATTTTTTTCGTTTCAACTTTGCTCTTTTTTTTTTCTTTCATTTGTTTTCTTTTTCTACTCATTATTTTCCAACCTTGCCAATGCTCATCAACAACTACTACACAATTCATTCAAGTATTCCCCTCATTGGTTCCACTAAAAATCTCCCAATATTCAACCACAACTCCACAATAATATCACAATATCAACTAAAGTGCTTAAGGAGTAAAGGGACAAAAGAAAACAATTTAGAACAAATGGGTAGGCTCGGGGTATGGGTGCCAATAAAAAGGTCAAAGAAATCACAACAATCACGTCTAAGGTGTATATGTAAGGGTAGGCAAATCAAAAGAAGGCCTGTATCATTTCCCGACTAGAGCAAACCTAGGATTTCGCTTTGCACATACACGGGGCAAGTTCTATACATTAATATGCAAACATGGAGAAAATAAGAATATGCCTCACACGCACATTGCACATGATTCACACAAAAATGCTCCATCAACAACTCTCAATCAAGCATTTAGAGTGCAACTTGTGGAAAATTAAGCACTAATGCACGAAGGTTCACAACAAAGTCAAGCAAGTGGACTCAAGCATCTCAAGGGGGTCGTTCCATTTTTTTTTCTAGGCATGCATCACAATTTAAAACCCAAGGACACCACAAATAGCACATGCAATAAGTTCAAGTCCACCGGTATCAAACAAACCAAAAGTACCTAGCATTCTATCAATTTTTCCTAAACTCTTCTACTAACTACTACTACTAAACTACTCCTAAAACTAAAAATTATCCGGTTCAAAGGTCTACCCGTGGAAAAGAACCGAGGCCATAAGAAAAACCACGGGGTGGATGCCATGTACCACTAATAAAAACTAAAAGGAAAATCTTTTTGGAATTTTTCATTAGTTTTCTAATTTTTTTTCAATTTTTTTTCATATATTAAAGCAAGAAATAAATCAAAATAAAGTCAAGTGACAAAAGAAAATCCTACAGTACATATGCATCCCTAACCTCAAAAATAAATAAAGGATAGTTCCCTACCCCACACTTAAACTAAGCAATGTCCTCAGTGCGAACAAAACTAAAGTGCAAGAGTAAAAAGAACTTCCCTGAGGGCCCACTGGCCTAGGTCTCATCATCTGCATCATTAGAGTCCTCCCGCTCAGCATGTGCGGGGGTGTCAACATCAGCAGCTACCGGAGAAGTAGTGGTAGGGGCAACTGCCTGAGCCCTCGAAGAAACACTAGGCCTATGTGGTGGAGTGCGCACATCCTCATCCTATTCCTCTTCTTCACCATCTTCCTCTTCAGTCCAATGTGCGCAAACGGTGAGCAAGCACCCCACACTTACACCTAACTATAGCAAGCCTTTATCAACTCATAGCAAGTGTAACAATGGTGTATAGCTTAGTGTGTGCTTTGAGCAATTCAAATCCCATACAATGGTGGTCAATTCTACACTTTGAGAGCCTCAAGTAGTTCCCGTTATGCCTACACTGCTTTATGTTACTCAGACTTCACATAATTTAAGCGTTTAGTCACTCAGGCAATTTATCAAACACGTGGTGTGCTCTGGAATTTATTAGAAGTTTCATTGATGTTTGAAAGTGTTGAACCCTCCCAAATTTTTGGGAGATCACTTTCAAATTCCAAGCACATCTCAACACTAGTTCCAACTAAAAACACTCAACTACGCTGCCCAATTTACCATTCCTAATTTAGTGCAGCCGCGAAGACAATTTACCAAAGCATACTTGAGCGGGGAAGTACACTTGTGAAGGGGAACAAGAAGTAAGGAGCATACCCGAGCAATCTTTGGATTAATGAAAGAAGAATTGGAGTCCGAATTGATCTTGTTAGGATGTTATTTTATGCCCTAGGTTCTGAAATTTTATGTTTCATGTTGGTTTTGAGCGTGAAAGGGAGTGGGAGAGGGAAAGAATTTGGTGTGTTATGTTTAAATTACCGCGGGTCAACAGGTCAATATTTGGTTGACCCGCAAAAATCTCAGCTTACTTACCTGAAGCGACGCATCTTGAAAGCTTTAAAGAAAGCGCACCCACTGCCTAAGCCGAGGCGATGGTGGAGCGACGCTTTGCAATGGCCCTCAGGGTAGTGAGGGCATTTTGAGGTGACGCCTGGGTAAAACCTCGAGGTTTTTGAGGCTCACTGATCAACCCAAGGCGATCCTGGGGAGACGCATTAAGTCTATTGCAATCCAGTTGAAAGATTTGGCAAAGCGACGCCTCACGATCACACCACTGCTTTTGTGGGGGCACTGATGTTCTCCATGCGATCGTGAGGGCGACGCCCTGGCTGTGATCGCTTGACCTTGCTTGGATGAAGTTGGAAGCTTTCCTGGGGCGATGCCTCGGTAAAGCTTCGAGCTTTTTTGGAGCTTTTTGGACCTCACCATCATATCGCACATCTCCGAAAATAATCCACCTTCCCGCTGTCCCGATCCCTGCAAAAACAATGAGGCTATGTAACACTTAATGAAATAAAATGATGAAAACAATAAAAATTGAGTTGCCTCCCAATTAGCGCTTGATTTAACGTTGCGGCACGACTCTTTTTTCTATTTTTATTCTTTTCCTATTTTTTTTCTTTTTCTTTTTCTTTGATTTTTTTTTTGCGTTTACATACAAAGCTCGGGTTGCCTCCCGAGAAGCGCCTTGGTTTACGTCGTGGCACGACGGTTACAATTCACGGTTCTCACAATGAAACGGAGGTACGATTATCAACCAAACCTCCCCAATATCGCTTAACTCTTTGCCCGTTCACTAAGAATGACTTCTCGGAATCCGGGGCTTTTAATTCAACCGCTCCATGTGCCGTAACAAACACTACCTCAAAGGGCCCCGACCATCTAGATTTCAGCTTTCCCGAAAATAATTTCAATCTAGAATTGAACAACAATACCAAGTGGACCGGCTCAAAGTGACGAGGCTCAATGTGCTTGTCATGCCACCTCTTCGTTTGTTCCTTATACAATTTTGCATTTTCATAAGCATGGAAACGGAACTCTTCAAGCTCATGCAATATAAGCATTCTCTTTTCACCCGCCAATGCCATATCAAGATTGAGCTTTTGAATCGCCCAATAAGCTCTATGCTCTAGCTCAACGGGCAAGTGACAGGCCTTACCATAAACAAGCCTATATGGAGAGGTTGCAATAGGCGTTTTCAATTCAGTCCGATAGGCCCAGAGAGCATCATCTAACTTCATAGCCCAGTCCTTCCTCGAGGCATTCACAGTCTTCTCAAGGATTTGCTTGATCACTCTATTAGATACTTCCACTTGGCCACTAGTTTGGGGATGATAAGCAGTGGCCACCTTGTGGAGAACCCCATACTTGGCCAACAGTTTATTGAACAACCGATTGCAAAAATGCGTATCTTCATCACTGATTATAGCACGCGGTGTCCCAAAACGAGTGAAAATATTTTTCTTCACGAATTTCACCACCACACTCGCATCATTTGTTGGAAGTGCAATAGCCTCCACCCATTTAGACACATAATCAACCGCCACGAGAATGTATTTATGGCTCATGAAAGGTGGGAATGGACCCATAAAATCAATCCCCCTACAATCAAACAGCTCAATCTCCAGGATATTGTTCAAAGACATTTCGTGACGCCTAGAAATAGTACCCGTTCTTTGACAACGATCACATTGCTTCACTAAGGCATGAGCATCTTTAAATAAAGTAGGCCAAAAGAAACCAGACTGAAGTACCTTTGCAGCTGTTCGATCTCCACCAAGATGACCACCATAAGGAGAGGGATGGCAGCTCTGTAGAATAGGCTCAACTTCTTCCCTTAGAATGCATCTCCTAGCTAGTTGATCAGGGCCTATCTTGTAAAAATAAGGCTCATCCCACACATAAAATCTGCTCTCATGAAGGAGTTTATGCCTTTGTTCAGCTGTAGCCCTAGGAGGATACACATTACTCACAATTAAGTTCACCATATCAGCATACCATGGCACCTCGGCTGCATCTAAAGCAAAAAGCTGCTCATCAGGGAATACTTCTTTAATCTCCGGCCCTTCATCTACATGATCTCTATTCTCCAGCCTTTACAAATGATCAGCTACTTGATTCTCAGTCCCCTTGCGATCTCGAATTTCAACATCAAACTCTTGCAATAGGAGAATCCATCGAATTAGTCTAGGCTTGGAGTCCTTCTTCTCAAACAAATACCGGATTGCGGCATGATCAGTGTAGACAACAGCACGAGTGCCAACCAAATAAGATCTGAATTTATCAAAAGCATACACTATGACTAGCAACTCCTTCTCAGTGGTGGTATAGTTTGATTGGGCTGCATCAAGAGTCTTGCTTGGATAATAGATGGAGTGAAATATTCTTCCAATTCTTTGGCCGAGAACAGCCCCAATAGCATTATCACTCGCATCACACATCAATTCAAATGGCAAAGACCAGTCAGGAGCAACGATGATTGGTGCAGTCACCAACCTTTTCTTTAACTCTTCAAATGCCTTGAGACAAGCATCATTAAACTCAAATTTCACATCCTTCTCCAACAATTTGCACATGGGATTGGAAATTTTGGAGAAGTCCTTTATGAAACATCTATAGAACCCTGCATGTCCCAAGAAACTACGCACCCCCTTAACAGAGATAGGTGGTGGTAATTTCTCAGTAGCCTCAGTCTATGCTTTATCAACCTCGATCCCTTACTTTGACACCTTGTGCCCAAGTACTATGCCTTCTTAAACCATAAAGTGACATTTTTCCCAATTCAGCACCAAATTTGTTTCTTCACAACGGCTCAGCACAACATCTAGATTTTTCAAGCAATCATCAAAGGACTCACCAACCACTGAGAAATCATCCATGAATACCTCCACAAACTTTTCCACCATGTCGGTGAAAATAGCCATCATGCACCGCTGAAAAGTCCCCGGGGCATTACATAACCCAAATGGCATCCTCCTAAATGCATAGGTGCCATATGGACAAGTAAAAGTAGTCTTCTCTTGATCTTCAGGAGCTATCACAATCTGATTGTAGCCCGAATACCCATCCAAGAAACAATAATACTCGTGCCCCGCAAGTCTATCCAACATTTGGTCAATAAAGGGATGTGGGAAGTGGTCTTTCCTGGTGGCCTTGTTCAGCTTCCTATAATCAATGCAAATTCGCCACCCTGTAACTGTTCTTGTAGGAATCAACTCATTATGCTCATTCTTCACCACTGTCATGCCCCCCTTCTTTGGAACACATTGCACTGGACTCACCCATTTGCTGTCAGAGATAGGAAAAATAATACCAGCATCCAGCCACTTGATAATTTCTTTCTTCACCACCTCCTTCATAATTGGATTTAGCCTCCTCTGCTGCTATATAGATGGCTTATGGTCTTCTTCCAAGAGAATATTGTGCAGGCAGAAAGAAGGACTAATCCCTCTAGTATCAGCAATAGTCTAGGCAATAGCTCTCTTGCGCTCTCGCAACAGCCTCAACACCTTTTCATCATGCACATCAGACAACAAAGAAGAAAGGATCACGGGCAAGGTATTACCTTCACCCGAATAAGCATAACACAAATGCGCAGGTAAAGGTTTGAGCTCAAGAGTAGGAGCCTTCTCAATAGACGGTTTAGCAGGAGTTAAGGTCAACGGTCTATCAAGCTCCTCAAATTTCTTCCACCCTGGGATGAATCTACTCTGCATATTAAGAACCTCCAAATATTATTCAATGTCATCATCCTTCAGGATATCATCATCATCACATAAGAGTGCCCTCTCCAGAGAATCAGCATTAGAAGCCAAGAATGACCTCTCATCAGCAGTCAACTCATCATCTATCACTTTTACCATGGACAACTCTTCATAATGTGAAGGAAGCTGGGTAGCTCTGAACATATTAAACACAACTTCTTCCCCATTTACCTTCATGATCATCTTTCCAGCTCTAACTCTAATAACAGCATCAGCAGTAGTCAGAAATCCTCTTCCTAATATGAGAGGAACCTCAGGGTCAGCTTCATAATCAAGAATAATAAAATCAACAGGTAATATAAACTGACCCACTTGTACAAGCACATCCTCAATAATCCCCTCGGGGCATGTCAAAGATCTATCAGCCAGCTGCAGAGTCACAGTAGTTGCTCATGGTTCACCCAGGCCTAGCTTTCTGAAAACTGATGAAGGCATTAAATTCACACTAGCACCCAAGTCACATAAAGCTCGTCCAACCTCATGTTCCCCAATTTTCAAGGGAATAGTAAAACTGCCAGGATCCTTCAATTTCTGAGGAAGCTTGCTTCTCATCTAGAACTACACTCCTCTGTGAGTGCAACTGTCTCGAACTCAGTCAGTCTTTTCTTGTTAGCAACAATATCCTTGATGTATTTAGCATACTTGGTAACATCCCGCAAAAGCTCCACCAAAGGAATATTTACCTGAATCTGACTCAAGATCTCCAAGAATTTCTTGCATGCTGCATCAACTTTCTGCTTCTGCAGTCTCTGAGGGAAAGGTGGTGGTGGTCTCACAATAGCAGGTTCGAGCTGCTTTTCTATCACTTTCTCAGCTTCTTTCTCCACTTCCCTATCAGCATTGGGCTCTAACTCACCAACAGGCTTCTTTGGTTTTGGAGGAACTTCTTCTAGAGCTCTTCCATTCCTCAAAGTAACTGCTTGCACAAATTCTTTAGGATTTTTCTCTGTATCACTTGGAAAAGCACCCCGAGGTCTATTATTTTGTGCTCCAGCTAGCTGCCCCATTTGTCTCTCAAGATCTTTCTGAGCATTGCTGAAATCTTTAATTGTTTGTGCTTGAGCTGCTGAATCATCCATGAGCTTTTGCTGCCCTGCAAGAATTTTTCTAAGCATATCCTCAACTGAATTAGACTGCTGTGGCTGAGTCTGCGACTGTGACCCCTGCTGTGGTGCATTTTGAAGATTATTTTGGGGTCTCTCATTGCCTTGAAGCTGCTCACGATTATCCCTTCAAGAAAAATTTGGGTGATTACGCCAACCGGTGTTATAGCTATTACCATATTGATTTCGATTCTGACCCTATGACCTGTTCTGATTACCCACATAATACACTGAATCTGGATTAGATGGACAGACGCCAGTAGCATGATCCTCTCCACAAACCTCGCAAAAGACTTGAAGTTGTTGCACTGGAGCTGCTGGTGGTTTAGCCTGCGGCAGAGTTAACTTGCTGATTTGATTGGAAATAGCATCCATTTTCGCCCTTAGCTCTGAAACTGCATCCAATTGAAGTATCCTAGCAGATTTCTGCGCAGTAGCTCTACCAACACCCTGCCAATCAGGATTGCTCTGCGAAAACTTGTCAAGTAAATCATAAATCTGATCAAAATTTAAGGCCAGTACTTGGCCTCCAGCAGCAACATCTACCACGATCTTAGTGTGTTGATTCAACCCCTCAACAAAAGTGTGTGCAATAACCTCATTTGATTGGTTGTGGTGTGGACAATCTCTCAATAGAGCTTTGAATCGCTCCCAGGCTGAATACAAAGATTATCCTTCTATCTGTCTGAAGGACATAATTTCACTCCTCAGCCGGGCTGTCTTGGCAGACGAATAAAATTTTGCCAGGAACTTCTTAGCCAAATCCTCCCAAGTAGTGATAGACCCAGACTTTTAAGCCTTTAACCACTTCCTTGCTGCCCCAATCAATGAAAACAGGAACAAAGTCAAGCGAACATAATCAGTAGGAACTCCCGCTGATGTATAAGTATCACTGATCTCCAGGAAATTCTGAATGTGTTGCTGCGGATCCTCATGAAGTAATCCAACATATTGCCTAGTCACATGTAGCTACTGAATCATGCCGGGCTTAATCTCAAAGTGCTCGGTAATAGCGGGCTTCACAATACTTGACGCTACTCCCCCCAGGCTGGGAAGAGCAACATCTCGCACTGCTACTGCTCGTTCTTCTGCCATTTTGATGGGTAAAGAAGAAAGTACGATTGCTAGTGCTTTTCGGTCTCTCGCTTCTCTTCTTACCCTTCTCAAGGTTCTTTCAGGCTCGGGATCAAAAGGTGCGAGTGGTTCGTCCTTTCTATTCCTTTGCATGCAAAACCTGTTGCCTGAAACAACACAAAAAACTCAACAAAAAATTAAACCTGAATAGAAATTAAGTAATCGTTCAAAAAGAAATTAGTCAATAATTAGTCCCCGACAACGGCGCCAAAAACTTGTTGCGCCCAAACGCACACGCAAGTATACGTGGCCGACAAGTAATAAAGTAATAAATCGAGTATCGTTCCCACGAGGACTATTCAGACTAACACTTAACAAACAATTTCTAAAAGCTATTCAAGGATCTTTTTCTTCAATGGTGAGAGATTTAGTAACTAAAAAGCAGTAATTAAAATGCTGGAAGTGTAGTCAAACAATGGTGCAAACTTTGGTTGTTAACAATAGTAAGACGACGGTCCAGGGTCAGAGTTACGAACAATCCAGTTGAGTTTTCCAATTGATTCCACTTCTTAAATCCCGGGTTACCAACTGACAGAGTAAATGTACCTGTGAAAACCTTTCGATTCTTCACAGTCTATGCAGGCTACTTCAATCCCTATATGTCTATGGGTTGAATCACGTGCACGCATTAACGAATTCTGTAATTAGTTAAACTAGGCGAGCAGGTATATGTCTATCCTACTCACAAATTGGTTCCATGATGCCCGGGTTCACAAACTAGTCCTACTCTTTCTTATTAGGTAATTAAATTCCCTCTTTCGAGTTCAATCTAAAAACCATAGATAATGCATAATTATCGAGCTCTAATAATTAAGCAAGTGAAATCAAGAAAGAATAAGCAACCCGTTATGGGATTCAATTAATGGGAATCAATCTTCAAACATCAACTTTCATGTATTACTCTAACCCTAGAACGTAAGGTTTAGCCACACATATTCATAATCACAAGGCAAAGATTTGATGAAATAATGAAATAATGATGTAATAGATTAAAGATTAGGAATAAACCCTTGTTCAATGAAGTATGGTGCTCTTAATTTTGCTCCAAAAATCGACTACCTCTCTAACATCAAAATAAAAGAGGTTTTATATTGATTACAAAGTGCTAGGATAAGTTAAACCAAAGCCTAATCTAGTTGGGAGAACTTTTGTCTCGTCAGCCTCAAGGCTTTCTTGAAGCCACGCCTCATGATAGCCTCCAACTTTTCAAGGCTTTCTTGAAGCCTTGCTCCAGTATAGCTTCCAACGCTTCATTAACTCTAATTTGCTTGTTCTTGCCTCGAATTCATCCGCACCATTCCTAACATCACAAATACGATAGGTGAGCACAAGAAACACATTTATCACATATAACGAGCACATAAAATACTAAAATGTGAGAATATATTAATGTAAAATAGGCAAATATTGCCAAACATCACACCCCGTGCGTGGAGTTCGGGGTGCGTTTGTCAAGAGACACGACTCAATCAAGGAGCAAGGAAATTGAGTCTCCGAGGTTAAAAAATGAGGCAAGCCTCGATGAGATTTTGCCTGAGTAGTGGAGAACATGTTTCCCTGAGGCATACAGCTTGAGCCTCGGGAAGACGGTTACACATCACCTGAAGAGCAATGCTGTAACGGCAGGCTATTAACTTAAGTATTTAATGGGAGAGTCATAGGCTAGCCACGATCAGAATGTGGAGAGTGGGTACTTATTACCTAATTAATACATTAATTACCGTTGTATTTACCAGCCTATAAATGGCATTGTATTTATCTTGTAAGATTCATTCAGAAATATATATAAAAGCCATCACTTTTAGTTGAACCTTTGTTGTTTAGCTCTTATAGTTATTTTTATGATTAAATTAATAATTTTGATACGATCAATCACGTACATACCGTATAACAAATTTGATTGATTGACCTAATAAGACTTAGGCCAACACAAGGATAGATTTGTACTCTCGCAAAGTAGAATAGCGAATTTGAATCTTCTTCCAAGAAAAAATAGATGAAATAGAAGAATCATCTTTTTGAGATAGTAGCGAATCAAGTTTTAAGTCTAAACTTACCGAGCCATCTATTTTAAGACAGAAACAATAGAAAATACATAAAAAGTGTTCTTTTTCATGAACTAAAATAGTGAGTGTAAAGTATGCGTGCAATTCTTGAGCTATCTAGTATCAAATTATTTAAATTAACATACAAATTTGTTGTGTGACTAAAATGCCATAAAAACCAAGTTCCGTAGCATCTAAAACACCAAACGTGCATCATTTTGATTCATCGACATCTTCTTTTGTCGTGAAAATCTATCGCCTTGAGGTTCTGGGAAATAAAAAATAAAGGCTACCGATGTTCTGATGCATAAGTTACCATGGAGGAGTGTCTGGAGGAACGGTGAATGGAGAAATGAATGTTAGATATAGAATTAATTAATGGAGAAGCTATGGACGTAAATGTGTAAGGGTGAATGATAATTTTGTATGGAGAATTGGATGGTGCAGTGTGGTAGCTTTGGCAGCGACTACATTCGCTTATAACTGATTGGAGGTAGCAGAAAAAATCAAAAAGATAGCTCAATAGGTTTAGCCATTTAGGCATTAGATATGGAGTATATAAAAAAAGATGATTATCTTATTTCGTTAATCTTTTATTTGGAGAAGATCCAAATTTATTCTTATACTTTGTGACAGTATCCATTGTGACATTTATTTTGCAGAAAAATTAATAAAACTATTATGTAACACATATACATTGTCTTTATGTTTCAAATCTGACACGACCCGAATTTACGGCTAGGCCGTGTGGGCACGCGATATTTTTCCCGAGACCCGTTGGGCGAACCCTTTTCAGAAATTTCATCAACCCAACACAAATTAGGCTTGAAATAAGAAACAAGACTCGAAAAATATGACATTATAATATATAAGCTGTACAAAAGGAATTACAGCTGTCTACCTATTGTACTAGATTTAGGGTTATCCAGACAGACATCTAAGAATACAAACGAAGTATATACATCACCTTAAGGAAGAGAAATACAACTGAGATGATAAACATAAAACTGGTGGCCACCCTAAACAACGACTAGCTCACTCTGACAGCGGAAGTTGTCTTCGCTCCTAGAACACGTTGGTAAGCTCAATCCTAGAGCAAACCTTCCGAAACAAAATAAATAGACAAGAAACACATGGATGGTGAGTCAAAAGGATTCAGTAATTGGAGACTAGCTAACCACCCCGTAGAAATAGACATGCTAGCAAGGAGAAAAAAAATCGAACTCACCTTATTTCAACTACACAAAAGGCAGACCAGAAAATAACAGGAAACACGTAAGAAACCATAAACTCATAAACCACAAAAGATAGTATAAGAAACTAGAAAAAACAAACAACCAGGGACATAAGATAGGCAGAAAAAATAGAAAACCAGAAACAAATCAACAACCAGATAAATGACACACGCAAAAAACATCATGTTAGAGTCACGCAATACACAACAACCGGTGAAATGAAATGGAATGAATGAAATATGATGCAATGGGGGCACATGTGCCCAATGAATGGAGCAGAATCCTCCTACTTCGGGGCCGGAACCTCCTACCTTTAATATGATGCAAGAAGCGGAATCCTCCTGCTCCTAGGATGGAATACTCCTGTACCCGATAGAATGTGAAATAGCGGGGCCGAATACTCCTGCTCCCATGCCAATGCTAGCCATGAAGATGTGGTATGCAATGCCACACAATTCAAATTATCACCCAGTAAGTAAGTCTTACAACCCTATATGCATTTCCAACCTAGCAGGATACTTCTATCATCCAATTTCTTTTCATACTCATACCTGAACTTCCCTTCTCAATTCAATACTAGGCTTATAGTTCAATAATAGGTATTCCTAACTATAATGGAGCTTCTATTCTCAATATAACACTCACACATCGTAGGTTAACAATTCTAAGTTCATATGCCGAAAAAAATAATTCTATTCCTTTATGTTCTTTTCATAACCTTAGGTTTAGAGCTCCTCAATTAATATTCATAGCAACATAACTCTCTTATCCTTAACTCGACAGTAAATACATAACATTCTGATACCAACTACCCAATAAATAGAACACACACCATGCTCACAACTAGAGTATCATACTCCTAATTACATACTAAGAAAAGAACAACACTTAAAAACCTAATAAACAGTTAACACCAAGCTTCGGCGTAGTAAGTACGCCTCTTTGGCAACTATGCACGTGAAGAATACGTGCGTAGAACATCCATAAAGGCCGAAGGCCGCCAAAGAAAGGATAATACCACTTATCTTTTATATTCAGGAAACTACTGAACGAGCTCCTTTTCCTCCCGACGCCACTCGGGACCACTTTCCTCTAAGCCAACGAAAAGAATTTTTATAAATAAGAGCACACAATTTGATTGCTTAGCTACTCGCAAGAGTTAGAAGGAAATTATGAAAAGGCCCCTGGGTCGGTCTTAACCGAATACCCATAAATTTTATATTTCCAGACTCCTCATCCTCTCGTGAGTTCAAATATACTATTAGATTACATTTCCATATTCATTTCACATAAATTCCCCAATTTCCAAAGTTAGGGTTCTAGTCCCCTTTCTTCCCAAGCTAAACTCATAGGATTCCAACTCAAAATTCATGAATAAATAAAATTAGCTAGCATGGAATTCCCACGTGATGATATCCTCTTGTTTGGTTCATTAAATTTGGATTGGAACCACTTGGAAACACTTGAAATTGAATATGGAACAATATAAGCTGACAGGGCAATTTTATACCCAGAAACCGGCCCGTTCGCGCTACCCACGCACCCACGCGCCACCCCTTCTTAGCGGTCGCGCTCCTAAGTGCGCGATCGCGCTTTAGGGAAGCAAAAACCAGCAGGCATGCGCCCTCTAACGCACAATCTCGAAGGCTGCACTAAAAGGTGCAGAATTCTGCACCAACACTTACTAGTGCTGTGATTTGGGTCTGAATGTAACCCTACAAGGCTCGGAATTACTTCTAATTTTGTAAATAAGTCATACAACACTTGTTTCACATGCTAGTGACGACGAATCTAAAATCAGATCTCAAGAACTCGAGATGTGGGTCCCACAGGAAGAGGTCAATTTATTGACTTTCGGGACATTAGTGAAAGTTCCCACATATTACAAATAACCATACGAACTTAATGCTACCTTCGGATTTTGAATCGGAGCTCATTTACTCAAATCAAGCTCGGAAACCTATTTTAGGCATTACCGACAATCGAAACAGAAGCCTTCTTAGAAAACCTACCAAACAAGGTCCGAATCAGCTCTAATTTTGCAGATAAGTCCTACTGGACCTTATAAGGTTATTAAGACTGTCGACACATCTACTGGAGTTCTAACTTCCGAAACGACTGATCGAGGTCGTTTCATTCTCCTCCATTAGACTCTTGTTCGTCCTCGAACGACCTTAAATCTAAAGTAGATTTCACATAGATAGCAAGAGAACTAGCATGACCTTATATCTAGTCCACTAAGACTATTTGATGATTACGATATCAGAATTATATCATGCAAACCGAACTCTTGGAAAATATCATATCTGGATAATATCACAACAACATTACCTAGCTTATTCTGACTAAGCTGACCCTTCCTCGATTACGAGAGGAGAGTTCTACATTTTTATAACAAATATACAAGAACTCTAGATGGATCGATATACTTTTCGATATAGAACAAGTCGATGAACCTAAGAATTAGCTTACGGTTCAACAACGCCTTAGATATTTAATATTAGCATTCAGTTGGAGGGAAGACTCCTCCACTTAGAACATAAATTGATACAAATAATTTGAATAGGAATAGCCTTGCACAGTCCGCTGGACTAAGGAAGACTTAGCTAAAAAAGAATGCGGCTTAGTCTTGAACTACCAAATTACCCTCTCGAGTTGTCAAACAGCTTCAGCCCTCGAGTTCACAACTCCATACCTTTGCTATAAGCACCACTGTCGAGAGATCAAATTAGGGGTCAAATGACGCCTCTTATTACCCTTAGTAGCCTTGAGACACAACAATGTGCTTACCTGGCTACCTTGACATGCACTCTGTCTCAACAAAGGAAACATCACTAGCGGCTACTAACCGCCCAATCTCATTAGTGCAGGGAGAAGAAGAGATAGCACAGAACTAAGGATAGAACTAATTAGAGCTTCAGGAAGCTCATCTTCTTATTTGCTTGGCTACCAGAGCTAGACTACTTTCGAGTCAGGCTAAAAAAAGAATCACAATTAAAGAAATTGACATTAATGAGCTTTATGGAACAACATCCATGCCAATTTAACCTTTCAATAAGAAGGAAACTCCGACAATTTACTAGAAAACTCTTTTATAACCGAGACAAGCTCAAAGAATAACATGACTCTACTAGTGTCTTGAACCAATGGAAGACACATAGATCAAATATAACTGACTAATCACTTTACACCAAAAAAGACAATGTCACTTTCTGATGATGATGAATAAGAATCCCATCATCCTACAAACGCTGAATTTCAAGGAAAGGGGGGGTAAACTGACTTGACATAATAATGGAAGGTGGCACAACAAGATGCCAAGAATAAAGTATTGACACTTACTCCCAAATCCCTCACATTTAAACCACATAAAAAGATAGGGTCTCACAAACCCTAGGAATAAAACACACCAGAAACTCACGCCTCTACACAACAAATTTTTAATAGAAATGTACCCAGAAAGCCATAAGGACATATTAAGATAGATTGATTCAAGATTGACCACAATGGTCAAATCTTACCCACATAAGGAAAAAGAACTACCTGGATCTACTGTATCGGATGCCTCATCATCCTGCCTAATTAGCAGCACATAGAACTGGCTCTGCTGCTGAGCTGAGCCGCTACCCTGATAATCACCTCCAGAAGAGCCATTACCACCATGGTCTCTACCCCTACCGAATGTTGGCATATCTCTGGCTGACTGAGGCCTAAATGAAATCCCCTACGACTGCGTAGGTGCCTGAGGGCCAGAGGAAGAATGACTGCCTCCCTGTTGAAGTAAGGGAAAGCTCCTCTTAAGATGACAAGGCTCACGACAATGATAATACCTTTTAGCTAAAAATAGACGCCGGGCAGACGACTGATAGTTATAGAGAAAAGATTGAGTCTGATCCTGACGAACTGCTGGCGCACTTTGAGAATCACACGATACAAGCTGAATAACCTGGCATGTGACCTCCCACGATAATCAGAACTCTTACCTCTAGTCGAGGTACCATGGTGCCAGCCAGAGCTACGGGATCTTGCTCACCCACTCTGACTCTTCCTGCTCTAACTTATGGTATGCTTCATACCTCCGAGCAATATCACCAACGATATCAAGTGGAGTCCCAGCCTCAATCGCTCGAGCCATTTGGGACCTCAAAGAAGAAGAAAGACCATCAACAAATATTTGAACCTTCTCGGAAGGTTCACGAACTAGCTATAGAGCATATCTAACCATCCCAGGGAATTCAAGCTCATATTCCGAAACCAACAGGCTACCCTATCCAATCCACTCAAACTGATGATGCTTTTCATCTTGCTCGCTGCGCGGAAGGAACTTTTCCATGAATCTATGAGAAAACTTGCACCAAGTCAGCTTAGGCAAGCCCTGCCTAGATGATGAAAGAGCGATTCATCAATCCAAAGCTGGACCCCGGGACTGAAAAATAGTATAATCGACACCATACTGCTCGAGATACCCAAGAGCCTGAAAGATACGATGTCATCGATCAAGACACTCATGGGGCTTAATCTTATCTGATGCATGACCTGAAAATGTCGGAGGATTCAACCGAGTAAAACAATGAAACCTCTTCAGGCACTCGGACCGAACTGCCACCTGGCCTGGCTGATCAGCTAGAACAACTGGAGGCACAACACCTGCTTCCTCGAGATCATTATTTACTGGAAAACCATCAGGAACTGGAACAGGAGCTCCTTGAGCCCGAACATCTACATCTGCAGCTGTCGCACCCGTTTTGGACTCGACTCAAGGCGAGTCGGGTTTTGGATTTGATTGGGTGAACTCGTTTGAGTTTAGGTTTTGGAGTCGCCACCTAATAAATTTTCTAGGCGTATTAGGTCACCTATTTTGTTTCTAGCCAATTTTAACAATTATCTCCTAAACTTAGTCTGCAAACCAGAAATTCTAGGTAAGAGGTTCAAGTAAACTTGAGAGGACGGGGTTAGGCACCTCTCGAGCCCCACCAAATGTGGTTACCGGCCGGACTTTAAAATTGGGATTCGAAGCAAATTGATTAAACTAAATAAGGAATAAAACGCTTGGATATTTAGACTATTATGCAAATACTAAATATTTATTTCTTCTAAAAGTCGAGCCTTGTGCCTTGCAAAACAAACAAACGAGTTAGCAGAAATTGCAAATAAAATTAATAGAATGAAATTTAAATAAATCCAATGAGTTGAATATATTATCCTTTTTGAAAGGTTGTCTTTTGGTAATTTCACCATGATGTACCTCACAAAAAAATTGTAAAAGAAATAAGTTAATAAATAATACTCCCTCTGTCCCATTTTGTTTGTCATACTTTCCTTATTTGTCCGTCCCAAAAAGATTGTCGTATTTCTAAATTTGGCAATAATTCAACTCTAAAGTTACTTTTTGACTTATTTATAGCCACACAAATATTCATGACTTATTTTAGACCACAAGTTTCAAAAATCTTCCTTACTTTATTAAAATTTGTGCCAAGTCAAACTACGACAAACAAATTGGGACGGAGGGAGTAATATTAATAATAATGCAAGTAAAAATGCAATAATATTAGTAGATAATGTAAATAATGATAATATTAATAAAATGATTTTTCTTCTCGTTGTTCTCTTTCAAAAACAAGACATCATCTCTTGTCCAATTTTCCTCATAAAATACAAAGAAAATAAGTTAGTAGAAATAGTGATGATAATAATAATTTAAAACAATAATAATAATAGTTTTAAAATAAAGGGAAAAGGGATTTTTGAAAGTGTCGGCTCAGGTGTGTATGAATTAGGCAGAGGTCAGGGACATCGATACGGCTGCAAACACGCCGGCCGGTCGTGTTGGCATGCCAAGTACCGGTCTCATTACCCATCACCAGCTCGTTTGTAGTCACGACTTATACACTTCATCATAGCCCTTTTGTTTTGTTTAGGGACACGAGGATGGGTCGTTCAAGTATAGTATCATGTTCACATTAATCAAATAAGCCTCAAATAAATAATTTATTTTCCTTGGCCATGATTAGTTCGTCAATTTCTTGTGTAGGCCTCAATATATGTAAAATATATTTTTTCATTGGCCTCTCAATATTTGCACAGTACTTGTTCAACTCAGAGACAACCGAACACAATAAACACAACAGGAGTTATAACATTGCTTTCGTCCAATGGTCCTGCAAGAAAACGACAAAGCAAACCAGTACATTGACCAGACAATGTTAATAGGATCGAGTCAACCAACAAAATGTGAGCATATATAACAAAGGATTCAACACCAGTGAAAGAAAAATATTAGGAATAATCAGTGAGAATCAAGAACTCAAGCAGCGGTGACTGAAGCAGTAGCTCAGCCACTATATCAGCAGTTCAAGAGCGAATTTTCAGATTCGTCAATGGACAGTCTTTTCTATCGAAGCAACGGTGGCAACGAAAAAAAGTAACGCCACCAACGCAGTGGAGGAGCGACCACCATTGGTTAACATAGCTTCCACCCCAAAGACGCCTTCGATCCCCATCCCAAATCAGAGAGAGAGAGAGAGCCTAATCAAAATCTCGCCGATGATTACAAACACGAGGTCGATCGGAAAATGGGTTTTCCGGTGGTGGCATTCCGTTTCTGATCAATTGGTGCCTTTCCAAACTCCCAGTTCCGATCTCCTCACTCCCCTTTCTTTCACTATTTTAGATCTGTGACGTCAATCGAAATTTGGGATCGAGACCCTTTTGTTTCTGCGTGACCGTAAATGTGTGTAGTGGGTGGGTTTTGTGTGTATGGAACAGAGATGGTAGAGAGAGAGTTGGAAGGGGGATGTGTGAGTGTATGTCTGTTTTGCTTTTCTTCCCCTTGTCAAAAAGCCAAGAAACCAATATATAACGCAATTTTCAAAAGAGAACCGTTGGAGAAGAGCTCCAATTTGGGATCTGATACAATTTGAGAGTATTTTTGGGGTGGATACGCTGGAGATCGGAGAGGAGATTAAGAGGAGTGATGTTGGGGATTTGACAAAAAGATTTGGCAAGTGTATATGGTCAAAGCATTCAAACTATTGTATTTGGACTACTTTTGTGTCAAGGTTCAAAGTAGAATAAAGAAGATTTGCAACAATTACAAGAATTTGAATTTCAAAGTAATATAGTAAATTATGATAAGAAATAAATTGAACCATTTTAATTGGACTAATAATCAATTTAAATGTGCTAAAGAATATAAGTATATATTATATAATAAGTAAATATGCACATATAGAACAGTTGGGGTTAAATTGAATTAATTAAATATAAATAGCCGCAAACAATTACTGAAATACTATAAATGCAATAATTTAACATAACTAATCGCAATTTGACATGTATTTAACAAATAGCCTAAGTGATGCAATTACGTAATATAGTCGCAATTAGGAATCTAATGTATAAACACATATAAATGCATGTCTTCTAATGCGAATTTTGCTCAAACAACTAATATTGCACCTTTAAGTTAAATATAGCCAATTATCTGAAAAGGAGGGACAAAATTAGGTGTCAACAACTGCCCCTCTTTGCTCGGGGATGATGAAAGAATCTTTGGGCAAAGATAGTTGACGGAATAACCAATTTTGTTACGACTGGTAGGCAAAAGGATTGGAAGTGGGAAAATGGGAGTTTTGGGATGTTTTTGGCCGAACCCCGGTCTCTGAGTTGCCTAGATATCTCGGGTTTCACAAGAATCAAGCCGTGTGTAGTTCTAGAACGGCATGTTGCCTGTGTGAGATATTTATGACGCACGATTTTGGATGTAAAGACTAAACTTATCCAAGTATCTAAAGTTTAGATTCATGTATGTTTTGCCTTTTTGGCGGGATAAACGATGAATGAAGTAAGGATACTATCGAAGATGAGATAACATCAGTATATCGAGCGTGGGAAAAGAGGCTTATCATCGTCCTAATTATGAAAATGTGGCGCGCTACACACCCATAAAGAGAAGTTTATAGGTACATAGTTTCCACTTCATCTCGATAAATGAGTAATATTTCCCTCGATATTGCCTCGACTGAGCTGTGAAGGATTTGAGGAGCGAAGCACGATGAATATGCATGATTCAAATAGGTAGGCACGAATGGGAAGGAACGCGAAGCTGATACCCAATCGGCAAGGGGAGATTAGGTAGATCACAGGTGTGAGTATGGACTTGTAGCTTGGAACTCGGCAAAACAGGTGGCTTGCGGGTGTTGCAAAAGGCATTGTCTGTAGGCTTAGGCTTTGCTTTGTATGTGTTTGAGGTTTTGCGGTTGCATAATTGGTAGTGATGTTGGGAACAGGCGTGAGAGTATGATATAGGGTTTGTCGAGAGATCGGGGAGTACCCTGCAGCAAAAATCATGATAAATGCAATAGATATAAAGATAAAGTAAAGTAAACTTCCCTGTTGAGCCGGGTGGTTGTTTTGTCTTGTAGTTGTTTGATTGATGTCTCATCAATTGTCTTTCCAATGCTATGCCCACCGATGCGGACCTAGCTCTACTGCAAATTGTTGTCATGTTCACCACTGCGAACCTTATACATCTGCCGATGCAGATTCTTACTCTGCTTCAAATTGCTGAACTACGCCCACAAACACGGACCCTACTCTGCTTCGAATTGTTGAACTGTGTCCACAAACGCGAACCCTACTTTGCTGTCATTATTGTCATGTTCACAAACATGAATCTTGTTTTGCTTTCAAACTGTTGAATTATGCCTACAAACGCGGACCCTACCCTGTTTTCATTTTCACAAATACGAGCCCTATATATCCACCGACGTGGATTATATGGTTCTTCAAAGATGTCGTGTCCACAGGAGCGGACCCTATATATCCGCCGACGCGGAATATATGCTTCTTAGATTGAAGTCACGCCCCAGACACGGACCTTACACTGTTGTCATTGCCGTCATGTTCACCACTGCGAACCCTATATATCCACCGATATGGATCCTATACTTGTCAAATGATGTCATGTCCACAGACGCGGACCCTATATATCCACCGACATGGATCCTATGCTTGTCAAATGATGTCATGTCCACAGACGCGGACCCTATATATCCACCGACATGGATCCTATGCTTGTCAAATGATGTCATGTCCATAGACGCGGACCCTATATATCCACCGACATGGATCCTATGCCTGTCAAATGATGTCATGTCCACAGACGCGGACCCTATATATCCACCGACATGGATCCTATGCCTGTCAAATGACTCAAATGATGTCATGTCCACAGATGCGGACCCTATATATCCACTGACATGGATCCTATGCTTGTCAAATGATGTCATGTCCACAGACGCGTACCCTATATATCCACCGAAATGGATTCTATGCTTCTCAAAATGATGTATGTTGTTTTGCAAGGGTTGTTAGGTATACTCGGTACCTGTGTAAACCTACAATCAAAGAAAGTTCATGAGCTTTCTAGTGGAGGTCGACTTGCGTATTTGTTATTTTGAACTCTGCTGCTATATCTTGTATAATTGTCCCCTTGTCATGTTGTTTCTTCATAGGGTTGTCTACCCTTCGGGCCGTATACCCTGCAAGCAAAAGTAAAGTATAGCAAAGAAAACTTGAATGCTTATCATTGTTAGGTCGGGCTGCATATCCTGCAAGGAAAAGTAAAGTAATGTGCGACAAATAGAATACTTTTGTTAAATCATGCAATGCACTAAGAAGGCTATTGTGTTGCTCTTATAAGGACCTTCTTGAAATTTTTGAAGGGATCTCAAAAATTTCTGCCCCAGTGTTAAGTTTGCGTGTTTTGGAATTTTTCAGAGGATCCTAAAAAATTCTGCCCCAGTTAATTGTTCATGACAGATCACTGAGAGAATGTGGTTGTATGGTACTGAACACCAAATGTATTGTCTAGAAATCTGTACTCGTCCTTTAGTGTGACGATTGGGTGTGTTGATGACTATGAGTATGTAGATACTTGGATACTCAGACTGAGGTTTGATATTTGGATTTTTCCAGATTTGGAGATTGTCGAAAGTTGTATTTGTCTTAGGTTGTGCTTTCGCAAGTAATGGAGCTATCTTTAATGGATAGGCCTTTTTAGAAAGTGTGTTTGTGGTTTGGGAGTTGGATTTTCTCTTTGTTGGTCTTTGTTGTACCATTGTCTTGCTTTGGTCACTCAGATTCTGAGCTTTGTATTTCAGTGTCGGACGTCTTGTGGTGTCATTGTATTAATCGTGTAAGTGATAAGTGTAGATCTTATTGGATCGAATTTAGGAATGAGTATCCAGGGAGTAGTTTGTTTGTTGGATGCAATATCTTTTTGCCAAGCTAAAAGAGTAAAGGCGTGAGGTTTTGTCATTTTGGTCTTTTGGCCAAGCTAAAAGAGTAAAGGCATGAGGTTTTGTCATTTTGGTCTATCCTTGATTGTGTTGAGCCCGCTGAGGGTGTTGTTGAAAGTCTTGACAGATGTGAGGTTGTTTATTGTGTAAGTTGGGTGTAGTGTGAGGTTGTGAGCTCGGTCGTATAGTGATATGATTTCTTTGTTGTGACTCTCATGTGAATCGTATGGAAATGGAATTTTCTGAATGCTCTTGGTGTCATATACGCTGGTGGTCCAAAGGACTTTGTTGCAGAGGAAGGTGTTTTCAGCTTGGATTTCCATTTCGGCTTCCTAAATGCAAATTCTTGACCAACTTCGGTGTTCAAGTACGAAGCAACCGTAACAAAGCATGTAAATGTACAAAACTGTGTGGGCACATTTAACAAAGGCTTGAAGCAATAATGACACATAAGCTTAAGAGAATGCCTAGACCGTAGATGATGAAATAGCGCTTGAATTTGGAGGTTATGATAGAATGCACATGTATCATAAGAGATTGTCTAAGTGCTTTATGTAGCAGTCAAGTCAAGGATTTTGATCAAACGACCGATGCTTGTTCAAGCGGGAGATGAGGAGTTGGTGTCAATGCAAAGTGGTAAAGATGTTGTGTAAGGAATAGACTGTGTTGTGCGACATAAAATATCTTTTGCCTTGGTATTCGACTTAACCCAACCTTTGGATAATAGGTTTTGAGTTCGGTAGTGAGTTAGAGATAGTTTGGACATGTGAATGATTTTAGATATTAGAATTTGAGTGTAGAGTAGGGAGATGAGATGCCTGCCCAAGGAGGAGATAGGATTTGAGAAGATATTTCTTTGGAGTTCTAGAGCAACACACAAATTCCATACAATGCGCACATATCAAATAAGAAATGCATCCTACAATGCAAAAGACAATTTTACGCACGATGATTTTGGGAAGCGCTCTGTACCACATGTATCATTTCATTTGCTATAAAATGCGGAGTCTAAAAGAGAATTTGAATTTATCAAACATTGGTCTTCATTACAATGGTTGATATTGAAACAATGTAAGAGAAGGAAAAACTAGACACTGCTAGGAAATCAGATCATGGCCTGAGAGAGCACTCTTCATGTTGATCCATCCTCAGAAGATTCATCTGAGGGATTTTAGCAGCCAAGTCAAATGTTCTATTGGCCGTGATCTTTTAGGAAAGATGAGGGAATGAGAGAAAGGGGAATGAAAATGCCTAAATTTTGGTTGTAAGCAAACGATTAACGTGCGGCACGAGCATTTGAAAACAATGCAGTACGTGTCGTTGTGGGTTGAGAACTCTTTAGACAGTTTAGACGGATGTTGCTAATGGACCTTTGACATGCCAAGGATGTCAAGCCTTTATATATTGCTTAAAGAGTAAATGTGCGTTATGCATCATCCCGTCTATCAAGTGGTTATTTCTGCTTCAAATTGGACCTTTTAATGCCTCTTTGTTTACCATTTAATGCCTTCGAATAGCATTGAATACAGAATGATTCTGATTATTTAAGAAATAAACGGTCGTTTCTAACTCAATTTGGGCTTTTGACGCCTCATCGGTTACTTTCGTGCCTTTGAATGGCATTGAATACAGAATAACTTTGATTGTTTAAGCAATCATTTCTGATTCAATTCGGGATTTTGACGCCTCTTGGGTAACCTTTAGGCCTTTGAATGGCATTGAATACAGAGTGCCTCTGATTGTTTAAGTAATCATTTCTTATTCAATTCGGGCTTTTGACGCCTCTCGGAAAACTCTTGTGCCTTTGAATGACATTTAATACAGAGTAACTCCGACCGTGTAGGAATAAACAATCATTTCTGACTCACTTTGGGCTTTTAAAGCCTCTTAGGTAACCTTTGTGTCTTTGAATAGCATTGAATGCAGAACAATGTTAATAAATAGTCTATATTTACACGTCTAATCCTTTAAGTAAATGCAAATAAATCATGTCCAACGCTCCTTGGGGTTAAAAACCCGTTCAGATCGTTTGAACAAGTTGGCCTATCGGACTTGAGAACAAATCGACTAATGATATGTCATGATGCATGATTTCTAGTGCCGCTGCTAAGGAATGGTTGGCTAGACCGGGTTTTATTATCCTCCCAAGCGGACGACTCGGGAGAGGGAACATCTCGGATCAAATAGATTCCAAGTCGTTCGCCCTAAAGGAGTTTTTTGTGAGGGAAGAGGTGGTTGTAACTACCGTGTTTTCAACGCACGATTTAGAAAGTTGCCAGGAGTGGCGGAAGATATGTGTGACATGCACTAGTTTAAAAAAAATGCACAAGTTTTTGAAAAAAATGCATATATTTTGTAAAATGATGCACATATATTGAAGTATTTTGTAAAATGATTTTAGAAGGATAAGAACAAAACAAACGCGTTGGTTTTGAAAGATAGGATTCATATAAACAAGACAATATTCAAAATCACGAAAAAGAAAAGATGCACACATTAAAATGTATTACCAACTTTTAAAAGAGGGAAAGACAAATCAAACAAGTGAATTTCGAAAAGTAGCTAATAGAGTTAGGCGATATATTTTCAAAAATGTGAAAAGAATTATGAAGTGAAACCTGTTTTAAGAAAAAGATTTGACAAATTTATGGAAATGGTGCACATATCGAAATATTTTTAAAAATAAATTTTAAAAGGGGGAAAGAAACAAGTTAATTCCGGAAAATAGGTTGAAATTTTCGAAAAAAGGCAAAAGAATTATGAAGAAACTGTTTTAAAGAAAAAGATTTAGAAGATCCGAAAATAACTGAAGTTTAGGATATGTTGTGTTATCCTAAATGAACCTTCTAAGAGTGGGTTAGTCTAGACAAGGATATAGTTCCTCTGGCGGACAACCAAAGGGTGGGATCGTTTGAAGGGGTTGGTTGTACTACGGACCAACTATACTCGAAACGTCCCTCCTAAAGGGTTTTTTTGAGAGTGAAATGGCCATGAGATCCACGTAACCGTTTATAGTGTGTGCAAGTGTAAAAAAAAAACTTTTCAGGAGTGGAGGAAGTGACAATGAAAAATAATAAAGACAATACAATTAAGCAATTAAGTGCCAAAATTCAAAAATTTAAAAATTCAAAAAATAAACCTTAGTGCTGAAAAAAAGAAAAAGAAGAAAAGTTAGTATTGAAATATATAGCAAGAAAATAAAGCAAGTAAAAGAATCCCAATTTAAAGTTCGTTATGGTTTGAACCTTGATATCCCTAGCGGAGTCGCCATTCTGTCGCACCCGATTTTGGACTCGACTCAAGGCGAGTCGGGTTTCAGATTTGACTGGGTGAACTCGTTTGAGTTTAGGTTTTGGAGTCGCTACCTAATAAATTTTCTAGGTGTATTAGATCACCTATTTTATTTCTAGCCAATTTTAACAATTATCTCCTAAACTTAGCCTTCGAACCAGAAATTCTATGTAAGAGGTTCAAGTAAACTTGAGAGGAAGGGGTTAGGCACCTCTCGAGCCCCACCAAATGTGGTTACCGGCCAGACTGTAAAATTGGGATTCGAAGAAAATTGATTAAACTAACTAAGCAATAAAATGCTTGGATATTTAGACTATTATGCAAATACTAAATATTTATTTCTTCTAAAAGTCGAGCCTTGTGCCTTGCAAAACAAACAAACGAGTTAGTAGAAATTGAAAATAAAATTAATAGAATGAAATTTAAATAAATCCACAAGGCCCTGCTCCCCTGCCCATAGAAGCTGGCATAGCTGGGGCCTCCACAACTGGATTGTCACCACGATCCAAGACTCTTAGAGCCTGGAAAGCTCTAGCCCCAGGCTGGGCTGCTGCCTTCTACGCTGCTGCCCTATGCCGATTTTCCACATGAGGGTTCACCATTTCTGTAAAGGAATCAATGAAAAAGATTTAGCTTCCTAGAAGAAGACCGACGTAAGACTTGGAAATAAAGAAGGGAAACTTCCTAAATGCCTTTCTAGTCTCTCGTAGATAATTACGGACGTCATCATACGCGTCAACGAGATTCTACTAGACACTGTCTTAGTCTGGATATATACTAAATGGGGCTCTAATACAAACTCACATCACCTAGATTTACGGCTAGGCCGTAGGGGCACCCGACATCCCCTAGACCCGTTGGGCGAACCCTTTTTCAGAAATTTCATCAACCCAACACAAAATAGGCTTGAAATAAGATACAAGACTCGAAAAATATGACATTCTAATATATATGTTGTAAAAAAGAGATTTCAGCTGTCTACCGATTGTACTAGGTTTAGGGTTATCCAGACAGACATCTAAGAATACAAACAAAGTATATACATCTCCTGAAGGGAGAAAAATACAACTGAGATGACAACTATTAAATTGGTGGCCATCCTGAACAACGGCTGGCTTACTTTGACAGCTGAAGTCGTCCTCGCTCCTCAATCTCGTTGGCAAACTCAATCCTGGAGCGAACTAGCCGAAACGAAATAAATCGATAAAAAACTTACAGAGGGTGAGTCAAAAGGACTCAGTAAGTGGGGGCTGGCTAACCACCCCGTAGAGATAGATGTGCTAGCCAGGGAGAAAAAAATAGATAAATCTAACTTACCTTATTTCAACTACAAAAAAGGTGGACCATATAATAACAGGAAACACGTAAGAAACCATAAACTTATAAACCATCAAAAATAGTATAAGCAACTAGAAAATACAAACAACTAGCGACATAAGATAAGCAGAAAAAAATAGAAAACCCGAAACACATCAACAACTAGAAATACATGACACATACACAAAACATCGTGTTAGAGTCACACAATGCACAGCAGCCGGTGCAATGAAATATAATGAATACAATATGATGCACAGGGGTCACATGTGCCCAATGAATGGAGCGTACATCTCCTACTCCGGGGCAGAATCTTTTTACTCTAAGTATGATGCAAGGACCGGAATCCTCCTATTCTGGGGCAGAATCCTCCTACCCTTAATATGATGCAACGAGCGAATCCTCCTGCTCCTAGGGCGGAATTTTCCTGCACCCGATATAGTGTGGAATAGCGAGGCCGAATACTCGTGCTCCCATGCCAATGCTTAGCCATGAAGATGTGGTATGCAATGCCACACAATTTAAATTATCACCCAGTAAGCAATTCTTACGACCCTGTATGCATTTCCAACCTAGCAGGATACTTCTATCATCCAATTTCTTTTCATAATCATACATGAACTTCCTTTCTCAATTCAATACTAGGCTTATAGTTCAACAATAGGTATTCCTAACTATAATAGAGCTTCTATTCTCAATATAACACTCATGCATCGTAGGTTAACAATTCTAAGTTCATATGCCGAAAAAAATAATTCTATTCCTTAATGTTCTTTTCATAACCTTAGGTTTAGAGCTCCTCAATTAATATTCATAGCAACATAACTCTCTTATCCTTAACTCGACAGTAAATACATAACATTCTGATACCAACTACCCAATAAATAGAACACACACCATGCTCACAACTAGAGTATCATACTCCTAATTACATACTAAGAAAAGAACAACACTTAAAAACCTAATAAACAGTTAACACCAAGCTTCGGCGTAGTAAGTACGCCTCTTTGGCAACTATGCACGTGAAGAATATGTGCGTAGAATATCCATAAAAGCCGAATGGCGTCAAAGAAAGGATGAAAGTATTTACCTTTTAAACTCAAGCCAAATCGACTTCTGAACGAACTCCTTTCCTTCCCGACGCCACCCAGGACCAATTTCCTCTTAGCCAAAGAAGAGAATTTTCATAAATAAGAGCACACAATTTGATTCCTTAGCTACTCGTAAGAGTTGGAAGGAAATTATGAAATGCCCCTGAGTCGGGCTTAACTGAAACCCAGAAATTTTATATTCAAAACTCCTCATCCTCTCGCGAGTTCAAATATTCTATTAGATTATATTTCCGAATTCATTTCTCATAAATTCTCCAATTTCTAAAGTTAGGGTTCTAATCCATTTCTTTCCAAGCTAAATTCATGGGATTCTAACTCAAAATTCATGAATTAACGAAATTATTTAGCTTGGAATTCGTACCTGATGATATCCTATGATTTGGTACATTAAATTTTGTTTAGAACCACTTGGAAACACGTGGAATCTGATATGGAATAATATAAGCCGAACAAGGCAATTTTATACCCAGACACTGGCGTGTTTGCGCTACCTACGTGCCCACGCGCCACCCCTTTTTCACGGTCATGCTCCTAAGTGCGTGATTGCACTTGGAAGAAAAAACAAGCGTGCACGTTCCCCCATGCGCGCGATAGCGCAGGTTGCATCAGAAGGTGCAGAATTCTGCACCTGCACTTGCTGGTGCTGCGATTTGGGTCTGAATGTGACCTTACAAAGCTCGGAATTACCTCAAATTTTTTACACAAGTCATAAAACACTTGTTTGACATGATCGCGAAGACGGATCCTAAATCGGTTCTCTAGAACCCAAGTTGTGAGTCCTACTGGAAGAGGCCGATTTCTTGACTTTTGGGACATTATTGAAAGTTCCCATAGGTACAAATGACCATACAAACCTAATGCAACCTACCAAGGCGGATCAACAATATAAGAGACCTAAAGCCAAACTTAATATGGTATCATATTTTTTTTAGTAACATTCATATACATTTTAATTTAAAGTTTACTTTTTGTAATTCTTTAGCAATACAATTTTTTAATTAATACTTTGAAATATATTTTTAATATGGATAAATAGACACAATCATGATATTGGTAATGTGAAAATATTCTTTTCAATATTTTTTAAGTTTTTTTATCTTAAAAAAATATCTAAGTTTTTCATGAAAAAATGGTCTTTATTTTAGAACTCTAGACTACACTCATATGTGTTAATAAGATTTTTGACAACAAAATCAATGTAGTGTATTAGAATAAATATCTGGTATTTTTTTCATTTCAAAGAAACTTTATTAATATAAATAAACTATAGCAAAATTTTTGGGGCCTTAATGCTCGGAGGCCTAAAGCGAAAGCTTTAGTAGCCTTACCCTTGAGCCACCCATGCAACCTTTGAGTCTTAAATCAGAGCTCATTTCCTCAAGTAGAGCTAGGAAACCTCATTTAGGCTTTATCAACAACTGAATCAAAAATTTTCTCAGTGAACCTACCAAACAAGGTCCGAATCAGCTCAAATTTTTGCAGATAAGTCTTAGTGGGCCTTATAAAGCTATTAAGACTGTCGGCACATCAACCGGAGTCCTAACTCCCAAAACGACTGATCCAGGTCGTTTCATATTAGATGCATTTGCCTAAACCTCAATTCTTTCAACTTTTATGTACCAACGTTTCGATGCAATTTAGAAACGTACAA
Organism: Petunia axillaris subsp. axillaris; assembly: GCA_029990575.1. Classification (NCBI taxonomy): domain Eukaryota; kingdom Viridiplantae; phylum Streptophyta; class Magnoliopsida; order Solanales; family Solanaceae; genus Petunia; species Petunia axillaris. Next base: position 125,536,186 of record JARKNS010000008.1, on the reverse strand, counting down.
AGTTATCATTTGTACGTATATTAATCAATTCTACCAATTCACCTTTTATGTAAATTAAAATGATAATTTTAAAACTTCATAGCAATGGGTGGAGTGTTAAAACGATGACCCTATCTTTCACCTTTCTCTATATTAGTTTTAATACTAAACTAATATCACGTCAATCACTCTATATTTTCCCATTTTCCACTCAAACATTTACTAACAATGGGGAAAGGCATAGCTAAGAAACTTTTAAAAACAACTTACCAATGTGAGGTTGATGGTTGAAAATTGGGATTCAAGGAGCCACTACCGCTCGAACAACATGTCAACAAGCAGCATGACAATTTGATTTTGGAGAAAATGGTTGATGAAGCGAAGCTTCAAGTCCACCTAAGTCGCTATCCACTATGCGACGGGGATAGTACTAATAAAATTACTAAGGTGGCAGAACAGGTTTATAGGCCTAAGGCAAAAAAGACAGGACATAAAGGGACGAAGAAGGTGGACACTGAGTGAGAGGATTTGGTATTTTTTTTTTAATTTTTGGGTTATTTTAGCTTTTAATTTTGTGGTTATGCGCTTTCCATTTTCGGTCCTTAGTTGTTTTGGGGGTTTGAAGTTTTAACTTGACTGATTCCCTGTATTGTTGATGTTGACAATGGCTTTTATTGCTGCTATGCTTAAATTTCACTTTGTTATTTTGGTTGTTCCTATGCCTTTTTTAAATTTGTGCCATTAGCTTGGGGCTCTAAGTTCTCCGTGTTTATAGTCTATTGTATGGATTGGATGATGCCTTTCGAAACCAAGTTGACATCCTTGCTATTGTAAAAATAATAATAAAAAAATATCTCAAAAAGGAAAACTAAAATATAACAAATATTTTGTCTAGATTCTTCCTACCACAACGTTAATTAGTCAAAGGTCTATTATGGCCGTTTGTAATTAACTATTCCTACCGTCGGTCAATGCATTGATAAATTTTAATGTTGTGATTTGCATCTTTATACTACTTATTTTTGAACGTTGACTACTCTTATATATATTGAAGCTTGTTTCTTCTTCCAAGAGATAAGAAAACCAATAGAAAAGACAAGCTACCAAAATACTTATATTCTTCTCTTCCATCACTTTACTGGGTTTCACTTTTTCTTTGAGATTCTTTGTGTTCCTCCTCCTAGTTTGAAAACTACAAGAGTTTGTTGAATTCTGGGAGATACACCAATATTGGTGAAATATCTTTAAGGACGGTATCTTTGATACGCCTCAAGCTATCAAGAATTTTTGTGTTTCATCCAATTTTTCCAATAATCTTAAGAATATTAGAATTTTTCTATCATGGAATGCGGAAAGGAACACGACAATGTTGTTCCTCAAAACAATGAGGCTATTGTTACAAATGTTGATGGTGTTACTATCGGTGTTCCAATTGCGTCTGCACCAACTTTTCCAAACCATTCCTCGATGTGTCGAAAGTTGAAGTATCTGATGGTGAAAATTTTAGAAGATGGCATGAACGGATTTTTTTCTGTCCTTGACATGCACTCTTTTGCTTTTGCCCTCATGGATCAAAAACCCGATGAACCATCTTCTAAGAAATTGGAATCATGGGTTCACGCAAACAAGGTATGTAAACATACTATTTTAAGTAAGTTATTTGACGAATTGTTCGATGTCTATTGTTCTTATCAGGAGGCGAAGGAAAGATGGGATTCATTGGTTGCTAAGTACGAAGATGCTAGCAACCAAAATATTGTTATTGATAATTTTGACAAGTGGGAGATGAACGAGAACAAAGACATAAAAACACAAATCAACGAGTTTCACAAACTAGTTGAAGATCTCAAGGCGGAGAAAATTAATTTACTGGAGCAGTTTGTGGCCGGTATATTAATTGAAAAACTACTTTAATCTTGAAGTGACTACAAGTAAAATTTGAAACATAAACACAAATTGTTGTCACCTGCTGATTTGGTCATATCCTAAGTAAAACTTCTATCCAAAGTGAAAAATTGGGTGTTAGATAGTGGTACCACTAGGCATATTTGTGCAAATAAAAATGAATTTGCATCTTACACCCAAATTGAGGAAGGAGAAGAAGTTGTTTATCTTGGTGATTCCAGAACTACTCCAGTTCTAGGAAAAGGAAAAGTTCTTCTCAAACTCACATCTGGAAAAACTCTGGCCCTAAATGAGGTTTTACATGTTCCTAATATCCAAACCAATTTGGTTTCTGTGGGATTGTTAGGAAAATTTGGAACGAAGGTTTCATTTGAATCTGATAAGGTTGTATTAATTTTTTTTTTGTTTGCAAATGGTATTGTAACCATGGTGAATTTGTATAATGTTATGAATGAAAATATTGGTACTTCTGCTTATTTGATTGACTCTTTTGATTTATGGCATGCTAGACTTGGACTGTTAGTTTATCGTATATTAAGAAAATGCAATCTGAAGGTCTTATTTCTAATGTTGGTTATTCTAGTCTAGATAAATGTGAAATTTGTGTTGATGCTAAGCAAACTAAGAAATCACATATTTCGATTTATTCTAGAGAAACTAATTTATTAGACTTAATTCACACTGATTTAGGAGACTTGAAGCAAACAATGACTAGGGGTGGCAAGAGATATTATGTCAAATTTATTGATGATTATTCTAGATATACAAAAGTATATTTGTTGAGAAATAAAGATGATGCTTTTGATAACTTTCTAGTATACAACACTGAAGTAGAAATTCTATTGAGCAGGAAGATCAAAAGAGTTAGATATGATAGAGGTAGGGAATATATTTTACTTAATGATTACTGTGAAAAGGAAGACATAATACATGAAGTCAACCCTCCATACTCACCCGATCTAATGGGGTAGCAGAAAGAAAAAATAGGACTTTGAAAGAAATGATGAATTGTACGCTTGTTAGTTCTTCTACCCCTGCTAATCTTTGGGATGAAGTTATTTTGTCTGCTTTTCATTTGCAAAATAAAATACCTTATAAGAAAACTGGTACGACACCTTATGAATTGTGGAAAGGCTATCCACCTAACTTGAAATATTTAAAAGTGTAGGGGTGTCTTGCTAAGGTTATGCTACCTGAACCTAAGAAAAGAAAAATTAGGTTGAAAACTTCTGATTGTATGTTTATTGGTTATGCTGAAAATAGTTCTGCATATAGATTTCTTGTGATTAGAAGTGATGTGATTGAACGCAACACTATTGTTGAAACTAAAGATGCTGATTTTTTTGAGAATATTTTTCCTTTAAAGAGTGTTAATATTTCTTATGCCCCTATTACTCAAAATGAAAATGTTTTGCATAATCCTGTAGTTCAAACTGATTTTGAAAATAAGGATTTGAGGAGAAGTAAGAGAAAAAAAATTGAAAAATCTTTTGGTAAACTTATCTTGTTGAAAATGATCCTAGAACATTTTCTGAAACGATATCTTCTCCTGATGCATCTTATAGGAAATAAGCTATTGACTCTGAAATAAATTTTATTTTACAAAATAATACTTGGGAGCTAGTTGATTTATCTCTGGGAGCTAACCCCATTGGTTGTAAATGGATTGTCAGAAAGATATACCTTCCTGATGGTTCTATTGATAAATATAATGCAAGACTTGTTGCTACAGATTTTACTAAAAAAAAAAAAGTTGATTATTTTGATACTTATGCTTCTGTAACAAGAATTTCTTCTATTCGTATTTTAATTGCTTTGGCATCCATACATAAATTATTTATTCACCAAATGGATGTTAAAACTACATTTTTAAATGGTGAGTTAAAGGAGGAAATTTTTATGGAGCAACCTGAGGTTGTGTAGTGACTGGGCAAGAAAATAAAGTTTGCAAATTAATAAAGTCACCATATGGTTTAAAACAAGCTCCCAAGCAATGACATGAGAAATTTGATGAAGTTTTATTAAATAATGGTTTTACGTCTATTGAAGATGATAAATGTGTTTATACAAAACTTGTTAATGATGTTTGTGTGATTATATGCCTTTATGTGGATGACATGCTTATATTTGGTTTCAAACTTGATGTAGTAATTGAAATCAAAAGTTTATTATCTTCTAATTTTGATATGAAAGATATGTGAGAAGCTTGTGTCATTTTAGGCCTGAAAATTATTAGAGATAGTGATGGTTTGATTTTAACTCAAAAACATTACGTAGAGAAAATTCTTAAGAAATTTGACTATTTTGATTTGGTACCTGCGAGCACTCCTTTTGATGCGAAATTTCGATTAAAGAAGAATCGTGGGGAAGCTGTTTCTCAAAAGAGGTATGCTCAAATTATTGTAGTCTAATGCGTTTGATGAATATTAGACCTGATATAGCTTATGTTGTGTGTAGATTGAGTAGATATACTCATAATCCTAATAGTGATAATCGGAATGCATTGATAATAATTATGAAATATTTGAGAGGTAACATGGAATATGGTATTAAATTTAGTGAATTTTCCTCTGTATTAGAGTGATACTGTGATGCTAACTGGATCTATAATTCAGATGAGGTAATCTAAGGCTGTCCACCGGCCCGGTTCGGTCTGGCGTAAAATAAGAAAAAAATCCGTTACCGGTCCGATCTAATTGTGCAAATGCACCAATGCCGTGTCGGAACCGGTGCCGGCAAAGGGGAACTGGTCTGGTGCCAGCTCGACCCGGTCCGGTACCGGTTCTGCTTCGTATATATATATATATATATATATATATATATATATATATATATATATATATATATATATATATATATATTTACTTAATTTTTTGATTCTTTGAAATAGATTAAAAAAATTATCGTAGACAAAATAAACAACACAAAAACATATTTTATTCAACAATACGAAAATACATTATGTTGGAAATACATAATTAAAGACTTAAAGTGACATACTAGAAAATAAAAACTAGAAAATCGACTAGAAACTAGAAAAATACATAAATCTTCAACGACTCAATTGTCGCGCTCGCACAGATATATTTCACCACCACGAGCGGCCCATTCGGGGCTATGGTGGGTTTGCAAATGAGTCCTAAACTTCCATGTCCCTCCATGATTTGCTCTATTTTGATAAATCCAAGTTCTCTTACAAAAAGAGTACACTGAGCAGTGCCAGTATTATGATTTTTCGTGATAAATTTCCAAACTTCGGATCTTGCAGTTCTTGGGTTGGAGGGACCTTCAACAGTAGCACCTTGAGCTTGAGTAGGATTATTTGCAGTCATTTTGATAAAAAATTTAGAAAATAAATTTTTTTAGAGAGAAATGAATATAAAATATTGAATTGTGATTAATTTGATGAAATATGGGAGTAGTTATAGGAAAAATAGGTGGGGGAAGGGGGGGGGGGGGGGAAGGGAGGGCTGTTGGGGGCGTTTATTGGGATGGGGGGAAGGGTGTGGAAAAATAGTCGTTTATTGCCGTTGCCAGCTGCTATTTTTCATAAGGGGGAGCTGAAAATTTTTGTTGGGCTGGTCCGGCCTATTTGGACGATTTTTATTGTTATCTTTTTTTTTTTTAATTTAAAAGTAGTTTTTGATTTTTAAATTAAGTATATGACAAAATAAAAATAAATAAATACTTATAAATTGATAGCAAGGCCTATAACTTGTTATTTTTTATGTAGTTATACTACCTGTATTTAGTATTTAGTATTTAAGTATTGAATTGCAAAAAAGATATAACAAAGGATAATTGAGAATATATAAAGAATGATAACTTAATAGCAAGACATAACACTTGTTATTTTTTTTTCAAAATAAAATACTAAGTATTAAGTATTTAGTATTTACTATTTAGTGTTTAGTATTTAGTATTTAAGTATTGAATTGAAAAAAAGATATAACAAAGGATAATTGAGAATATATAAAGAATGATAACTTAATAGCAAGACATAACACTTGTTATTTTTTTCAAAATAAAATGCTAAGTATTAAGTATTTTAGTATTTACTATTTCGTATTTACTAGTTAGTATTTAAGTATTGAATTGCAAAAAGGTATAACAAAGGATAATTGAGAATATAACAAAGAATGATAACTTAATAGCAAGGCGTAACGCATTTTATTGAATAATTTTTGTTTTTTTTTTTGCAAAGTACATACTAAATAGATATTAAATTGCAAAACTACATATTAATAGAAAAAATTCTCAATTTTTGAATAATTTCTTCTGGCACCTCAGGAGGAACCGGTGGCAAAGATTCATCTTCTTCATAATCATTTTCATTTTCCACACTTCCACCACCTGATAAGATTTTGGTTGAATATGCTGCATCTGCTTCTTCATTTTCTTCAGCAAATCCAAAATTTCTTCGCTCCGATCTAATCCAATCTCTGAATAATACGGCAGTCTCCATTGCTTCTTCCTTCAATGAATGTCTATGATCTCAAATTTGTAATCTTCCTTGGCTAAACGCGCTTTCTGAAGCAACTGATGATGCTTGAATTGTTAGAATATCCCGCACCATTTTTTCTAAAACTGAAAACTGTGCTTATTAATCCTTCCAAAGTTGTAGTAGTTGATCGCTTCCAAAATACTCAATTTTCTTGCACCCATGAAGTAAATAAACATCAAGCTCGTTGAACCATCCGCTACTCGATTGCCTGCTAGAAAGCCTTTGATTAAGGCTGGAAAAACTTCCCAATCCGGCTGCAGCTCTTTTACTCGCCTGCGTTGAACTTGATCCAGCTCCACTTGGAACAACATTATCAGCTGCACTCCTATACCTTTCATAAATCCGTTGGCAATCTACAATTACCTGCGTACAAGCTGTTTCTACACTTGGTGTTTCTTCATCAGTAATTTCCAAACTCCGATAAATTTCTCTAATAAGCATTTCAATATTAAACCGTTTATAATAGGGATGTAATACAGAAGCAATGCAATAAAGTGGTGGAATCAGAAAAAAATATTCTTTAAATTTTTCAATCATTACTTCTATGGTTTTTTTATAACCAGGCATTAATTTATATTCGTTGAGTAATTCTGCTACTCCAGCTATAAAATACAACATGGTAGTAACTGTAGGATAATATTGACCGAAAAATTCTTTAGTAGTATAAAAAAACTTTTCTAAAAATATAAGAAGACTCTCAACAAGTTTCTAATCAGATTCTTCTAGGTGATACTCTACAGCCACTTTGCCATTAAAATAACTAGTTATAGCCGCTCGTAAAGTGTAAGCAACAGACAAAGAGTCATATACAGTGTTCCACCTAGTTGAAACTTTCTTAGGAACTCTTCTAGGCTGCAAACCTTCTTTCATACACTCTACCTTAAAGTCCCTCCATCTATCCGCTTTTTTAGATTTAAAAATATAACTAATTGCGAGTCTAACTTTCACAATAGTAGGATCAAATAACTGAAGGCCATCTTTTACAACTAACTTATATATATGAAATGCACATCTAACATGAAACAATTCTTCAAAATGGGGATGCAATGAGGGTCTTAACTCACCAATAGCATAATCATTGTTTGCAGCATTATCAAGAGTTATATTTAAAATTTTGTCACTAATAAGATATGCCTTACAATATAAGTTATTTCTCTCTTAATAAATGTTCCTGTGTGTGGTTCATCGACAACGCTATATGCTAAAATTCTTTTTTTCATTACCCAGTTAGGATCTATCCAATGACAAGTAAGTGTTAAATAGTCATACCCATTAACACCACGACCCAAATCAGTAGTAAGACAAATTCTACAATCAAAGTGATAAAATATATATCGTAAATACTATCTATATTCATTTTTAAATTTTTAGTTTTTGGAAAATCTTGAAAAGATGGATTATATACGGTTTGAATATAACGAACAAAACTTTGACAAGAAGCAAATATAAAAGGTAAGCACTCTACCACAATCATTTTTGTCATTTGTTCCCTATCTTTCTTCTTATCATAATGCATAAGCTCCCCGTCACTGGGTTAATTTCATGTTGAACTCCACTACCTTGAGATGGAGCCATTCTGTTCCCTGATCGAATGCCACCCGACCTCTTTTCCCAATCATCCTCATGATGGTTTTCTAATTGTGTTCTCAACTTTCCTGTCCCACCATGATGCTTGCCGGTTTTAAAATCCCAAACTTTTTTACAAAGATTACATTTAGCGGTCTGAGTCGGAACATTTTTAGTCATAAATTTCCACACATCTAATTTTTCCGATTGTACAGCTGGTTCTCTACTAGGAGGCATAGGTGGTAATTCAGATTCAGTTTCTTCAGGTTCACCATGAAATTGACTAGTAGGTGTTTCATCATCTAAATTAACTCCTTCGGTATTTTCTTGATATCGTGCCTCTAATATATCATTATCTAGTGGTACCTCAAAATCTACATCATGATAAAATTGTGTGTCATCTTCCTGAGTAAAATCATCTAGATGAGAAGGAGCGCTAGAACTACCAATTGGTCTTTTACCTAAAGTACGACTACGTCTATCACACCCCTCGGTTAGTAGCACGTGATCTACGACCGCTACCCGTACGCCCAGTAATTGCTCTCCACACTCTAGACATTATTATAAGTAAAGCAAACCAATAAATTTCTAAAATATGCTAAAAACAATATTGCACAAAAACTAAGATAGATAATAAGATGTAAGAACGAGTTTACTTGATGTCGCAAACTTAGAACGTAGAACTTAGAAGTGAAAGTTGAAACTTGACCGGAACTGCACCAAACAATTTTCCACTTCACTCCAAATATTTATTGTAATGAAATTTAGAACTTAAACCCTTTCTGCGAGAGCAATATTGAATTATTTAGCAAATAGCCTTTGTAGAAATAAGAGAGATTGAGAGAGAATATTAGAGAAATTATGAATAAATTGTGGTATTTATAGAAAAAATAGGTTGGGGGTATGGGGGCGCCTAGGGGGTGGGGGAGCAAAAAAGAGCCGTTTTTGGCCGTTGGCCAACGGTTATGGGTGACAAGAGCCGTTGCCAACGGCTATTTTTGCACCAGCCCAACAGATTTTTTTTTCCGGTCTGATTCCGGTCCAATTTAATCTGGTTTGGCCGGTTCAGAAATGGGCTGACGTGTCGTGATACGGACCGTTTCCTTTTTTTTTTTTAATTTGGTTCGGTTTGCACCGGTCCGAATCGGACCGCTGGACAACCTTAGTAAAATCCACTAATGGCTATGTGTTCACCCTTGGTGGGGGTGCAATAACTTGAAAATCAGCCAAATAAAGCTTGATTATTAAATCAATTTTAGAATATGAGTTTGTGGCTTTGGAATTGACTGCTAATGAGGCTGAGTGGTTGAAAAACTTCTTAGCAAGTATTCTAATTGGAATAAAACCAATACTTTCTGTGTCTACGTATTGTGGTTGCCGATCAACATTTGATTTAGTAAAGAATAAATCTTATAATGACAAAAATAGACACATTCGTAGAAGACATAAAGTGATAAAGTATATGCTGAGAGATGAAATTATTTCCATAGATTATACGAAGTCGGAATTGAATTTTGCTGTTCTCTGACTAAACCTTTGCAAAGGAAAGTGATTTTAGAAACATCAAGGGGAATGAGACTTATAAATTTAAACAATGATGGTAATCCAACCTATGTGATTGGAGATCCTATGAAGTAGTTTCATATGGGTATAACAACTCATTAGTTGACTCAACGTGCACTATTAAATTTATGTCCCTTCTTATGGTGTGTGAAAATAGTGCAACTCTGCAAGGTAAAGTTAGGCTGAGTTTTTTTACTCTTAATCCAATTTATATCCTTTATAGGTGGTGTATTGCTCTGCAGAATACACTTGATGATTGGACCTATATAAGTGTGGAGTGGGGCTGCTCCTATGAAATTCTAACAAAATTTTTAGAGTACTCATGAATACCAGGCACTGCGCATGACCTATTTGTACAAAACCGGGACGAACAACAAAGTGGGAGTATAATGTGATAGATAAGATCTTGTTCTTACAAAATAATTTTTGGTTCATAGAATTTTTTAACTTCACCAATTATTCTGTAAGTTTAATCTTATTTAATCTAGTTCTGGTTCATAGTCTACGGACACTAGAAACGATGCGTTATACTTATTCTTGGAAACCCAGAAAACCTTTGGTATGTTCATTTTTCTGTTTACTTTCCTCATTGATGCCTGGATTAGGTTTAGCATGTTGGCCCTGTAGTCTTGCCACGTAAGTTGAACCTGATGTGACATCCTCATCCTCAGCCTCTTCTTTCCTCAGCTTCCTTGATCTATTCACACTTGATAGTATTAACAATCCCCATGCAACAGGGCAATAGTAGCATGTGCACGCACCATTGGGCTTTTTATTTCTCCATGGTTGCTGATAAGTACTCCCTTCGTTCCACTTTAGATGAACCTATTTGCTTTTGCACGGAGTTTAATAAAGAGGGAAGACTTTTGAAATTTGTGGTCTAAAATAAGTTATAGACATTTGTGTGGCTATAAATCATCTAGGGATGAGTAAAAGTGAATATTTTTTTCCAAATTTAGAAAGAGGTCATTCTTTTTGAAACAAACTAAAAAGGAAATAGGTTCATTCTTTTTGAAACGAAGGGAGTACAATATATTCATGTCTATGCGGTTTTCGCTCTAGTGGAAGTGTTCGTTCTTCCATAGTAAAATTTGGTGAAATTCAAATATGGTGAAATTTAGTTTTTTCTCTGCAGCTAGATTCAAACCTTTAATCATATTACTATAAAAGCATGTCCTCCAAAAGACAAAAGTCATTTTACTAACTTGCCCCTCAGAAACCTAAAAATTACCAAACTTAAAACACAAGCCTACTTCGCCAAAACTAAGAGACGGTAGATTTGTTGAAGGGATGTAATCCTTCACATTAGCTGAAACGATGCAACTTTATCACTGACTAGATGCTTTACACTAGGTATTAAAGCAACAAGTTAATTTTAAACAACCAACTTTGCTTCAAACCTCTGCTTTGGCCAACCTAATAGTGACAAACAACTCTCTTCATTAGTATTAACTCATAATAGAAAACACGTTGCCGAAGACCTAATAGTCGGAGGAAAAGTGGCAACTTCGTTTCTGAATTTCGCATGATGACAAATCTCGGATTACTACTTATGGATTTGCAAGATATATAGTTGCATCTTTGTGGTTACATGCGACTACCATAAATGCATTAATATCGTGAAGAAGATGACGCTTTATCCTTAAGAAGAAATAGCAAATTACCTTTTCAAGATTATTTTGATTGGTGTACAAGGTCGTATTAGTTATGTTCGTCCGTAGTTCAATAATCAAGAACTTTGTACAATATCAATTAAAATATTGAGGTACCGGTTAAATAGCCTATTTTAGCAACCATATGTTTCATTTATTTGATTATGCATTGTTTTGCTCCTACATAATTCTTCTTGGTTGATTAGATTGTTTAGAAGGAACCAGCTGTGTCCCTATGTCGCGAAATATGCAATATGTTTGTCATTGTGGAAGGCCTTATTTCTAAAGTGCACTAAATTCACGTTGGGGTTGTGCCACAATTCTTTCTTCTAAAATCATTTTCTGAACTGGAAAATTAGTTGTATTTTAAGATGAATGCTTTTCTTGGTTGAATAAGAAAAAGTAGCCACAGTCACTTCATTCATAATTTTATGTTATTGTGGTTTAGCAAGGTAATCCTCTTTGTATCTTTAAGAAAAAGTTGTCACAGTTAGTAATGTACAAAGCACAAAACTAGAGACTGGAGGTTATGGCTATTGAAAAGTTTTACAATTTCAAAGTTCATTTAATCATCTACATTATTATTAACGAAAATTTTATACTTTCTTCTTCAATGTAGTATTATTACTAATAGCTTTGTTTAAATACCGTTGACATTACTTTACAGCTAGGTACCACAAAATTTATAAACACGTGCAACGCATGTGCCGAGAAAATTGTTATGTTCTATCTAAACATGCACGCTAGGATGCTCTACATATACCTTATTTAGTTCTATCAATTGTTTATAACCATCTTATTGTTGCTTTAATTGCTTGCTTCCTGACTAAAGTGACAATATTTTATCACAATTTACGGTAAACCTCAATTGGAAGATGAGAGGAGTAAAAAAAATATCATGCGAACCCATTTGCCCTGTGACAGTGAAGCAGTACTATAGCTTTTGGAAGTCCAAGTGCGACTAATCTTTCAAAGTTTAACACTTTTGTGCGCTGATATGATATATGGTTTTTTATAACATTGATTTAATTGCCCTATGCTACAGTCTAACATGTATTTTCCGTAATTTTAATTTGGTAATTAACTCCTTGCTCCAATAAAATTGAAACTATTTTACACAAATTGTGTGCTGCATGACTCAGTACCCACGTGCAACGCACGTGCCGGGACACTAGTGTTCCTAATGTGTGCTCTTATCACTAGACTAAAAGTCTGGAGCCTTTCTTCCTACTTCTCTTGTTTGGCTGCAACGTTACTACACTTTTTCTTCTTTTCTTAGACTAAATTTCCATCATCCATAACCGTCACAAATAGTTGCTTGGTAGTCCTTCAACATCATCTCAAAAAATTAAGGAACCTCGGTATATGCACTTTAATGAGTATTCTAATGAAGGTGCGAATGCTAATTATCTTCCTTAAACTGCATTTCCATATTCATTATACTTTGATTAATCTGTTTGCCAAATCGCTGAACTTTGACGTGTCCTTTTGTTTCTTTCATGACCATTTTAATGATTTCACCTTTTGGCCTTCAGGTTATTTTGTTTGGTTGATGGTTAGGTGAAATATGCACAGTCACTTTTCTTAATTGATGGTTATTTTTTTTTGTCCCTTAGCTGTACTTAAAGTTGCAAAAAATTCAAGTTGATTGAAGTAATCTTGTTGATTAGCTTCGACAAATTTCTAGTTTGTCTTGCATACCCCACAAAGAAAACATATCTGCTCTGTCTTGGCTTTCTGATGCTTGTATTTTTCTTTATAGAAAATGATGCTTGCATGTGTTGTGCGAATAATTTGGAGACCATGCTGTGTAGTTGGTAGTCTAAAAGCTGTGCTATAGGTCACTTATATAATGCATTGGAAGGTGAATAATTTTTTATTCACCTACCTTGAGGGTCTGCTTGAAGTCAGAATTCTCAACTCAATGTGTGTGTTAATTATGAACAGTGTATTATCGATATATCCTCATTGCACTGATTAAACATTAAATATACATAAAGTAGTGGTGATTATACATTGGGTTGATCTAAAAACACTATAGAAAGAGAAGAAGATGAGAGGAGATAAAGAGAAAAGAGGGTCGCTGAAGACCACATAAATCGGTGGTGAGCACCACTACATATGGGAATGTGTTTTTCTTGTTCTGGTACTATGGTGTTGGGGTAGGGGTATGATTGGGGGATGAGGGATAGAAGGATAAATGAGTTAATCTCTTTAGTGTAACAAGAAATCTGGCGTGAGAAGAGGGAGAAGGGGACCGACTATTTTTTGTAGCATTTAAAAGGGTGAGTTTAGCTTTTGTTAAATCTCGACTGGATGTTTAGAGACCTAGAGTGGAGGCCAACCAGGTTTCATCAACATAAGGAGTAAACCAAATAGGAGCGGGTTGAATCCTCTGTATCTTGTCAACATCAATGGAGTAGTAACAGGGTAAAAAGCATCCATCTTTGTAGTCATAAATACCCAAATCATGACCTCCAAAATTAGGTTCCTTATAGAGTTCAGCAAGAGACAAATTATCTGTAAAGTAAATAGAATTGGGCCTCAGTTGGGGGAACATGGTGGTGGAGAGAGCAAAACCAGCGTTGGAGCCAATGAAAAATGCACGGTTGCCAAGGTCATTCTCCAAGAGTTGGAGCTCCACATGATCATGGTCTGTAAAATCAACCTTGAAAACATCACAAGTTTGAGTCTTGTAAGGATATCTAGTGCAAAGGTTGTCCTGATACAATACTAGACTCCCATCTTCGTCAACGGCATGTGCAGTGTAGCGGGTAACAATAAAAAGCTCATGGCTTTGATGGTCGTACACCAAGTAATCATAATCCCAACAGTATTCTATCTTGGTCTCTAGCTCATCGTCATCCTCAAAACGACAAGGCCAGGACTCAGAACCGAGATATTCATTGTGAATGACAAACCTCTTAATTGGATCATTATGGAGATCCCAAGCCTCAAGCTCCTTACTATCAGTGATTGCAAAAAACAATTGCTTTTCACTATGGAACACAATTTGAGGAATTTTACAGTTGTATGTTAAGTTTATGATCTTATGGACCCACATGTTAATAAAGATTGTATGTTAAGTTTACGGAAAAGGGTCATATATACCTCCTATACTATCAAATATTAGTTATAACTCACATCCGTTATACTTTTGCTCGGTATCTACCCCCTGCCGTTAAGAAAACTCATCTATCTACCCCTCCATCTAACAGAAACCCCACCCCAGCTTTGCCCCCGCCATGTGGCATTAATCTAAAGCCTCACCTTTTTTTTTATAGCCTCAATTAGTAACCAAAACCTTTAACCCAAATTAGAACCCCACCCAATAACCAATCTCTGGTACAATTAGCTAATGTAAAAAACATAATGTTTTACAATTAATTTTGCCACGTGTCTAACAATTAACAAAAAAGATTATATCTTCATATTTTTTAAGAATTTTCATGGGCGAGTTTGGGGTACCAAACAACGGTATTTTTTTTTAGGTCTTCTTCGGACGATATTGTCAAGCCAAAATATGGAGAGTTGGATTATATACTTGGATATGATTTTTTTTGTGCAAAAAATTATAAATAATTGCCTATATATAGTGTATTAATTTTTTCTAACCCTAAATAAAAAATAGCATAACTTTTAGTCAATTGTACGGGAAAATAAAATACTAAAAGCAAAAAATTGGTAAATATTTGTTGCCTAGAATTAAGACTATTTGTCTCTTTGATAGATATTAGGCGTCATCTCAGGGAACCGATCAAACTGAATTCCACGAATCATGGCTGCTATCTTTTTAATTTTTAGTTTTATGAAATTCAAAGTTAGTCTCAATTGAAATACATATCACATATAAATATAAATAATAGATATATGCTTGATACGTAATAAATTCATATAAAAATATTTTGATAATAAATTTAAAAAATGCATAATACAGAATGGATACATACTACATATCATGTCTATATTATGTTCAACATAAAAATAATGAGTCAAAAATAATAGATGAATACATGATAAATAATAAGAGCTTATATACAAAAATATTAGTGAATAAATAAATATTTAATACACACTATATATATACACACACACACGTGTGCGCGCGCATTATATTAACACCGTTAAAATTATATTTGGTTCATATTAAGTATATATTTGAAAAAATATATAAATACGTTATATTTGTACAAATAAAAAATATAGGTTTAGCACATTGTTAATAATACATAGATATATTGGTAAAAAAAGTTTGAAATAATTGATTTTATAAAATTTTCACAAATAATTATTAGTAGCCACAGATGAAAGCACCAGAATTTCACAATTAAAAAAAATTAAAGGAGAGAGAGAAGAGAGAAAGATGGGTGACATTAATTAAACATTCTTCCTTAATTAACGAATGAGTATGATCTATTTGGATAAACTAGCTGCATCATTTTATAATTTCTAAAATCTAAAATTAAGTAAATGAATAATTTATAAAATTAAACATATACAAGAAATAGAATGATTGGCTAGAAAATTGTAACAAATTTTCTATCAGTAAGAGGAGGAAGAAGATGAAATAGAGCTACTTTCATTAAACGAATGATCTGAGTTGGATAAATTAGATGAGTTGGGGGATTTAATTGGGTCAAAAATAAAAATGGATCATTGCTTGGATGTGCGCGACGTGGCAGTAGTGAGGCTGGAACATTGCTCCGTTAAAAGTAGAGGCAAATATGTGAGTTTTCTTAACGGCGATGGTAAGAATCTACAAATAGTATAACGGAGGTTGACTTTAACTAATTTCAATTAGTACAAGAGTAGATATGACCCTTTTCCGTTAAGTTTATGATCTTATGGGACCCACATGTTAATAAAGATTGGCAAGTCAGCATGTGTGTGGTGATCAACTGCAAAGGAAGATAAAAGGTATAAATAGAAGGGTCTTATTGCAATTATGGAATTGTTAAAGAATAAAGAAAAGATCTCCTCTTAAAACGATCAAAAAGTGCTCATGATTAAAGTTTTCCGTAGCTCAACAACTGTAAACTTGGAACTTCCATCACCATGACCTAAAAATTGTTGATTCTCTTAGTCTTCATCCTCTTTAATCAGTGTATAGGTCTAAATCGAATTGAGTCAACAATCAAATTTATAATGGGGTTTACAAGTAATATAATGTATCAAAATTGATAACGGACTGGTAAAATCGTGAGTATGGAACGACAATTGAAAAACAAAGTAAAGATTTCACTATAACTGCCTCAAGAGTACAAATGAACATAGTTTCTGTATGTAATTCTAAATGAATTTACAAGATGAGTGAAATGCTATATATAGAGCCTGAATCCAGAGATAATTAAGGGCATTAAGTAGCCATTTCCACAAGTCTTGATCGTGGCTTTCCCACGATTCTACCCGTTGGATTGAAAGTGCCTCCCCGAGGCTTGAGCCACTCACCTCGGGAGAAAGAATTTTCTGATCCCCGAGGCGACCCTTCTTTGTGGCCTGCTTCGAACCCTGACCTCGAGGCTCATGCTGTTTTCCTCGACCAATTTACGAGCCTTTGTCAGATACATCCCGAGCCATGCGCTCGAGGTGCCACGTATGCAAGCTGAATTTCACCTTATACAGATAGTCCCCCCACTCCTCGTGCAATTGACTGAGTTCCTGAGGAGTGGAATGAAAATAAGTGGGAGAGTGACGTGCGACATGTGTGCCTAGCATTTAAAAATGGCGGCATCACTTCAACTTCTTGCCCGTTACACGTGCTAACCATTGAACGGTCACACCGTTTCTTTCTCCCTTCCCAAGGTAAAGCAATTATGACTTCTCTCTCTATGGATACACCAACTTGATTGCCTTTTTCCATACTTGAAATGTTTTGAGCAACAGTGAATTTTCCAAAGCAAAAAAGCTTTCACTTTTTCTTCTTCAAATCTTCAGTTATAATCAAAGAATCACAACCAATCCTTTAGCAAAATTATCTACAACAAACTCAGTTCAAATTCTTCAGGCCCTTCTGAAGAAAGAATTCCTGACGCAACCATTATGATTATCGATGGCGTGTGGTTAATGTTGTTGAGCCGCTGAGTGTCGTTACTCCGCCAAACGATGATAATGAAGCGACGTCTGAGGAGGTGGTTTGAATAAGGCGGAGCAAAGCCACTGCTGGTCGCGATAAATCTGATGAAGTGAAAGGCGGATGAGATGATATCGGAGTTGCTGGTGAGGTGGAGGCGGAGTCCGTGAAGCCAAAAAAGATCTCTACTGAAAACGAGCTTGAGCCTTACCAAATTATCCCTTCGAGCTTCGATATAGAGAAAGATTTTAAATCACAATACCACTCGGCCGCTTAGCAAAAGAAAAACAGGAACGTCCCTATGCAAACTACACCGACCCTAATTACCCAAGCCCACGTGGCTTTGGTTCGGGAGGATTGCAACTGGGGCTCCGAGTTCCAAATCCACGTTCCCGACTCAAAAAATAGCAGTTCCGACCACGTAGAAGGACTTTCCTTTATTTACACTTACCCATTCACAATAGGATTTTCTCTCCTCGTGCATGAGGTAATCGACACGCTGCCAAAAATACAATCTTTGTCTAGCTCAACTCGGCCCCGGGCTCTGGAGGGTCGTTGAATGTTTGGATTTTTTAAGTCGAAAGGCTGGGGTGCCTATCACTTTTCAACATTTGATCTCTCTATTTTATCTCACCTTCCACAAAGATGGGATTGTGGTCTTGAACAATCAGGGAAAGTACTCCCTATTTACAAAGAGTGAAGATATGTGAGACTGAGGCTGGTGCGACCACTGTATTGGATAAAAATTGGCCTGCACACGTGGCACCTCGGTTAGACGAATCAAGGTTAACCGAATGGTCATTTGTAAGCTAAGGTTCTAGATAAATAACAAGGTTACCGAAGTCAATGACCGAAGTCGAAACTCGAGTTGCTCTTTGATGAACTATCACCTCGGTTGATCAGCAAGCTCACATCCACGAGGGTGATGACTTGAGCCTCGGCGGATCATCCCACCTTCAGCGGAATAACCTCCCACTACTTCAGTCCACTAACTCCACTTTAAAAGGATATGGGACGTGAGTGGATTAATAGGGAATATGGGGAAAGTGGCTTGATTTTACATATCTATAAAGTTTAGTATGTTTCATATTATATCTATCTAGAAATATATATCAAAACTCTGGCAAAATTTGTATAGTGAAATTTCATCTATTTCTTCGCGATTCCATTTGATTTCGTTTATTGTTTTAGCTTTGATACTTAGTATTGTTTGTATACTCGATCCAAGTTCGATTTGCTGTCCTAAATCGATTTAGGCCATACAAATTGGCGCTGTCTGTGGGGAATCAAGCATTTATGCTTTGTTCCAAAGTTGAACGAAATCGTTTTCTTTCACGCGATGGCTGACAATGGTGATAACGCCAATGTACACCAGTTACCTCCCGTTGGACAAACTGGTACACTTTTTTCCCCACTTCCAACGGAAGATACACCCATACCACCACCACCTCTAACAGATCCTTCTTTATCAGGACCAAGCGACCCCTTCCAAGCGTTTGTTATACGCTCTTTGAATGTCTTCTAAGCACGCTTCAACCAGCAAGCAACCTTTAACACTGAATTTCGTAGCTCTTTGGAAGCAGTCCCAGTGAGAAATCATGCCACCCCCACTGATACTCCACCCGTAGCTCCGAATAGAGGCATCCCAAACTTCGTTTCTGCGGGCGCGACAGCAGGGGGACCTCAAAATAGAGCCACATCTGGAGGCTCGGGGACTGCACCGAACACCAATCCACTATTCAGGACATTTTCGAACGTGGCTGAAACCAACTCCTCGGTAGACCTCAAAAAACTAAAAAGAGAGATTGAGGCTCGAGTTGAGGCCAAATTCGAGAAGCGACTCGAAAACGTCCTCGGAGTAAGGAAGACCCAAAGAGCGTTGGACATCGACCAATGTAGGCAATTGCCTTATGAACTAGAGGCTGCCCTAGCTCCAATCCCAAAGCATTTCAAAATGGAAATTCTGAAGAAATATGATGGCACTACCGACCCGGTCGAGCATATGACCGAATTCATGGCGATGGTGAAAGGGAATGCCTTATCTGAAATTGAAAAGGAGTCTGTGTTCTCGAAGAAATTTGGGGACACGTTGGAAAAAGGGGGAGCTGCGTTGGTATATGCATTTGCCCTGGGAATCTATCTCAGATTTCAAAGAGCTAGCTGATGCATTCGTCAAGGCTCACACCGGGGCACGAAAGATTCTTCAAAGAAAGGAAGATATCTTCGAGGTTAAGCAAAAATATAGGGAGCCTATCAAAGACTTCCTCGAGCAGTTCCAAGCCGAGAGGATGGAACTGCCTCCCATGGGAGAGAACTTGGCCATCATAGCCTTCGAAAGAAATATTAATGTTCGGAACTCTGAAGCAGCTGCGGAGCTAAGGAAAAAGCTTTAACAATATCAAGCTCAGACGTGGAACGAGTTGCACGACAGAGCTGCCACCAAGATAAGGTTGGAGGAAGCTGAATGGAGAGCTGCCGGCCGAAGCCTAAACTATAGAAATCACCCTGATTCATCTCGATGCACCAAGGGGAAACTCAAACTGTCGATATGAGCCATATAACTCACAAAGACAGCATGTGAGCAATGCTCGATAGACCACCCATAAGCCAACGCCTCGGTGGTCGGGTAAATCATAATGGTAATCAAAAGAACACCACAAGCTGGTAAATGCCCTATGGAGAAAGGGTTAGATTACCCAAAGATATGAGGACAGCTCACGAAAAGAGAGATCAAAGCTTGCATTGTGAGTTCCATGTTGATTATAGACATCGAACTGTGGATTGTAAGGTGCTTTGCCTCACGGTGGATCATCAATTGAAAAAAAAGCTTACTAGGTGAGTTGCTCACTGATAAAGGCAAATAAAACTATGCAAAGAACTGAGGGGATGGACAGCCACCTAAGGCACCACCCCTCGAGAGGGTTGTGAACGTGATATCTGGTGGATCTAAAGTTAATTGTGTGAACTTTGCTGCAGCCAAAAAGTTCGCCAAGTTGTCAATAATGATAGAAAAGAGGACTCGAACAGGAGGTTCGGGCAAAGAGATTTTTTTTGATGAAGATGATTGTGATGAAATGATGTTTCCCCATCACAATGCCTTGGTCATCATGATAAGGATTAATGATTCAAATATCAATCAAGTCTTGATAGACCCCGATAGCTCGATCAATATCATAAGCTATGGGGTTGTTAAGAAGATGTGGTTGAAGGACCAAATCATCCCGAAGGAAATCGTCCTAACAAGCTTCAACAATTCCACAGAGAAAACTTTGGGCGAAATCACGTTCAATACTTATGCAGAAGGGGTTGTTAAGGAAATAATGTTCCAAGTCATGTCGAGGACATGGCTTACAATATGATCCTTAGGAGGCCATGGATTCATTTGATGGAAGCTGTACCATCCACTCTTCATCAGGTCATTAAATTTCCAATCCTTTGGGGGATTCGCTCCATCAAGGGAGAGCAACGAATGGCAAGAGAATGCTATTCAGTTGCATTGAAGAGTGGAGTCGTCTCGAATGGATCAAGGAAATAGAAATTAGAGCAACCGGGGTGTAGTAAAGAGAGGGGTTCGTTTCCTCAAATCGATCCTGGTATGCATCCAAGAACCTCGGAACCAAAAGGCCAAGGATTCAACCATTGAAGAATTGGAATCTTTCACGCTGTCAAAAGATTTCCGGAACATGAAGGTGTTTGTCGACTTGGAGTTGGACCCAGAGTCGATAAAAGCAATAGTAGAAGTGTTAAAATCCAACGGTGATTACTTCCTGTGGTCCCATACTGATATGATTGGCATCGATCCGGAGATCATGACTCATAAGTTGAACGTGGATCCACGCTATACCCTGGTAAAGCAGAAGAAAAGGCCGCACGCTGGCATAAAGAAGAAGGCAATCGAGGATGAAACTGCGAAGCTGCAAGAGAATGGCTTCATAAGAGAGGTCAATTAGCCCTAATGGTTAGCTAATGTTGTAGTCGTATAAAAAAAGAATGGTAAAGGGAGAATGTGTGTGGACTATACGGATCTGAACAAAGCGTGTCCCAAGGACTCTTACCCGTTGCCTCAAATATATAGGTTTATAGACTCCACGGCTGGACACGAACTATTAACCTTTCTATACGCCTATTAGGGGTATAACCAAATTCTGATGGACCCAAAGGATGAAGAAAAAACCCTGTTCATCACAGACCCAGGTACTTTCTGCTGCAAAGTGATGTCCTTCGGGCTAAAAAATACAGGGGCAACTTACCAAAGGCTGGTACGTCGCATGTTCAAAGACCACATTGGGAAATCAATGTAAGTATATATAGATGACATGCTGATCATGTCCGTTCGGGTGGAAGATTACCTAAATCATTTGAGGGAAGCCTTTGCTGTTTTAAGGCAATACAACATAAAATTGAACCACACAAAGTGCGCCATTGGTGTTGGTTCGGGAAAGTTTCTGGGGTTCGTAGTCTTTGAACGAGGAATCGAGGCTAATTAAGAAAAGATTAAGGCGATTGAAAAAATCCCCGATGAGCTTTCCGGGGTGAAAGAAGTCCAGCGCTTAACTGGCCGAGTTGCTGCCTTGAGTAGATTCATTTCAAGTTCATTAGAGCGATGCCACAAATTCTTCTCAGTCCTTAGGAAGAATAACTCTTTCGAATAGACACCAGAGTGTAAAGAAGCGTTGAAAGAGCTGAAACATTTGTTGGCTAACGCGCCGTTGCTCGCTAAACCAAAGAATGGGAAAACTTTGTTAGTCTACCT
Source organism: Petunia axillaris subsp. axillaris (assembly GCA_029990575.1). Lineage (NCBI taxonomy): Eukaryota > Viridiplantae > Streptophyta > Magnoliopsida > Solanales > Solanaceae > Petunia > Petunia axillaris. The sequence continues at coordinate 125,514,194 of JARKNS010000008.1, read as the reverse complement.
GGCCGTATCCGAGGTGTCAGTGAGCGTTGTGCTGGTTCGGAAAGAAGATGGCAAGCAATAACCCATCTATTATGTGAGCAAAACCCTCCTCCATGCCGAAACCTGGTACCCACATCCTGAGAAGTTAGCTTTCACTTTAATTGTAACCGCTCGAAAACTACGACCTTATTTTCAATGCCACCCAATATCTATAGTTACCACCTTCCCCTTAAGAAATATATTGCATAAAACAGAGCTGTCGGGAAGGTTATCCAAATTGGTGGTAAGGTTAAGTGAATATGACATCACATATCAGTCTCGAACAGCCATAAAGTCCCAAGTTTTGGCAGACTTCGTGGTTGACTTTAATATTGGAATCCTTTCCGAGGTTGAAAAAGAAAATCTGATGTCTAAGGGGCCGATCATGTGTGGCTAAAATGTCACATATTACATACTTATACTTGAACTTTTGTAGTATTAAATTGATGAAATAAATGCAGTTATCATTGTTTAATTTCATATTGTAGGTAGATTGAGTTTTGGAAGAGATTGGAAAGAAAAGAAGTCAAAAGGAAGACCAAAATTGAGAAAAGAGAAAAAAATGGCTAGCGGTTAAATTTTCAGTACCAGGGTGGCTATATGACAAAAAATCAGCCATTTCTTTGTTTTAACCTAGGGATACTTTTAGGAAAAATATTGTAATTATTTTGGGACTAAAAATAGATAGTTTTATCATAGTTTACATATCTTTGGCTACATTTCAAGTTTAGGGAGCAAGAATCACCAATAATCCTCCGAGATTGAAGATTGAGTGCACTTTAATGAGTAATTCTTTATCCGTTCTTTATATCTCTTGATTTGTATTGCTAGATTTGATTAGTTGGTATAATTTTGGATATGATTTTATGAATATATCAATGTTCATGACTAAGTTTTCATATTAATGAGTTTTGATTATCTAGCTCTATCACTTTAATTGCTTAACTTTTGTACTCATGACACTAAGTTACATGCCTATTTAACTAGTTAAAGACCCGGGAGAGATTAACTAGCTTAGGATAATAGAGCTAGCAAGAATTTGGGTTGATAAGCTATTTCATAGAATAACCCATCTAAAAGGAGTTACGCTCGGGAGAGGTATTTTTTCCTTGGGTCATGAGTAGTGCTTTATACGCTCAACTATGGTTTTGACGAGCACTGTTGAGGTAAATCCATTCTAGATCGGGAGGATTCTAGAAATGACATTAGAACGACTCGACCATAATGTATAAACCCCGAGCTATAATTATATCCTAGGCTCCAAACTTATTTTCCCTTGGTTGTGAGAAATTTATTGATCACCTTTACTTGCTTTTCTAGTGTAGCTGGTAGTTGTTAATATCGTTTTATATCCTTGTTTGGCTTAGTCAAATAGGTGTAGTTCCTCCACTACTTTAATCGCATCACTTTATTCCATGTGGATTCAACCCGGACTCCTAGTTGGGTAAATTATACTGCGATAACCGTTCATACCTCAATTCAAGGTGTGTGTTGAGCATTATCAAAATTGGCGCCGTTGCCGGGGAACAATTGGCGTATTAGAGTACTTTGAGGACTTGAAGAAGTTGGCTTCGACCCAAACTTTGTGAATTTTTGCCTTATGAATTGTGAATATTTGTTATATTCTTTGGGAATAGTAAATACTTATTTGTGTACAGTGTTTACTTATGTTAGTTAGTTTGGTTAGCTTTATGGTAATTACCTTGAAATGACATCATGGAACCAGAATTGGTCAAATGTTTAAAATCCATATATGAGAGATCCTTGTTCTTATTGTGGTAGACCTCACTATTGGAAAGATTGTCAAATTATTTTCGGGGGCGAGTTGTGTGCACCTTCTTAATCCTTTGAGTGGAACATATGTCATGAGTGTGGAGGCCAAAATGGTCATTGGGATGGTTATCCTAATATTTTTTATTCTTCTCCTAATGATTTTAATGATGGTGCTAATGAGGCTTGAGTTTGATAGGTCCAATGAAATCATGAATATGGAACTTGATCCCGAATGGCGAGACATCCAAGAAAAGTTTCAAGAAGAGATAGACTTATCCACTTCACAAGAAGAATGCACTCAAAATGAGAGATGTAAATATTTGATGGAGCGGATACTTGAACACCATTGTGAGAATGCCAAAGCCTTCAAGGAGATAAAAGAGAATGTTCACCAAAATGGTTTAGCAATTCACAATTTGGAGGTTCAATTAAGCCAATTGGTTGATACTTTCAATTATCAACAAGCAGGATGTTGCCGAATTTCAAGGACTTTATATGGAAGATGAGCTTGAGTTACAAAGTGAAGAGATGGAAGAAGAGGAAATCCGTGATGAAGATGATGTTTCGTGCCAAGTTGTGGAGCTAAAATTGAAAATCCAAGTATTTGACCTAATGGTTGAAAATGATGCCAAAGAGGAAGAAAATGCACTGGAGCCTTGTGTGGAATTGTAAAATATTACTTGTGGGGAATCTAGTGCAATGGGATATGAGGATGTCAAAAGTGAGGAGATATTAAAGTTCAAGCAAGTGAGACCTCACTCATTTCATTTTTCAACATTGTGTTTGGAGGGTGAAACAAAAATTGACCCACTTGAGCCTTTGGAGGAAGTGAGCAATGAGGAACAAAGTGCTTACATTCTTGAGTTTTCCATGCCAAGAAATCAAAATGACATCCCTCAGGTGAAGGCCAAGAAGTGCAAAATTAGAAATTTGAGATTCATACCATCACCCCGAGAGCACAACCGAAAACTTGATTCAAAATTGGGGAAGAAATTCATATTCTTAAAATGGAGAGAAAAGTGTGATTTTGGTACTCGTAGTGCCACGGCATTAAATGCAGCGCTTCTTGAGATGCAATCCAAGCGTTTTAAAATTTTGTTTAACTTTTATATTTTAAGTCCATAGATTAGTTTACGTTATTGTTTTTGATCAATCTACCAAGTTTCAGGATTTTTGGATGTTGCTTGGACTGAATTTGGAAAGTTGGGACAATCATAACTTTGTAAAAAACTGCTTCAGGACTTTGTCTCAGTATTTTAAAATGGGCGGCCCGCCTCACATAATGGGCGGACTACCCTTATTTTTGTTCCGCAGGCTTGTCTTATTTTGGTTAAATAAATAACACACCCACTCCCTCACAAATTTTTCTGATATCCAAAAGCTCCACAACCAAACCAGTATCTCTGATCACAGCATCCATCTGGACCGATGATCCACCTTCCAGTCCCCTCCGGTGATCATGTAAGTTCCCTTTCTCTCTCCTCTAATCTCAATTCTTCTTCATCTCAAGTTCCTCCCCTGCACCAAATTCCCAATTCCCACACTCCACCAATATCCATTGCCGCATCACCACTCCACCACTATTTCCGGCCACAAGTTTCATATCTTCCGTGTTTCAAGCCTTGATCTTAGATGGCGATTCAGAAACTGTAGTCCATCATTGTGTCGGGCAATCACCACCACCAGAAATTGGTCGATTTTTCAAGTGCTAAAAAGCGGAGCTGATGCCCGTCTATCTCTTTTAGTTTCATCACTGTTATCAGTTGCATCATCGTATCGTCGCTCAGGTACTTTAAAGATGGTGAACACTTCAAGATGAAATGGAAAAGGAAGACGCAGAAAGTGCATAGGCACGGAATCAAAAGAAAAGAAAGGGAAGAGATTGTGAAACTTACTCAAGGACATGGAAAAAGGGACAGTCAACTCTAGGAATGGAAGGAAGGAAGGGAAAGCAAGACAAATCCCCTGAGACACATTTTCAGGGAGCCCCTTAAACTTTGTCTTTAATGTTTAGTTCCCTTGAGGGCAAGACAACATTTTAAGTTCGGGGGATGAGCTTATTTGTTTAGAAGTGATATGACTTCTTCATTGTGATAGTTAGATTACTTTAACTTGATGAGATTATTTGAGCATTTTTCATTCTATATTAGTATGTTTTTTTTATAGTAACCTTCCATTCTTGTTTATTAGTTTAAATTTGTGATTTTAGATATTATTCTATTGTAAGAAAAAGAAAAAAATGGAAAAAGAGAAAAGCTTTAAAAAATAAAAAGTACTCCCATTAACTACGCTTGGGATGCTGCTACTTTTTATCTGATTCACCTTCGTGTGATACGTAGGCATCCCATTGGTGCGAAAGCCTCATTTGGGACCGAACAACTCTTTTTCATTGTAAATACTATTTTTGTACAATTTTTTTTTGAAATAACCTCTTCGATTTTTCTTTGTCATGGTACTTTTTCAAGGAAGTAATTGTTTTGAACCGGGCTTCTTTAGGACTAGTTTAGTTGTTAGTTGTAAATAATGATGATTAGTTATGGATTTTTGCTCCTTAGCCAACTTTTGGCATGTTTGGTACCACCACTGTTTGATCCTTGCCATGTGAATGTTATTTTGGAAAGTGAAAACAAAAGTAAATTGGTAGATTTTGTTATGATCTTTAAATTCAACTATTGGATCTTGTTTTCACTAATTAGTTCTTATTAGACTATAAATGAGCTTTAGAGTTCAATTGCTTCTAATTGGGACTTGAATATAATTGTCTTCCTCTCTTTGCTTGTGCCATGTGTGGTGAGGTATTGCTGTGTTCATTTGTGCGCTTTAGATCTAGAACTTGCCCCGAGTGTGCTTTGAAGCGAAATCCTAGGTTGTGCTTGGCTCAAAAAATGTTCTTAGGCTTTTCTTGGCCCGCTAATAACCTAAAAAGCCTACTCTTTGCATTAAGATCCTAGTCAGCCCTTTTTTGCTTTATATCAATTTGATGTTTGGCATTTTATGCCAATGTTTCCTTAATATTTCCGCATGTTTGAGCTTGGTATTCGCTCGTTTTATAGTTTATGAATGTGGTTTTGCACTAATTTTATGTCGTGTGTATGTAGGTTGTTATGCAATGCAATTGGAGCTTTAAAGAGCATGATCGAGCAAGAAAAGATTGGATTTTGATTGAGCACACGAGGGCACGACACGAGGCGAGTTGCGGAGCAAGGAAGAGATGATTTTTGCTGGGCGCTTTGGGGCACGTGGGGCGCCACTTATAGCGCCCAGTGCCTGGCGCTTTTACCCACGTGGGGCGCCCCAAAAGCGCCCAAAGTTTGGCGTGTTCTGGTTGTCCCAGCGCGGTCGGGGGCGTGGGGCGCCCGTTATAGCGCCCCTGGAGCGGATTTTTACTTCCTATTTCGTCTAGGCTTGGGTCTAACTTATTACTAGGTGTTTGTAAACCCTATAAATACTCTTTTACTTAGTTTTTTATGGGAGTTCAGACCTTGGAGTAAATTGGAGAGCTCATAACATCTTGAACAAGGGTTTTTCTTCCTTCCATTAATCTATTACATCATTATTTCATTATTTCATCAAATCTTTGTGTTGTTATTATGAGTATGCGTGGCTAAATCTATCGTTCTAGGGTTAGAGTATTACATGAAAGTTGATGTTTGAAGATTGATTTCCATTAATTGAATCCCATAACGGGTTACTTATTCTTTTTTGATTTCACTTGTGTAATTGTCAGGGCCCGATTATTGCGCATTATCTATGGTTTTTAGATTGAACTCGAAAGAGGGAATTTAATTACGTAATAAGAAAGAGTAGGACTAGTTTGTGAACTGGGGCATCGGAACCAATTTGTGAGTAGGATAGACATATACCTGCTTACCTAGTTTAACAAATTACAGAATTCGTTAATGCGTGCACGTGATTTGTCCCATAGACATATAGGGATTGAAGTAGCCTGCATAGACTGTGAAGAATCGAAAGGTTTTCACGGGTACATTTACTCTGTTAGTTAGTAATTCGGGATTTAAGAAGTGGAATCAATTGGAAAACTCAACTGGATTGTTCGTAACTCTGACCCTGGACCGTCTCCTTATTACTGATAACAACCAAGTTTTGCTCCATTGCTTGAATTCACTTTTACCATTTAGTTACTGTTCTTTAGTTAATAAAATCCTCACTATTGGAAAAAGATCCCTGAATAGTTTATATAAATTGTTTGCTAGAATTCAGTCTGAATAGTCCTCGTGGGAACGATACTCGATTTATCACTTTATTACTTGTCGACCACGTATACTTGCGTGAGCAACACAATTCTTTTGGTACTACATTATTAGCCCGGACCAATTCTAAGTGCTAAAAGCACTAATCTTCTTTTGGCTTAACCTCCTTGAGTGCATTGAAATACGTGCAACTTAGGCAAAAGCCTAAATTTGGGGGTGGTACGAGTTAGAAGGTGAAAGTGTGGAAGTTAGAAGAGAAAAGAGCAATAAAGTTGAGTTGAAAAGAAATTTCTTGAAAAAAAAAAGAGAAAAAAAAACAAAAAGAAGCAAGTGGAAAAGAAAGAAAAAGAAGAAAAATAAAATTGATGAATAAATAGGGGAAAGACTAGTGTATAATCCTCAATATAGCAAGGTGTAAGTTCAAGAAAAAGGAAGTGTGCTTTTTAATTTTTGTATGGTGCAGTGCTCAAGGAGATGTGTAGTCACTATTTGCCCAGATTTTACCCCACCTTTGACCAAAAGCCTACATTACAACTTTAATTAAGTCCTAATTGATTTTGGACAAAGCATTCCTACATTAGTGGAGATGTACATGAAGGACAAACTTATGGTATCTCTAGTGTGCATGTTGAACTACATTTGAGAGAGCGAGTGAATTTTTCCAATCTTATATCCCATTTTTGTTTGATGTGCATATAGTGTGTTTGGGATACTCTTTTGTGTGGTGAGGGCACTTGTGAAGTATAGTTGAGGACTTTGTTTCATTTTTCAATTGAGATAAGAGAGCAAAGAAGTGAGCTCTTGTGACAAAGAGGCGAAACTTGAAAGTGTTGTGTCGTGACATATTTGCCTTCTAATGTTTGTGTTTTGATAGCATTAAGATTGGTGATGTGTGAAAGAAAAAAATTTATTCACATGGCTTGGCTTAATTGTTGGTACCAACCAATGTCATGGTTGTTGAGCTAAAAATTAATTTTTAACTTGTTGTGGCCTTATGAGTATGTGCTTAAATGATTGAAATGCAATTTTAAATTTAGTAGTGTGTGCTTTGCTTGAGGACAAGCAATAGTTTAAGTTTGGAGTGGTGATGTGTGGCTAAAATGTCACACATTACATACTTATACTTGAACTTTTATTGTGTTAAATTGATGAAATAAATGCACTTATCATGGTTTAATTGCATATTGTAGGTGGATTGAGTTTTGAAATAGATTGGAAAGAAAACAAGTCAAAAGGAAGGCCAAAATTGAGAAAAGAGCAAAAAGTGGCTAGCGGTTAAATTTTCAATACCAGGGTGGCTATATGACAAACAATCAACAATTTCTTTGTTTTAACCTAGGGATACTTTTAGGAAAAATATTGTAATTATTTTGGGACTAAAAATAGATAGTTTTTATCATAGTTTACATATCTTTGGCTACATTTCAAGCTTAGGGAGCAAGAATCACCAATAATCCTTGGAGATTGAAGATTAGGTGCACGTTCATGAGCAATTCTTTATCCCTTTTTTTATTTATCTTGATTTGTATTTCTTGATTTGATTAGTTGGTGTAATCTTGGATATGGTTTTATGAATATATCAATGTTCATGACTAGGTTTTCATATTAATGGGTTTCGATTATCTAGCTCTATCACTTTAATTGCTTAACTTTTGTGCTCGTGACACTAAGTTACATGCCTATTTAACTAGTTAAAGACTCGGGAGAGATTAACTAGCTTATGATAAGAGAGCTAGCAAGAATTTGGGTCGATAAGCTATTTCATAGACTAACCCATCTAAAAGGAGTTACACTTGGGAGATGTCTTCTTTCCTTGGGTCATGAGTAGTGCTTTATACGCTCATCTATAGCTTTGACGAGCACCGTTGAGGTAAATCCCTTCTAGGACGGGAGGATTCTAGGGATTACATTAGAACAACTCGACCATAATATATAAATCCTGTGCTATAATTGTATCCTAGGCTCCAAACATGTTTTCCCTTGGTTGTGAGAAAGCTATTGATCACCTTTATTTGCTTTCCTAGTATAGTTTGTAGTTGTTAATATTGTTTTATCACCTTGTTATCCTTGTTTAGCTTAGTCAAATAGGTGTAGTTCTTCCGCTACTTTAATTGCATTACTTTGTTCCTTGTGGATTCGACCCCGAATCCTAGTTGGGTAAATTACATTGCGATGGCCATTCATACCTCAGTTGGAGGTGTGTGTTGAGCGTTATCAGCTGACACCGGGGGTATGGACACTTTACACCAATGTAGCAACCAATTCTAAAGGCTTGGGGCTTGGAATAGTCTTGGTGGCCCCAACAGAAGAAAGTGTTAGGCACTCAGTTTGGTTAAAAAAGATAACAAATAGCGAAGGAGTACGAAGCTGCTTTAGTAGGCTTGGAATTGGATAAGGAAATGGGGGGTGGAAAGAGTTGAATTTAGGTGCGATTCACAGTTGGTAGTGAATCAAGTGCTCGGGGACTATTCGGCTCGTTAGCCCAGGATGCAACAGTTTCTAGCCCGAGCCCAACAAATCTTGGCTCAATTTTAAGAGTGGAAAATCAAACAAATACCCCGAGATGAGAATGCAGAAGCCGACGCTTTAGCTAATTTGGGTTCGACTGTGGAAGAAGAATACTGGGGGACTCATTCAGTTGTTCGATTTCTCTTAGTGGAAATGAAGAACATGAAATTGGAAGTCAATTCGGTGGACCACACTTGGGATTGGCGAAACAAGTTCATTTTTTATTTGGAATCAGGGACTCTTCCCCCCAACAAGAAAGAAGCAAAAAAGTTAAGGACTCAAGCAGCCTCCTATTCGATAATCTTTGGAAAATTATATTGGAGAATATACAACCGCCCGATGGCAAGTGTTTGGGTCCAGGAGAGATTAAGTATGTTATGAGGGAAATACGTGAAGGAAAATGGGGCAACCATTGGAGAGGAAAAACTTTAGTACGCAAGTTACTTCAAGCTGGATACTATTGGCGCAGATACCAAAGCCTTTGTGAAGAAGTGTGATAAGTGTCAATGATACGACCGAATGATCTACCTGTAGGCCGAACCATTGCATTCGGTCGTGTCACCTTGGCCGTTCGTGAAATGGGGAATGGATATAATAGGCCCTCTGCCGAAGGCGAAAGGAAGTTGCCGGTTTATACTTGTGTTAACAGACTACTTCACCAATTGGGTGGAAGCAGGGGCCTTCGCCAAAGTTAGACAGAAGGAGGTGAGAGATTTCATCCGCAAAAATATCATCTACTGGTTATATGCCCCAAAAGAAATTACTTGTGAAAATGGCTCTCAGTTTATGGGGTCAGTGGTCACTCACTTTTTGAATCAATGGGGCATAAAAAGGATAGTATCAACACCTTATCATCCAAGTGCGAATGGTCAAGTCGAATCCTCGAATAGAGTTATCATCGAGAATATTCAAAAAGGCTTGACGAAGCAAAAGGTCCATGGCTCGATGAGTTGCCTGGGGTGTTGTAGGTGATGCGAACCACAGAGAAAAACAGCACCGATAGAACTCTTTTTTCCCTTACCTATGGGGTGGATTAACTCATTCCGTGGAGGTAGGTGAACCCAGCCTTCGGTACGCTCATGCTACCGATGACACGAATCAACAGGCTATGCGCATAGAGCTGGATTTACTTGAAGAAAAAATGGAGCTACCTTTAATTCGGTTGGAAGCTCAGAAGAGGAAAATCGAAGCATATCTCAATAGGAAAGCCAAACTTAGAGATTTCAAGGTTGGTGATTGTGTGCTGAAAACTTCAAATCAATCAAAGCTGGAAACTTGTTATAAATTATGAAGGGCCCTACAAAGTCAAGGCAATCGTCGGAAGAAGGGTCCTATCAACTAGAAGATTTGTAAGGCAAGCTCGAGCCCTTAAATTTGAACATCTCCAATTTAAAGCGGTATTATTTTTAACATCCAGGTAAATTGTCCTTGGTTAATAAAATTTCACCTACAGCTTCAAGACGAAAACACTCAAAAACTTAGGTCGAATAACTTTAACTGACCCATCGTTTTGCTTTGCTTGACCTTTTCAGGAAGCAGAGAAGATGATCAACAGTGTTTGGATCTTCATCAAGATTCACACCCGAACACTGGGGAGATGTGAGAGGCGGGACGCAAATGAGGTTAGTCCGAAGACTTTCTCGCCGAAGTTTACCTATTTGACAATCAGGGACTATTGCCCGAGGAGTAGATTAGTACTTTGTAGTTTTCGCTCGATAGTGTCCTTTTTTAGCTTATTTTATGCCTAAGTCTTTCTTAGACTAAGCCTTATGTAAAGCCGATTACGACTCATCGATATTATTAATGAAATGAACTTGACTCAATATCTCTTTATTTCTGCGACCTTATATACATGCCTCGGCTCGGGAACGAGACGTCGTTTCAAGTTTGCATTGATTCTATACAAAAAAAGTAAGTCTTGCAAGAAAAATTATTCTATGTGTTCAGCCCAACAATTTCCAAGGCAAATTGAAAGCTAACACTTGAAATTAAAAGAGAATTCATTAATAGAAGGCTCGAAGGCCACAAGAGTTATTTACATCAAAAGACTCGAAGGCCATAACCAAAAAAAAAAAAAAAAAAAAGGAGAGGAGGTTCAAAGGAAATGCTAAGATCGGGGACTGGCCCCTTCCTCGGGGTTCCCCTCTTCGATGCTTTTCTCGCCACTTTCACCATCATCGGCGCTCTCTTCGCCGTCTTCATAATCTTCGGATCCACTATTATCTGAACCCTCACTTGAGGGAAGCTCGTCTACTATCTTTTGAGCTTCGGCGACATCATTTCGCACCTTAACTCTCCTCCTCCAAAACGATCTTCCCGGCTTTGACTTGCTCCAAAGTTTCGAGGTGGGTCTTAACAACATCCTATGCTTCTTCAAGCTCCGCTCTGGTAGCCTTAACTTCAGTTCGTTTACCGAGGTCTACAATCTTCCCACGAAGTCGTGCTACCTCGCTCTCCAAAACTGGCATTGATCTACTCGGCTCCACAACTTGCAAAGTTGGACTATATATTCCTTCAATTTGGCATGATATCTCTCGCCACTCTCAAGAAGATTAGCCTTAGCGAGAATCACTTCAGTGTGGAGCCGTTCGATCTCCAAATTTAGCCCTATGCGCTCAACTACGAACTCTTCATTCAGAGCACTCAAATGAGCCTCAGAGGTAGCCGAAGCTTCACGCCTATTCGCTTTAGATTTGGCAGCAATTTCATGAGCTCGACCTCGCTCCTGGCTCGAAGCAGTCAGCTGCGATTGCAGTTCAGCGATTCGTGCCATAAACCTTTTCTTGTTTTCCTCCAGGGCAATCTTCGCAGCTTGGACGTGCTCGGCTCGCTCACGCTCTAAGTGTATGATCTCCAGTGCGAGGACAGGTTCTAAGCAAGGGTAAAGAGTGATTAACAAAAAGTATCAAAGAAGTAACAAAGAAGAAGAATTAGTGTATAAGGGAACTTATCCGAAGGGCAGACGTAGACGAAGTAGCCATTAAATTCATAGGGCTGAATGAGCTAGGGATTCTCTCCTCGGTAGGACCAAGCAGTGCGTCGAGGCCTATCACATCATGTTTGGTACTGTCAACCAAGCTGGAATCAGTTTGAAGTTCCAAAGTCCGGGGCCCTACTGCGGGAGCTTGAGTGGACTCGTGGATTGCTCGAACCATGTTTGAGACCAAGCCCTCGCCTACTTTAGCCTTGCCTTTCCTCTTGGCAGTCAATATCTTCGAGTTTGATCACCTCGATTTCTTTAGGGGGCTCAGGGACTGATTCAAGAGTCGTTCCAGGAACGGCTTCGGGCATCTCCTTGTTGGACTCATCAACGAGACCTCGATATTTTTCAGCAACCGCCTCTGAAGCTTGAGTGGTTGTTACCTCAATTCTAGGGTGGTTTGCCTTGGTAGGCCTCTTTGAAATGGCCTTTCTCCTCTTCGAATCTGTGGAGGAAGGGGGAGAAAGCTTATAGGTAAAAGTAGAAGTGGGAATCGAAATGCTGAAAAACTGATCAATGAAGATGTCTTCACCTTTCGAGGTCCCTTGACTCAGGGAGCCCTTGGATTTCTTATCTTTAGTAATCTGCCTCGCCAAGCTTGCCATCTTACTAACGCCATCTTCGGCATCTATCACTGTCTTCTCCTTCTTCTCTTTCTTTTTTCCTTTCTTTTTCTCTTTCTTCTCTTCATCTTCTTTCTCATCCCCTCGGTCTCTTTGACCGCCTTGTTTGAATAACCTAGAGGGAAAACAGAACACCAAGTCACTTGAATAACAAATTAAAGGGAGAGAAGGGAGCCAAAGCATGACGAATCACTCACTATGCCTCTTACATGCCCAACGGTCGTCAGCCTCGGCATCAAAAAGCATCCATTGTCTAATGGGATGAGGCCTTCACCCAATCGAGCAAGATGTTCGGAGGGTTGACTGGGACTCTGTTGGTTGTGTATGAAGGTAAATTAGTAAGAAGTCGTTCACCAAAGAAGACAAAGATCAAAATTTTGTAGAAAAAACTTATGCTGGCCATTGTACGCCTCGGGGAAACCTGTTGGTATGAGGACATAACCATCGCACCAGCCTCGGTCGCCATGATCGTCACTCTTACTTAAGATTACATATTGGCCTCTATTGTTCAAAGCCACGACCCCAGCGTTGTGGAAATGGGGATAATAAAAGGTGATCAAGTGGTGAAAAGTGAAGGGCACCCCAACTTGTTGGCTTAGGAATTCGAGAGCTTGAACAACCTTCCAAACATCGAGGCCCAGCTTTGCCAAACATAGATTATATGTTTGACAAAAGATGTATATTATTGGGTGGACTGGAAGGGTAAAGCCTATGGTAAAAGGGTATTTATAAACAGAGCTCTACCCCAGAACATGGTTGGACACACTGCTATTCCGAGCTGGTGCCAAAATCTCCACTTCAAGCCCCCATCGACAATCTTCTTGAACTACCTCTATCAGGTCTTCGATTATCTGGCTCGGTGTCACATGCACTGGTATGTTCCTATTCTTCCCACGCTGGGCGTCTGATTGATTTTGTACCTTGAAATACTTCTCATTACTAAAATTCGAAGGAATAACCAACTGAGTTTCGATCTCTTCCTCAAGAGGAATTTTTTTCCTGGACCTCTTCGAGGTGCCAACCTCGGTTTTAGATCTGTCTTTGCTAGCCCTAACGTCACCCTCTTGGTTATCGATCTCATCAACATTTATGCCTCATCACCACCAACGTCATCCTCATCGCCAGCATGACCATCACTCGTGACGTCATCATCACTATTGTCAGCTTTTCCCAAACTTGTATTGCGACCAGCGGAGGCTTTTTGCAACCTAGAATCGCCTGCATGGGATGTCGCCTCCTCATTGCCCGTCGGCGTGGTGATTTGAAGAGGTGGCACGATGTTCACAACTTCGTCATTGACAATCATGGTGGTGGGATCTGGGACTCTCCCCTCTAAACCACTAGAACCTTGAATGGAGTTGGTTGCAGACTTGGTGGAATAACAAGAAGAAAGTGATATTTCTGAAAGTGGATTTGGAGAAGAGCAATTGTGAGAATTTGATTTGCTTTGGAAATTTTTGCTATTACTCTAATGATCACAAGTGGGAAAATAATTGGTCAAGTGAGTATTTATAGGGGAAGAGTCATCATTGCTTGAAACTTTGGGAATACCAAAAGAAACGGCGCGACCGTTCGGAGCCAATCAACGGTCACCACGTTTGGCGTAATGGGCAGGTGAAGTGACTTAATCAATTTTAAATTCTTTGGCGTATATGACGCCAAGTCGATCACCCGCTCAAATTCATTCCACTCTTCGGTAATTCTGGCACTTGCTCGAGGAGTGGGGGGACTATCTGTATTGGGTAAAATTGGCATGCGCGCGTGACACCTCGGTTGTACGAATCACCGTTAACCGAACGAATATTTATAAGCTGAGGTTCGAGATAAACAACAAGGTTACCAAAGTCAATGATCGAAGACGTAACTCGAGTTGCGCTTTGGTGAACTATCACCTCGGTTTATCAACAAGGTCACATCCACGAGGGCGACGACTTGAGCCTCGACGGATCATCCCACCTTCAACAGAATAACCTCCCACTAATTAGCCCAATAAATCCACTTTCAATGGATATGGGACATGAGTGGATTAATCGGGAATATGGGGAAAGTGGCTTGATTTTACATATCTGTAAATAGTAGTATGTTTCATATTGTATCTATCTGGAAATACGTACCAAAACTCTGCAAAATTGTTGCTGAATCTTATATAGTGAAATTTCATCTATTTCTTCGAGATTCCATTTGATTTTGTTTATTGTTTCAGCTTTGATACTTAGTATTGATTGTATACTCGATCCAAATTTGATTTGTTGTCCTAAATCTATTTAGGCCAATGCAACCCCTATATTCTCCTACCAAAAAACCAGGTATTTACCAGGCCTGGGTTCCCCGAGGTATTGGACGACAAGCGCAAGTGATCTTGTATATAATCCATATGTCTTTTAACTCTAACCTCAAGCTTATCTTTTATCACATGCTTTGGCTTTCACAGGGAACAAAGTTCCATTCGAACCCCAAACTGATCTATTTGATTAGGTTTGAGCGATCATCGAGACTCGAACTCGGTCCGAGAGGACTTGGATAAGAATCGCCGCCGAGCCAGTCAATAATTAAGTGTGCAAGAGGCATGGTGAGTTGTTTTTCACAAGTCAATATCTTTGGGGATCGACCTAGGTTTTCTTTCAACTGATTTTATCCTTCTTACTGCAGGTTTCCCTAATAGGGCGGCAAGCACCAAGCCCAAAGAGAAGAAAAAGAAGGAGAAGGAAGTCCCTGACACTGGCGAGAGCTTGAACATGATGTCGAGCCTAGCTGGGGCTATCAAAAAGTCTAAAGCCCCGAAGGGCTCTTCTGGCCAAGGGACCTCTTCCAAAGGTGTTGGAGACATCTTTATTGGTCATTTCACTTATGTTTCAAAATCTTCTTCTTTCGCTCCTAAGCCTCCAATTTATACTCTCGCAGATTCAAAGAGGAAAAGGACGGCTTCGAAGAAGCTAGCTCGTATTGTATGCGATTGCCGAACCGCGGCGAAGCTTGAGGGATGAGCCAATTGATGAAGGCACCGAAGACTCCAAGGAAGTTGAGGTAGTAGACCTCGAGGGGTCTGACTACGCTTCTACCAAGGCCAAGGCTATGAGGGCTGAACTAGACAGAAGCTGGGCCGTCATCAAGACTCGACTGAAAGCTCTGAAGCATATTAGAGCTTGAGAGGTCGACTTGGAGAAAGAGATTGCCCAGGCTAAGAATGACGATGCTCAAGCCCAGGCTATTATAGATGAACTTCCTTCAAGTAAAGGTTCGAGCGAGGATGATACCAAGGACAACAAAGAGGAAGAAGACAACGAAGATGGGACTTCCGAGGAAGAAGATGGTTCCCCTCAGGAAGACGACCCCGATGCTTGAAAGTGCCTTTCTTCCTTTTTGTTGTGGCTTTCGGCACTAATATGTAAATAAATTTTGGAGCCTTCGGGCCTTTTTAGTGAATTTCTAGTTTTTGCTTTTAAGTGTTGGCCTTTACTTTGCTGCGATAGCACACTCAAAAGTTTACGACAAACCGATGCTAGCTTAGAACGATGTCTCTTTCCCGTGCCGAGGCATAAGAAATAATGTCAATTGAATAATATAACTTCGAAAGTTAAATATTGAAACAAAGAAATGTTGAACCAAGTTCATTTCATTGATGGGCCGTGACTGGCATTTACATAAAACCTAGTTGTGGTCAGACTTAGGTAAAATTTTGAAATAGTCACTATCGGGCAATAAATACAATAAAACCAAGCTAATATTGGGGAGACAGTCTCCGGTGTAAGATTGCTAGTCTTCGGGTCCGCTTGCAATCCCCTGTATGATAGGCTTCGAGTCGATCATAACTGCACACCCCTTCCATCCCCCAAGTGTTCGAGTGCGAATAGTTAGGACCCGAGCACTGTACTTCGTTCCCTCCACTTCATGAAAAGGTCAAGCAAAAAAAAAGGGGGATTAGTTGAATTATTTGACCTAAGCATTAGAGCAATTACGGCTCGGGGCCATAAGTGAAAATTCATCGACACAGGATAACGTACCTTGATGTCATAAATAATACCACTTCAAATTGGAGATATTCCAATTCGATGGTTATATCTTGCCTTTCATGTCTTCCAACTAGTAGGAACCCTTGCCAATGATTTCCGTTATCCAATAGGGTCCTTCCTAATTTTCTGCAAGTTTGCCAGCGTTCTGCTCTTTGGTGGTTTGGTTCGAGGCTTTCAATACATAATCTCCAACTTTAAAGGCTCTGAGTTTAGCCTTCCTACTAAAGTAAGCCTCGATTTTCTTCTTTTGAGCTGTCAATCGACCCAAAGCCATCTCCCGTCGGCTTTCAAGCAAATCTAATTCCACGCGCATCGCTTGCTTATTTTATTTCTTCGATTGTATGGGCATACCGGTTCGTCGAACTCTACAGGAATCAAAGAGTCAATCCCATGGGCAAGAGAAAATGGGATTTTTCTTGTGTTGTTCTTTTCAGTAGTATGCATTGCCCATAAAACCCCGGGCAACTCATCGAGCCACATGCTTTTTGCTTCATCAAGCATTTTCTTGATATTTTTGATGATTATCCTATTTGAGGACTCAGCTTGCCCATTGGCGCTCGGATGATAAGGAGTCGAGGGCACTCTCTTTATTTCCCACTTTACAAGAAAAATAGTGATGTCCGAACCCATGAATTTTGGGCCATTATCACATGATATTTCCCTTGGGACCTCGAACCTGCAAATGATGTTTTTCCAAATGAAATTGATGACCTCTTTCTGCCTAACTTTAGCAAAAGATCCTGCTTCTACCTATTTGGTGAAGTAATCAGTGAGCACGAGGATAAACCGAACACCACCTTTGGCTTTGGGGAGTGGCCCAACAATATCCATCCCCTATTTCATAAAGGTCCACGGCGACACGACCGAATGCAGAGGTTCATCTTGTTAATGAATCATTTGTGTGTGTTGCTAGCATTTATCATATTTTTGCACAAAGGCTTTAGCATCAGAGCTGATATCTGGCCAATAATAACTTGCATAGAGCAATTTACGTGCTAGAGATTTTCCACCTGAATAGTTGCCACATTCGCCCTCGTGTACTTCTCTTATCACGTACTTAACTTCTCCGGACCTAAATACTTGGCCATCGGGCCACAATACAGCTTCTTGTACAACTGCCCCCAAATCATTTAATAGGGGACCACTTGTGTTCTGAGCTTTTTTGTTTCCTTCTTATCGGTTAGTAGAGTCCCCGAGTCTAGATATGAAATAAATTTGGTACGCCAATCCTAGGTGTTATTTACTGAGTTCACCTCTAGAGTGATCTTTTCTATAGCAGATGTGAGGAGCTGAACGATGGAGTCAGTCCCCAAGTTCTCTTCTGCGACGGCAGAGCCCAAATTGGTTAATACGTGGGCCTCTGTGTTTTCCTCACGAGGGACCTATTTAACATTCCACTCTTGGAATTTAGCAAGGATTTGTTGACCCCGAGCTAAAAATTGTTGTATCCTGGGCTCTTGAGCCGAGTAATCACCGAGTACTTGATTCACTACCAGCTGCGAATCACTTCTTAATTCTACTCTTTCTACTCCCATTTCCTTGGCTAACTCTAACCCTACTATGGAAGCCTCGTAATCTTCCTCATTGTTGGTCACTTTTTTAAACCTAACGGAGTGCCTCATTTTTTCCCATGTGGGAGCTACCAAGACTATATCGAGGCCCGAGACCTTTGAATTAGTAGCCCCATTAGTATAGAGTATATAACCCTGAAGGCTTGCACCCTAGACATAAATTTTCCTTCTCCGCCTTGGAGAGTATCTTGGCACTAAAATCAGCCACGAAGTTCGCCAACACTTGAGACTTTATGGTTGTTCGAGGCTGATAAATAATGTCATATTCACTTAGATCGACTGCCCATTTAGACAACCTTCCCGAAAAATAAGGCTTATGCAATATATTTCTCAAGGGAAAAGTGGTAACTGCGGCTATGAGATGACATTGAAAGTAGGGCCAAAGTTTACAAGCAGTAAAAACTAGGCGGAATTGGTTGTTTACCCCCTTAAATTGTCCCAGATTACCACTTTACCATCTTATCTTTACGAGTATACTTTTACCCCCCTTAGCAACTTCCAAATGACATTAATTCCACCCTGAAACTTATAATATCAGTCTAGGGAGATTTAGTGTTTTACACGCGCATGCCACGTCACCGCCACATCAGAAATCCTTTAATAAAAATTTTCTTATCTCTTTTTCCTTTTCTTTTTTCATTAATAAATTTTTTTCCATTTAATTATCTATTTTCATCAATAATAATGATAGCTGTTTCAATATCAGAAACAACTTTCAACCCCTCGCTGGAAAACATCATTACCGGTCAGTTTTTCTCACCACCAACCCTACACCCACCACCAAATATGAACACTACCAGTTGCTTCTTCTTCCCTGCCCACTGCCAAAATGTTCAATTACCACCACCATTGATTCCTTATTCACCACCCATCACCAAACAACTTTTCAGTCCAAGCTCCGGCAAAAGAACCCAAAAAAAAAAAGTTAACCCGCTTGATCTTTTGTTAAAATTATGAATCATATGAACAAATAATTTCCACCAGCCCAATAAATTCACAGTTAGTATATATTGTTGATTAGCAAGTCATAGAAGAATCAAGATTATAAAATTGAGGGGGGGGGGGGGGGATGAGGAGAGTGAGAGATTTAATGGGACGGGTTAATTTTTAATTCGACGGAGGAAGAAAGCAACATCACCGCCGTTACCATGATTACAGGTGGCGATTGGGGCTAAAAAACAAGTAAAATATCGAAGAAGAAGGTGGGTGGGTCAAGTCTATGGATGATATTTGATATGAGGGATCAATTGGAGTGGATTGAGTATGATAAAATTACTTTTTTGTGAATTATGGTAATTAGAGATGATGGAGAAGGTCCTCAAAATTTTGGTAATATCTGCTGTGATGATATGAATATGGAGAAGAAGAGGCAGTAGACGTGAAAGAAATAAGAGAGGTGTGTGTGCGTTGGGGGGGGGGGCTGGGAGGGCGTGAGGGGGGCTATTTTTTAGTTTAATTTTGACTTTTTATTTTAAGCATCTAGTTTAATTTGAGAGACTCGCCCTTTTTATTGTTTTATTTAAATTTTTTGCCACGTCAGCTTTAAGGGTGGAATTAATATTATTTGGAAATTGCTAAAGGGGGTAAACGGATGCCCATAAAGTTAAGATGGGAAAGTGATAATTTGGGACAAGTTTAGGGGGTAAATAACCAATTCCGCCTAAAAACTAAGGCAAGTGCCAACTTTTCTAGATGGGGGTACCTGGTTTCAGTGTCGAGGAGTGTTTTACTCACATAGTATATGGGCTGCTGTTTTCCATCCTCCTCACGAACCAGGACTTCGCTCAAAGAAACCTCCGATACAACCAATTAGACCAACAATGTTTGTCCATCTTTTGGCTTGGCAAGCAACGATGGGTTAGCCAAATAATGTTTCAACTCTTTCAACGCTTCTCTGCACTCTGGTATCCATTCGAAGGCAGTGTTCTTCTTCAAGACTGAGAAGAATTTGTGGCATCACTCAGAAGACATCGAGATGAATCTACTCAAGGGGCGATCCACCCAGTTAAGCGTTGAACTTTCTTAGTCCCGAAGAGCACCTCGGGGATTTCTTCAATAGCCCTGATTTT
This sequence comes from Petunia axillaris subsp. axillaris, assembly GCA_029990575.1. Taxonomy (NCBI): domain Eukaryota; kingdom Viridiplantae; phylum Streptophyta; class Magnoliopsida; order Solanales; family Solanaceae; genus Petunia; species Petunia axillaris. The sequence continues at coordinate 125,494,431 of JARKNS010000008.1, read as the reverse complement.
TTTGGGGTTCGCCTTGATGCCCCGCTCGGAGACGATGAATCCCAAAAGCTTTCCCAAACCAACCCCGAAAGCACATTTCTCAGAGTTTAATTTCATATTGTATTGCCTTAGAATGGAAAAAGCTTCCCTCAAGTGGTTCAGATGATCCTTTATTCAAACTGACTTCACCAGCATGTCATCTATGTACACCTCTATTGACTTCCCGATGTAATCCCTAAACATATGACACACTAACCTTTGCTATGTGGCCCCAAAATTTTTATGGCGGAAAGACATCACTTTATAAAAATATGTACCTCGGTCAGTGATTAAAGAAGTATTTTCGTCATTTTTCGGGTCCATTAGGATCTGATTATACCCCGAGTATGCATCCAAGAAGGTCAATAGCTTGTGTCTAGTCGTGAAGTCTATCAACCTATCTATTTTTGGTAACAGATATGAATCTTTGGGGCAAGCTTTATTCAAATCTATGTAATCCACGCATATCATCAATTTTCTATTCTTTTTTGGCACGATTACAACGTTGGTGAGCCATTCGCGGGGTATTTAACCTCTCTCATGGAGCCATTGTTTTGCAACTTCTTTGTATTTTCCTCAATTACTTTCTTTCAAACGCCGATATGTTTCCTTTTCTTCTACTTCACCAGACCACGTTGAGTTTATGAGTCATAATCTTCGGGTCGATCCCAACCATATCGGCGTGGGACCAAGTGAAGTAATCATCATTGGACTTGAGTAATTTGACAACAACCCTTTCAACTCTGAGTCCAACTTCGAGCCGACGAACACCTTTCTATCTTGAAATTACTTCCATAGCGCAAAGGATTCCAACACCTCAATAGTTGAGTCCTCGGCTTTCTGTTTCTGAGGCTCTTGAATACACATCGAGATTTTCTCCAACGCGCCTTTTTGGAGATCTATTTCAAGAGCCGACCCCCCTTATTCGTCAGATCCCGGGTGCATTGATTGCTATTTTAAAGGTCCACTCTGGACGACTCCACTTTTCATAGCAACCGAATAGCACTCCCTAGCTGTTCGTAGAAAACCTCGAATCGAACAAACTCTCCAAGGAGTAGGGAATTTGATGACTTGATGAAAGTGGATGGCACAGCTTCCATGGAATGTATCCAGGGCCTCTCGAGGATGATATTGTAGGCTATGTCCTCGGGCATTACTTGGAACATGATTTCCTTAACAACTCCCTCAACGTACCTAGTGAGAGTAACGTTGCCCAAAATTTTCTCTGTAGAGTTGTTGAAACTTATCAATATTGTTGCCTTTGAGACGATAAGGTCCTTCAACCACATCTTTTTTACTGCCTCGCAGATGATGATATTCATTGAGCTTCCGAGGTTAATCAAGACTTGTTTGATGTCCGAGTCATTGATTCTCAGCATAATAACCAAAGCATCGTGATGGAGGAACATCATCCCATCACATTCGTCATCATCAAAAATAATTTCTTTACCCGAACTGCTAGTTCGAGTTTTTTTTCTCTATCATAATAGAGAGCTTCGCGAACTTCTTTGTAGCGGCGAAGTTGACGTTGTTTACCTCCGAACCCCCCGTTATAACATTAAAAGCCCTCGGCGGCTGTCTATCTCCTCTGTTCTTTGCAAAATTTTGCTTCCCTTTAGCGGTTAGATACTCCCTCAACATACCATTCTTCAACTGATGGGCCACCTCGAGGCGCAACACCTTGCAATCCTCGGTGAGGTGCCCAGAGTCAGCGTGAAAGTTGCAGTAGAGGTTGTGGTCCCTCTTCCCAGGGGCCGTTCTCATATCCTTTGGGAGTCTCACCCCTTGAGCATTTAACGGGTAGGATCGTGCGTAAGCCACGACCAAGACATGTAAAAATAGCTACTTAATGCCCTTAATTATCTCTGGATTTAGGCTCTATATGTAGCATTTCACTCATCTTGTAAATTCATTCAGAAATACATACAGAAACTCTGCTCATTTGTACTCTATAGTAAAATCTTTACTTTGTGTTTCAATTGTCCTTCTGTACTCACTAATTTACCAGTCCTTTATCAATTTTGATACAGTATATTGCTTGTAAACCCCATTACAAATTCGATTGTTGAACTAATTCGATTTAGGTCTATACAAATTGGCGTCGTTTGTGGGTGAGCGGAGATTGTGGGGCGATTCTTCCGCTGGATTGAAACTGCCTCCCGTGGCTTGAGCCACTCACTTCGGGGGAATGAATTTTCTGTTCCTTGAGGCGACTCTTTTTCGTGGCTTGCTTTGGACCCTGAACTCGGGGCTCCTCCTCGAGGCTCATGCTGATTGCCTTTCTACCAATTTACGAGCTTTTATGGGATCATCCCGAGCTATGCACTCGAGGTGCCATATATGCAAGTTGAATTTCACCTAATACACCTAGAAATTAACAACTTTCGAAAAATAATACAACAACACCATTGACTTGACATTGTCTGAAAATATATTAGGAGATTCTTGTTGAGTAAGTTCATAGATTTTTTTATGGGTAACCAACATTGTCTTTCAAATTTATTTTGTGATTAATTTGTGCATGGAATTAAAAAGTCGGAGAAGGGGCCATAAAATTAGAAAATGAACAAGAAAAGAGATTTAACAGTTACGTTGGTCCATGAGATTTGTGTATTAAAACATAGGAGATTATAGTGCAAAACGGTAGGAGATTCTATTAAAGGTGATTAGAAATATGAAATACATGAAGTGGACTAGAAATCTGATTTAATGGTTGAAATTTATGTATTAAAATAAATGAGATCTTTTTTGTAAAGACGTAAGATATTGATAGAATTAATACATTACATCTCTCATGTCATATATAATTAATCTCTCACGATCACAAGAGTTTGATCTCTTAAGTACAAAAGTATTATTTCTTATGACCATGTGTTTAGTTATTATCATACAATAAGAATATAATCTCTCATAAACATAAATTTGATCTCTTACGAATAAAATATAATCTTTTATGATCACGTATTAGATCTTTCACGCGATGTTTAATTAATTTCTTGCGTATAAGAATATAATTTCCTACAAACAACAATATAATCTCTTATAACCACTTTTTAGATCTCTCACATAGTATATAATAATCTCAAATGTTTTTTTTTTTTTTTAAATTAAGGTTCATTTTATTCTAATACATTCAAGTTTATTAAATTATATATGATTCATATATTGCCATTGCAAAAAGCTTTACGGTGAAAATGATCGACTTGGATAGTATGCCTACTACTAGCATACATACTGCCAAAAGAAAAGAGATCATATGTACGTTATCCTGATTTTACTCGGGGCTTTAGCATGGCAGGACTTGCCAAGTCTTTTTTAAATGGAAAAGGCACAAGTTTTAAACATGAAATCTAGGGTCCTCATTTAATTAGTGGTATTAACTATCTAATATTCACACTCCAATATTTTGTAAGTTACACAATAGTCCATGTATAAAAGCTAGTTTTTTGCCAAATTTGGCCATTATACCCAGCTGCTTCCCTCTCTCCTCACCCCCATTTTTCCCCATTCCATTCCCGCTTAAAATTCCACTATAGCTGCCGAGCTTCTTTTCCTAAACCGAAATAATACCCATTCCACCATAGCTGCTGAGCTTATTTATTGAATATCCTTTCCAGTTTTAGGCAATAAAAGCTGAGACCACCCACATTTGGGTTATATGGCATTTCGTTAAATCTGATCGTTTCTTATCCATTAAAGGAGAAAATTTTTCCTCTAATTTTAATCGTATCAATCCAGTTATGTTCGGTAAGTGTACTAACTTTAGAACATATTTTTAGCTGTTTTTGTTGATTCGAGGTAGTTACGGATTCAGTTCCTCTGAACAATCTGCCTGAAATTCCAAACATCATTTCGACGTTCCTATGGTCGTAATTGTAATTCCAAACATATCGCTAGCGTTTTACACGTCGTATGTATTTATTGGAATTTTCACCGATAATATTCGGAACATCCTGCTAGGATGTTTGAGCGTTCTGTTAGCAGTTTGGAACATCTTGCATTAAGCAATGAAAAAGTGTGAGGTGATGTTCAGAACGTCTGAATACGATGTTCCATATGAGTAACATTGAGGTTTGGAACATCTTGCATTAAGCAATGAAAAACTGTAACGTGATGTTCAGAACGTCAGTAACGATGTTCCAAACGAGCAACATGGAGGTTTGGAACATATTGTATAAATATTAGTAAGACTAATAGTTGGTCATTCCAATTTATTGCAGGCGACCATCGATGGGTGAGGTTATATTAGGAGTTAATTATCAAGGTAAATAGGTGGAGCGTTCTAAATGTTATGCTTGGGTTCCGAAGGTTAAAGAGTCAAGACCCATTCTTGTGCCTAGAGATGTTACATATGATGTTCTACATAACAAAATCATCGGAAGTTGGGGGATAAGAGACAATCCGAGGGACATTTGCATTACTTACATGCTGAGTGTTGCCGCAAATCAAAAGACTCCTCCCGTTACAATAAGAAATGATGATGATGTGCGCCTTTATATGGCTGATGTTGATCGTAATGGTGCTAGGCCCACTCTAAGGGTAATTGTGGTTTCTACAACAGAGCAATGTGTTGGTTCTAATGACCAAGAAATGCCAAATAGTGGAGGGTATTATTTTAGTCAGCGATTGGATGACTTACATAAAGAAGTAGAAGAAGACACAGGCGGAGGGGTAGAAGAAGACAAAGGAGGCGTAGATGTAGATGAAGAGAAAGAAGAAGAAGTAGAAGAGATATATGTAGAGGAAGATCCTGCCATTTATACCCCTGTGTTTCTAACACAAAGCAACGAGCCGATATTTCACTTCGTCGATGAAACAGGTTTTGAAAAAGGTATGACTTTCGTTAATAAGAAAGAACTGGTCACCAAATTGAAGATTGTAGCAATTAAACATCGTTTTAATTACAAAGCATTGAAGAATACTGCAAAGATTTTTAATGCTAGATGATTAGATGTGAAATACAAATGGTGGTTAAGGGCAATGAGGTATAAAAGTAATGATAGGTTCTACATTAGTGTTTACAATAACTTGCACACAGGCAGTGTCCAACATCATTCCAGTCATAATTCACACCTCTCTGCCTAGATAATTGGTGAGTTCATGAAAGGTAAATATTTAATGGGAAAAGGTCCAACCACAAAAGCTGTCAGGGAGTCCCTTAACAACGATTTCGGTTGTAAGGTTAGCTACTGGAAGTGTCTTAGGGGCCGTCAATTTGCAAAAGCTTTAACACGGGGAACACATGAGAAAGGTATTGAAATTCTTAGGTTAGGAGTAAGAATCCAGGAACCATGAAAGATTTGAGGCTTTCTAGCACAGGGAAGTTTTTGTATTTTTTTCTCTCTTATGAAGTGTGGATCAGGGGATTTACTTATGTGAGAAAAGTCCTAGCCGTTGACGGTACACATTTGTCCGACGAGTATGGAGGGATGTTGTTGTCTGCTGTTGCTCAGGATGCAATGAGTCACGTATTCCCTATTGCTTTTTGTATTGTAGACAAAGTGTGTGACGCCTCATATGAGTATTTTTTCAAACAATTACGCAGCATAGTTTCAGATAGTGAAGAGTTGTGCATTGTTTTGGATAGACATCCGAGCATCTCGAAGATGGTCGCCCAAGTGTTTCCTTCTGCACACTATGGAGTTTGTATGTCGCACCTTGGTGAATGCATCCAAACAAAGTTTCAATTTGGAATCAGTCTTTATAAATACTATACTGTAGCAAAGGCATTCAAGATAGAGGGGTTCACTGATGCTATGAATGAGATCAGGACTATTGATTGGAGGGTAGCGGATTATCTTGAAAATGTTGTTGGCTATCATAGATGGAGCAGATTATATTTCCCAGGAAACAGGTAAACTATAATAACAAGGTCTAATATTACTGTCATGCTTTCAATCTGTTCCAAACGTCACAAAAAGCGTTCCGAACATATCATTTATGTGCAGAACATTATAAGGAAATTTTATTTTCTAACGATGTTCCGAACTCCTTATCGTCGTTCTGAACAACATTATGAATGTTTCGCACTTCTTATTCCTATATCTGCACTTGTGCTTTATGTTAGGAACATCTTTTGATTATTATAATATTTATTTTTTTAATAGGTTTCAAGTTATGACATCAAACATAGCTGAGTCCATTAATTCCATGCTGAAGGAGCAAAGAGAATACCCCATTGCTGCTCTCTTGAAGGATATAGGTAGGAACTTTGTGGAAAAATTCCACACTAGGGTTATGAAGTTAATCACCCACCCAAATTTATGCGTCCCAGACGTTGAAATAAAAATAAGGAAGAATAAAGAAGTGTGAGACAAGCTAGTTGTCAACAGAAAGGGAACTTATGGTTTCGAAAGCATTAGTCCAGGGTATGAGGCAGAAGTTGATCTATATGAGAGGACATGTACATGTAGGGAGTTTGATCTTGATAAGTTACCTTGTGTACATGCTATGGTAGCAATTAGGGGGTTGCATGGCGATGAATATGGAAGTAGAGTGTATGAATACACTTCTAGATATTACACAACATAAGCATACATCCTTGCCTATGCAGAGCCTGTCAATGCAGTACCTCCTAAAGAATCATGGGTCGTCCCTGCTGAAGAGATACTTTATCCAGTGCCTCCGCCCCCAAAACCGAACAACCGTGGAAGGAGAAGGGTTAAGCGGATTCGATCTATTGGGGAACGTCTTCCAAAGAGGAGAAATAAATGTGGCAACTGCAAGAGATATGGTCATAAGAAAACTACATGTCCCGTTGTTCGTAGTGGAACTGAGGCTACAAGTCAGCCTACAAATTGAGTTTGTGAATTGGACGAAGCATCGTCCTCGTTATAATTTCGATTATTTGGCTTTCTATTTGAATTGCATAATGGACTTTTCGTCCTACTTGTATAATTTATATTGTGTACATATTTGCTTTACATCAGTCTTAATTTATGTAGTGCACATATTAGCTTTACTGTATTTTTTGCAATTATGTTGTGCACATATTTGCTCGTTGTTCGCAACATATCTAGTGTTGTTTAGGATATTACAAATGATGTTTCGAACGATGTCAAGGCATGCCAAAGCTTGTGAGGTCTTTTTTTCACAATTCATAGTCGTAGCATTTACCAAGTGCTACCTTCATGAAGATGTTCGGAACATCTTGTCAAGGATATAATATTATACTTTTATATGTGACGTTCCGAACAAGCCATTCAAAATTTAAAATACACAAACGGCTACAATAGGATGCCCAAATACCAATACACCAAACAGCTAAAATACAATTTGCTGCAACAGTCACGTCAAAACACATGCATACTTGTAAATATACATCCCTTCATTTGCTTCCTTGATGAAAAGGCGTGCACTAGAAATTAAAAGCCACTACAAAGCATCTATAAATAACTCCTTAATGAACTAAATTCACAATTCATAGTCTTCGCATTAACCATGTATTACGTTTTGTTTCTAGTGATCACCAGTTTCTATATCAAGGAAGAACAAGTCGATGTACTGAATTTTTCCATATTTTCAACATTTTTCCTAAAATAATTTCAAAATCAATTTGTTTATATTTCCTTAAACATAACTCCACTTGATTCTTTTCTAAATTTTAAACAACTTTTCATGCAGATGACCAATAATGCATTTAACGATCCATGGAATAATTACCACCGAGTCCGAGAGCCTCCAAAAAAGTCGCTTCCTACAAGACTGCTAGACATGCATTTTGAAGTTGTTGACATCAAGGAGGTAGAAGATAATTGCGAGAGGTTCATTCAAACACTCGAGACAAAACTTGAGCAGATGCAATTACAGTTTGATCGGATTGAGAGGGTTTTGCAAAATCACTTCGGTGGAGGCCAAAACAATAACGAAGACACTATTATATATTAATTGTTTAAGTAGTTGTACAGTTTATGAATATGCTTTTGTTATCTCTTTTCCATTAATTTTATTATGAAGGTTTTTAATTAGTACTGTTAAATTGTGTCCAAACCATCATATTTGCTTATAGTTCGCAACACATCAACTGTCGTTTAGGATATTACCATATGATATTCCAAACGACAACTTGTTATATATTCTGGAAATGTTAATAAATTCATACAGTAAGTTGGGAACATCTACAATATGTTCCAACGCCAAAATGTATGTTCAGAACGCAACTGGTATTTTTCAGGTATAAATGATAATCATTAACACTATACAAGACCAAATTTCCCGAATAGAGTGATAAATGATGTTCATGTTAACTAGAAAGGACCGATTATACTTGTTAGATTGACAAATGATGATGCTCATTTCGCTTAAAAGGACCAAATATAGTTGGTAGACTGAAAAATGATGACAATTATCAGTAGTAATGACCATTTATACTTGTTAAAGTGATAAATGTTGACAATTATCAGTAGTGATGACCATTTATACTTGTAAGAGTGACAAGGGATGATCATCTATCGTAAGGTTGTTTCAAACAACCTACTGATGTTCGTCGCATTATAAGGTCGTTCGGATCGCACAATTTTAATGTTTCTATCTTCATCGTATGATGGACGATGAAGATCCATACATATACTCTAGTTCCGAATATCCAATAGATGTTTGTCACATTTTATGTGTCGTTCCGATCGCCCTTTTCCGATGTTGCTATCTTCATCATACTTTTTCACAATTAGAGTAGTTAGCGTGACAAATTATGATGATTATATGACTATAAGTGACCAATTATACTTGTTAGACTGACAGATGATGATCATTGTGACTAGATATGGCCAATTAGAGTTGTTAGAGTGACAAATGATGATCAACATGATAAGAAATGACCCACTATACTTGTAAGAGTGACAAATGATGATCACTATCATTATAAATGATCAAATATACTTGTTAGAGTGACAAATGATGATCATTATACCTGTAAATGACCCACTATACTTGTTAGACTGACAAATGATGATCATTGTAACTAGAATTGGCCAATTAGAGTTGTTAGACTGACAAATGATGATCATTGTAACTAGAAATGACCTACTATACTTGTTAGAGTGAGAAATGATGATCATTATGACGAGAAATGACCCACTTTACTTGTTAAAGTGACAAATGATGATCATTATCACTATAAATGACCGACTATACTTGTTATAGGGAGAAATGATGATCCATACATATACTCTAGTTCCGAACATCATGTTTGTCACATTGTATGTGTCGTTCCGATCACCATCTTAGAGTAGTTTCTATCTCTATCATACTTTTTCAAAGTTAGATTAGTTAGCGTGACAAATTATGGTGATTATATGACTATAAGTGACCAATTATACTTATAAGAGTTATATATTCATCAACTTTCATTACAAAGACCACTTAGAGTAGTTTGTGTGACAAATGATGATCATTATGAGTAGAAATGGCCAATTAGAGTTGTTAGAGTGACCAACTATACTTGTTAGAGTGACAAATGATGATCATTGTGACTAGAAATGGCCAATTAGAGTTGTTAGAGTGACAAATGATGATCAATATGATAAGAAATAACCCAGTATACTTGTTAAAGTGTCAAATGATGATCATTATACCTACAAATGACCCACTATACTTGTTAGACTGACAAATGATGATCACTGTGACTAGAAATGGCCAATTAGAGTTGTTAGAGTGACAAATGATGACTAATATGATAAGAAATGACCCACTATACTTGTAAGATTGACAAATGATGATCACTATCGCTATAAATGACCAATTATACTTATTTTAGGGAGAAATGATGATCCATACATATAGTTTTGTTCCGAACTTCTAGTTGATGTTTGTCACATGTTATATTATGTTCCGCGCGCGGTGTTCTATTGTTTCTATCTTCATCATACATTTCACAGTTAGAGTAGTTAGAGTGACAAATTATGATCATTATATCAATATAAGTGTATGGCCAATTATACTTTTAAGAGTGATAAATTCATCAACTTCCATCACAAAGAACACTTAGAGTAGTTAGACTTAGAATTGATGACCATTGTTACTACAAGTGGTCAATTACACTAGTAAAAGTTACAAGTGATGATCATTGTCACATGATAATTAAAGGGCGATGATCATTGTCACTCTAAATTACCAAGTATACTTGTTAGAGTGGCAATTGATTATCCATCTATCTCTGTTGTTTCGAACATGCTGTTGATGTTTGTCACATGAACATCATGTTCGGAGCGCCCTTTTCCAATGTTGCTATCTTCATCGTATTGTTTTTGAAAATGTTCAGAACAGATAGCGATATGATTGAAATATGTAGTGTGTCGTGCGGAACGACTTAGGGTACAATGGTAATTTACAGAACAAAATAACAAGTTCAAATTAAATTTCTTGATCATTAGAACACAAAACATAACAATTGGAAATAAATAGAACCTAAACTATGAACCAACACTTGATCCAAGTACAGAATATGAGAACAATTAGCACCACAACTAGCAGTACCCCAAGACCCAATTTTTTCCGCCATAACCGTGCCTCTTTCCTCTCTTCTTCAACGGCTTTCAACTTCTTAAGTAGACCCCATATTACTCTCTTCGCTTAATTTGACATCTCTTCATCATGCTATCTAAAGTAGTTGCAGCCATTTGCCTACAAAAAAAAAAAAAATAAATAAATACAACAAATAAATAAATACAAGAAAATAATAAACCCCATCACCTAACCTGACCATATTTGCATCCGTAAAACCTCCTTCCTGGGTTTAGTTGAGTCCACCATGTTGTTAACTTCGCATAATCTCCACATCGATAAAATGGTACTACACTGCCACTATTAACAGATCTACTAGATATTTTAATCTGGATGTTTGATTTAATTTTGTAAACTTGTTTTATAAATAATGAACGGATATATAATGTGTTGGGTGGTGTATTTTTATTACCTTTGGTAAATAAATATTGTTCACGCGCCCAATGTAATAATTTATCACGACTTTGGCTTGATCGAAAAGATGTTCGGAACATCGTGTAAAGGATAAGTTACGCGAATTATACCAATACACCTAGCTAGAGTAGGTTGCAAGTAGGTAGCAGCTAGGTCGCAATGATCTTCAGAACATCTTTTCAAGGATATGTTACACGAATTATACTTATATAGGCTGACGTTCGGAACCATCCGTTCAAAATTTGAAATACACAAACAACTACAATACAAGTCGCACAAATACCAATACACCAAATGGCTACAAACGTTTCGGTTGCCTCTCTTTACTTCTATAAATACCCAACAATTCAAAGCATTTCAATCCACATTCATCAACTTACAATTCAAACAATTTCAATCCACATTAATCAACTTACACTTCAAACCATTCATCATAAAAAATGACACGTCAACCACGAATAAGAGGTGGCTCCACGGCCAGAGGAGCCTCCACGGCTAGAGGAGCCTCCACCTCGAGGAAAAACACAACTATTGTATTATCATTTGCAGACGAACCACAAACTGAAAGGACTATTGACATATTGGAACAACTAAAGGCAGAAGTGTGGGGTTGGAAGTTCCAGTTCGAGGGCTTCCTACATGGCTATAAAAAGGACGTCAAAAAAATAACGAAGGAAATGCGAAGGGTGAAAAGAATACTCAAAGGGTTACTTGCTGATAAGGCGATGCATTACCTTGACTTCTACTCCTCTCCTTCACGCTAGATGTGGATGTTCTTATTAATGTTTATTATATAATTTCTTTTTGAATGTTTATCATCTAGTTTCTTTTGTTAGAATGCTATTATAACTAGCATTCCTTTTGTAAAGCACTGACAATGATGTGCAGTTTCCCTATTTGAATGCTAATATAACTAGCATTCTTTTTGTAAAGCTCTACAATGATGAGCAATGAAGTATATGTTTGCCTAGTTCCTGTAAATAAGTGTGTAACCCGTTAAGAACATCTATATGTTCAGAACATTTTTTCAACGTTCAAAAAATTTGTTTGTCGTTTTTTGGAACATAAACAACCTTTATACAATGAGATATTCATGTTTGGAACATCAATCTTACGCGCAAAACATAACTTTGACGTTCTGAACAAATGAACAATTGATATGCTCTGTTCATTTTCTAAAAACCTAATCCATCTATAATTAAATAAGAAAAATATACCGAAAGACATTCAAAATGTTCCGAACTTCATGTTAAAATCTAAAAGGCACAACGGTTACAATTAGCAGTTGCACTCGTTTGAGTAGTACATAACAGTTACAAAGTTCGTCAAAAGTCACTTTTCATAAAACCATTCCCAACAGACTCGTCGATAGCCACTTTACTCTTATAAATACCCAACAGTCACACATTGATTCCACACATTTCAAAATGCCTCGTCGTCCAAGAATGAGGGGAGCACCGAGTTCACATTCAGATTCTGGAAATTCGAACGATGGCTTGGACCAACTGAGGTATGAAGTGTGGGAATGAAAATTCAAATTCGAAGAATTCTTCCATGATTATAGAAGAGACATACGAAGGATGAAGAGAATGCTTAAAGGCCTGCTTGCTGAAAAGGGAATTGATTATGACCCGTACTCCACACCGCCAGGAACACCACCTGAAGCACCACCACAAGCTCCGCAACATGCACCCTAAGTTTGATTGCTTATGATTATTTTAGTTATAATTTTATTATGTTTGGAACATCATATTGTTTTTCAAGAACAACAATATGTCATTCTGGAGCTTATGTAATAATCGTCTAAATTTTACTATGTCATTTTTTGTTGAATGCTGAACAACTGTTACTTGCAACTAATAAAGCTTTCCTTTTAAGCACATCAAAAGCTATTACTTTGCTAAGAAAATAAAAGTCATCCATACCTAATTACATAACCAAAATAAAAGTTAAAAGATTATCCAAATATTACATATACCCAAATCAAGGCTTTATTTTGCCGTCAAAAATACTAACGGCTAAACGTCGCCTCCAATGATCAACCATATTGTCATGAATTTTTTCCATGGGGTTTTTTGTAATGAGATGCTCAATGTACATCAACGCGAACACTCGACATGATTTACCTGTTGGATTTTGTGGACAAATTGATCTTGGCACTCTCTCAAACAACCACATGTCTCCTTCCTTACAATTCGCTCCAAGTCTTTGAATAGCTTAGAAGTTCTGACATAGATCGGGAACATGTACAGAATGGGGACAATTATTAGGAAGAAGTGTTCATCATCATTACAACCATGATTGCAATCATACACGCAAATCTTCGCTTCAACCATGTCAATACCACCGTCATGTAGTGATTGTCGTTGATGTTGAAGACGGCGAAAATCCTCTTAGCACCAGCCCAACACCTACCCCCTGGGTAGGGTAGCCTTCCATGTGCATACTTCATATAATCATCGTCAAACTGATACGCCTTCAATGCCTGATCAAGCGGTTATTAACTTGCGCCTCTTTTTCCAGTTGGTAGTAACGTTTTTTCATGTTTGTCAAGAATGCCATATCCAAAATGAGGTTACTTTGATCATAATGATAGGGGAATTCAAATGCCTCTCCTGCATCATTGTCATCACAGCTTCAACATGTTGCAGAATATATAAAAGACAAAAATAATTGGGGTATAAGTGAGTGAAGGAAAGGTCTGTCTTTTAGAACATCTACCCATGTTCGGAACGACTTCGTGATGTTCTAGAAATTTATGAGAAGCTAGAAATGCTTGAGTTGTTCCAAGCATAAGAACGATGTTCCGAACTCAATTAGTATGTTCCCTACAACGATGTGAAGTTTAGAAAATCATTCAAAAATAAACTTACAATGTCCCACAGCCACACAGTCTTGTTCATCAGATCTTTGAAATCTTGGAAATTCATCAGCAATCCAAGAAATTCATCTTTTGGTTTCTTCCTCTTTCTGATAAATCGTTCAAAGCATCCACTTTTTTCCGCTTCAATGGCTTGTAAATATCCACTTGAAGCCTCGGACCAACTTCTTCCCGGTTCTTCTTCTCTTCTGTTTGTAGTGATTTCACAGCCTTTGCAGGTTTTATAATTGTTTTGCTCTTCAAGTGCTCAATCATCTTCTGCATGGCCGCCATTTCCATCTCCATGCCTTCACGCTAATCGTTGCAATCTTTGCAATTGCAACTACTACATTTGGAGATGTCGAATCCATCTCCACCAGAAGAATCACCCTTGATTTGCTCAGAAGCCACAATATTTGTCTCATAAGGCACGATCTGTTGCTCATAAGCCACGATTCTTTGCTCATAATCCACGATCTTTTGATCATAAGCCACGATCTTTTGCTCATAAGCCAAAATCTTTTGCTCCATTGCTTCCCTCCATCCGCTGCATTCATCACATTTGCAGCCTCTGCAATTGGAGCTCCTCTTCACTGTACCAACTTCAGTGATACCAGCAACTTCAAACTCACCAGCAACTTCATCACCATCAGCTTTGTTTCCAATGTCAATATTTACATCTTGCAGGCCACCAATTCTCTCTTCATTATATTCACCATCACTTCCAAACATCATCGTTTCTGCTCCTTCCATAGCTTTAATTTCTATCACTTGTCTTGGAGGGGTTGTAGGATTTTTCTTGAAGATACAAATTTTAGTGCCACCAACAAGACCAATGCTGCAAGCATCCTCAAAAACTTTACAAAAACGATCTGTTGTGTCGTCCTCGGAGTCTTCAAATGGCACAGGATCTAGAAAGTAATCCATGTCCAGCTCGTCATCAGTAGGAATGAGGAAAGGGTGAACAACCTGTTAATATACCCAACAACATTAAATAAATATCAGCTAAATTTTAAAAATCTTTTAAAGTTGTTTGGAACAAATTCAAGTTGTTCGAAAACATCAAGCCGTGATGTTCCGAACATTGTTGACTGAAGCAGTTGACGGTTCTTCATGAAGATGTTCCGAACATCAATTAGAAATATCTCAGCAAACACGAAGTTGTTCTAAACATTACATAACATATATGGAAAAAGGAATACTTACAGGAATATCATGTTGGTCAAACAACCTGTCCGTATCGTATCGCTTTCACAAATTTCAGCCTGTTTATGATCCTTGGCATTGTTTTTTCTATTGGCAAATCCTTTGGCCTCAAGTCAGGTATAGCTTCATGAGCCTAGGCCATGAATGCCCATGGAAATCCATAAAGATTGTAAGTCTGGCTTCCTTCTGCACGAGGTTCCATTAGCTTGATAAGATTTTCCATTGTTAATTCAAAACTCATCCTACCCCAAGGATAACGCTGGAATGCCTCAAGATCGGTAGACAAGCACACTACCTATTCCTCTATTCAATATTTGGAATCCCTCGCACAAAGAATAGTATGAACAAACCGAGCCATGCACAGATTTAGATGCCACTTCTTCGGACATGTTCTAGAACATACCAACTAAAGCAAGTCACCAGACTTCACAGCTTGCTTTTTCTTCGGCTATTTTTGTTTTTTGGGCTTGTTGAACTTCCTCTTGGTAGGTGAAGGTGAGGGTGAGGGTGACTCCTCCACCTTCTTCTTCCCCTTCTGCTTCCGACTCCCCTTCTCCTTCTCCTCCTTTTTCTTTATCTCTTTCTCCTTCTCCTTCCTCTACTTCTCCTTGAAATAATCAACAACAAACTTCCACAATTCCTTCCCCTTTTCATTCATTTTTTCCATGTATTGTTTACTTGGATAGGCACCACAGTTTAGCCCTATCATTAAGTGCAAACTCGGATAGGCCAAAACGTGTTGGCAATCCATTGAAGGATATCCAAACCTCTTTCTGCTTCTTACAAATAATCCTTCGCATGAGGAGGTTATGCACCAACTTGGTGCCAAACAGTAGATATTCCAGTAATTGCAAGAAAAGACCGAAACAGCTATGGAAAAATCCCTTTCTCACCTGCAATTTTTTCAGAACCTCCTTGAACTGTATCATACCCCTAACAAACGAAGAACGAACAGTAATCTTCCCATTAAAAAGTTCATTGTTGGTCAGGAAGGTCTTGAAGAGACCCTCAACGTTACTCTTAAAAATAGCATGACCAACGTCTTCATACCGCACATAATTTTAGCATAAAATTAATAAAATGAATCACAATGATAGTAAATCACATTAAAGGAAAAACATAAATGTTCCGAACATGTTTATTCTGAGGTTCTGAACGACAGTAGCAATCGTTTGGAACATCACGTAATGTGTTTAGAACGAGAGCTACCAGCCTTAATGCTGATGTTGAGAACATATATATGTCGTGTAGAATATCCACATAGGTGTTCCGAATAATAACAAGTTTCAATTCAACTATCACCTGGTCTTCCGCCAGTTTCAATCCAGATGTTCCTTCAACAGTTTCCTTCTCTTCACCTGCTTCCTCTTCAACATTTCCATCTGCATTATTTACAGCTTCCCCATCTATTTTAACTCTTTTTTCACGATCCTTCATAAATTTGCTTTTTAAAATTACATCCTCCGCCTCTCTTCTACTTCTTTTACTGCTTCTTGGACTCTCCCCTGTCTTATCTGCTTCCCCCTCTACTTCTTCTCCTTTTTCTCTACTTAAATCATCAGCTTCTTCATTTTTTTTACCACAATCTTCCTCTTCCTTTTCACGATCACCATCTTCCTCTTCCTTTTCACGGTCACCATCTTCCTCTCCAGTCCTAAAAAAATCACTTTTTAACAATTCATCAATACCGGCGTCATCTAAATCCACTCTTCTTTCACCCTCATCTGCAGCCCTCTCCAAATCCTCCCCACCTTTACTTAGATCGTAACTTGGTGCTGGACTTTGGCTTTCTTCTTGTTTATCACCTTTGTTTCGTGGACCCACTACTTCTCCTTGGCTATCGTCGTCACTCTCTACAACTAATTTTCTTTTAGTTGTTTTAGTTTTTCTTGGACGTTTAGGAGTAGGTTCTAAATCTGTAGGAGTACGTTCCGAATATGAAGTAGTAGGCTTCTCAGGTTTCTTCTTCAACGGAGGGCGGGCCCTTTCTTTTTACAAATTGCCTTCTTAGGAGTCTTTGTAGGCTTCTTCTTCTGCTCATCTTTATCTTTATTTCTCGGCCTTTAATTTACCATTTTTCTGCAAAGCAAAACAAGGGGATACAAAATTTAGTTACAGTAAATCATGAACATCCAACTAGATGTTTAGAACCTCAGCTACTATGGTGTTCGGAACGTCAAGACACATAACAAACAATAACTTCAATTTGCAACTAAGTACAGCAGCGTTGGTTCACAGAAAACCCTCAAATCGTCGCAATTTAACCAAAAAATGTAAAATAACCTAAAAATTTCAGTTGAACATCGAAAATCCCCTTTGTAGTTCGGAACTACTTTACCCAGTAAAACACATAATGCTATTCAATTTCAACACAATATTACACCTTTTGTACAAATACAAACACCCAAAGCATCGTTAATCACTGTCGATGAAAAAATTAAAAACAAAAACCTAGGTTTTAGATTTATACCACACTTTAAATGATCAGGATATTGTTTACCTTTTATACATAATACTTTGTTGTATTGTTGGTCAGATTCCTTGAAAACCACGGAGAACTTGAGAGTATTTGGTTTAGATTTGGCGTGACAAAGGAGATGAAGGGATGTAGTGTAGAAGTTGAAGAAGCCACGCAGGGGGGAGGGGAGGTTAAATGTATGTTGTTCCCATTGTTTGAAATCATTATTTTGTATATTTTAAGAAAAACCCTCAAGTTTTAAAAGTGTTAATTTGGTCCATGATTAGTCTTAATCAGTCTTAGAAAAAAAAGAAAATAGAAAAGAAAAGGCGAGGACCTTTTCTGCCAATAAACACTTGTGGAGTTCTGAAACGCCACATCTCACGTGTTAGTCTCTTATGAATACAAATATACCATTGGTTAGAGTTCTCGCTTTGTGTATAATGATCTCCTGTGATTATTTTTTATTGAAATTGAAGCTCGATTATCAGTTTATTACAAACTTATTAAACAACAACTAGGATCATATTAGTGTGAGAATTAACAATAGTAGTATATTATGATGAAAATGCTCCCCTGATATTCATATGATTACTATCTAACATTCATTTTATAGGTAGAAAGAGATAATTCATACGTTACCATCTTAATCTTTAGCCCACAAGAATGTGATATCTACCACATGAGTTAGATTGTCTCATAATAACAATAAAATAAAATGATAGATTGAGATCAATAACCAAAGGCCATATATATGGCTCATATTAACATACACGTGTATTTGGAGAAAGAGATAATGTATATGCCATAGTTATAATCTTTTACGAATATAAACTTAGATCTCTTATGGCCATTAGTTAGATCTCTTACGTTCGTGAATGGATCTTTTGTATTACCGATAAAAATTTCTCTTGGTTATTTTGAACATTTTATTTTAAAGTAAAGAGCAATTTATATATGCTTCCAAATTCATTATATAATAACAAATAGGATCATGTCATAATAGGTTAAAAAATTCATAATAACAAAAAATGTGTTATGAAAAGGATCACCTAATTCAACATGGCTAATTTTAACACACACTTCCATATTTATTAAATTACAAGTAACTTAAGAGATCTATAAACTGCAAAAATAATTAATTTTAAATACGAAATATCTCCAAGCACTGTTTAATCTAGATCCGATTTTAGGCCAATTAACAATTAAATTTGTATTTGCGGAGTCACGATCAATAGTTTAAATTAAGAGTTTAGATGAGGGACGACGTTAGTTATTAAAGTAGCAATATATTCGTAATTTCCAACGATGATAAATAATAATATGGAAGCAAGATATAACCTAAAGTGAGTAAAGTTAAAGCATTAATAAAAATGAGTAGAGGTAAATGTGTTGGATCGTTTGACCCTGGCGAGAGTTCTTCATTACTGAGCGCACTAGAAGGCTAGAGCACAAAGTATGTAAGCAAAGAACAATATTTGAGCAGGAGCAAGAGAGAATATTCTTATTGATGTTGTCGACAGGAAGTAAAAATTTTGTTACAATGGCTTAGAACAAATGCTATTTATAGGTCTGATAGGCGTCCGTTGAGTTTTGTAACCGCTGGGTACGTATCCGTTGGATATGTATTCGCTGGATTGTAATAACTGCCTTTATGACCATTCATTGGGTAATCGAACATGATCAGGTTAATAATTGCTCATTCAGATCGTGTTGACTGATGAGGAGTTACACTGCTGCTGCTCGTGGTAACCACCTGGCTGGTTATCTGTCCATTGGATGTCTGTCCGGGTGAATCTCTGTCCATACCATGTGGCAGACACGTGTCACCTTTTTAGACGATACTAGTTTTTATCCAATATAGATAGTCCCCGCACTTCTCGGGCAGAGTTTCTGCTCGAGGAGTGGGTATGAGTTTTGGCGGGAGTTTTCATCTTGCAAAGTCCAATCTTTGTATGACGAAGTTGAGTGACGTACGTATCTTATCAGCTACGTGACAATACCCCATGACGTGCTCATTAAATGCGTAGTAAAAAAGTAACTGCAGCTGGCACACCTGCGCGTTTGCAGCCTGCTTCGAAGTGACTGCTGCACGTCCCAAGGGTAAAAATAATGATTTTAACCGCCTCAATCACGTGCACACATCGACTGCTGATCGCGAGGTGACCGTTGCGCTTTAGGGTAATGATGACATTTTGAAAGTTGGTGAAACCTACTTCTTCTTTTGGCGGTTGGATCTGATCGTGGCCTCTCGGATATTCTCCACGTGTCTCGTGGGAACTTGATGGGCCGGATTTTTGCTCTCATAAATAGAGTTTTGTTGAATAAGAAACCTTTTTACTTACTTTCATTTCCTTCTTACTAAATCTTGAGAATTCCTTGAATATCGTTCAACTTTTCTTCCGAATTTCTCAACTCTTCTGGAATTATGTCTTCGAAAGCTAGAAGAAACCAAAATATAGATGTAGCTGGTAGTTCTTCGGCAGCCACCCCCAGGCCTAGGGCTACTCTAGCCACTGCTGCGGAGATCATCCCGAAGAAGTGGGGTGAATTAGAAAAGGACTGCAACATCAAAGCTTTCAATAACCACGGAGATATACGCTTTTGGCCGGCGTATAGATTTAAGTCTGGGATCACATCGGAGCTTATCCCACAGGTTAGAATAGACTGCAACTGGGACGAAAGTATCCCCCTCTTGCCGGTATCTGAAGCGGAGAATATCACTTCGCATAGGGCTGGGTGGACAGCTATGTGCACCTACCCTTTTACAGTTGGATGTAAATTACCCTGCACCCTGTGCTTGAGAGGCTCTGCAGGGAATATTTGCTCTGCCCGGGGCAGCTGTGCCCCGGTGTGTATAGAATAGTTACACTCATGGATTGGTTTGCGGTAGAAACCAATCAACTTTTTGAATATAAGCATTTTATTTCTCTATACAGTATACAAATTTCCAAAGACAGTTTTATAAATGCTAGGATGCGTGGGAGCAAGGGCTTGGTGCGCAGCTCCGAGGACACAAGCGACCGGGGTTGGTTACACCAGTATGTGTTCGTTCGTACCCAGGCCCTGACTTTTAACTCCAAGACTTTTCTTCTAGAGGTTTGGAACAAGAAGCGTAAGACCCCGAGTTTTCTTTCGAGTTTTTCACGTTTCCTCTTCCCTTTTTATTTGCTTATTCCTTTGATTCCTCTTTGTAGCTGTCAAGCGAACCTACGACGGGCTCATATCAGTCGATGAGCTGACGGCGCGGGTTGAGGCGATTTTGAAGAAGTTTTCTCCTGAGAAAAGAGAATGGGCGTACTTTACTGCGCAGAAGAATTTGACCGTGAAGACTCACAGGGAGAGTTTTCTGCTGTTGTAGCCATTTCTTCCCTTTGTAATTTCACTGTGTCAGACCGTTCTGCCTTTTGCAGGTCTGGGTACTCAGGGGGACTTTTTCCCTGTTGCTCCTCCTCAGGCCGTACCTTCTGGGTCTATTGCTGATCCTGATGCTGAAGTCGCATCTTTACTAGCTTCAGTAGAGGCACTGCGCGGCAGGGAATGTGGCGAGGAGCGCTTATCCAGTGGCCTTGGTTCCTTGAAGAGGAAGAAGAAGAGCCAAGGTGAGGGCAGAGCACGGAAGAAGTCTGCACGTAAGACTTCCGTTGCTACCGGGCAAACCTCAACTACTGGAGGATAGTCCTCGCCCAAAGCCAATGTTCCAGAGTCTGCAGAAGAGAATATCAAGACTACTACCAAATCCCCGAGTCTGCATGGGGAGAGGGTTTGGACAGGGTGGTGATTGACGTTTCAGATACTGAGACTGAAACTAATGAACCCCTTGTGCGAAAACCTTGTCTCTGGAGCGATAAGAGGAGAGTCGAGAAGGAGGCTGCCCGTACTCCGGAGAGGAGTCCCCGAGTTGATGACGAGGTGAAGACGGCTCCTTCCTGTGTGGACAAAGGGATAAGAAAAGTGGGTGAAGAAGAAGAAGAAGAAGAAGAGACAAGGGAAGAGGTTCTCCAAGAGGGTGGCCGAGGTCCTCGTGTTTTTCGTTTTGAGGACCTGGAAAATGTGGCCGCTGAGGGGGCGACGCCTGTTGGTCTTCACGAGTGCGACACGATAGATCCTGAAGTGGAGGGTGACTCCAACTTATCAACAACAAGGTTTATTTGGCGGTTAGTCATCAACGGTCATACCGGATTAAAGGACATTAGGGGTGTGCGCTACAAGTTTGGTCCAAACTAACCCTCTGAACAGGCTTGGGAACCCAAGTACTGCGAGAGGAAGCATACCATGAAGTTAGCCCCTGACGTCAACTTTATATCCAGGTCGGGCAGTTTAGCAAAGGCAGTCTCATCACTCATTGGTCCTCGAGAGAAGTAGTCAATGAGGGAAATGAGTGATGAGGAGTTGGCTTTTACAATTGCTGCCGATTCTGTCCGGGTAAGTGTTTACCACTTGTGTTGAAGGTAATTTGACTTCAGATTTCTAACCTTTGCTTATTTTATTTCTCCCGTCAAGCATGATGTCTGCTGAGCTCATGTTCCGCTCCAGGATCAACAACGTCGATCAAGTACTCGAGGTAAAGAAAGAGTTGCTGGATGCTCTGAAGGAGAACAAGATTCTGGCAGAGCAGTGTGGGGTACTTGGTGGTGAAGTTAATCGATTATCTGAAGTTAACAATGAGCGAATTGAACGGATTAACGAACTCACCAAGGAGAAGGACCTTCTTTCTGAAGAGAAAGAAGGGTTCGCACGATCTGCCCAGGGTCTGGAGATTTTACTCGAAGAATGCAAGGCTTCGCTGAACAGAGCTCTCGATGATCGTGGATCTCTTGAGATGGATATGCAAAGAGCTAATGAAGAGTCCGCTAGGGCCAGAGCTGAGCTTCAAGCTGCTAAGGATCAGGTTGCCCAGTCGATGAGTGCTCAAATCGCGTTATCTAAGGACTTGGCAAACCTTCGTGATCAATCTGAAATCAAAGCAATGCTTGTTGTGCTAGAGGCTAAGCGTTCACTGCTCGGGCAGGTCCAGGCTAAGTAGATCAACGTTGAGGAGATGTTGCAGAAGACAAAGAGCGGTGTTCGCAGAGTAAGATAAATTCTGAATCTTTCTCCTGAGGAGTCTGAAGGTGAAGATGAGGATGAAGATGAAGATGACGGCGAGAATTTGGGGGACGATGACAGAATCGATGGAGCTGGTGCATCGGGTTCTGGTCGTAGCCCCAAAAACTGATGCCCCCAAAATTTGATTCGGTTGCAAGTTTGTATATCTGGCGAGAGCCGGATTAGTTGGTTGTGGATAGAGGTCTCTTAGGGACTCTCTAATCCTTGTTTGGCCGGTTCTATTTGGCCTTTTATCACTCTGCAAAATTTCTGTCAACCATTTTTTGGCATTTTATAATTTTACAGGACTATGTATATATAACTTTAGATCTTTATTAGTTCAATGATTATATTTAGCCTGAATTTTTGATCTTTCATTTGTATGTATTGTGGCCTTTATGCCTTATGTTTAGGAGCTTTTTGAAGTTTGAACTTTATTAAGTTCTGGTCTCCAAAAGTCTGTCCAAATGTTTTAACTTAGCCTTTTCCAAGGAAGAGGTCATAAGTTGTGGATAATCTGCGCAGATGTTTTTATTCTGACCGAGTCGTGGTCGATAGATTTTTTGGCCGAATCGTTGGCCTTTGCGAACAAATTTGCTTATCGCCTTGATAGTCGAAAGTTGTCGCTTTATTCTGACCAAGTCACTGGCCTTGTGAACGACTTCTCTTATTTTTGTGGAAGCTTGTCACATAAAAAGTTTTTGAAAAACTCGCCTTTTTACAAGGTCTTTTTCCTTTATGAAGGTCTCGCCTTTTTACAAGGTCTTTTGCCTTTATGAAGGTCTTGCCTTTTTACAAGGTCTTTTGTCTTTATGAAGATCTCGCCTTTTTACAAGGTCTTTTGCCTTTATGAAGATCTTATTTGGCCTACAGGGGCCTCTCACCACCCTCCTTGTTTTTATGTTGGAACACGGGAAGTGATAATATAAAAAGAGTTAAGGTAAGTCGTAGATAAAAGAACACATATAACCAAACGAGGAGTGTGTCCGTTGTGGGATTCGAACCCACAACCGCAAAGTTGAAGAACTTCGAGCTCTACCAGTTGAGCTAAATGGATCTGACCTTGTTCAGGTCGTTAGTACTATTTAGAAGAAGTATAATAGAAGTAAGAATTGCCACAAAAGTAAAAGGTAGGAAGAAAACAACAGACCGTTTTACCACTCAGAAGTGATACCTCTTGAGGTGAATCACGTTCCAACTGTTTGGGACAATCGAACCATCTGGCCGTGCTAAGCGACAAGATCCCTTGCTGATTGAAGTGATTACTTTGTAAGGGCCTTCCCAATTAGGGCCTAGCTTCCCTACATTTGCTTCCTGTGTGTTCTGTGATACCTTTCTCAGTACAAAATCTCCGACCTGGAAACTTCGTACGCGCAGTCCCCGATTGTAATATTGTTCAATTCGTTCTTTCAGGGCGACTACCCGTACGAGTGCTAGTTCCCTTTGCTCTTCAAGGAAATCCAGCTCTTCGGAGAGATTGACCGAGTTGGACTCTGCAGTGGCATGTGCATACCGTAAGCTGGGTTCCCTGATTTCGACTGGGATTAAGGCATCTGTACCGTACACCAATGAGTAAGGTGTCTCTCCGGTACTCATTTTTATCGTCGTGCGACAAGCCCATAATACACCGGGCAACTCCTCTACCCAACATCCCTTGGCCTGCTCAAGGCGCTTCTTGAGAGATTCAACGATTATTTTGTTTGTAGATTCTGCTTGTCCATTGGCAACTGGATATGGAGAAGAAGTAATTCTCTTGATGTGCAGGTGGTCTAGGAACCTAGTCACTTTCTGGCCGATGAATTGCGGGCCGTTGTCCATGACTATTTCCTTAGGCTCTCCAAAGCAACACACGACAAATCTCCAAAGGAAGTCAATGACCTCTGTTTGCTATATTTTTGTGTATGCTACCGCTTTGACCAAGGAGCGATTCTGCCGGTTGATGAAGAAGATGTGCGAACCTCTAGCATTTGTCACATTTTTTGACAAACTCGTTCGTATCCTTCTCAATTTTATCCCAATAGTATCCTGCACGAATCAACTTACGAGCTAATGCTTTACCCCCAGAATGATTGCCACAGCAGCCTTCATGGTCCCTCATCACGTAGTTGATTTGATTCGGTCCGAGGCACTTTGCGAGGGGTCCTGCAAACATTTTGCGGTAGAGATCGCCGTTGAAGATTGTATACCGAGCAGCTTTTATCTGAGCTTGCGAGCGGCATTTGTGTCAACGGGCAGAGTCCCATGAAGAATATAGTTTTTGATTTCATTCCGCCAGTCCCAAGTTGCGTTGATGGTGTTGACTTCGAACTTTTCCCGGTCTATGGTCGTGTAAAGGAGTTGAACGACAGCTGAAGAGCTAGCCGCTCCCATTTCTGCCACCGACCCTAGATTCGTGAGAGCATCGGCTTAATGATTCTCTTCCCGTGGAATTTAAAGTGGCTCACATTCGTCAAACTGGACCAGGAGTTCTTTTACACGGGCAAGGTATACTTGCATTCTGGATTCTCGTGCAATGAAGCCTCCGGTCACCTGGGTGACTACCAGTTGAGAATCGCTCTTAAGCTTGATGATGTTTGCTCCATAGCTTTGGGTTAGCTCCAATCCTGCAATAACGGCCTCATATTCGGCCTCATTGTTAGTACTAAACGGGCACTTGATGACCTGCCTGATGGTCTCTCCGGATGGGGCGATGAGAACCAGTCCAAGACCGGACCCTTTGACACTCGAGGAGCCATCAGTGTATAGGGTCCATGTGCGAGGAGCCTGCCCAGCATATAGAACGACATCTTTTTCTGCCTCACGATATATATTAGCGCTAAAATCAGCCACGAAGTTTGCTAGGGCTTGCGATTTTATTGCTACCCTAGGTTGATAGGTGATATCAAATTCACTTAAATCTATAGCCCATTTTACTAACCTTCCCGAAAATTCGGGTTTGTGTAAAATATTTCGCAAAGGAAAGGTTGTTACCACAGCTATTGAATGACTTTTGAAATAAGGGCGTAGCTTACGAGCAGTAGTTACCAGTGGTAGAGCTAATTTTTCCAAAGGTTGGTAACGTGTTTCCGCATCAATTCTGCTTTGCTGATATAATAGATGGGAAGTTGTTTACCTTTTTCTTCTCGAACCAGTACTGCGCTTACCGACGATTCTGATACTGCAAGATAAATCAGCAGCTGCTCCCCATGTTGAGGCGTAGAGAGCAGTGGTGGATTGGACAGATACTTTTTGAGATCCTTCAACGCTTGTTGGCATTCGGGAGTCCATTCGAACTCCTTGTTTTTCTTTAGAACATCGAAGAAGCTTTTGCATCGGTCTGACGATCGGGATCTGAACCTTCGCAGGGCTGCCACTCTCCGGGTCAATTTCATGACGTCTTTCCGGTTGTGGAGTACGTATGGAATTGACTCGATAGCTTTCATCTGAGCGGGATTGACCTCAATCCCACGCTGAGAAATGATGAAGCCCAGGAATTTTCTCGACCCGACTCCGAATGCACACTTCTCCTGGTTCAGCTTCATGTTGTACTGATCGAGTATTTGAAAAGCTTCTTTTAGATGTGCTAGATGGTCCTCTGCTCGTTTGGATTTGACCAGCATGTCAAAGATGTACACTTCCATAGTCTTACCGATATGGTCGTGAAACATTCGATTGACTAGGCGCTGATACGTCGTACCTGCATTTTTCAGTCCAAATGGCATAACTTTATAACAATACGTACCTCTGCAGGTTATGAATGCTGTCTTTTCTTGTTCCTCGGGGTCCATCAATATCTTGTTGTACCCAGAGTATGTGTCAAGGAAAGTGAGCACCTCGTGCCCGGCTGTTGCGTCGATCAGTTGGTCTATCCTGGGAAGGGGATATGAGTCCTTTGGACAGGCTTTTTTTAGATCTGTGAAGTCAATGCAGACTCACCATTTGCCGTTTTTCTTGGGCACGACGACCACGTTGGCTAACCAGTCTGGGTATTTCACTTCACGTACAGATCCAATCTTCAACAGCCGATCGACCTCATCGTTGATGACCTGATTCTGAAAAGCTCCCTGTTGGCGCTTTTTCTGTTTTACCGGGCAGTGGTATGGGTCGACGTTCAACCTGTAAGAGATAATATCTGGATAAATACATGTCATATCTGCATGAGACCAGACGAACGTTGTATGCCGCTCCTTGAGGAACTGGAGGATATCTCCTCGTAAGAGTTCGCTCAACGCTGTCCCCAAGTTGACCTTCCGCTCCGGCTTGTCTGCGAACAATTCTTCGGACTCCAAAGTTTCCACGGTCGGCATGTGGCTTTCCCGTTCGTCCAGCTTTGTGATGAATTCTGGGACCTCATACTTTGCTTCTTCGTGTGGTATGTCTTGTCCCGGTCGCTGTAATTGTTATTTGCTTTCTTCAGGCAGCTTGAGGGCCAGTGAATAGGAATCTCGAGCAGAGCATTGCTCTCCTCGAACCTCACGTACTCCCCATTTGGATGGGAACTTCAACACCTGATGATAAGTGGAAGGAACAACTTGCATATCATGGATCCAAGGTCTCCCCAGGATGATATTGTAAGCTATATCCACATCGACAACATGGAATGTCGCCTCCTTCGCTACCCCTTCAGCAAGAGTTGTAAGAGTAATATCGCCAAGGGTCTTCTCACTCGAGTTGTTGAAACCGGAGAGAACTCGAGATATCGGCACGATCTTATCCGACAACTGCATCTCCCTTACAACTCGTGATTGAATAATATTTGCAGAGCTGCCCGCATTGATGAGCACTCTCTTGACGTCGAATTCCGCCACGCGTAACGTTATCACTAACGCATCAGCGTGTGGGAACTGCGAACCATCTGTGTCGGAGTCTTCAAATGTTATCGTCCCTTCTGGTCGTGGGCGTTTGGTGTTTGTGATGGAGACCTTTGCATACTTCTTCATTGTGAAGGTGACAGAATCCACTTCGATCCCACCCGAGATAACATTTGTTTAACCTAAATCCGGTTTTAGGCCAATTAACAATTAAATTTATATTTGCGGAGTCATGATCAATAGTTGAGATTAAAGATCTATGCGATAAATTAAATAGTGCTAATACAGAATGCTAGAAATACAGTGTGAACGTAAATAAGGAAGAGCAAACGTATCGTATTCTTTGATAGTCGGCAACCACCACGCGGGATGATCCAATCGTTGAGACAGTGATTAAAATAAGAACAAGGGATATAATTCAGTGATGGAAAGATAGAGAGTATTCTTATTGATCACGTATGCAGAAAGTAAAAAGTTGTTACAATTGGTTAAGGTAAGTGCTACTTATAGGCGTGGGAGGTGCCTGTTGACGTTGTAGTAGCCGTTGGATGTAGAACCGTTCGGATAAGTAACCGCTGGGTGTCTTATCCAGAAAGGTTGTAACCGCTGGGTGACCGTAATTTGAATGATCGCGCCCAATAATGCTAATAACTGCTTGTTCAAATTATGCTGACTGTTGATATATCCTGTAACTTCCTTGGGTCTGTCCGTGGGAAGTGTCTGTCCGATGAATGTCTGTCCGGTGAGTGCCTATCCGGTGACACGTCAGTTCGTGCCACGTGGACGACACGTGTCACTCGCCAAAGTCTAGTCAGTTTTTATCCAATACAGATAGTCCCCGCACTTCTCGGGCAGAGAATCTGTCCGAGGAGTGGATAAGAATTTTGGCGGGAGTCTTTGCAAGCCTTTTGTCTTCTTATGATGTAATCTTGATGACGTAGGGATCTTATCAGACAGGTGACAAGCCTTTATGCTGTGCGCATTAAATGCGCCGTATGAAAAAGTAATTGTGACCTGCACGTCTGTGGCACCGCAGTTTACTCTGAAATGACTACTGCGTTCCCCGAGGGTAAAAAGCAATAATTTTAACCGTCTCTTTCCACGTGCACACGTCGCTTGCTGATCATGAAGTGACTGCAGTTCTCTAGGGTAATGATAGTGCCGTAAAGCATTGATTAACCCTATTTTCTTTATCGACGGCCAGATCTGAGTGTGGGTTATCTGATAGCCTCCACGTGTCTTTGCGAGCAGTTGAGGATCTGTACCTTGATTCCTATAAATAGGAACTCGTTTGACGAGAAACCTTTTACCTACTCTTATTTCTCCCACATTGCTCTTTGAAAAACCCTTGAATTAACTCTTGAAATTTTCTTGGCAATTTCATTCTTCTTCTAAAATCATGTCTTCAAGATCCAGAAGGAATCTAAATTTTGACGCTGCTGAAAGCTCGACGGCCACTCCTAGGCCGCGGGCTTCTCAAGCTACTGCCGCTGAGATAATCCCTAAAAAGTGGGGCAAACTCGAGGCAGATTGCAACGTGAAATCCTTCCATAATAGGGAAGGTGACACGCGCAACTGGCCGGCATACAGGTTCAAGTCAGGGATCACGAAGGAGGTGATCCCTCAAGTGAGATTAGATTGTAATTGGGGTGACGAAATTTCCCTCTTGCCGGTTTCTGAAGGTGAGAACATTACCTCTCATCGGGCTGGGTGGACAGCCATTGGCACTTACCCTTTCACAGTGGGGTGTAGGTTGCCTTTGCACCCAGTGCTGGAGAGACTTTGCAGGGAGTATCTTCTCTGCCTGGGGCAGCTGAGCCCCAGCGTGTATAGGATAGTCACACTCCTAGACTTGTTTGCGGCCGAAACTGACCAATCTTTTGAGTACAAGCACTTCATTTCTTTGTATAGCGTCCAGATTTTTAAGGACGGCTATGTGAACGTCAGGATGCGAGGGAGCAAGGGTCTGGTGCGTAGCTCCGAGGATACTGGTGACTGAGGCTGGGTGCACCGGTATCTGTTCGTACGCTCTTCGGCCTTGACGTTCGACGACAAGGCGCACCTTCCAGAAGTCTGGAACAAAACACGTAAGTCCCCGAGTTTTTGTGTGTGTATAGTTCGTCTTTCCTTCTTCTTCTAACCTTCATCAAAACTTCTTCGTGCAGCGGCCAAGCAACCCTACGACAGGTTCATAACTATAGATGAACTGACGGCATGGGTTGAGCCGATTTCGGCAAAATTTGAGCCAGAGAAGAGAGAATGGTCATACTTTGCTTCTTCCAAGAGTTTGGCTGTGAAACACCATGGTGAGGATACTTCTATCCTCTTGATAGCCCTTTCTTTCTGAACCCTTCTTGTGTCTGACCGTTTTTCCTTTGCTGCAGGTTTGGGTACTTCGGGAGGCTTCTTCCCTGCTCCTCCTCAGGACAGACCTACTGAACCTATCGCCGACCCCCTTGCGGAAGCTGAGGCTATACTGGCTTCGGCTGGCGCTCTACGCAGCAGGGACGGGGGCGAAGCGCTTCTGTCTGAGGGGTTGAGTCCCTTGAAGAGGAAGAGGAAGAGCCACGGCGAGGGTGGAGCGCGGAAGAAATCTGCCCGTAAGGCTTCCGCTGCTACTGGAAACCTTCTGCGGGGGCAAGTGTCCCGGAACCCGAAGTCGCTGCTGAAGTCCCCGAGTCCGTACGGGGAGAGGGTCCGGCCCAGGAGGTTATCCACTTGTCGGATACCGAGGTTGAGGCAGACGTTCCTCTTCAGCGGAGGCCTCATCTTCGTAGTGACAAAAGAAGGGCCGAGGAGGAGACCGTCCGATCTCCGCCAAGGAGTCCCCGAGTTGGTGATGGGGAGAGGGCAGGTCCTTCTCATGCGGACAAGGGCAAAAGGAAAGTTGGTGAAGAAGAAGAAGTGAGAGAGGAAGTAAGAGAAGAAGTAAGAGAAGAAACCGGGGGAGAGGAGGTAAGAGGAGAAGTCGGGGGAGAGGCTTCCCAAGGAAGTAGCCAAGGTCCTCGCGTTTTCCGTTTTGAGGATTTGGAAAACGTGGCTACTGAGGGAGCAACCCCCGTTGTACTTCGCGATTGTGAGACCATAGACCCGGAGGTGGAAAGTGGTTCAAATCTTGCCTCATCAAGGTTTTTTGGCGGACAGCCATTGCGGGGCGGACGGAGCTAAGTGACATCAAGGGGGTTCGTTACAAGTTTGGGCCGGATTACCCCTCAGAACAGGCTAGGGAACCCAATCTTTGTGAGAGGAAACATACTCTGAGACTTGCTCCCGATGTCAACTTTGTGGCCAGGCCGCGCAGCTTGGTTAAAGCAGTTTCTTCGCTCATTGGTCCTCGAGAGGAGTGGGTGCTAAGGGAATTGACCGACGAAGAACTGGCTTTCCAAATTGCTTCCGATTCTGCCCGAGTAAGTTTTTCCCTCTTTGCTTTGGCAATAGTTGTTAGCTTATGATTCTTAACCGTGACTTACTTTATGTTTCAGTCAAGCATGCTGGCCGCTGAAATCATGTTCCGCTCCCGGTTGAACGATGCCAATCAAGTGGTAGAGGTGAAGAGAGAATTGCTTGAGGCCCTGAAGGACAACAAAACCTTGATCGAGCAGTGTGGTTTCCTTGGTGGGGAAGTTAACCGGTTAACAGATGTTAACAACAATCGTCTTGAGCAGATCAATGCTCTCACCAGGGAAAAGGACCGTCTTTCTGAGGAGAAAGAGGGGTTCACACGCTACGTCCAGGTTTTGGAGAGACTTCTTGAGGAATGCCATGACAGTTTGAACAATGCTAACGACGACCGTGCAACTCTTGAACTGAACCTGCAGAGGGCAAATGAAGAGTCAACCAAAGCTCGTTCTGAACTTCAAGCTGCTAAAGACCAGGTCGCCCAGCTGATGGGCGTTCAGGCCGTATTGACCAAGGATCTGGCAAACTTGCGTGACCAATCGGAGATTAAGGCCAAACTTGCGGCCCTTGAGGCCAAATGCACGTTGCTTGCGCAGATCCGTGCTGGGCAGGTTGATGTTGAAGAGATGTTGCAGTCGACGAAGAGTGCTGTTCGAAGGATACAACAGGCATTGGGTCTCTCTCCCGAGGAGTCGGATGGTGAAGATGACGATGATGAAGATGAAGAGCCGGGGAGTGACGACGGGCCCAACGGAGCTGGTGCGTTGAGTCCCGGTCACGGCCCGTCAAGTTGATAATTTCTTTTCTGAACTTATGTATTTTGTTTCGTCTGGCGAGAGCCGGACTTGTTTATTTTGTGGGCAGAAGTCTTATGAAGATTTTCTGGCCCTTGGCCGGTTTGTTTGGCCTGTTGGACACTCTATGAAATTCTGTCAGCCGTTCTCGGCGTTTTATCACTTCATAGTTTTAATGTATATATGCAGTTTCAGATCCATTCAGTGACTATGTTTAGTTTTGAATTCTTGATCCTTTGGTGTGCATATACTTCGGCTTTCGTGCCTCATAATTGGGAACTACTGTCCAAACTTTATTAAGTTCGTACTTTCTCAGGTCTCCCCAAATGTGTTGAACTTACCCCTTCGTTAGGCAAAGGTCATAAGTTGTAGGTAGTTTGGCCGAATCGTGGCCGTTTAGAGCTCTGGCCGAGCCGTTTGGCTTCGTGAATGACTTCCCTTATTTTCGCGGAAGCCTTATCACGTGAAGATTTTAACTTGTGAATGACTCCTCTTATTTTCGCGGAAGCCTTATCACGCAAACTAAAATAAAGTTTGCTGCCTTTAAATAAGGTCTTCTGCCTGTATGAAGGTCTTTTCTAGCCTATGGGACCCTCACCACCCCCCTTGTTTTCATGTTGGAACACGTAAAGTGACAATATGAAAGGAGTTTTCGGTGATCTGTCTAATGAAAACATATAACCAAACGAGGAGTGTGTCCGTTGTGGGATTCGATCCCACAGCCGCGAAGCTGAAGAACTTCGAGCTCTACCAGTTGAGCTAAACGGATCTGGCCTTGTTCAGGCCGTTAGTACCATTTAGGAAAAATGTATAACAAAAAGTAAGAACTTTTGTGTAAAAATAAAAGTAAGAACTTCTAAATTTTATGTAGGGATAAAAGTAAGAACTTTTATGTACGGGTGGAAAAGGTAGGTTTAGAGTGACTAACCGTTCTTGTCGCCTAGAAGTGATACCTTTTGAGATGAACTACATTCCAGCAGTTCGGGACGATCGAACCATCTGGCCGTGCCAAGCGATAAGATCCCTTGCCGGCTGAAGCGATCACTTTGTAGGGTCCTTCCCAGTTAGGGCCAAGTTTCCCCGTATTCGTTTCCTGTGTGCTCTGGGACACCTTTCTGAGTACAAAGTCCCCGACTTGGAAATTTCGTACGCGCAGTCCCCGATTGTAGTATTTTTCAATTCGCTCGAGCAACCACCCGTACGAGGGCCAGTTCTCTGCGTTCTTCGAGAAGATCCAGTTCTTCGGACAGGTTAACTGAGTTTGACTCCTCCGTGGCATGTGCATATCCCAGGCTGGGTTCTCCTATCTCGACCGGGATCAAGGCGTCTGCGCCATAGACTAATGAGTATGGAGTCTCTCCGGTACTCATTTTTACCATGGTGCGGTAAGCCCATAGTACTCCAAGTAACTCTTCTACCTAGCATCCCTTCGCCTGCTCGAGGCGCTTTTTGAGGGATTCAACGATGATCTTGTTGGTAGATTCGGCCTTCCCGTTAGCGACAGGATGATATGGTGAGGAAGTGATCCTTTTAATGTGCAAGTCGTCGAGGAACCTAGTCACCTTCTGGCCGACGAACTGCGGGCCATTATCCATGACTATTTCCTTGGGTGCTCCGAAACGACATACGGCAAAGTGCCAGAGAAAATTGACGACCTCTGTCTGTCGTATCCTTGAATACGCCGCGGCTTCGACCCACTTTGTGAAGTAATCTGTGATGATCAGCAAAAAGCGCATCTCCCGTGGTGCCGTAGGAAGGGGGCCAACAATGTCCATCCCCCATTTCATGAAGGGCCATGGGAAGATTATCGAATGCAACGGCTCGGTCGGCTGATGAAGGAGATGGGCGAACCTCTGACATTTGTCACACTTCTTGACGAAATCATTCGCATCTTTCTCCATTTTGTCCCAGTAATAGCCTGCACGCATCAGCTTTCGTGTCAAGGCCTTTCCTCCGGAATGATTACCGCAACAGCCTTCGTGGACTTCTCTCATCACATAATTAGTCTGGTTAGGTCCAAGACATTTTGCGAGGGGCCCCGCAAACATCTTCCGGTATAGCTCGCCGTTGAGGATGGTGTATCGGGCAGCTTTCACTCGGAGTTTGCGAGCGGCCTTTGCGTCTGCGGGCAGGGTCCCATGAATAAGATAATTTGTTATCTCGTTCCTCCAATCCTAGGAACTGCTGATAGTGTTAACTTCGAACTTTTCCCTGTCCATGGTCGTGTACAGAAGTTGAACGATGGCCGAAGAGCCGGCTGCTCCTATTTCCGCAACTGACCCCATGTTTGCGAGAGCGTCAGCCTCGTGATTCTCTTCCCCCGGAATCTGAATTGCCTCCCAGTTGTCGAATTGCGTCAAAAGCTCCTTTACCCGGCCGAGGTACGCCTGCATTCTGGGCTCTCGTGCGACGAAACCTCCGTTGATCTGATTGACCACTAATTGGGAACCGCTTTTTAGCTTGACTATGGTTGCCCCATAGTTTCGCGCCAGCTCCAGTCCTGCAATAACTGCCTCATACTCGGCCTCATTGTTAGTAATGAAAGGGCATTTGATAGCCTGCCTCACCGTTTCTCCGGATGGAGCAACGAGGACCAGCCCAAGTCCTGACCCTTTGACATTCGAGGAGCCATCTGTATGGAGGACCCAAGTGCCCGGAGCCTGCCCTGCATAGAGAATGGCTTCTTTTTCTGCCTCAGGGTATATATTCACGCTGAAATCTGCCACGAAGTCTGCCAAGACTTGTGACTTTATTGCCACCCTGGGCTGATAAGTGATATCAAATTCGGACAGTTGTATAGCCCATTTTACCAACCTTCCTGAAAATTCTGGTTTGTGCAGAACGTTTCGTAAAGGGAAAGTGGTAACCACAACTATAGTATGACTTTGAAAGTATGGACGTAATTTTCGGGCAGCAGTTACTAGAGCTAACGCCAACTTTTCCAAAGGTTGGTAACGGGTTTCTGCATCGATAAGAGCTTTGCTAATATAGTAGATAGGAGGTTGTTTACCTTTTTCCTCTCGTACTAGTACAGCGCTTACCGATGACTCCGAGACTGCCAGATAAATTAGCAACTGCTCGCCTTCCACAGGTGTGGTAAGCAGTGGAGGGTTGGAGAGATATTTCTTCAGATCCCTCAGCGCCTGCTGACATTCAGGCGTCCACTAGAACTCCTTGTTCTGCTTTAAGACGTCGAAGAAGCTCTTGCAACGATCAGATGACCGGGAGATAAATCTGCGCAAGGCAGCTACTCTTCCCGTCGGCCTCATGACTTCTTTCCTATCGCGAAGTACGTCTGGGATTGACTCGATAGCTTTAATCTGAGCGGGATTGACTTCAATGCCTCGCTGAGAGACAATGAACCCCAGAAATTTTCCCGATCCCACTCCGAAAGCGCATTTCTCGGATGATCCTCTGCTCGTTTGGATTTTATTAGCATGTCGTCAATGTACACTTCCATAGTCTTCCCGATATGGTCGTGGAACATCCGATTGACCAGACGCTGATAGGTTGCACCTGCGTTTTTTAATCCAAACGACATAACTTTATAGCAATACGTACCTCGGCAAGTTATGAACGCCGTTTTCTCCTGATCGCCAGGGTCCATCAGTATCTGATTGTATCCGGAGTACGCGTCGAGGAAGGTTAGCACCTCGTGCCCGGCTGTTGCATCGATTAGTAGATCTATTCTGGGAAAGGGATAGGAATCCTTCGGGCAGGCTTTGTTCAGATCTGTGAAGTCGATGCAGACTCGCCACTTGCCGTTCTTTTTAGGTACGACAACCACGTTAGCCAACCAGTCCGGATATTTGACTTCACGCACCGAACCGATCTTTAACAGGCGGTCGACTTCGTCATTGATCACCTGGTTTCGGAAAGCTCCTTGCTGGCGCTTTTTTTGTTTCTCCGGGCGGTGGTATGGATCAACGTGCAACCTGTGAGTAATGATGTCAGGGGAAATACCTGTCATATCTGCATGACCAGGCGAATATTGTATGCCGCTCCTTGAGGAATTGCAACATGTCTCCCCGCAATTGCTCGCTCAGCTCCGTTCCCAAGTACACCTTCTGCTCTGGTTTATCAGCGAACAGCTCTTCGGGCTCCAGGGCTTCTACTGTTGGCATGTGTTTTTCCTTTTCTTCCATCTTGGCGATGAATTCCGGGACCTCGTACTTAGCCTCATCGGGTGTAGTATTTGGTCCCGGATGCTGTAATTGCTATTTGTTCTCCCCGGGTAGCTATAGAGCTACCGAGTAACAGTCTCGTACGGTGCGCTGCTCTCCTCTGACTTCGCGCACCCCCCACTCGGATGGGAACTTTAATACCTGGTGATAGGTAGAAGGGACGGCCTGCATGTCATGGATCCACGGTCTGCCTAGAATGATGTTGTAGGCTAGATCTGCATCGACAACATGGAAGGTCGTCTCCTTTGCAACCCCCTCGGTTAGAGTTGTTAGGGTGATCTCCCCGAGGGTCTTTTCACTCGAGTTGTTGAAACCGGAGAGAACTCGAGATATTGGCACGATCTTTTCTGCTACCTGCATTTCATCTATGACTCGTGATGGGATGATATTTGCAGAGCTGCCCGCGTCAATGAGTACCCTTTTTACGTCGAACTCTGCTACTCGTAGTGTTATGACCAGCGCGTCGACATGTGGAGACTGCGATCCTTCAGTGTCGGACTCCTCAAAGGTGATTACTCCTTCTAACCGGGGACGCTTGCTGTTTGTGATGGATACCTTTGCATACTTCTTCGCCTTGAAGGTGACCGAGTCTACCTCAATTCCTCTCGAAATAACGTTGACCGTTCGCTTCGGAGAAGATGCTCGTGGTGGACCGGGTTTGTTATGCTGAGCCTTTGCATGAGTCTGCTTTCCCTTCTCAGTCAGGAACTCCTTCAGGAACCCCTGTTTCAATAAATGAGCAATCTCGTACCTTAAGGCTTTGCAGTCTTCGGTGGTGTGCCCGTGATCGCGGTGGAATTCGCAATACAGGTCTTGATTCCGTTTGCTAGGATCAGTCTTCATGTCTCTCGGCCACTTGACTCTTTCCCCCATGTTTTTTAGCACTGCTATAACCTCCGACATTTCAACATTGAAGCTTGGCAGGCTTGGGATGCCTCGGGAACTCGACTCAGGGTTTTCCTTTCGAGATAGTCCCTTATTGCTGTGGCGGCTGCGTCCTTTGGAGTTATTACGCGATTGGTCAGGGTATGGCTCATATCGCGTGCCCGATTTTTCCGTTTCTGCTTTGCCGCTGGATCCGCTGCTGCGAGGCTGGGTCCTTTCCCGAGCGCTTGCCCCGATCAGTTTATCTTCATCGATATGTACTTTGGAATTGTAGCGATTGTACACGTCTGACCAACTGGCCGCTGGGAACTCGAGAAGAGACTCATAAAGTCTTCGTGTGGCTTCCGAGCTCCTAACGTCCAGGCTGTTGGTGAATGCGATTGCCGCCCATCTGTCCGGCACCTTGGGGAGCATCATACGTTCCCTCTGGAACCGATCCACGTACTTCCGGAGTGACTCGTCGGGCTTCTGCTTAATTTCAAAGATATCTTCTACCCGGGTCTCCGTCTTCTGGGCACCTGTATGTGCCTTCACGAACAATTCAGCCATCTCTGCAAAGGATCCGATGGAGTTGGGTGGTAACATCGAATACCATCGCAGGGCCCCATCGGCCAGGGTCTCTACGAACTTCTTCAATTGTACAGATTCGATCTCTTCGTCGGTGAGGTCGCTGGCTTTTATAAAATTGCTGAACATCATAAGGTGATCGTTTGGATCAGACGTTCCGCGATACCTTGGGATGTTCGGCATTTTGAACGTTTTAGGTATCGCCTTTGGGGCCGCTTCTTTCTTCCAGGGCCGCTGTGAGTATCGCTGGACGTCAACTTTCTTCAGCGTAGGCGGGGCGCCTGGTATCTGATCGATCCTCTCGTGGAGAGCCTTTTGAAGTGCTTCCTGGCTTTCTTTGAATTGCTTGGTGAGAGCTTCCACGATAAGGCTCATATCTGCGTGTGCCGTAGATCCTCCACCCGGGTTCTGATTGGTTTGAGTCGCTGGGTCTGCAGTGCCACTGCCGTCGCTACGCTCTTCTTTTTGCCTTGAAGTATGTGAAGAGGGTGCATCGGGATTAGGCGCTGCAGCATCGGCTCCTGCAGTTGAAGCATTGCTCCTTCGTTGCTCCGTCCGGAGAGAGTTTAATGCCTCGTT
The DNA here is from genome assembly GCA_029990575.1 of Petunia axillaris subsp. axillaris. Lineage (NCBI taxonomy): Eukaryota > Viridiplantae > Streptophyta > Magnoliopsida > Solanales > Solanaceae > Petunia > Petunia axillaris. The sequence continues at coordinate 125,456,689 of JARKNS010000008.1, read as the reverse complement.
GATTCCCCGGTTCACTTCCACCTGTTGCTGCATAAAATCAAAAAATGTTTTTTGCAGATTCCCCCGGTCAGGGGAGGGACTCCTAGGTCGGCGCCTCCTGGGCGGGGTAGTGCTCTGAGAGCGTCGGCGTCTCCTGGGCGGAGTAGAGCTCTGAGAGCGTCGGCGTCTCCTGGGCAGAGTAGAGCTCTGAGAGCGTCGGCGTCTCCTGGGCGGAGTAGAGCTCTGAGAGCGTCCACGCCTGTTTTGCCTGACCTGTCCTTGGGAGGACTGTTGCCGCCCATCGGACGAATAATCGGGGGAGTACTTAGGGGAATAACTACGCGAAGGGGTGTCTGCTCGTTGTCCGCCTGCAATGATTTGCTGTTGCTGGGCACCATTTTCTGCCATGTTTAGTTATGAAACAAAAGATAGACAGAAATAAATGCAATATAGAAGATAGATTTCTTAACCTACGAAAGCTATTAACCGGCTCCCACTGTGGTCGCCAAATTGTTTAACCTAAATCCGGTTTTAGGCCAATTAACAATTAAATTTATATTTGCGGAGTCACGATCAATAGTTGAGATTAAAGATCTATGCGATAAATTAAATAGTGCTAATACAGAATGCTAGAAATACAGTGTGAACGTAAATAAGGAAGAGCAAACGTATCGTATTCTTTGATAGTCGGCAACCACCACGCGGGATGATCCAATCGTTGAGACAGTGATTAAAATAAGAACAAGGGATATAATTCAGTGATGGAAAGATAGAGAGTATTCTTATTGATCACGTATGCAGAAAGTAAAAAGTTGTTACAATTGGTTAAGGTAAGTGCTACTTATAGGCGTGGGAGGCGCCTGTTGACGTTGTAGTAGCCGTTGGATGTAGAACCGTTCGGATAAGTAACCGCTGGGTGTCTTATCCAGAAAGGTTGTAACCGCTGGGTGACCGTAATTTGAATGATCGCGCCCAATAATGCTAATAACTGCTTGTTCAAATTATGCTGACTGTTGATATATCCTGTAACTTTCTTGGGTCTGTCCGTGGGAAGTGTCTGTCCGATGAATGTCTGTCCGGTGAGTGCCTGTCCGGTGACACGTCAGTTCGTGCCACGTGGACGACACGTGTCACTCGCCAAAGTCTAGTCAGTTTTTATCCAATACAACATTGACTGTCCTCCTTGGGGAAGATGCTTGTGGAGGGCAAGGTTTGTTCTGTTGCACCTTCGCATGAATTTGCTTCCCCTTCTCAGTCAGGAACTCCTTCAAGAATCCCTGTTTCAATAAATGTGCAACTTCATTCCTTAGGGCTTTGCAGTCCGCGGTGGTGTGACCGTGGTCGCGATGAAATTTGCACCATAGGTCTTGGTTTCGCTTGCTTGGGTCGATCTTCATGTCCTTCGGCCATTTTACCTTCTCTCCCATGTCTTTGAGTGCCGCCACTACTTCAGACATTTCCACATTGAAGCTCGGCAGGCTTGGGGCTCCGCGGAGGCTGGATTCTGAATCATCTCTTCGGGACAGCCCTCTGTTGTTGCGGCTGCGTCCTTTGGAATTGTTGCGTGACTGGTCAAGGTACGGCTCGTAACGTACGTCTGACCTCTCTGTCTCCGCCTTTCCACCGGAACCACCGCTGCGCGTCTGCGTCCTTCCTCAGGTACCTGTTCCAATTAATTTATCTTCATCAATACGTACCATTGAATTATAGTGGTTGTAGACGTCCGACCAGCTGACTGCTGGGAACTCGCGAAGGGATTCGTAGAGCCTGCGCGTAGCCTCTGAGCTCCAGATATCAAAACTGTTGGTGAATGCGATCGCTGCCCATCGGTCCGGTACTTTGGGTAGCATCATACGTTCCCATTGGAAGCGATCCACTTATTTATGGAGAGACCCGTCGGGCCTCTACTTGATCTTGAAGATATGTTCTACGCGAGTCTCCATCTTCTGAGCACCTGCGTGTGCCTTCACAAACAGCTCAGCCATCTCTGCGAAGGACCCAATGGAGTTTGGTGGCAACATTGAGTACCATCGTAGAGCTCCATCTGCCAGGGTCTTCACGAACTTCTTCAATTGGACAAATTAGATCTCCTCATCAGTGAGATCGCTAGCTTTTATAAAGTTGCTGAACATCATGAGATTATCATTGGGATCAGATGTCCCACGATATCTCGGAATGTTAGGCATCTTGAATGTCTTGGGTATCGCCTTTGGGGCTGCTTCTTTCTTCCAGGGCCGTTGGGAATACCGTTGGACATCAACTTTCTTTTGCGTGGGTAGAGCACCTGGTATCTGATCGATTCTCTCCTGGAGAGACTTCTGAAGTGCTTCCTGCCTCTCCTTGAATTGCTTGGTAAGAGCCTTCACGACGATGCTCATTTCGGCGGATGCCAAAGATCCTATGTTGTTTCGCTCCCCACCTTGCTTCGAAGTGTGTGAGGAAGGGGTGTCACGACCTGGCGTTGCAGCGTCGGCTCTTGCAACCGGAGGGTTTTGACCTCGGAGAGAGTTGAGTGCCTCATTTATCCCTCTGTTGACCTCCGCCTGTTCCTGCATGAAGGCATAGAGAGTCTCATTGAGGTTCCCTTGGCCATGGGAGAGACTCCTGTGGCGTCTTCTCCTAGGCGGAGTGGCGCACTGAGAGTGCCTACGCCCATTTCACTGCCTGACCTGTCCTTGGGAAGACTGCTGCTGCCCGTCGGACGAATAATCGGGAGAATAATTGGGACTTGATGAAGAGGTACGTACCTGGCTTCCGCCAATGATAGTTCGTAGTGAACCACTTTCTGCCATGTTAGTTGTGAAATAAAAAGATCGACAAAAAGGAATGTAATGCGGGAAAAGATAAACTATTAACCTACAAAGGCTATTGACCGGCTCCCACTGTGGTCGCCAAATAGTTTAGATTAAGAGTTTAGATGAGGGATGGCGTTAGGTATTAGCGTAGCAATATATTCGTAATTTCCAACGATGATAAATAATAATATGGAAGCAAGATATAACCTAAAGTGAGTAAAGTTAACGCGTTAATAAAAATGAGTAGAGGTAACCGTGTTGGATCGTTTGACCCTGGCGAGAGTTCCTCGTTACTGATCGCATTAGAAGGCTAGAGCACAAAGTATGTAAGCAAAGAACAATATTTGAGCAGGAGTAAGAGAGAATATTCTTATTGATGTTGTCGACAGGAAGTAAAAATTTTGTTACAATGACTTAGAACGAATGCTATTTATAGGTCTGATAGGCGTCCGTTGAGTTTTGTAACTGCTGGGCACGTATCCATGGATATGTAACCGCTAGATTGTAATAACTGCCTCTATGACCATTCATTAGGTAATCGCACATGATCAGATTAATAATTGCTCATTCAGATCGTGTTGACTGATGAGGCGTTACACTGCTGCTGCTCGTGGTAACCACCTAGCTGGTTATCTGTCTATTGGATGTCTGTCCGGGTGAATCTCTGTCCGTGCCATGTGGCAGACACATGTCATCTTTTTAGACGATACTAGTTTTTATCCAATACAAGCACAACTAAACAGTCGATTTATATAAAGCACCAAAAATCATTAGATGCTTAAGAGATTTATAATTAAAACGTAAGAGATAATTAACTTTAAACGCTATAATTCTTAATTAGAACAAACAATAAGAGATCTTATATAAATATTGGAAGATTTTTAGTTCAGAGATTTCTTTTGGAATCACAATAGTTATGCTATTTTCAGAGGTATTTAATTAGTAGCCTAAGATATAATTTACTTTAAAAACAATGATATCTTAAACAAAGCAAAAGAGATCATTCGTATAAAAACTGAGATAATATTGGTGACTTAGGAGATTTAAATTGCATATTGTGCTTATCATAACTATCTTAAGAGGCTATAACCATATTTAAATCACCAATTTTCTGTTCTTCTTCATCTAACTTCCTTTAGCCATCTTCAGTACCAGTATAACTCAAAGTAACGATAATAACTAGTTATGTTGCACATTTTCTCGATTGTTGACTCTAGCATGACTGCATTAATACTCTATGGTTCCTCTTTGGTCGGCCGTCACCTGTCCAAGAGAGGCTCATGTACTTAGTTGGGAGAAAGGTTATCTATATAAAACACAAGCATTACTAATAAAATTAAGAGACTTACCAATTGAAAAAGATAATTGTATTGGATAAAAGCTGACTGGACTTGAAAAGGTGACACGTGTCTACCACGTGGTACGAGCAGAAGTTCCAACGGACAGACATTTAACGGACAAACATTTATCACGAGCAGACCTGAAGGAGTTATGAAACACTTCAACAGTCAACACGGTCTAAGTGAGCAGTTTTTAACATGATCATTCACGATCATTCTATTAATGATCATTAAGGGAATCATTGCAACCCAGCGGTTACGCCTCCAACGGATACGTGCCCAACAGTTACTTATCCAGACGGATCCATGCCCAGCAGTTACGAATCCCAACAGGTGTCTATTATACTTATAAATAGCACTTACCCTGAACCATTGTAAAAAACAACTTTACTTCCTGTCTATAATATCAATAAGAATACTCTCACTCTTGCTTAGATATTCCGTTTGCTCATATTTTTTCTATTATTTTAGTACTTTGATCCTCTAAGTGCCACTGGTATCGAAGAGCTCTCCCCGAGGAAAAGCGATACGATACGATTACCTCTCTTTATGCTTTATTTTTATTAGTTAATACTTATATCTCGTTCTCGTATTGTCACCATTTTGGTTCGACGCTCAAACTCTTAATCTCAACTATTGATCGTGACTCCGAAAATATAAATTTAATTGTTAATTGGCCTAAAACCGGAGCTAGGTTAAACAATTTGGTGACCACAGTGGGAGCCGGTCAATAGCCTTCGTAGGTTAACATTTTATCTTTTCTGATATTACACCTCTTTTCGTCAGTCTTTTTGTTCTATAACTAACATGGCAGAAAGCAATTCTCAACGAGCTATCATCGGCGGAAGTCAGGGAAATACCCGTGCAGCGAATATTTTTGGAATAAAGCAAAAGCCTGGTGAGTCGCTCCGCCAATACGTGGATCGCTTCCAGAGAGAGAGCGCATGATGCTCCCCAAAGTACCAGACAGATGGGCAGCGATCGCATTTACCAACAGCTTAGATATTATGAGCTCAGAGGCCACGCGTAGACTTTATGAGTCTCTTCGCGAGTTCCCAGCAGCCAGTTGGTCAAACGTATACAACCCTTACCATTCCAAGGTACGTATCGATGAAGATAAATTGATTGGAACAGGTACTCGAGGAAGGGCTCAGGCACGCAGTATTAGATCCAGCAGAAAGGCAGAGACCGAGAGAGCAGATGTACGTTATGAACCGTACCCTGATCAGTCACGCATCCATTCCAAAGGACGCAACCGCAACAACAAAGGGTTGTCCCGGAGAGAGGATTCAGAATCAAGCCTCCGTGGAGCCCCAAGCCTGCCGAGTTTCAACGTGGAAATGTCTGAAGTAGTGGCAGCACTCAAAGACATGGGAGAGAAGGTCAAGTGGCCGAAAGACATGAAGACCGACCCAAGCAAGCGAAACCAGGACCTGTGGTGCGATTTCCATCATGACCATTGTTATACTACCGAAGACTGCAAAGCCCTAAGGTATGAAATTGCTCATTTGTTGAAACAGGGATTCTTGAAGGAGTTCCTGACCGAGAAGGGGACTCACGTGAAAGCACAGTAGAACAAATCTGGCCCTCCACGAGCGTCCTCTCCAAGGAGGACAGTTAATATTATTTCAGGTGGAATTGAGGTGGACTCCATCACCTTCACAACAAAGAAGTATGCGAAGGTCTCCATCACAAACAACAAGCGCCCACGATCAGAAGAAGTAATCATATTTGAGGATTCTGATGCAGACGGCTCGCAATTTTCGTATGGTAATGCATTAGTCATTACGTTACGTGTGGCAAAGTTCAACGTCAAGAGAGTACTCATTGATGCGGGCAGTTCTGCAAAAATTATCCAATCACGGGTTGTCAGAGAGATGCAGTTGTCAGACAAGATCGTACCCATATCTCGAGTTCTCTCCGGCTTCAACAATTCAAGTGAGAAGACTCTTGGTGAGATTACCCTGACAACTCTCGCCGAAGGGGTAGCGAAGGAAACCACTTTTCATGTTGTCGATGCGGATCTACCCTACAACATCATTTTGGGAAAACCTTGGATCCACGACATACAAGCTATTCCTTCAACTTATCAAGTATTGAAGTTCCCATCCGAATGGGGAGTATGTGAGGTCCGAGGAGAGCAACGCTCTGCCCGAGATTGCTATTCGATGGCTCTCAAACTACCCGAAGAGAGCAAATAGCAATTACAGCGATCGGGGCCAGATATACCACATGAAGAGGCTAAGTACGAGGTCCCAGAATTCATCACGAAGATGGACGAAAGAGAAAACCACATGCCAACCGTAGAAGCTTTGGAACTCGAAAAATTGTTCGCTGATAAGCCGGAGCGGAAGGTATACTTAGGGACTGAACTGAGCGAACGCCTATGGGGAGATATCCTCCAGTTCCTCAAAGAACGGAATACAAAATTCGCCTGGTCCCACGCAGATATGACAGGTATTTCTCCCGACATCATTACTCACAGGTTGAACGTCGATCAGTATTACCGCCCGGTGAAACAGAAGACGCGCCAGCAAGGAGCTTTTCGGAACCAGGTCATCAACGACGAGGTCGATCTGCTGTTAAAAATCGGTTCAGTAGGTGAAGTCAAATATCCAGACTGGCTAGCCAACGTGGTTGTCGTACCTAAAAAGAATGGTAAATGACGAGTCTGCATTGACTTCACGGATCTAAACAAAGCCTGCCGGAAGGATTCATATCCTCTTCCTAGGATAGATCAACTGATCGACGCAACAGCTGGACACGAAGTGCTCACCTTCCTCGACGCATATTCTGGGTGTAACCAAATATTGATGGACCCTGAAACCAGGAGAAAACGGCGTTCATAACCTGTCGAGGTACATATTGTTATAAAGTTATGCCATTTGGACTAAAAAATGCAGGTGCAACTTATCAGCGTCTAGTCAATCGAATGTTCCACGACCATATCGGAAAGACTATGGAAGTGTACATCGATGATATGTTGATCAAATCCAAACGAGAAGAGGACCATTTGGCGCATCTAAAAGAATCTTTCCGAATCTTAGATCAATACAACATGAAGCTGAATCCGGAGAAGTGTTCAATTGGAGTCGGATCGGGGAAATTCCTGGGATTCATTGATTCTCAGCGTGGAATTGAAGTCAATCCCGCTCAAATTAAAGCCATTGAATCAATTCCAGATGTACTCCACAACATGAAAGATGTCATGAAATTGACGGGGAGAGTAGCGGCCCTACGCAGATTCATTTCCCGATCATCTGACCGATGCAAGAGTTTCTTTGATGTCTTAAAACAAAACAAGGAGTTCGAATGGAACCCTATATGCCAACAAGCATTGAAAGATCTGAAAAAGTATCTATCCAATCCACCACTACTCTCCACACCTCAGGAGGGTGAGCAGCTGCTAATTTATCTGGCAGTCTCAGAATCATCGGTACGCGTTGTTCTAGTTCGGGAAGAAAAAGGTAAACAACTTCCTATCTATTACATTAGCAAAGCTCTAATTGACGCAGAAACACGCTATCAACCTTTAGAAAAATTAGCATTGGCACTAGTAACTGCTGCTCGTAAGTTACGCCCTTACTTTCAAAGTCATTCAATAGCTGTGGTTACAACTTTTCCTTTACGAAATGTTCTGCACAAACCTGAATTTTCAGGAAGGTTGGTAAAATGGGCTATAGAATTATCTGAATTTGATATCACCTACCAGCCTAGGGTAACAATAAAGTCCCAAGTTTTAGCAGACTTCGTGGCAGATTTCAGCACTAATGTATACCCTGAGGCAGAAAAAGAAGCTATTCTTTATGCAGGACAGGCTCTTGGCACATGGACCTTTCATACAAACGGCTCCTCGAGCGTCAAAGGGTCCAGGCTTGGACTGGTTCTCGTTACTCCATCCGGAGAGACGGTAAGACAGGCTATCAAATGCCCATTTATTACTAACAATGAGGCCGAATATGAGGCCGTTATTGCAGGACTAGAACTAGCCCGAAGTTATGGAGCAACCATCGTCAAACTAAAAAGCGACTCTCAGCTGGTGGTCAATCAAATAAATGGAGGTTTCATTGCACGAGAATCCAGGATGCAAGTGTACCTCGCCAGAGTAAAAGAGCTCCTAGCACAGTTTGACGAATGAGAAGCAATTCAGATTCCACGGGAAGAGAACCATGAAGCCGATGCTCTCGCAAACATGGGATCAGTGGCAGAGATAGGGGCAGCTAGCTCTTCAGCTGTTGTTCAACTTCTCTACACAACCATGGACAGAGAAAAGTTCGAAGTCAACACCATCAACGCTACTTGGGACTGGAGGAATGAGATAACAAATTATCTTATCCATGGAACTCTACCCGTAGATAAAAAAGCTGCTCGCAAACTCCGGATAAAAGCTGCTCGGTATACAATTCTTAATGGCGAACTTTACCATAAAATGTTTGCAGGACCTCTCGCAAAATATCTCGGACCAAGTCAAATCAATTATGTGATGAGAGAAGTCCACGAAGGCTGTTGCAGAAATCATTCCGGGGGCAAGGCATTAACCCGGAAGGTGATTCACGCAGGTTACCATTGGGACAAAATGGAGAAAGATATGAACGAATTTGTCAAAAAATGTGACAAGTGTCAGAGGTTCGCTCATCTTCTCCATCAGCCAGCAGAACCACTCCATTCAATAATCTCCCCGTGGCCCTTTATGAAATAGGGGATGGACATTGTTGGTCCTCTTCCCACAGCACCAAGGGGGATGCGCTTCTTATTGATCATAACTGATTACTTCACAAAGTGGGTCGAAGCGGCAGCATACGCAAGGATACGACAAACGGAGGTCGTCGACTTCCTCTGGCGTTTTGTCGTATGTCGCTTTGGAGCACCTCAGGAAATAGTATGGGCAACGGCCCGCAATTTATCAGCCAGAGAGTGACTAGGTTCCTCGACGATCTGCACATCAAGAGGATCACTTCCTCTCCGTATCATCCTGTTGCCAATGGACAGGCAGAATCTACCAATAAAATCATCGTTGAATCCCTTAAAAAGAGCCTCGAGCAGGCAAATGGATGTTGGGTAGAAGAGTTACCTGGAGTGCTATGGGCTTATCGCACAACAATAAAAATGAGTACCAGAGAGACTCCTTACTCATGGGTATATGGTGCAGACGCTCTAATCCCAGTTGAAATAGGGGAGCCCAGCCTGCGATATGCACATGCCACTGAGGAATCAAACTCAGTCAACCTCTCCGAAGAACTGGACCTCCTCGAAGAACGAAGAGAGTTAGCTCTTATACGAGTAGTCGCTCAGAAAGAACGAATCGAACAATATTACAATCAGGGACTGCGCGTACGAAGCTTTCAGGTTGGAGACTTTGTACTCAGAAAAGTCTCCGAGAGCACACAAGAGACAAATTCAGGGAAGCTTGGCCCTAACTGGGAAGGCCCCTACAAAGTAACTGCTTCAGTCGGCAAGGGATCTTATCGCTTGGCACGACCGGACGGCTCCACTGTCCCGAATAGTTGGAATGTGGTCCACCTCAAAAGGTATCACTTTTAAGTGGTAAAACGGTTAGTTATCTTACCTTTTATTTTTAACGAAAGTTCTTACCTTTATTATATTTTCTCTCTAAATGGTACTAACGACCTAAAAAAGGTCAGATCCGTTTAGCTCAACTGGTAGAGCTCGAAGTTCTTCAACTTCGCGGCTGTGGGTTCGAATCCCACAACGGACACACTCCTCGTTTGGTTATATGTGTTCTATATGCAACTCACCGCAACTCTTTTCATGTTATCACTTTACGTGCTCCAACATAAAAACAAGGGGGTAGTGAGAGGCCCCTGTAGGCCAGGTAAGACCTTCATAAAGGCAAAAGACCTTACCAAAAGGCAAATTTTTAAAGTTTTTCAAAAACTTTTACATGACAAGGCTTCCACGAAAATAAGAGAAGTCGTTCACAAGGCCAGCGACTCGGCCAGAGCCAATCTACAAAGCCGTGCAACAACTTTCGACATCAAAACGATAAGCAAGGTTATACGCACAAAGCAATGATTCAGCCAAAAATCTAACGACCACGATTCGGTCAGACTACTTACAACTTACGACCTCTTCCTAACGAAAGGCTAAGATAAAAACATTCGGGCAAATTTTTGGAGACCAGAACTTAATAAAGTTCAAACTTCAAAAAATTCCCAATCATAAGGCACGAAAGCCACAACATATGCAAACAAAAGATCAAAAGTTCAAGCTAAATATAGTCATTGAATGGATCTAATAGCATATATACATTATCCTGTAAAATGATAAGATGCCGAAAACGGCTGACAGAAGTTTACAGAGTGATCAAAGGCCAAATGAAACCGGCCATACAAGAGACCAGAAAGTCTTTACCAGACTTCTGTCCACAAACAAACAAATCTGGCTCTCGCCAAACAATAAAAAATATATCAATCAAAGATTGATAAAGGGCATCAATATTTGGGGCTACGATCAGAACCCGACGCACCAGCTCCGTCGTTTCTGCCATCGTCCCCTGAATTCTCGCCGTCATCTTCGTCCTCATTTTCATCTTCACCTTCCGACTCCTCAGGAGAGAGATTCAGTGCTTGTCTTATTCTACGAACAGCGCTCTTTGTCGTCTGCAGCATCTCCTCAACATTAACTTGTTTAGCTTTAATATGCACGAGCAATGTACGCTTGGCCTCAAGCGCAGCAAGCTTGGCCTTAATATCAGACTGATCGCGTAGGTTTGCCAAGTCTTTTGTTAGAGTGGCCTGAGCACTCATCCTTGGCAGCCTGGAGCTCAGCTCTGGCCTTAGTAGATCCTTCATTGGCCCTTTGCAGATCCATCTCAAGGGATGCACGATCATCAATAGCACTGTTCAAAGAAGTTGTACATTCTTCGAGTAATCTCTCTAGACCCTGAGTAGAGCGTGCGAACCCTTCTTTCTCTTCGAGAAGAAGGTCCTTCTCCCTGGTGAGTGCGTTAATCTGCTCGACACGTTCATTGTTGACATCAGTCAACCGATTAACCTCACCCCCCAGGAGACCACACTGCTCCATCAAGATCTTGTTCTCCTTCAGAGAATCCAGCAACTCTTTCTTTACCTCGAGTACTTGATCGACGTTGTTCAGCCTGGAACGAAACATGAGTTCGGCAGCCAGCATACTTGACTGAAAAAGCAAAACAAGTAGAGGTTAGAAGTCCGAGGCTAAAGTTATTCCCAACACAAAGCGGAAAAAACTTACCCGGGCAGAATCAGCAGCAATCTGAAAGGCCAATTCCTCATCACTTAGCTCCCTCAGCACCCATTCTTCACGGGGACCGATGAGCGAAGAGACCGCCTTAGCGAAACCACCCGGTCCAGTTATGAAGATAACATCAGGGGCAAGTTTCAGGGTATGCTTCCTCTCACAGTACTTGGGTTCCCAAGCCTGCTCAGAAGGATAATTTGGTCCAAACTTGTAACGGACACCCCTGATGTCCTTCAACTTGGTCTGGCCACCGATGACTGACCGCCAGATGAACCTTGTTGATGAAAGTCTAGAATCACCTTCCACCCCAGGATTTATCGTCTCACACTCGCGAAGACCGACCGGCGCCGCCCCCTCAGTAGCCACGTTCTCCAGGTCCTCAAAACAAAAAACATGAGGACCCCGGCTACCCTCTTGGGGAACTTGTTCCCTAACTTCTTCCTTTACTTCTTCTTTTTCTTCTTCTTCTTCTTCAGCCACCTTTCTTTTCCCCTTGTCTACACGAGAAGGAGCTGCCTCCACCTCGTCATCAACTCGGGGACTCCTCTCCGGAGTACGGACAGCCTCCTCCTCGACCCTTCTCCTGTCACTTCGAAGATGAGGTCTTCGCCTAAAAGGAACATCAACTTCGGCCTCAGTGTCCGAAAGATAGATAACCTCCTTGGCTAAACCCTCTCCCCGTGCAGACTCGGGGACTTCAGCAGCAGTCTGGACATTCTCTTCTACGGGCTCCGGTACACTAGCCCTAGACGAAGGCTCACCCCCAGCAGATGAGGCTTGCCCGGCAACCACGGAAGTCTTATGAACAGACCTTTTCCGTGCTCCTCCTTCATCTTGGCTCTTGTTCTTTCTTTTCAGGGAGCCCAGACCACCAGACAAGAGTTCCTCGCCCCCCTCCCTGCTGCGCAGTGCCTCCACCGAAGCTAGTACAGTCGCGGCCTCAGCATTTGGGTCAGCGAAAGGCTCGGAAGGCCCGTCTTGGGGGGGAGCAGGAAAGAAATCTCCTTGAGTACCCAAACCTGCAAAAAGGTATAATGGTCAGAGACGGAGAAGTTTCAAAGGAGAAGGATAATCATGAAAGCAGAAATATTCACACCATGATTTTTCACAGTCAAACTCTTATGAGCAGCAAAATGCACCCACTCTCTCCTCTCAGGTGCGAACTCCTTCAAAATTGCCTCAACCCACGTCGTCAGCTCTTCAACAGACATGAGCCCGTCGTAGGGTTGCTTGACCGCTATAAAAAGAAGTTAACAGGAGTTAGCAGATGAGAAGAGGAAAGAAGAACACGAAAAATTTCAGAAATACTCGGGGACTTACGCTTATTGTTCCAGACTTCAGGAAGATAAGCCTTACGCTTCTTGTTCCACACTTCAGGAAGATAAGCCTTGTCGCCAAAAGCCAAGGCTGAGGAGCGCACGAACAGATACCGGTGCACCAAGCCTCGGTCACCTGTATCCTCAGAACTGCGCACCAAGCCCTTGCTTCCACGTATCCTGGCATTCACATAGCTCTCTTTAAAAATTTGTATACTGTACAAAGAAATAATATGTTCGTATCCGAAAGATTGATCGGTTTCCATTGCAAACCAATCTAAAAGTGTAACTATTTTGTACATACTAGGGCACAATTGCCCTGGACAGAGCAGGTACTCCCTGCAGAGCCTCTTTAGCACAGGGTGCAGGGGTAACCTACATCCTACTGTGAAAAGGGTAGGTGCACATGGCTGTCCACCTAGCCCTATGGGAAGTAATATTCTCCTCCTCGGAGACCGGCAAAAGGAGAACCTCGTCACCCTAGTGACAATCCATCCTCACTCGTGGAATCAACTCCTTTGTGATCCCAGACCTAAACCTATACGCCGGCCAGTTGCGCGTATCTCCTTGATTATTATTAAAAGACTTAATGTTACAGTCCGGGGCCTAGGAGTGGCCGCTGAGGAACTACCAGCAATATCTGCAGTCTGATTTTTTTCTAGATCTTGAAGTCATGATTTCAGAAAGATTATGAAGTTAGCAAGAAGAATTCAAAAGCTAGTTCAAAGGTTTTCAAAGAACAGCGGAGAAGAAATAAAGGCAAGTAAAAGGTTTCTCATCAAGCAAACCCCTATTTATAGGAGAGGAAATTCAGCCCCTCAACTTCCTTCGAGACACGTGGAGGTCATCCGAGAGACTACGATCAGATCTAGCCGTCAAAAGAAAAAATAGGGTTCAACAAATTTTATAGTGTCATCATTATTCTGAAGAGCAGCGGTCACCTCGCGATCAACAGACGACGTGTGCACGTGGCTGAAGCGGTTAAAATCATTACTTTTACTCTTGGAACACGCAGTAGTCACTTCAGAATGGACTGCAATTACACAGGCGTGCTAGCTGCAGTTACTTTTTTTATACGGCGCATTAAATGCGCACGTCATAAGGGCTTGTAACGTAGCTGATAAGGTTCATACGTCACCAAGCCGCGTCACACAAAGACAAAAGTTTACAAAAACTCCCGCCAAAATTCCTATCCACTCCTTGAACAGATACTCTACTCGAGAAGTGCGGGGACTATCTGTATTGGATAAAAGCTGACTAGACTTGAAAAGGTGACACGTGTCTACCATGTGGCACGAGCAGAAGTTCCAACAGACAGACATTTAATGGATAGACATTTATCACGAGCAGACCTGAAGGAGTTATGAAACACTTCAACAGTCAACACGGTCTAAGTGAGCAGTTATTAACATGATCATTCACGATCATTCCATTAATGGTCATCAAGGCAATCATTACAACACAGTGGTTATGCCTCCAACGGATACTTGCACAACAGTTACTTATCCAGACGGATCCATGCCCAGCGGTTACGAATCCCAACGGGTGTCTATTATACTTATAAATAGCAGTTACCCTGAACCATTGTAAAAGACACCTTTACTTCCTGTCTACAATATCAATAAGAATACTCTCTCACTCTTGCTCAGATATTCCGTTTGCTCATATTTTATCTATTATTTTAGTACTTTGATCCTCTAAGTGCGACTGATATCGAAGAGCTCTCCCCGAGGATAAGCGATACGATACGGTTACCTCTCTTTATGCTTTATTTTTATTAGTTAATACTTATATCTCGTTCTCGTATTATCACCATTTTGGTTCGACGCTCAAACTCTTAATCTCAACTATTGATCGTGACTATGCAAATATAAATTTAATTGTTAACTGGCCTAAAACCGGATCTAGAATAAACAATAATTACACTAAATAGAGGAGATCTTAGAATAAGCAAAAGAAATATTATATAAAGCATGAGAGAATATTAATAATCTTGAAACATACGATCATCCTGCTACTTTTAGACATAAAAAATAATTGCATTCACCTTTGTCCATTGTTACCAAATAAGACTCCCACTCGAATCCATTTAGCGTTAATAGTGGAAGCAATCTGGTCCACAGTTTCATAAAGAGACAATTCTTGACTTATCTCACCCTATGTAAGAAAAGATTTAGCTAAGAATGTAACATCGTGATTCAAATTCAGTTACTACGCCACATTTGTCTTGTTCACTTATAAACATATAAATCTTGGACTGAAATAGTATCACAAAAAGATACACGTCATTCCCCTTATGAACTATTAGTGTAGTTTGTGTCTTATATGCATGTGATTGCACTACGACTAGTGAAACAAATACGGTTAGAGCCTGGGCGAATTGTGTTCTTGTCTGCTAGGGCTTGTGATTTTATTGCTATCCTAGGCTGATAAGTAATATCGAATTTACTTAGTTTTATAGCCCATTTGACTAACCTTCCCGAAAATTCGGGTTTATGCAAGATATTGCGCAAAGGAAAGGTTGTAACTACAGCTATCGAATGACCTTGATAGTAAGGACGTAACTTACGGGCAGCAGTTACTAGTGCCAAAGCCAACTTCTCTAAGGGTTGATAACGTGTTTCTGCGTTAATTAGAGCTTTGCTAATGTAACAGATGGGAAGTTGTTTATCTTTTTCTTCTCGAACCAGAACGTCGCTTATCGAGGACTCTGAAACTGCCAGATAAATCAGCAACTGCTCCCCGTGTTGAGGTGTAGAGAGCAGTGGTGGATTGGACAGATACTTCTTCTGATCCCTCAGCGCTTGTTGACATTCGAGAGTCCAATCGAACTCCTTGTTCTGCTTCAGGACATCGAAGAAACTTTTGAACCGGTCTGACGAGCGGGATATGAACCTTCGCAGGGCTGCCACCCTTCAAGTCAATTTCATGACGTCTTTCCGATTGTGGAGTACGTCTTGGATTTACTCGATAGCTTTGATCTGAGCGGGATTGACCTCAATTATGCGCTGAGAAACGATGAAGCCCAGGAATTTTCCCGACCCGACTCCAAATGCACACTTCTCTGGGTTGAGCTTCATGTTGTACTGGTCGTGTATTCGAAAGGCTTCCTTTAAGTGTGCTAGATGATCTTCTGCTCGTTTGGACTTGACTAACATGTCATCGATGTACACTTCCATGGTCTTACCGATATGGTCATGGAACATTTGATTGACTAAGCGTTGATATGTCGCACCTGCATTTTCTAATCCAAATGGCATAACTTTATAACAATACATACCTCTGCAAGTTATGAACGATGTTTTTTCTTGGTCATCGGGGTCCATCAATATCTGATTGTACTCGGAGTATGCATCGAGGAAGGTGAGCACCTCGTGCCCGGCTGTTGCGTCAATCAGCTGATCTATCCTGGGAAGGGGATATGAATCCTTCGGACAGGCTTTGTTCAGATCCGTGAAGTCAATACAAACTCGCCATTTACCCTTTTTCTTGGGCACAACGACCACATTGGCTAGCCAGCCTGGATACCTAACTTCACGTACAGATTTAATCTTCAACAGTCGATCGACCTCGTCGTTGATGATCTGGTTCCGGAAAGCTCCTTGTTGGCACTTCTTCTGCTTTACCGGGCGGTGGTACGGGTCGACGTTCAACCTGTGAGAGATAATATCTAGAGAAATACCTGTTGTATCTGCATGAGACCAGGTGAACGTCGTGTGCCGCTCCTTGAGGAACTGGGGGATATCTCCTCGTAAGCGCTCGCTCAATTCGGTCTTTAAGCAGACCTTCCGCTCCGGCTTGTCCGCGAATAATTCTTCGGGCACCAAAGCTTCCACGGTCGGTATGTGACTTTCCCATGCCTCCAGCTTTGTGATGAATTTCGAGACCTCGTGCTTTGCTTCTTCATCTGCCATGTCTGATCCCGGTTGCTGTAATTGCTATTTGCTCTCTTCGGGAAGCTTGAGGGCCACCGAGTAACAGTCCCGAGCAGAGCGTTGCTCTCCTCCTACTTCACGTACTCCCCATTCTGATGGGAACTTCAATAACTGATGATAGGTGGAAGGAACAACTTGCATATCATGGATCCATGGTCTTCCCAGGATAATGTTGTAGGCTAGGTCCTCGTCGACGACATAAAATGTCGTCTCTTTCGCTACTCCCTCGGCAAGAGTCGTAAGAGTAATCTCGCCAAGGGTCTTCTCACTCGAGTTGTTAAAGCTGGAGAGAACCCGAGATATTGGCACGATCTTCCCCGACGGCTGCATCTCCCTTACAACTCATGATTGAATAATATTCGCAGAGCTACCCGCATCGATGAGCACCCTTTTGACATCAAATACTGCCACGCGTAACGTTATGACTAACGCGTCATCGTGTGGGAACTGCAAACTATTTGTGTCTGAATCTTCAAATGTTATTGTCTCCTCTGGCCGTGGACGCTTGGTTTTTGTGATAGAGACCTTTGCATACTTCTTTGCCGTGAAAATGACGGAATCCACTTCGATCCCACCCGAGATAACATTGATTGTCCTCTTCGAGGAGGATGCTCGTGGAGGGCCAAATTTGTTCTGCTGAGCCTTCGCGTAAGTTTGCTTTCCCTTCTCGGTCAAGAGCTCCTTTAAGAACCCTATTTTAATAAATGTGCAACTTCATACCTTAGGGCCTTGCAGTCTTCGGTGGTATGACCGTGGTCGCGATGAAATTCGCACCATAGGTCCTTGTTTCTCTTACCTGGGTCGGTTTTCATGTCCTTTGGCCATTTAACCTTCTCACCTATATCTTTGAGTGCCGCAATTACTTCAGACATTTCTACGTTGAAACTTGGTAGACTCGAGGCCCCGTGGGCGCTCGATTCTGAATCATCTCTCCGGGATAGCCCTTTGTTTTGCAACTGCGTCCTTTGGAGTTGTTGGGTGACTGGTCCGGATACCGTTCGTAACGCACATTTGACCTCTCCGACTCCATCTTTCCGCCAGAGCCACTGCTCCACGATTGATTCTTCCCTTGGGAACTGGTCCCTATCAGCTTGTCTCCATCAATACGCACCTTTGAATTGTAGCGATCGTAGACATCTGACCAACTGGCTGCTGGGAATTCACGAAGGGACTCGTATAGCCTACGAGTAGCCTCTGAGCTCTTGACGTCCAAGCTATTGGTGCATGCATTGGCCGCCCATCTGTCGGGTACCTTGGGCAACAACATACATTCCCGTTGGAAACGATCCACATATTTACGGAGAGATTCGCCGGGATTTTGCTTGATCTCGAAGATGTCTTCCACGCGAGTCTCCATCTTTTGAGCGCCCGTGTGGGCTTTCACGAACAGCTCAGCCATCTCTGCGAAGGACCCAATGGAGTTCGGTGGCAACATTGAGTACCAT
Organism: Petunia axillaris subsp. axillaris; assembly: GCA_029990575.1. NCBI lineage: Eukaryota > Viridiplantae > Streptophyta > Magnoliopsida > Solanales > Solanaceae > Petunia > Petunia axillaris. Next base: position 125,438,643 of record JARKNS010000008.1, on the reverse strand, counting down.
CGTAGAGCTCCGTTCGCTAGCGTCTCCACGAACTTTTTCAGTTGAACTGATTCGATCTCCTCATCGGTGAGATAGCTTGCTTTTATGAAGTTACTGAACATCATGAGATGATTTTTGGTGTCAGATGTGCCACGATATCTCGGAATGTTTGGCATCTTGAACGTCTTCGGTATCGCCTTTGGTGCCGCTTCCTTCTTCCAAGGCCGTTGTGAGTAGCGCTGTACATCAACTTTCTTCAACGTGGGTGGAGCGCCTCGTATCTCATCAATTCTCTTGTGGAGAGACTTCTGAAGTGCTTCCTGGCTCTCCTTGAATTGTTTGGTGAGAGCTTCCACGACGATGCTCATTTTAGTGGACGCCATAGATACTCCATTTTGATTTTGGTTGACTTGGGTCGCTGGATCCACGGTCCCTCCGTTGTTTCGTTCCCCACCCTGCCTTGAAGTGTGCGAAGAAGGAGCATCTCGACCTGGTGCTGCAGTGTCAGCCCTTACGACTGGAGGGATTTGTCCTCGGAGAGGGTTGATCGCCTCGTTTATCCCTCTGTTAACCTCCGCTTGTTCCTGCATAAACGCAAAGATCGTCTCCTGGAGGTTCCTTTGGTCAGAGGAGAGACTCCTATGGCGTCGTCTCCTAGGCGAAGTGGCGCTCTGAGAGTGCCTACGCCTGTTCCGTTGCCTGACCGGTCCTTGGGAAGATTGTTCCTGCCCGTCGGACAAGTAATTTGGGGAATAATTGGGACTTGGTGAAGGGGTACGTACCTAACTTCTGCCCACTATAGTTCGTTGTGAACCACTTTCTGCCATGTTAGTTGTGAAGCAAAAAGATCGACAGAAAGGAATGTAATGCAGGAAAAAGATAAACTATTAACCTAAAGAGGCTATTGACCGGCTCCCACTGTGGTCGCCAAATTGTTTAACCTAGATCCGATTTTAGGCCAATTAACAATTAAATTTATATTTGTGGAGTCACTATCAATAGTTTAGATTAAAAGTTTAACCAAATTCGATACGGAATAGCGCTGATTTCTAGATTATCAATATATATGCACGATTTCTAATGATGGCAACTAACGATATGGAAATAAGATATAATCGAAAATAAATATGGTTAAAGCGTAAATAAAATAGATAGAGGTAACCGTATTGGATCGCTTGATCCCGGTGAGGATTCCTCGTCACTGATTATGCTTGAAGACTAGAGAGCAAAGTATCCAGCAAATTTAAACGAAGAACAGTATTGAGCAAGAGTAAGAGAGAGTATTCTTATTGATGTCGTAAACAAAGAATAAATTGTATGTTACAATGATTCGGAACGAGTGTTATTTATAGGTCTAATAGGTGTCTGTTGGGTTTGTAACCGCTGGGCACGTATCCGTTGGATATATAACCGCTGGATTGTGTAATTGCTGCCTTTATGACTATTCATTAAGCAATCGCACATGATTAGGTTAGTAACTACTCATTCAGATCGTGTTGATTTGGGAAGCGTTACATTACTGCTCTGGGTCTGCTCGTGGTAACCGCCTGGCTAGTAATCTGTCCGTTAAATGTCTGTCCGGGGAAATCTCTGCCCGTGCCATGTGGCAGACACGTGTCACTTTTTAGGTGACGTCAGTTTTTATCCAATACAATGTGGGTCAACCCAAATCCATATCCAAATTAATTAATATATATAATAAGTTATATATATTATTATATTAATAAATATAAAAAAGGTAAGAGACACACTCTTAGGAAAAGACCTAACAGTTGCATCTGTTAAAGAGTATAAAAACGTTTATTTATCAGAATAAACCAACGCTTCTTTTCCCCTCTCTCTTACGCTCACGCTTAAACAGAAAAAGTAACAGAAGACTCTCTTCTTCTTTGTAAAGAACTCTGGAGATTTCTACGAAGATGATGGTGAACTTCTACGAATTAGAACAAATTCTGTACCAGGTACGACTTAGACTGTGAACCATTAGTGTAGTTCGTGTCTTATATGCATGTGATTACACTACGATTAGTGAAACAAATACGGTTAGACCCTGGACAAATTGTATATTCTTGGATTGTGTGTAATTATTCTACCTTCGTGAAGTCTTAAATTATAATATAAAATAAATTATATCATAAGCTAAAGTATATTTAGGAAAGATGTTATGTAGACACAACTAAAATAACATTAGGTTCTCCTCTTATGAAACTGAAACAAAACTACGTTGCTTTTACAAACTATTTAATGACGAAAAAATGGTATATTTTGGAAAATTACTAAGATCACCGCTCAAGCAGTGAATAAAGTGAAGCCAAAGATTAACTTGATCAAGTGTAAATATATGTTGGTAAACAAAAAGAAGGACGTGGGTTGCAAAATGTTAATGATGCGTATTAAGACGGTCATTAACCTATTTTCTCTAAAAAATTTCAAAAAATTTCACATGTACCCCTTATTACTGGTTATGGTTTTTTGTCCCCACTTAAGTATGGTTTAGCAAATGGCCTTGTTTAACCTAGATTCAATTTTAGGCCAATTAACAATTAAATTTGTATTTGCGGAGTCACGATAAATAGTTTAGATTAAGAGTTTAACCAAGTTTAATATGGGATGGCGCTGATTACTAGATTATCAATATATGCACAATTTCCAATGATGATAGTTAACGATATAGAAATAAGATATAACCAAAAGTAAATAAATCTTAAGCGTGAATAAAACAGATAGAGGTAACCGTATCGGATTGCTTGATCCCGGTGAGGATTCCTCGTTACTGATTATACTTGAAGAGTAGAGAGCAAAGTATCCAAAGTATCCAGCAAATATAACCGAAGAACACTATTTGAGCAAGAGTAAGAGAGAGTATTCTTATTGATGTTGTAGACAGAGAATAAATTGTATGTTACAATGATTCGGGGCGAATGCTATTTATAGGTCTGATAGGCGTCCGTTGGGTTTGTAACCGATGGGCACGTATCCGTTGGATATGTAACCGTGTAATCGCTGCCTTTATGACCATTCATTAAGCAATCGTGCATGATTTGGGAAGCGTTACATTACTGCTCTGATCTGGGAAGCGTTACATTACTGCTCTGAGTCTGCTCATGGTAACCGCCTGGCTAATTATCTGTCCGCTAGATATCTGTCCGGGGAAACCTCTGCCCGTGCCACGTGGCCGACACGTGTTACTTTTTGGGTGATGTCAGTTTTTATCCAATACAGATAGTCCCCGCACTTCTCGAGCAGAGTTTCTGCTCGAGGAGTGGATGTGAATTTTGGCGGGAACTTTCATCTTGCAAAATCCGATCTTTATATGACAAAACTGGGTGACGTACGCACTTTATCAGCTATATGACAAGTTCCCATGACGTGCGCATTAAATGCGTGGTGTAAAAAAGTAACTGCAGTTGTCACACTGGCACATCCGCCGTCAGCTTCGCAGTGACTGCGCGTCCCAAGGGTAAAAATAATGATTTTAACCGCCTCAATCACGTGCACACGTCGACTGTTGATCGCGAGGTGACCGCTGCACTTTAGGGTAATGATGACACTTCGAAATTTGGTGAAACCTACTTCTCTTTTTTACGGTTGGATCTGATCGTCGCCTCTCCGATAGTCTCCACGTGTCTTGTTAGAACTTGATGGGCCGGATTTTTACTTCTATAAATAGGGGTTTGTTGAATTAAAACCCTTTTACTTGCATTCATCTTATAGCTGCCAATCCTGAGAATATCTTTGAATTCTTTGAATCATGTCTTCAAAGGCTAGGAAAAACCTAAACATGGATGCTGCAGCTGGTAGTTCTTCTTCATCCACCCCTAGGCCTAGTGTTGCTCAGGCTACTGCTGCAGAGATCATCCCTAAGAAGTGGGGTGAGTTGGAAAAGGACTGCAACATCAAAGCTTTCAACAATCACGGAGATGTACGCGCTTGGCCGACGTACAGATTCAAGTCTGGGACCACATCGGAGATGATCCCACGGGTTAGAGTGGACTGCAATTCGGATGCGAGTGTTCCCCTCTTGACGGTATCTGAAGCGGAGAACATTAGTTCGCACAGGGCTGGGTGGACGGCCATGTGCACCTACCCATTTACAGTTGGATGCACACTACCCCCTGTACCCTGTGATTGAGAGGCTCTGCAGGGAATATTTACTCTGTCCGGGGCAACTGTGCCCCAGCATGTATAGAATAGTGACACTTATGGATTGGTTTGCGGAAGAAACCGATCAAGTTTTTGAATATGAGTATTTTATTTCTCTGTATAGTATACAAATTTTCAAGGACGACTTTGTAAATGCTAGGATGCGCGGGAGCAAGGGCTTAGTGCGCAGCTCTAAAGATACAAGCGACCGGGGCTGGTTGCACTGGTATGTATTTGTGCGCACCCAGGCCTTGTCCTTCAACTCTAAGACTTTTCTCCCCAAGGTCTGGAACAAGAAGCGTAAGTCCCCGAGTTTTCCTTTGAGTTTTTCGTGATTCTCTTTTTTTTTTTTTTTTTTTTTTTTTGCTTATTCCCTTTGATTCTTCCTTATAGCCGCCAAGAGACCCTATGACGAGCTCATATCAGTTGATGAGCTGACCGCATAGGTTGAGGCAATCTTGAAGAAGTTCTCCCCTGAGCAGAGGGAATGGGCGTACTTTGCTGCGTAGAAGAGTCTGACCGTGAAGACTCATGGTGAGAACTTTCCGCCGTTAAAGCTTGTTTCTTTTATTCGTTGCTTTCCTGTTCCTGACCGTTTTGCCCTTTGCAGGTCTGGGTACTCAGGGGGACTTTTTCCCTGCCCCTTCCTCTCCAGCTGCACCGTCTGGGCTCGCTGTTGATCCTGATGCTGAGGTCAAATCTATAAAAGCTTCAGCGGAGGCACTGCACGGGAGAGAAGGTGGTGAGGAGCTTCTGTCCAGTGGCCTCGGTTCCTTGAAGAGGAAGAAGAAAGGCCAAGGTGAGGGCGGAGCATGAAAGAAGTCTGCTCGTAAGACTTCCGTTGCTGTCGGGCAAACCTCAGCTGTTGGGGGTGAGTCTCCGCCTAATGCCAGTGTGCCAGAGCCTGCGGGAGAGAGTGCCAAGACCACTGCCGAAGTCCCCGAGTCTGCACGGGGAGAGGATTTTGACGAGGAGGTAATCGACATTTCAGATGCTGAGACTGAAACTGCCAAACCCCTTATGAGAAAACCCTTTCTTAGAAGCGATAGGAGGAACGTTGAGGAGGAGTCTGCCCGTACTCCGGTGGGGAGTCCCTGAGTTGATGACGGGGCGAAGGCGGCTCTTTCTCAGGCAGATAAGGGGAAAGGGAAAGCTGGTGAAGAAGAGGGGAAAGAAGAAGAAAAAGAAATCCCCCAAGAGGGTGGCCAGGGTCCTCGCATTTTTCGTTTTGAGGACCTGGAGAACATGGCCGCTGAGGGCGAGGCACCTATCGATTTACACGAGCGTGACACAAGTGACCCTGGAGTGGAGGGTGACTCCGACATGTCAGCGACAAGGCTCACTCGACAGACCATCATTGGTGGTCAAACTGGATTAAGGGACATCCAGGGCGTGCGCTACAAGTTTGGACCGAACTATCCCTCTGAGCAGGATAGAGAGCCTAAGTACTGCGAGAGGAAGTGTACGATGAAGCTAGCCCCTGATGTCAACTTCGTAACCAGGCCGAGTTTGGCCAAAGCAGTCTCATTACTCATTGGTCCTCGAGAGGAGTGGACAATGAGGGCGATGAGTGACGAGGAACTGGCTTTTGCTATCGCTGCCGATTCTGCCCGGGTAAGTTCTTTCCTTAATGCTGTTTTTACGTCAGAAGTAATTTTGACTTTAGACTTCTAACTTTGCTTCCTTTGTTTCTTCAGTAAAGTATGATGGCCGCCGAGCTGATGTTCCGCTCCAGGATCAATGACCCTGACCAGGTGCTTGAGCTGAAGAAAGAGCTGTTAAAGACCTTGAGGGAGAATGAGGCCCTAGCTGAGAGGTGTGGTTTCCTTGGGAATGAAGTTAATCCGTTGGCTGAGACCAACAACAAGCGTATTAAGCACATTAACGAACTTTCCAAGGAAAAGGACCTTCTTTCTGAAGAGAAAGAAGGGTTCACACAATCTGTCGGGGGTCTGGAGATTCTGCATGAAGAATGCTAGGCTTCAATGAACAAAGCGCTGGATGAGCGTGGATCTTTTGAAATGTACCTGCAAAGGGCTAATGAAGAGTCTGCTAAAGCCAGAGCTGAGCTTCAAGCCGCTAAGGACCAAGTTGCCCAGTCGAAGAGTGTTCAAAGCGTGTTATCGAAGGACTTGGCAAACCTGCATGATCAACTGGAAAATAAAGGCAAAGCTTGATGTACTCGAGGCTAAGCGCACACTGCTCGGGCAGGTCCAGACTAGCCAGATCAACGTTGAGGAGATGCTGCTGAAAACAAAGGGCAATGTTCGCGAAGTAAGACAAGTGCTGAATCTTTCCCCCGAAGAGTCTGAGGAAGATGAAGATGAAGATGAGGATGACGGCGAGAGTTCGGGTGACGATGACAGAATCGACGGAGCTGGTGCGTCGGGTTCTGGTCGTAGCCCCCAAAGCTGATACCCCCCAAATTGACTAGGTTGTAAGTTTGTATATCTGGCGAGAGCCGGATAGTTGGTCGTGGATAGAGGTCTCTTAGGGACTCTCTGATCCTTGTTCGGCCGGTTCCATTGGCCTTGATCACTTTACAAAATTTCGGTCAGCAGTTTTCGGCATTTTATCATTTTGTCAGTATCATGTATATAACTTCAGATCTTTTTTAATCCAATTACTATATATAGCCTGAATTTTTGATCTTTCGTTTGTATGCGTTGTGGCCTTCGTGCCTTATGTTTAGGAGCTTTTTAGAAGTTTGAACTTTGCTAAGTTCTGGTCTCCAAAAGTCTGTCCGAATGTTTTAACTTATCCTTTCTCAAGGATGAGGTCATAAGTCGTGAGTAATCTGCGCAGATGTTCTATTCTGACCGAGTCGTGGTCGATAAATTTTGGCCGAATCGTTGGCCTTTGCGAACAACTTTGCTTATCGCCTTGATAGTTGAAAGTTGTCGCAGGAAATTTGTAACTTAATTTTGGCCGAGAACGACTTCTCTTATTTTCGTGGAAGCTTGTCACATAAAAAGTTTTTGAAAAACTCGCCTTTTCACAAGGTCTTTTGCCTTTATGAAGGTCTTACCTGGCCTACATGGGCCTCTCACCACCCTCCTTGTTTTTATGTTGCAACACGAAAAGTTATAACATAAAAAGAGTTAAGGTTGGTCGTAGATAAAAGAACACATATAACCCAACGAGGAGTGCGTCCGTTGTGGGCTTCGAACCCACAGCCGCAAAGTTGAAGAACTTCGAGCTCTACCAGTTGAGCTAAACGGATCTGGTCCTGTTCAGGCCGTTAGTACCATTTAGAAGAAGTATAATAAAAGTAAGAATTGTCATAAAAGTAAAAGGTAGGAAGACAATAACTGACCGTTTGAATACTCAGAAGTGATACCTTTTGAGGTGAATCACGTTCCAATTGTTTGGGACAATTGAACCATCTGGTCATGCTAAGCGATAAGATCCCTTACTGAGTGAAGTGATTACCTTGTAAGGGCCTTCCCAATTAGGTCCTAGCTTCCCCGAATTTGCTTCTTGCGTGTTTTGCGATACTTTCCTCAGTACAAAATCTCCAATCTGGAAACTTCGTACGCGCAGTCCCCGATTGTAATATTGTTCAATTCGTTCCTTTTGGGCGACTACTCGTACGAGGTCTAGTTCCCTTCGCTCTTCGAGGAAATCCAACTCTTCGGAGAGATTGACCGAGTTGGACTCTTCAGTGGCATGTGCATATCGTAAGCTGAGCTCTCAAATTTCGACTGGGATTAGGGTGTCTGCTCGGTACACTAATCAGTAAGGTGTCTCTCCAGTACTTATCTTTATCGTCGTGCGATAAGCCCATAGTACTTCTGGTAGCTCCCCTACCCAACATCCCTTGGCCTGCTCGAGGCGCTTCTTGAGAGACTCAATTATTATTTTATTTGTAGATTCTGCTTGTCCATTGGCAACCAGATGGTATGGAGAAGAAGTAATCCTTTTGATGTGCAGGTCGTCGAGGAACCTAGTCACTTTCTGGCCGATGAATTGCAGGCCGTTGTCCATGACTATTTCCTTAGGTGCTCTAAAGCGACACACGACAAAACACCAAAGGAAATCAAATCGACCTATTTGGTGAAGTAATCGGTGATGATCAATAAGAAACATACCCCTCTTGGAGCCGCGGGAAGAAGACCAACTACGTCCATTCCCCATTTCATGAATGGCCATGGGGAGATTATTGAGTGGAGCGGTTCTGCCGATTGATGAAGAAGATGTGCGAACCTCTGACACTTGTCGCATTTTTTGACAAACTCATTCGTGTCCTTCTCCATCTTATCCCAATAATACCCTGCACGAATCAACTTGCGTACTAATGCCTTTCCTCCGGAATGATTACCACAACAGCCTTCATGGACTTCTTGCATCACGTAGTTGATTTGATTTGGACCCAGACATTTTGCGAGAGGCCCTGCAAACATCTTGCGGTAGAGATCACCGTTGATGATTGTATACCGAGCAGCTTTTATTCTGAGTTTGCAAGCGGTTTTTGCATCATCGGGCAGGGTTCCATGAAGAATGTAATTCGTGATTTCATTCCGCCAGTCCCAAGTTGCGTTGATGGCGTTAACTTCAAACTTTTCTCGATCTATGGTCGTGTAGAGGAGTTGAACGACAGCTAAGGAGCTGGCCGCCCCCATTTCCTCTACTGACCCCACATTTGCGAGAGCATCTACCTCATGGTTCTCTTCCCGTGGGATTTAGAGTGCCTCCCATTCGTCAAACTGGGCCAGGAGTTCTTTCACACGGGCAAGGTACACTTGCATTCTAGATTCTCTTGTAGTGAAGCCTCCGGTCACCTGGTTGACTACCGGTTGAGAATCACTCTTAAGTTTGATGATGTTTGCTCCATAGCTTCGGGCTAACTCCAATCCTGCAATTACGGCCTCATATTCGGCCTCATTGTTAGTAATAAACGGGCACTTGATGGCCTGCCTGACGGTCTCTCCAGATGGGGTGATAAGAACCAGACCAAGACCAGACCCTTTGACACTCAAGGAGCCATCAGTGTATAGGGTCCACGCGCCAGGGGCCTACCCAGCATATAGAATGGCATCCTTTTCTGCCTCAAGGTATATATTAGCGTAAAGTCTGCTACGAAGTCTGCTAGGGCTTGTGATTTTATTGCTACCCTAGGCTGATAGGTAATATTGAATTCACTTAGTTTTATAGCCCATTTCACTAACCTTCCCGAAAATTCGGGTTTAAGCAAGACATTGCGCAAACGAAAGGTTGTAACTACAGCTATCGAATGACCTTGAAAATAAGGGCGTAACTTACGGGCAGCAGTTACCAGCGCCAAAGCTAACTTCTCCAAAGGTTGATAACGTGTTTCTGCGTCAATTAGAGATTTGCTAATGTAATAGATGGGAAGTTGTTTACCTTTTTCTTCTCGAACTAGAAATGCGCTTACCGAGGATTCTGAAACTGCCAGATAAATCAGCAACTGCTCCCCATGTTGAGGTGTAGAGAGCAGTGGCGGGTTGGACAGATACTTCTTTAGATCCTTCAGTGCTTGTCGGCATTCGGGAGTCCAATCGAACTCCTTGTTTTGCTTCAAGACATCGAAGAAGCTTTTGCACTGGTCTGACGATCGGGATATGAATCTTCACAGGGCTGCCACTCTCCCAGTCAATTTCATGACGTCTTTCCGGTTGTGGAGTATGTCTGGGATTGACTCGATGGCTTTGATCTGAGCGGGATTGACTTCAACTCCGCGCTGAGAAACGATCAAGCCTAGGAATTTTCCCGACCCGACCCCAAATGCACACTTCTCCGGGTTGAGCTTCATGTTGTACTGGTCGAGTATTCGGAAGGCTTCCTTTAAGTGTGCTAGATGATCTTCTGCCCATTTTGACTTGACCAATATGTCATCGATGTACACTTACATGGTCTTACCGATATGGTCATGGAACATTCGATTGACTAGGCGTTGATACGTCGCTCCTGCATTTTTTAACCCAAATGGCATAACTTTATAACGATGCGTACCTCTGCAAGTTATGAACGATGTTTTCTCCTAGTCATCGAGGTCAATCAATATCTGATTGTACCCGAAATATGCGTCGAGGAAGGTGAGCACCTCGTGCCTGGCTGTTGCGTGAATCAGCTGATCTATCCTGGGAAGAGGATATGAATCCTTTGGACAGGCTTTGTTCAGATTCGTGAAGTCAATGTAGACTTGCCATTTGCCGTTTTTATTGGGCACAATGACCACGTTGGCGAGCCAGTATGGATACTTGACTTCACGTACTGATGCATCTTCAACAGCCGATCGACCTCATCGTTGATGACCTGGTTCCAAAAAGCTCCTTGTTGGCGCTTCTTCTGCTTCACCGGACGGTGGTACGGGTCGACGTTCAGCCTATGAGAAATAATATCTGGAGAAATTCCTGTCATATCTGCATGAGACCAGGCAAACGTTGTGTGTCTCTCCTTGAGGAACTGGAGGATATCTCCTTGTAGGCGCTCACTCAATTCGGTCCTTAAGTAGACCTTCCGCTCCGGCTTGTGTGCGAACAATTCTTTGTGCTCCAAAGCTTCCATGGTCGGCGTGTGACTTTACCGCGCCTCCAGCTTTGTGATGAATTCTGGGACCTCGTACTTTGCTTCTTCATCTGCTACGTTTGATCCCTGTTGCTGTATTTGCTATTTGCTTTCTTCGGGCAGCTTGAGGGCCACCGAATAGTAGTCTCGAGCAGAGTGTTGCTCTCCTCGAACCTCACGTATTCCCCACTCTGATGGGAGCTTCAACACCTGATGATAGGTGGAAGGAACAGCTTGCATATCATGGATCCAGGGCCTTCCCAGGATGATGTCGTCTCCTTCGCTACCCCCTCGGCAAAAGTCGTAAGAGTAATCTTGCCAAGCGTCTTCTCACTTGAGTTGTTAAAGCCGGAGAAAACTCGAGATATCGGCACGATCTTCCCCGACAGCTGCATCTCCCCTACAACTTGTGATTGAATAATATTCGCAGAGCTGCCCGCATCAATGAGCACTCTCTTGACATCAAATTCTGCCACGCGTAATGTTATGACTAACGCATCAGCGTGTGGGAACTGCAAACTATTTGTGTCTGAATCTTCGAATGTTATCGTCTCCTCTGGCCGTGGACGCTTGGTCTTTGTAATAGAGACTTTTGCGTACTTCTTCGCCGTGAAAACGACGGAGTCAACTTCGATCCCACCTGAGATAACATTGACTATCCTTTTCGGGGAAGATGCTCGTGGAAGGCGAGATTTGCTTTGCTGAGCCTTCGCGTGAGTCTGCTTTCCCTTCTCGGTTAAAATCTCCTTCAGGAATTCCTGTTTCATAAAATATGCAACTTCATACCTTAGGGCCTTGCAATCTTCGGTGGTATGACCGTGATCGCGGTGAAATTCGCACCATAGGTCCAGGTTTCTCTTTCCTGGGTCAGTTTTCATGTCTTTTGTCCATTTAACTTTCTCACCCATATCTTTGAGTGCCGTAATTACTTCCGTCATTTCTACGTTGAAGCTTGGTAGGTTTGGGCCTCCATGGGCACTCGATTCTAAATCATCTCTCCGGGACAGCCCTCTGTTGTTGCGACTGCGTCCTTTGGAGTTGTTGCGTGACTGGTCAGGATACGGTTCGTAATGCACATCTGACCTCTCCGACTCCATTTTTTCGCCAGAGCCACCGCTCCGCGATTGATTCTTCCCTCGGGCACTGGTCCCTATCAGCTTGTCTTCAACAATACGTACCTTTGAATTGTAGCAATTGTAGACATCTGATCAACTGGCTTTTGGGAATTCGCGAAGGGATTCGTATAGCCTACGAGTAGCCTCTAAGCTCTTGAAGTCCAAGCTATTGGTGAATGCAATGGCCGCCCATCTGTCCGGTACCTTGGGCAACAACATACGTTCCCGTTGGAAACGATCCACATATTTACGGAGAGACTCGCCGGGCTTTTGCTTGATCTCGAAGATGTCTTCCACGCGAGTCTCCGTCTTTTGAGCGCCCATGTGGGCTTTCACAAACAGCTCAGCCATCTCTGTGAAGGACCCAATGGAGTTCGGTGGCAATATCGAGTACCATCGTAGATCTCCGTCTGCTAGCGTCTCCACGAACTTCTACAGTTGAACTGATTCGATCTCCTCATCGGGATGATCGCTTGCTTTTATGAAGTTGATGAACATTATGAGATGATCGTTGGGATCAGACGTCCCATGATATCTTGGAATGTTTGGAATCTTAAACGTCTTCGGTATCGCCTTTGGTGCCGCTTCCTTCTTCCAAGACCGTTGTGAGTAGCACTGTACATCAACTTTCTTCAACGTGGGTGGAGCACCTGGGATCTGATCAATTCTCTCGTGGAAAAACTTCTGAAGCGCTTCCTGGCTCTCATTGAATTGTTTGGTGAGGGCCTCCACGACGATGCTCATTTCAGTGGACGCCATAGATCCTCCGTTTCGATTTTGGTTGACTTAGGTCGTTGGATTCACGGTTCCTCCGTTGTTTCGGTCCCCACCTTACCTTTAAGTGTGCAAAGAAAGAGCATCTCGATCTGGTGCTGCGGCATCGGCTCTTGCGACTGGAGGGATTTGCCCTCGGAGAGAGTTGATCGCCTCGTTTATCCCTCTGTTGACCTCCGCTTGTTCCTGTATAAATGCAAAGATCGTCTCCTAGAGGTTCCTTTTGTCAGGGGAGAGACTCTTATAGCATCGTCTCCTAGGCGGAGTGGCGCAATAAGAGTGCCTACGCCTGTTCCGCTGCCTGGCCGGTCCTTGGGAAGATTGTTGTTGCCCTTCAGATGAGTAATCTTGGGAATAATTGGGACTTGGTGAAAGGATACGTACCTGACTTCCGCCCACGATAGTTCGTTGTGAACCACTTTCTGCCATGTTAGTTGCGAAACAAAAAGATCGACAGAAAGGAATGTAACGCAGAGAAAGATAAACTATTAACCTATAGAGGCTATTGACCGGCTCCCAATATGATCGCCAAATTTTTTAACCTAGATCCGATTTTAGGCCAATTAATAATTAAATTTGTATTTGCGGAGTCACGATCAATAGTTTAGACTAAGAGTTTAACCAAGTTTAATATGGGATGGCACTGATTACTAGATTATCAATATATGCACAATTTCCAATGATGATAGTTAACGATATGGAAATAAGATATAACCGAAAATAAATAAAGCTAAAGCGTGAATAAAATAGATAGAGGTAACCGTATCAGATTGCTTGATCCGGGTGAGGATTCCTCGTTACTGATTATACTTAAAGACTAGAGAGTAAAGTATCCAGTAAATATAACCGAAGAATGGTATTTGAGCAAGAGTAAGAGAGAGTATTCTTATTGATGTTGTAGACAGAGAAAAAATTGTATGTTACAATGATTCGGGGCGAATGCTATTTATAGGTCTGATAGGCGTCCGTTGGGTTTGTAACCGCTGTGCACGTATCTGTTGGATATGTAACCGCTGAATTATGTAATCGCTGCCTTTATGACCATCATTAAGCAATCGTGCATGATTAGGTTAGTAACTGCTCATTCAGATCGTGCTGATCTAGGAAGCGTTACATTACTGCTCTGGGTCTGCTCGTGGTAACCGCCTGGCTAGTTATCTGTCCGCTAGATGTCTGTCCGGGGAAACCTCTGCCGTGCCACATGGCAGACACGTGTCACTTTTTAGGTGACGTCAGTTTTTATCCAATACAGGCCTCAGAGGCAGCACTTCAAGTTATAAATTAACAAGTGTCGCCTTTTCGAAAAATATGAAGGGTAAGTGCTGCCTGTGAAGAGATTAAAGAGGCAACTTCTCCCGAGGCAACACATCAAGTTATCTTGGAGGGAGGGGTAGCGCTTCAAGTTATCTAGGAGAATGTTGAAAGAGATCAAGGTCAAGTACTACCACGTGTGCAGCACTTACTCAAAAGGAATGTCGGGATGCGAGCGTCAATATAAGATTTTATAGGGGTATTTTCATCCACAGGGTAGCACTTCTAGTTATGAAAGGTCTAGTGCTACTATGGTGATAGTACTTACTTAAAGTTAGCAGAGACCGTTCCTGCAAACTATTTTAAACGAGGTAAGTTAGGCAAAGCATTGTCTAAGGTGTCATAGTTGTGTAATTCTCCCAATTTTTTTACTTAATTGTATTGGGTTAAATCCATCGTCACCAAAGTTGATGACTTGGCATCCACGAAGGATGGCGCACAGACGACACGTGGCTGCGAATGGATATAAGGGCAATGGATAAGATCGAGGGTAAACAGTTACAACGGACAGATAAACAGTCGCTACGGCCAGAAAAGTCGCAGCCCATCAATCAAGACAATTCAAAGTAGGAATCTTATCCACAAACAACGCAACTGCTCGACTAAGGAGTTACAACTGCTTGCGAACGGACACATAGCTGCCTATATATTGTAATCTAAGTCACGAGCATACAATCTAATGCTTCTCTGAATCTACACTTGTATTAAAACTATTTACTAGCATTCAATTCTTTGTCTCCAGCACGTATTTATTACTATTGCTGATCGAAAGATCTTCTCTACTGTCTCGTTAACTGAATCTCATAAAGAGTACGAGGAAAGGAATTTAATCAAGTCTGAACGGCCTAAGCACGGTTCCTTTTTTCATTCAATTAGCTATTTATTGCATCGCATTAATTGCCTCTTTACTTTTGTCGATTTTTATCGCTATCATTTATATTCATATTCATTTCATTAAGGGCGTTTTAATCTCGATTATTGACCGTGACTCCGCTCTACAAATTTAATTGTAAATTAACCTAATAAAACGAAACTACGGTTAAACAATTTGGCGACCACAGTGGGAGCCGGTCAATAACTTCCGTAGGTTAAATCGCTCGTCGTATTTTATTGGCTATTCGTTTTTCCTTCGATCGCTGGTTCTCCCCGTTTTCTCTTTGTTGAAATGGCAGATAACAACTCGCACAACAACGTTCTTATTGAAGAGCAACAAGACCTCAACGCTGCGGAGAATATAAACCAGAATCTGGCCGGAGACGGGCAGCAAGATGTTCCCCTTGCAGACGACGACGTGATCCCCATTGCAGAGGACGAGAATGTGCTTCCAGCGGAACAGGAGAACGAGCACAGCCAGCAAGGTAGCAGAAATAGTCGCAATCCTAGCCGAGTAAATGTCGATCAGGAAGCTGGAGGATCTAGAAGACCCAATGGCCCAAGGGATTCGAGGAACTCTCAAGATGCTATCCTCGAATTCATACGGCAACAGGCCGAGATCAACAGGCAGATACGGGAAGCTATCGACAGCCTGCGAGGACAGAACCTGCCAAACACGGGAAATCCACCCATGGGACGTCCAAGGGATGCTTCACCGTCTCATGCTTCGAGGCGAGCAGAAAATCAGAATGCGGGTTCAGCGGTGCCAACTGAGATGAGCGAAGTCATGGAGGCCCTCACCAAGCAGTTCAAGGAGAGTCAAGAGGCTCTGCAGCGCTCTCTTCATGAGAGGATAGACCAGATCCCTGTTGCACCACCCACTTTGAAGAAAGTTGACGTTCAGCGGTATACTCAAAGGCCTTGGAAGAAAGAAGCAGCACCGAAGGCCATCCCCAAGACATTCAAAATGCCAAACATACCAAGATATCGGGGAACAACTGACCCCAATGATCACTTGATGATGTTTAGCAATTTCATAAAAGCAAGCGACCTCACCGACGAGGAAATCGAGTCGGTACAATTAAAGAAATTCATGGAAACATTGGCGGACGGCGCTCTACGGTGGTATTCCATGCTGCCACCAAATTCAATAGGATATTTTGCCGAGATGGCGGAGTTATTCGTCAAAGCACACACAGGCGCCCAGAAGACAGAGACAAGAGTTGAGGATATCTTTGAAATCAAGCAGCTGCCTGGGGAGTCTCTCCGGAAGTATGTAGATCGCTTTCAGCGTGAGCGTATGTTGCTACCCAAGGTTCCAGATCGATGGGCAGCAATTGCATTCACCAACAGCTTGGACGTCAAGAGTTCTGAGGCGACCAGGCGACTGTACGAATCCCTGCGAGAATATCCTGCGGCAAGCTGGTCGGATGTCTACAACCGCTACAATTCTAAGGTACGTATAGACGAAGATAAACTAATTGGCACAGGTACCCGAGGACGGAGCCAAACTCGCACCAACGGCGCTGGGGGAAAGATCGAGACGGATAGGCCAGATGCACGGCACGAGCCATACCCCAGCCGATCACGCAACAACTCAAACGGACGCGGTCGCAACAACAGAGGCCTGGCGAGGAGCACTGATTCTGCCTCAACTTCTAGTAGTATCCCAACCCTGCCCGTCTTCAGCATCGGAGCAGTCGAGCTTGTAGCAGTTCTCGAGGAGATGGGCGAAAAGGTCAAATGGCCCAAGGATATGAAGGGTGACCCCAGCAAACGCAACAAGAACTTGTGGTGTGAATTCCATCGCGATCACGGCCACACGACGGATGACTGCAAGGCTCTAAGGTATGAAGTTGCTAATTTGTTGAAACAGGGCTATCTCAAGGAGTACTTGACAGAAAAAGGGAAGCAGACTCATGCGAAGGTCCAGCAAAACAAATCAGGACCTCCCCGAGTATCTTCTCCAAAAATGACGGTCAACGTCATCTCTGGCGGAATTGAGGTTGATGCAGTCACGTACACAGCAAAGAAGTATGCCAAAGTCTCTATTACAAAGACCAAGCGACCGCGACTTGAGGATACGATGACTTTTGAAGAAGCAGATGCAGATGGCTTGCAGTTTCCTCACATGGACGCTTTAGTGATAACGCTGCGAGTGGAAGAGTTCGACGTCAAAAGAGTGCTCGTTGATCCAGGCAGCTCAGCAAACATCATATTATCTCGGGTCGTGCAGCAGTTGAAGCTATACGATGGGATTGTACCAATTTCTCGCATTCTCTCAGGATTTAACAATTCCAGTGAGAAAACTTTGGGAGAAATTACGCTGACGACCCTGGTCGAAGGTGTCATGAGACGGACAACATTTCATGTCATTGATGGAGACATGGCCTACAACATAATCCTTGGGAGGCCATGGATACACGACATGCAGGCAGTTCCGTCAACCTATCACCAAGTGATGAAATTCCCTTCAGAGTGGGGAATACGAGAAGTTCGAGGAGAGCAGCGTTGCGCTAGAGATTGCTACTCAGTCGCAGTCAAGCTCCCCGAGGAAGCAAAATAGCAATTAATGAATCCGGGATCGGTGGAACTTCGAACTACCAAATCCCGAAATTCATATCAAAATTGGATGCACGAGAGGAGTACGCGCCAACCATTGAAGCTCTGGAACTAGAAGAACTTTTCGACAATATGCCTGAAAGGAAGGTATACTTGGGAGCAGAGCTGAACAAAGACTTACGGAAAGATATCTTGCACTTCCTCAAGGGGCGGCACACCACCTTTGCATGGTCACATGAGGACATGACGGGAATCTCCCCGAAGATTATCTCTCACAAGTTGAATGTGGATCCATACTTCCGCCCAGTGAAGCAAAAGAAACGCCAGCAAGGAGCATTCGGGAACCAAATCATAAACGACGAAGTTGACCGCTTGCTCAAGATTGGCTCTGTCCGAGAAGTCAAATATCCCGATTGGTTGGCCAACGTGGTCGTAGTGGCGAAGAAGAACGGGAAGTGGAGGGTCTGCATTGACTTCACTGATCTGAACAAAGCCTGCCCGAAAGATTCTTATCCACTACCTCAAATTGACCAACTAATCGACGCAACGGCCGGGCACGAGGTGCTCACATTCCTTGATGCATATTCAAGCTACAACCAAATCTTGATGAATCCCGACGACTAGGAGAAGACCTCTTTCATTACTTGCCGAGGTACGTATTGCTACAAAGTAATGCCTTTTGGACTTAAAAATGCAGGTGCAACCTACCAACGGTTAGTCAACCGGATGTTTCACGATCACATTGGCAAAACCATGGAGGTTTACATCGACGACATGCTGATCAAATCCAAGCGAGCAGAGGACCACTTGGCTCATTTGGAGGAAGCCTTTCGAATCCTTGATCAATACAACATGAAGCTCAACCCGGAGAAATGCGCGTTTGGAGTGGGTTCAGGGAAGTTCCTTGGTTTCATCGTCTCCCAACGAGGGATCGAGGTAAACCCCGCCCAGATAAAAGCAATAGAAGCCATCCCCGACGTACTTCACAACAGAAAAGATGTAATGCGGCTGACCGGAAGAGTAGCGGCGCTGAGGAGATTCATCTCCCGCTCGTCTGATCGGTGCAAAAGCTTCTTCGACGTGCTGAAACAAAACAAGGAGTTTGAATGGACCCCTGAATGCCAGCAAGCTCTTAAGGACCTGAAGCGGTACTTGTCAAGCCCGCCTTTACTTTCAACGCCACAACCAGGTGAACAACTATTACTCTACCTGGCCGTATCTGAGTCAGCGGTAAGTGCAGTCTTGGTACGAGAAGACAAAGGTAAGCAACTACCAATTTATTACTTCAGTAAATCTCTATTAGATACTGAAACACGCTATCAACCTTTGGAGAAACTGGCACTAGCATTGGTAATCGCTGCCCGTAAATTAAGACCTTACTTCCAAAGTCATTCAATAGCTGTAGTTACTACCTTCCCCCTACGTAGTATCTTGCACAAACCTGAATTCTTGGGCAGACTAGTAAAATGGGCAGTAGAATTAAGTGAATTTGATATATCTTATCAACCCCGAGTAGCAATAAAGTCTCAAGCTCTAGCAGATTTTATCGCAGATTTTAGCGCCACCATGTACCCTGATGCTCAGCGTGAGGCGGTTCTCTTCACCGGATCCGAGCTGGGGACTTGGACCTTGCACACCGATGGATCCTCGAGCGTGAAAGGGTCGGGGCTAGGCTTAGTCCTCACCACTCCCTCGGGTGAAACCATCAGACAGGCTATAAAATGTCCTTTTATTACTAACAATGAGGCCGAATATGAGGCCGTAATTGCAGGATTGAAATTAGCTCGAGATTATGGAGCAGATAGGATTCATCTCAAGAGTGATTCCGCCCTGGTCGTCAACCAGATAACTGGAGGTTTCATTGCAAGGGAATCTCGTATGCAGAGATATCTTGCCCGAGTTACTGGTTTGCTGGCACAATTCAACAATTGGGAAGCCACACAGATCCCGCGAGAGGAGAATCATGAGGCCGATGCCTTGGCCAATCTGGGTTCAGTCGCAGAAATTGGGGCAGCAGGTTCAATGGCCGTAGCTCATCTCCTGCGCACAACAATCGATAAAGACGCAATGGAGGTCAACACGACCAGTCTAACTTGGGATTGGAGGAATGAGATAATCAACTATATATTGCATGGAACCTTGCCATCCGACGTTAAGGCCGCTCGAAAATTAAGGATAAAGGCTGCCAGATATACAATTATAGATGGCACCCTCTATCGAAAGACTTTTGCAGGTCCACTCGCCAAATGCCTAGGCCCCAGCCAAACGGAGTATGTGATGAGAGAAGTTCATGAGGGGTGCTGTGGAAATCATTTGGGAGGAAAGGCACTTGCGCGGAAACTCATACGAGCAGGTTATTATTGGGACAAGATGGAGAAAGACACTAACGAATTTGTCAAAAAATGCGATAAGTGCCAAAGGTTTGCGCATCTCCTCCATCAACCGGCGGAGCCCTTGCATTCAATCATCTCCCCGCGGCCGTTTATGAAGTGGGGGATGGACATCGTTGGACCACTACCCACTGCGCCTAGGGGGGTGCGTTTCTTGTTAATGATTACTGATTATTTTACAAAGTGGGTTGAGGCCGCAGCATATTCGAAGATACGTCAAACGGAAGTAATTGATTTCCTGTGGCGTTATGTCATTTGTCGATTCGGAGCACCCAAAGAAATTGTTATGGATAACGGCCCCCAGTTCGTGGGTCAGAAGGTCACAAAGTTCCTTGAGGATCTGCATATTAAAAGGATTACTTCCTCCCCATATCACCCAGTGGCAAACGGGCAGGCGGAATCAACCAACAAAATAATAGTGGATTCACTCAAGAAGCGCCTCGAGCAGGCCAAAGGATGTTGGGTGGAAGAACTCCCCGGGGTTCTTTGGGCATATAGAACAACCACGAAAATGAGCACCGGGGAGACGCCCTACTCTTTAGTATATGGTTCCGATGCATTGATCCCAGTCGAAATTGGCGAGCCAAGTCTACGATATGCCCATGCAACCGTAGATCTAATTCAGTCAACCTCTCCGAGGAATTGGATTTTCTGGAAGAACGCAGGGAGTTAGCACTGATACGAGTAGTGGCTCAGAAAGAAAGGGTAGAGCAATATTACAATCGGGGACTGAGGCTACGTAACTTCGAAGTCGGGGACTTTGTATTGCGTAGAGTCTCCCAGAGCACGCAAGAGGCGAACGTCGGCAAACTTGGTCCAAACTGGGAGGGTCCATACAAGGTGGTTGCATCACCTGGTAAAGGTTCATACCGATTGGCACGACCAGATGGATCGCTTCTACCCAGCAGTTGGAACGTGACTCACTTGAAGAGGTACTACTTCTAAGTGGTACAGGGGTTAGTGTTTCAATCCATTTTTACGTTGCTTACATGCCTTCGCTCTCTTTTAAGTTGCTCTGTTTTCTTAGCTTTGTCTAAATGGTACTAACGGTCATCAAAAGGCCAGATCCATTTAGCTCAACTGGTAGAGCTCGAAGTCCTCGTGCTTCGCGGCTGTGGGTTCAAATCCCGCAACGGACACACTCCTCTTTTGGTTATATGTGTTCTCAGATTCAGCGCTTTACCCATTGTCTTTTCATGTCTGAAATTACAAAATTTCGACATAAAAACAGAGGGGTGGCGAGGGCCCCAGTAGGCCAAAATCTCGGCTAACACAGGTGATCTTCGAGCAGAGCAAGGTCATTCGTTGAAAGCACGGCTAAGCAAAATCAAGTAAGTTCAATAGAACTATTTTACTTGTGCTATATTATCTCCTACATCTTTGCGGCCAGCATCCGCTCAAGTCCCACAACTTTACGACCAGACAATCTTGTGTTCTGATTTACGACCAAACAATCCTACGTTCTGGTCATTGGGTTGCTTGTCCTTTTCAATAGAAATAACAGGGCAGTCTTAACCAAACCAAACCAAATTTTTTCCGTTTCTCTGCGAAAACTTTCTACTGTCAAATATGATAAGCAAAGTTTATCAGAAAACCGTCTTACACGGTCAAATTTCAGTCAGCCTGAACGACCTGATTTCGTTCAGCCCAGAGGGCCTGACTTCAGTCATCCTAACTAAGGTTAACTTAACCTGGTTACGATCAGATTTTATTTCAAAACATCTGCGCAGATTAAACCAAAAAGGGAACTCAGACACTAAGGTTTGAAACATAATCTTGACCTCTGAAAACTCCACTAAGCAACAATCAGCATTCATATGAATAAGACTTGAAAGACTAAAGATGGTCGTCAAGCCTCAACCAGTCAGACAAAAGAGGGAAATAGCCGAAAAACGTACATTCATAAAGTTAACAAATATTCAAAGTTAACAACGTCCAACAAATTTAACAGAAGGACTAGACAAGGTATCAATCATCATGTTGACCAGGGTCCCAACCTGATGCACTAGCCCCATCAGTCGGATCCCCGCCCAAGTCTTCATCTTCTCCATCTTCATTGTCCTCGCTGCCCTCATCGTCCCCTTCGACTCCATCATCATCAGCTCCCACTTCCATGCCCAGGACTTGCTTAACACTGATGATGGCTGCAATGGTCTGATCGAGGACCAAATCAACATTGATCTGGCCGCGCTACATTTGGATGAGCAATTTCTTTTTGGCCTCCAGAGCTTCTAACTTGGATTCGATCGTATAACGATCTCGCAAGTTAGCCAAATCCTTCGTCAGTAGCTCTTGAACCTTTGCAGATTCCGCGACCCGATTTCTGGCCTCTTGTAGTTCTCCTCGAGCAGCTTGAGATTCAGCCTCAGCTTTGTTCATATTCCTCAACATCAGGTCGGAAGCGTCGCGGATACTTGCCAGAGTAATTTCCTTCATATTGAGCTCATGGGCAAGTTGGGAGATCTGACGGCCTTGCTCATCCATCTTTGCTTTCAGATCTTCAAAATACAACACAAACCTGTCCTTCTCATCTAGAAGACGGTCCCTTTCCTCGAGGAGCGCGCTTATCTTGTCGTTAGCTTCAGCGTTGGATTTCTCCAACCTGTCTATCTTATCCTCGAAAAAGTCGCGTCTCCCCTCCAGCACCCGCTTCTCCCTGATCAGAACCTTTTTCTCCTCTTCCAAGGCATGATTCGCCTGGAGAACCTCCAAAAGGTCTTTTTTCAAGCCAAGGACTTGATCTTGGTTGTTCAACCTGGAGCGAAGCATGAGCTCGGTAGCCATCATACTCGCCTGGCAACAAGTAGAAATACATAGATAGTCAGGACTAAGGATTTTTGACAAATATAAGGAAAGTAAAAGAAGAAAACATTACCCGAGCAGTATCCTCAGCAATCGCATAAGCCAACTGCTCATCGTTCATGCTGCGCATGTTCCACTCTTCACGAGGGCCGATCAGGTTGGACGTTACTTTGACTAAGTGGCCAGGCTTCGTCAAAAAGTCCGTGTCTGGGGGGATGATGAAGTCACACTCCCTCATGCACGGCCTAGGCTCTCTCGCTTGCTCCGAAGGGTAGTCGGGGCCAAATTTATGGCGAATACCTTTAACAGAGTACGCACCAATCGTACCTCCCAAAGATACTCGCCTGGTGAGCCTAGTCCGAGAGACTTCAATGTCGCCTGTCTCGCCGAGGCCCAGGGTGTCGCACTCCTGCAAATAAACTGGCGCCACCCCGTCAGCGGCCAAGTTTATCATGTCTTTATAATAGAAGACCTGGGGTTCAGCCTCCCCCCCAGCCTTCTTCCGACCATCAAGATCCTCACCTGTCTCACCCTTCTCTTCACCCTTCTTCTCACCCTTCTCCTCGTCATCTTCCCCCATCGGCTCCTTGCTTGGGCGCCTATTGCTGGCCTGCTCAGGCTCACTTTGTTGACTTCTAGCCCGTTCAGGCTCGCTCGGCTCCGAAGCCTCAGGAAAAAACGCAAAACTCCCTTGCATTCTTTCCTCCCCCATTTCTTCAGCCTTCTCCTCCTCCCCATCACCAACTCGGGGACTTTGCTCGAAGGCATAAGAGGAAGTCTCTGCAGCTCTCCTCTTGTCACTCCGAAGATATGCCCTCCTCCTCTGATTCAAGCCCTCATCGGGGACCTCTGAATCTGACAAGACAACCACCACGGGCTCAGCTGATTCAGGGGCAGCCGCCGAGCTCTTTATACTTTCTTGCCCAGACTTGGGAGTCTCGGCAGCAGCTACGGTGGCCTCAACTGTCTTCTCAGAAGACTGAGGGGTCTTGCTAGCTGTCCTTTTCTTCTTCCTAGGCTTACTCTTTTCAGAGTCGGTTTGTTTTCTCTTCAGGCTCGCAAGAACCTCCTCGCCACCCTCCCTAGCTTTAATAGTTGCAGCAGTTTGAAGGATAGCAGCCGCCTCCTCGTTGACCTCAGCCACGGGATCAACAACCACCTCCTCGGGAGGAGGAGCAGGAAAGTAACTACCACCAGTACCTAGACCTGAAAATGGAAGCGTATTTATGTCATAATAAGTTCTGCATAAGTTAAGTAAGAGATTCAAGTAAGAATCCTACCATGGGTGCTGGGGTTAGACAAATGCTTCAAGGAAGCATAGTGAGGCCATTGCCTCTGCTCGTGGGTGAACTCCGTCAAAATTGGTTCAACCCAGGCAGACAACTTCTCCTCAGTAATCAGGCCATCATAAGGAATCTTGTCAGCTAACAAACAAAGAATAGAAATTAGAAACTGCAGATACATAATTCAAAGAATATTCAACACAGATACTCGGGGACTTACGAGTCTTGTTCCAGGCCTCGCGGAGATTAGTTTTGTCGCCGCGTGTGAGGAGTCTGGACTGCACGTAAACATACCGGTGCATCCAACCCCTATCCCCTGAGTCTTCGGACTTGCTCACTAGAGCTTTTCTCCCCCTCATGCGGGCATTAATATACCCATCCCTGGCAACCTGAAGACTGTACAGAGCAATGAAATGTTTAAACTCAAAATCCTGCTCGGTCTCGTCGGCGAACCATTGCAGCAGGGTAACGATCCTATAAACGCTAGGACACAACTGCCCCGGGCAGATCAAATAGTATTTACAGATATCTTCTATGACAGGGTGCAGCGGGAACGTATAGCCTATCGTGAATGGGTATGTAGATATAGCCGTCCATCCAGGCCTCACTGAAGTAATATTTTCCGTTGGGAGGGGGCAAGAAATCATAAGGTCATCATCCTACCCGCAATCTGTCCTAACCTTGGGCAAAAGGTCAGGAGTGATTGAACTCTTGAAACGGCTTGAAGGCCATGACCTTATGTTACCGTAATGACTAAACGAGCTGACTGAACAGTCATTCTCAAGATTTCCCCAAATTTTTGGGATCACATCGGCGACTGAAGTTGGAGAACTCGTAGGTTGTCCAGCCGCTGCCGAAGATGAACTAGCTGCGGCATCCATATTCAGAACCCTCTTAGCTTTTGGAGACATTTTTAAAATGAATTTGTCACGTTTCGAATTTTTGCTGGAAAGTTGTTTAAAGCTCTGAAGGATAGTATGAAATTTGAAGCAAAGTAAAAGACTTTCAGCTGGGAAAAATCATATTTATAGGGTTCGCAAAACCCACACGTGGCGAACATCCACACAAAAGATGAATCGATCCAGCCGTTGAAGAAAATAATGAAATAAAAATCGGAATGACGGTTTTTCATCTTGGGACGTGCAAGACGTGAGTAGGCGCAGTTCAATCATCACGCCTGCAGTCTCGGAACACGCAACAGTCACTTCTTCAGGGAAAAGTGGAGCGGAATAGACAGCTTGCACGTCTTGTCTTTAACAGAGCATTTAATGCGCACACTAAAAGGACGCCAATCAGTCAAAGCTTTTGAGGAAACATTTAATACTTGTACTGAAGGGATAACGATCAGTCCAACGAGCAGTACCTTGTAGGAACTCGCGCTTACTATGGAAGGAGAGGTCAAAAGAGTTCATTCCCACTCGCAGTTGGTTCTCCACTCCTCGACCAGATCCTCTGCCCGAGAAGTGCGGGGACTATCTGTATTGGGTTAAATCCATCGTCACCAAAGTTGATGACTTGGCATCCACGAAGGATGGCGCACAGACGACACGTGGCTGCGAATGGATATAAGGGCAATGGATAAGATCGAGGGTAAACAGTTACAACGGACAGATAAACAGTCGCTACGGCCAGAAAAGTCGCAGCCCATCAATCAAGACAATTCAAAGTAGGAATCTTATCCACAAACAACGCAACTGCTCGACTAAGGAGTTACAACTGCTTGCGAACGGACACATAGCTGCCTATATATTGTAATCTAAGTCACGAGCATACAATCTAATGCTTCTCTGAATCTACACTTGTATTAAAACTATTTACTAGCATTCAATTCTTTGTCTCCAGCACGTATTTATTACTATTGCTGATCGAAAGATCTTCTCTACTGTCTCGTTAACTGAATCTCATAAAGAGTACGAGGAAAGGAATTTAATCAAGTCTGAACGGCCTGAGCACGGTTCCTTTTTTCATTCAATTAGCTATTTATTGCATCGCATTAATTGCCTCTTTACTTTTGTCGATTTTTATCGCTATCATTTATATTCATATTCATTTCATTAAGGGCGTTTTAATCTCGATTATTGACCGTGACTCCGCTCTATAAATTTAATTGTAAATTAACCTAATAAAACGAAACTACGGTTAAACATTAATAGTGCAACCTTCCTTACAAGTGTATCAAAAAGGCGAGTAGGCTTTCATTGTTTGACATTTGTTATTTGTGATTGTGTCACTTTCTTTAACCATTTTACCAAGGTCTTCCGGCCCCGATGAATTCCACCATCTCAGTCAACTTTCCTTTGTTTAGCGGCTCACGTAAATGTAAAGTGATATATGTACTATCACTTTGACTTTTAATTGATAATAAGGTTAAATTATTTAATTTGGTGTAAGCATCAAGGATGGATAAGCATTATTAATGATAGTGTTAACCAAGCGATTACTTAAACAGATAAAGAAATTAATTCATATAAAAATCAAAGGATGTAATTTTACTTTCTTTGTCCGATCATTAGGTACTAATTACACTTGAAACAAGATAAAAGGAGGTGATTAATCGCTTGTAAAGCTACTGTGTGATTTTTTTCTTCGAAATTCTTTTATATATCAACCTATGTATTTTTCCTTAAATTTTCATGCAATCTTCAGAGGCACTATTAATGAAACAAATGATTTCGACATATCCCTCAATTGAGCAACATCCCATCTCAAGCGACCCTATAACGATTTAGGTAGCCATGTTGCCGCACACTCCCTCCGGCTTCAAGGCGTGGGAGAGACTAACCATAAATATGCTTCACACCTTGCTTCCACACAGCTTGAATCATTAAAATTATTCATCAAGAGCCGACTCTCAAAGTCACCATGAACGAACTAGATAGATATGTGAACGATGAAGGTTTACATGATCAAGCTCTAGTACTCGTGTTTTTGCATTAAAGTTTTAAGATGCAAGAACTATGCACAATTCTTTCTAAATAAAAGGGAGCTACTCAAGGTCACTATCTCATTGGGATCGCTTGCACTTAAGCATATTATGATGAGGTTTGACCAATATGATGACTATGTATTAGCATCGGACAAATCTGTTAATTAGTTTCCGTTTAATGTAGTTCAACATCAATTTAGGGGTTTTTCTAGGTCGATTGATTTTGACCCGGAGGAAGGAATTCCAAAAGCATTTGTTTGGATGATTTTTCCTAATTCACCACCTATGTTGTTCACAAGAGGCTAGCTGTTGAAGCTAGCTATTATCATTTGCATTGGCAGCCGGTAAGCCCATTACAAAATCAAGGTCTAGCACAGCTTAGGTTATATTGCGTCTACACTATATTCGAGATTGGGATAACATTAGCCAAAACAACTTTGTTTTGGTCCATGCCTGGTCTCAAATGCACTCTAGTTAGGTCCGTTGTACAAATCTACATTTAAGGCCGTCTCATTCAAATATAGACTAAACTAGGTTCTCTAAACTAATTTATATTGTTATACAAACTTTTCGACTAGATTAAAAATTTTAGCTAATTAATGGCGTTAAACTTTTATGTATGATATATATTTATATAGTTCCGTCAATTTTTACTTTATGAGCTAATTTTAAGTTTATCTTATCATCATATCATATTTATTTTTAATAGTATAAATACATGAATTCCTTAAGTAAAAAGTGAAAGACGAAAATACCCTTAACTATAATAATCCAAAAGCTCTACTTATGCAGCACAATGCATCAGCCAAACAAACTTACCGTGCATATTTCTTAATTATTATTCATTTAGGGGTCGTTTGGTTGGGCACTTCGATAAGCTAATAGCCACATTAAATTCAACACTAATTAGTACATTGTTTGGCTGGTGATTGGATATTTGCATAAAACCTAGCATAAGTAATACATTGTTTGGTTTGGTTTTGTGCATCCTTCACAGTATATGTATTAAATAATAAGAAAATCTAGGTATTATTTTGTGCTGGATAGAAGGTAGAATAATAACGCGGGTATTAGCAATGCGTATATTAAAATTATAAAATGACAAAACTAATCCTCATAATGGTAGGATTATTTTTCTATAATTTGTTTTAAGAATAAACAAGTATTTAAATTATACATTATGTATTAATTTGTGATATATCAGTTGATTCAACAACAAAAAATTAATGTGTGACAATATTTACTTTATTTAATCTCCATATAACTAATACATGCATAACTAATACCCATATAACTAATACCTACATAACTAATACCTGCATTACTAATACTTGCATAACTAATACACACATTGCTAATACCCGCATAATTTATTTTCGAACCAAACGACCCGTTACTACATTAAACTTTTCACTATTCTTTATTTGTTTGGTCCTTTGGACTTCCATAATTTGTAGTCCATATTCATGAGTGGACTTCTTATATTTCTGCGCATTATTCAAAACGAATAGAGCTATGCTTCACCCTTGGAACTTGCTTTAAACAAAGACAGCCTTCAGGTTCCCGTCTTTTCGTTCCCATGGTTGATGTACACGCGGTCTCTTTTGTTTTCTTCAATAATTACTATTGCATACTCCACTTTAAGTCTTGCATGAATCATCCCTTATTATTCCGCAGTATTCGTGTTCCTATGACTTTTATCTTCCTTTATTCTTTATTTCTGTATATATGTATGTGTTAGTTAAACTGCAATATAGAATGTTAAACGAATGAGTTCTGCGACAATCAAACTGATATGTGATTGTCACCAAAATATAGAGAGACAGATGTGGCTTTTATATTGTAGTTAAGCTTTATGGAGTTCTGAAATTGGTGGATACTATTTGCAATGTAGTTAGACTATTAGATTTCCATGAGATTAACAATAATTCCTTTTATATATCATATTGTTTGTCCAGAGGAGGTTTATGCTCTACGTATATCTCTTTTTTATTAATTGAAAAGCGTTATATTAGGATTATTTCTTTTTGTTTGGGGATATCTAAACATTTTTGTTTATGTAATTAGAATAGGAGAATTTTTTCCCATAGATTTGGTCTTGGTTTGTGTCTTTAATTTTCCTTTCATTACTTTATTCCCCTGATATGACTTATTTTTCCCAAGTGTGCTGCTGCCCTCGATATTGTTGCTAAATGTTAGGGAGAGCCACAGGAAATAGGAATTCAGGCTACGAGATTTGGCGACCTTCCAAGCTAGGTGATATCGGATTTATCAACATTAAATTCTTTTTAACTATTTTACAGGTAATTTTGATGGCTTACCAAGTTTTGTGTTTGTTTGTAACGAACATTCCACATAAAATTAGTAAATATATTGATAATAATAGAGTATTATTGAGATGATATTAAGTTATTGCATAAATTTGGAAAGGCGCTATTAGTTGCCATATACTTTCGAGTTATGACAAAAAGTATTGACAGTATTTCTTGAATCACATTTATAAAGTTGAAGTCACTTACTCTGTTGTACTTCTATGACTGTACATTAGATTTTAGGTGTGGAACTTACCTCTTTATTTCTTTAAAGAATTTGATTATTATATCTTCTTTTAATGAGTTTCTTTTATTTTGCTTTTGCAGATGATAGTTCCTTATGGAAAATAATCTTTATGTTGGATTGTATTTAGCACAACTTTATTCTTCACGTGATCACTTTTGAGTTGCACTTTCAAGAGCAATATTATTAGTGTAGACAACATCAGTCCTCAGATGAAAGGAACTTACATCAGAACTATTATCTATAAGGAAGTAATAGCTAAGATACCTTACATCTAGTTAAATGTTGGTTGTTATGTTACTTTATGTGATTTTAGGCACCATTTGATTTGAAGATGCTTGCTCATTGGGAGCTTAATTGTTGAAATGAGTAGTATCCCTTTCTACTGGACTCTGAAATTATACATTTGGTATAGGCGACACGACACCACCTCAAGCTGGAATTCTGGAGGACATTCTGAACACAAATTTGAATGGAAAAAAATATCAAAAGCTTCAAGTCACTTATCAGAAAACATCCATATTCATTTGCATCTTTTGTCTACTCTTTGCATTAGACATGAAGGTGAAGGTGAAGTTGGTTCCTAATTTGGTTTCTGCTATGAAGGATCTAATTTGTAGTGTTTTAAGCTTTTACTTTATGCCCTCTGAGTTGTTTTATTGAAGTGTGCAGTTTGTCTTGTTAAACATATGATAGTATATTTGATGTTGTACGCAATTTGGAAGTGAAAATATCCATTTCTCCTTCTATTAAGATTTAAACATCCACTATATAATTTTGCAAGAATAATTTTCAGTCAGTAGCTTCTAAAAGTTCAGTGCAAGTCAACAATTTTACTTCATATAAATTTCCATCTAACTGAGAGTAATACTTGGATTTAGTTCTTGTGAAATTTTACCTTGGCTATGACTAGCTAAAAATTTTGTTAGCTTGGATAAGCTTGGAGTTTTGACTGATGATTAAGGAACGGATTCAAAGGACCTGTTCCTTTGAATCACTGCAGCTAAATAGATAATTCATTCAAAATCATTTAAACTGAAATATTGTTAATTATCCTTAGACTAATATTTATCTTGATAATTATGCAGCTCTAAACGTGATATGAAAAGATTGCATAAATAAAGGATAAAGGATAGCAGATCCGGATGCTTAAAGAGAAGAATCCAATTAGGACTCAAACTCATAGGAGCTTTAGAGTTCTAATTGCTCAAGACTTCTTGGCTGCTGAAGCTATAAAACGTGGAGCATATCAGCCATTGAAGGATGCACAAATACAGAGAGAATCGAGCAAAGCTTAAAAGAGTCATTGTCTTATTTGTGTAATCAGTTAGCTACACTGGAACTAAGTTAGAACCTGTTCCTTAGATTTAGTCTTGTAAAAGTTCAGTCTTAGTTCAACTATAGTAAGTATAATTGAGTTGTATCTTTCTTGTTCAAGTCATGTACTTGACACAGCTTCACTGATAGTGAGAAAGGTCACTAAAGGATTAGAGTTAGTCCTAGGTTAGTAAGAAGGTAGTCTTGTAACCAAGTGAGTCTTTTTACATAGTGAAGTTGAAATCCTACTTTAGAAGTAGGTCGTGGTTTTTTGATCCCGAGTTCAAGGGGTTTTTCCACGCTAATATTGGGTGTTCATTTACTTACAGTTTTAATTCCGCATATAATATAGTAAAGGAACACATTTTAAGGAACTGGTCCTTAAAACAGTAAAGTGGTGTATATTGGGAAATAACAATTGGTATCAGAGCGGGTTATCTTTGAAAAGGCTAATACCTAGGATTAGATGAGTACATCACGAGAGAACAGTGAGGGTCAGTCAATGTTTAGAGCTCCTTTGTTCAATGGAAAATATTATTCATGGTGGAAAGAAAGGATGTGTGGTCATCTTCAAGCTGAGGACTATGAATTATGGGACATAGTGACTGAAGTTCCCATGATCCCAATGAAGAAAGATGCTGAGGGAAATGATGTTCCCAAAACCAGAAAAGAATGCAATGCTGAAGACATAAGGCAATGGGAAAAGAATGCAAAAGCTAGGAAGTGGCGGCTTGGTGGACTCAGTCCTGACGAGTGCACTAGGATCAGAGGGTATACCACTGCAAAGGAGATTTGGGATGCTCTACAAGTTGCACATGAAGGAACAAGTCAGGTAAAAAGGTCTAGAGGTACACTTCTTTTTGCTGAATATGAAATTTTTAAAATGAAAAAAGAAGAGTCAATCTCTGAAATGTATACTAGATTTAATGTCATTGCATCTGAACTTATTTCTTTGGGAAGGGTTTTAACTGTGGAAGATAGAGTAGAAAAGATCCTAACTAGGGTTCTTCCAGACTCTTGGGAGATCAAAGCTTGTGCTATCTTAGAAAGCAAGGATCTAACCACTTTATCCTTAGATGAGCTTATAGGTAATTTAAAGACTTATGAACTAAGGAAAAAGGTTAAAAACATAGGAGCACCAGTTAAAACCGAACCTAACCTAGCCTTGACTGTTGCTGATAAGATTATTGATGATAAGGAACTGGTCTTTATCGCTAAAAGTGTTCAAAAAATATTTGATTAAGAAAAAGAGGATTAGTGGACAGGGTAGGTCTTCTAACATGAAACAGGCTGGAGAATGCCACAAATATGGAAGCACGGAGCACTACATCAGCAAATGTCCAATCATGAAATGAGAATGGAGGAAGAGATTTATTGAGGAAAGAAAAAAGGCTAGGGAACAGGTCCGTAAGAAAAGTGGAAATCCCAAAGCAATGGTTGCAGGATAGCAAGACAGTGAAGATGAAGTAACTGATGATGATCTGGATGAGGATCTGCTCTAATGGCTCTTGAAGACTCAGAAAATGAAGAAGATGCTGAGGTATTTGTCTCTAAACTTAGACAAGATGTGAAAAGCATGCATAGAGAGAAATTGGTTAAAGTATTTCATATTGTGCTAAATGAGTTTAAATCTCTAAGGGATGGCAACCATCAACTGCATGATGAAATTGATAGTTTAGAAGCAGAATGCAAAGAGGCAGTAATTGAAAATGACTTTCTAAAAAGAAAAATTAGCATGCTTGAGGAACGGGTCCTCATACTTGAATCAACTGTTCAGGAATTAGAAAATGTTAAAATAGTTAAAAAGGGTAAAGGTATTGCTAATTCTCATCAGATCATTACTGAAGAGAAACTGAAAGTCACAGTTGATGAATTGTGCAAAAAAGATGAGAAGATAAGATCTTTGGAAGAAGACTTGGTTAAAAAAAAAATGGAGCTAAGAAAAACTGTAAAAATGGAACAAGTCTTCTGAAGCACTAGAATGGTTACAGGAAAATCATAGTAGTAATAGGAAGGGTATTGGATTCATAAAAGCACAGTTTACATACAAATGAGATCCAAAGAGTAAGTACTTATCATTTCCTGACAACTGGCTATGCACTCATTGTGGGAACACTGGTCACCGGAAAGAAAATTGCCAATCTTTAAAAATGGCTGCACAGAGGAACAGGTCCTATAAACCTGTTCAAAATTCTGTCAGAAAGAAAACTGTTCACACAAAGAAACCATTACCATTCTGGGCTAAGAAAGATCCGATTCATCCTTTTTCTAAAGGAAAGGAACCCAAACTAGTTTGGGTTCTTAAAATTAACCCCTAGTTTTTCTTTTGCAGGCTAGAGTGAAGGTGAGGAACCACAAATAGTACATGGACAGTGGTTGCTCAAGGCACATGACTGGACATAAGGAATTGTTCCTTTCACTTTGAGCCTTTCAAGGAGGAAGTGTTTCCTTCGGTAATGGTAAGAAAGGGGAAATCATTGGCATTGGATAGGTAGGTAGGTCTGACTCACATAGTATAGACAATGTGTTTCTAGTAGATGGGTTGAAGCATTGCTTATTGAGTATATCTCAATTGTGTGACAAAGGTAATAATGTTAATTTCTCATCTACTAGATGTATTGTGACTAACCAAACTTCTGGAGAGATTATTTTGCAGGGTAATAGGCATGGGAACATTTATAAGGTAGACTTGCTGACACTATCTGATGGAAGCTTGAGTTGCTTAAGTGTAGTGCAAAATGATCCCCTCCTATGGCACAAAAGACTAGGACATGCTAGTCTTTCACAATTGAACAAACTTGTGTCCAAGGATTTGGTGATAGGTCTTCCTAACATCAAGTTTAAGGATGAAAAAGTATGTGAAGCATGTGCCAGGGGGAAGCAGGTAAAATCCTCCTTTAAACCAAAGAAACAGGTAAGTACCACTAAACCTTTGGAACTGGCCCATATGGATTTTTTTGTGGACCAATGAGAACAATGAGTTGTGGAGATAAGAAGTATGTTATGGTATTAGTGGATGATTACTCTAGATTTACATGGACTATATTTCTTGCATCTAAAGAAGAAGCATTTAATACATTTTCAATTTTTACTAAGAAAGCTTAAAGAACTCTAGATAGTCATATTGTTGCCATCAGGTCAGATCATGGAACTGAATTTGAAAATCATATGTTTTTCAATTTCTGTAATGAAAATGGCATTAATCACAATTTTTCTTCACCTAGAACTCCAGAACAAAATGGTGTAGTGGAAAGGAAAAATATGACTCTAGAGGAAATGGCCAGGACTATGTTAATATCTGGAAATCTTCCACAAAACTTTTGGACTGAGGCTATTGATACTGCATGTAACATAATAAATAGATGTATGACAAGGCCATTAATAGAAAAGACTCCATATGAGCTGCTTAAGGGAAGAAAACCAAATATCTCTCATCTTAAGGCTTTTGGTTGCAAATGTTTTATACAGAACAATGGGAAAGATGCCTTAGGAAAATTTGACCTTAGAAGTGATGAGGGGATCTTTGTTGGTTATTCTTCAAATAGTAAATCTTATAGAGTTTTTAACAAGAAAACATTGAAAATTGAAGAAAACATGCATGTTAAATTTGATGAAACTAACAATCTCACACAAGAATAGGTACAGGAGGATGAAGAGATTGGAATGCTGAAACTTAATGAAATTGATCCACAAATGCAGACTCTGGATGTGAGAAGTGAACGGCAAAGAACTGTTCCTCAGGACAGAACTGAGAAGAATGGCACAGAGACAGGGGGAACAAATGTTGGTTCCACCTCACATATTAAAAGTGCTACTCCTTTAGGAACTGTTCCTCGGCAGGGGACTTCTGACATTGGATTGACAGTCAAGCCTTACAAGTATCAAGGGTCACATCCTGTGGATCAAATAATCTCAGATAAGGCTGTTGGGATACAGACTAGATCAGCAGTCAAGAATCACAATCTGTGTGCCTTTAGTGCTTTCCTATCTCTTGTTGAATCCAAAAATGTGAAAGAAGTACTTAAGGATGCAGATTGGATTAATGCTATGCAGGAAGAATTGAATCAATTCCAAAGAAGTCAAGTTTGGCATCTGGAACCCAAGCCAAGGAACATGTCCATAATAGAAACAAAATGGGTTTTCAGAAACAAACTTGATGAGGATGGCATGGTAACAAGAAATAAGGCCAGGCTAGTTACTCAGGGATATAGTCAAGAGGAGGGCATCGACTATGATGAAACTTTTACTTCAGTTGCAAGATTGGAAGCAATAAGACTTCTCATAGCCTTTGCTACATACATGGAATTTACTCTGCATAAAATGAATGTGAAGAGTGCATTTCTAAATGGCTACCTGAAAGAAGAAGTGTATGTTAAGCAACCTCCAGGCTTTGAAAGTGAACAGTTCCCTGAACATGTGTACAAGTTGGACAATGCCTTGTATGGACTCAAGCAGGCACCAAGAGCATGGTATGAAAGGCTATCAAAATTTCTACTCCAACATGGATACAAGAGAGGTAAAATTGATAGCACATTGTTTTTGAAAGAAAAAAGTAAGCATCTCTTAATTGTTCAAATTTATGTAGATGATATAATCTTTGGTGCTACTTGTGAAAATTTAAGTAAGGAATTTGCAAACTTGATGGGGAGTGAGTTTGAGATGAGCATGATGGGTGAACTCAATTTCTTTTTGGGTTTACAAATTAAGCGAACCTCAAATAAAACTGTGATCCATCAATAAAAGTATATTAAAGAATTACTTAAAAGATTTGATATGGATAATGCTAAGGAAATTGACACACCTATAGCCACTGCCACAAAACTAGATCTTGATGAACATAGAATATCAGTTGATCAAAAATTGTATAGAGGTATGATTGGTTCTCTACTTTATCTAACTGCTAGTAGACCTGATATTGTGTTCAGTGTTAGTTTGTGTGCTAGGTTTCAGTCAGATCCTAAGGAATCTCATTTGAAAGCTGTTAAGAGAATATTGAGGTATCTGAAGGGAACAGGTCCCTTGAGACTTTGGTATCCAAAAGGTAGTAGTTTTAATCTTGTTGGATATACTGATGCTGACTATGCAGGTTTCTTTATTGATTGAAAAAGTACCTCAGGTATGACACATTTTCTTGGTAAGTGTTTGGTTTCTTGGGGAACCAAAAAATAAAATTCAGTGGCACTTTCCACTACTGAGGCTGAATATGTGGCAACAGCTTCATGTTGTTCACAGTTGTTATGGATCAAACAACAATTACAGGATTTTGGTTTTGTTGTAGGAACTGTTCCTATCTTTTGTGATAATACTAGTGCTATTAACATGACGAAAAATCCAGTGCATCAAAAAAGAACTAAACACATTGATATAAGACATTATTTCCTGAGAGATAACTATGAAAAAGGTTTGATCACCATAGCATTTTGTCCTACTGAAAAGCAAATTGCTGACATCTTTACAAAAGCTCTAGGTAGAGATGATTTTGAAAGAAATAGGTTGGAATTACGGATGATTAAATTCACATAAAATTATCAATGCTTTACTTCATAATTGGCTGGAAAATTGCACCTAAAATGAATTTTATTCAAGTCAATATGAATGATTCAGTCCAGCTTAATACTTAATTGTATACTCTTATGCCATAATTCTTGTTTAGAGCTGCTAAAATTGAATGATGTTACCCTTATGCTCTTAGAATTTCGGATTGATCAAAAGTGTTACAAATTGGAAGGACACTGATTTTTCGTGTTAAAATCAGGTATGTACTCTTTATTATTCATTTATCTTAGAAGTTTAAAGGCTATAGGTAACTTGCAATTAGGATAAATCCCACTATGTATCCTAACCATATCCAAACTGCATAAGAGTCCCATCGGAGGAACAGTTCCCATTCTGAAAAGGTGACTTAACAGTCCAACGGCTCTATTTCTCCGGGAGACTCCCAAGAGTCCATAACGGCTGCATGTCTTGCTGAGGTAATAGTGATCGTTTCACACCCAATCTCCACTACCTAATTCACTCTATAAATACACTCCTTCTTCTTCATTATTCTTTCACTTTGTTTACCAATTGAATTCTCAAAATTTCAGAAAGAATAATCACATATCTCTTAAGTCGAATTGCAACAATGTATCTTTCTCCTGAAAATTTTTCATCTGCACCTACTACTGAAAAACCACAAAATCTCAACCCTCCTTCACCCATGAATACCACTGACCTAAACCCTGAAATTCCTGAAATAATCCCAGAAGTACCTGAACCAGAAATTCAGGGGGAAGGACCAGTTCCCACGGCTGAATCGATTGTTGAACAGGTTGAGGATTTGTCACGAGCAATGGTTCTGTATCAGTATCAGGTAAATTTTACTTATCTCTTAAATGTGGTGGTAGATGAGGAGGAAAAGGAAGAAGGGTATGGAACTGTTCCTGAGGGGGAAGGAGAAACTATCAAAAGGTTGGAAGCACCCATGCATTGGTCATCGGGGTCTCCAGAGGTTGCTTTTAGAGCACCCATGGAGGATGTTATAAATGTTGATGATGCTATAAGTGACAGCGATAGGCCTCTTGTTGATTTGATCAATATTAGGAGCTTAAGAAGAAAACTTGCTAGGAAGGGACTTATTAATGATAAGATGACTGCTGAAATTGCTGCTAAGTTAAAGAAAATTGGGGACAGTTATAAGCCAGGAATTAAGAAGAAAGGTGAGAGTTCCTCCAAGGCAAAAGGACATGTTCCTTCTGTCTCAACTCCTGTTTGTGGGGTTAAGAGGATAAGAAGTGCTGCTAAAGCTGCTGATGAGAACTAAGCAGAAAAGGGAAAGGAAAACAGGGTGTTGATCCTGTTGAAGAGGAAGAAGTGGAGGTAATAGAAATCGATGGTGTTGATGATGAAGATGATAAGATGGCAGATGCTGAGGAGGTTGTTCCTCAATCGAAGAAAAGAAAAGTTGCACAGAGACATGTGACCAGAAGTTCTGTGAAAGCTGCAGAAAAGTCTGCTAAGAGGACCAGGTCCTCCAAAAGGACTTTGGTTGATGAAAGTTCTGCTGATAGTGACAGTGATGAGTCCTTTGCTGGTGATGATAGTGAGAGTGAGGATGAGGGAGAAGATGTTGTACACTGTGTTCATGATGATATGTTGACTAGGAAAGTGTTGAAGGGGAGAGTGCTATCTGATGTGGGAGAAGAAGGAATGTTATGGTTGCTGCAAAAATTGCATGCTCAGAGCTGGAGGGACACGGTCCTTCAGATCTCTGGAAGGTGTGCAAAGGGTATGGTGCAGGAGTTTTACAAGAACTGCTCCATCAAGGATGACAGGATTACCACTTCTGTCAATGATAATGTGATCACTTTTAGCACCAGGGAACTTGGTGAGCTGTTGGGGATTCCTTTTGCTGGGTATGACAGTTATGTCAAGAAAGTATGGCCTGACTTGACAAACTTGCCTACTGGATTGGAGATAACTAGGAAGTTTGCTGAGAATGAAGGGGAAGAAAAACCCAGATCTGTGCAGAAAAGTGAGATGCACCCACATCACCAAGTGTTATTTGAGTTTGTGAACAAGATTGTAATGTCAAGGCAGGAAAAAGGAGGAATTGCCAGTTTCATGGACCTGGTCCTTATGGAACTGTTGGACACTGAAAAGCAGATCAACTGGCCCAGGTTTATGATCCACCTGATCAAAAGGGTGATAGCTGGGAAGAGGAAGCATTCTTTGCCTTTTGGCTTCATCTTGACTGATGTGTTTGCAAAGTTGAAAATTTCTTTGGAAGGGGTAGTAAAGGCTACTAAAAAGGAGAAGTTTGGTTGTGCTACATTGATTAGCTGTGACTTGCCTATTCAGGCTGATCCTCCACAGGCTGGTGTTGGGAGGCAGCCTTTGAACAACAAGGTAAGGGCACTGAGGCAACAAGTTGCTATCCAGGCTGCTGAAATAGCAAGGTTGGAAGAGGAGAGAAACTACTGGATAGCAGAGGCAACAAGGGCAAAGGAGACCAATGAGGGAATGCTCAAGCAGATGTTTGAGTTGCGTAACAAATCTCAGGGACCTAGTCCTTCCACATCCTGACCACCTTAGCCATAAGCCATCTTTTGTCCAGTGGGATTTAGCCTAGTCTAGTGCCTTAGTCTTTTCCTTTTCTAGTCTTTGAATAATTCTGTAGTACTTGCTTGAATCCCCTGGTTTAACCTCTTGATTAATGATGATTTGTCTTTGATGGCTAATATCATTGTTTTGCAGTTGCTTTAATCTGATTTATGTTTGCATTTTGAGTTGCCTCAATGGCCATGTGCTGATTATTCTAACACTTGAGTAATATTTTTATGCAACCTTTTCAATGATGCCAAAAGGGGGAAGAGTAAGTCTGATTTTGCGTGAACTTATACCTAATTGCAAATCTGGTCCTTAATGATAAAGTCTCTACTGACTGTTTTTGAGCTTAAGTTATGCTTCAGGACATTAAGGATATGCAGCTATGCTTATGAATTTGTCATCATCAAAAAGGGGGAAAATGTTAGCTTGGATAAACTTGGAGTTTTGACTGATGATTAAGGAACGAATTTAAAGGACCTGTTCCTTTGAATCACTGTAGCTAAATAGATAATTCATGCAAAATCGTTTAAACTGAAATATTGTTAATTATCCTTAGACTAATGTTTATCTTGATAATTATGCAGCTCTAAACGTGATATGAAAAGATTGCATAAATAAAGGATAAAGGATAGAAGATCCGGATGCTTAAAGAGAAGAATCCAATTAGGACTCAAACTCATAGGAGCTTTAGAGTTCTAATTGCTCAAGACTTCTTAGCTACTGAAGCTATAAAACGTGGACCATATCAGCCACTGAAGGATGCATAAATACAGAGAGAATCAAGCAAAGCTTAAAAGATTCATTGTCTTATTTGTGTAATCAGTTAGCTACAGTGGAACTAAGTTAGAACCTGTTCCTTAGATTGAGTCTTATAAAAGTTCAGTCTTAGTTCAACTGTAGTAAGCATAATTGAGTTGTATCTTTCTGGTTCAAGTCATGTACTTGACACAGCTTCACTGATCGTGAGAAAGATCACTAAAGGATTAGAGTTAGTCCTAGGTTAGTAAGAAGGTAGTCTTGTAACCAAGTGAGTCTTTTTACATCGTGAAGTTGAAATCCTACTTGAGAAGTAGGTCGTGGTTTTTTTTATCCCGAGTTCAAGGGGTTTTTCCAAGCTAATATTGGGTGTTCATTTGCTTACAGTTTTAATTCCGCATATAATATAGTAAAGGAACACATTTTAAGGAACTGGTCCTTAAAACAGTAAAGTGGTGTATATCTGAAAATAACAAACTTTGCTCTTGGGTACAGTTGGTCAGTACTTATAAATCTTTGAGAACTCAGACCCTTTATGCTTTAGCACTAGTTAAATTCCTTTAAGCTAGAATATTGGTGGGCGTTTGTTATGAGAAATCCATACGATATTAGAGAGGCATTGCTTGCGACTGCACATATAAGGAAGTTATATCTTTGTTTAGTCTTTATGTTATCCAATTTTTCTATTTTATGTCTGTGATTCATTATTTTACTGTGGGAGTTTGCCACATGATATTTATAAGGCATATACTAGAAGAATTATAGGTGACAGACGGTGTTAGAAATACAATATCAAAGTAGAGTTTGGTAGAGTTGAGTTATTGTACCAAAGTGTTTCAAAATTCATATTTCTAATGATACAAATTTTTCAAGTGTCTTTCACAAGTTTGAACCCCATCATAAATAAAAAATATTTTTACTAGCAAATTCATTATCCACTAAATTCTGCCCTCATAGTATTCCTCGTTTGAGTTGATTACAACACCATATGTCCTACAAATCTTGGCATACTCGTGCAACACACGTGCTGAGAGACTAGTTTCAAAAATGGTAGCAGAGCATACCAACAAGACTTGATCTTAATCTCACTGAGTTGGTTTCACATGTATGGATGTTTTTCTATGTTCTACTTTTAGCTAAGTTTGTGAGGATTATGATGAGTTTGCAGCTACTATTGCTAACTGTCAGATCATGGACTTGGATTTTTCTTTAGGCAGTATTGGTGGAATAGAAAAACTGAGGAAGCTTTTATTCTGAAAAGGCTTGATAGATGTTTGGGTAATCAGCAGCTGTCGGATTTATTTTCTAGAATTGAAGTTGATCATTTAGCAAGGGTAGGGCCTGATCACTCACCTCTCTTGGTTAAATGTTCCCAGAATACAACTCCAATCATTAAATCTTTTAACTTCTTAAACTTCTGGACTTCTCATGATACTTTTATGGATGTTGTTCGAGATGCTTGATCTATGGAGGTTCGAGGAAATCCATTTGTGGTTTTTCATGAAAAAATGCAGGCGTTAAAAAAGATTTTGGGAAAATGGAGCAAAGATACTTATGGGAATATTTTTCAGTGTGTTGTCTCGCTTGAAGATATTATTTTGACGCATGAATTTCAATTAGAATCATCCCCCACCCCTGAGAATCGTGCAG
Source organism: Petunia axillaris subsp. axillaris (assembly GCA_029990575.1). Taxonomy (NCBI): domain Eukaryota; kingdom Viridiplantae; phylum Streptophyta; class Magnoliopsida; order Solanales; family Solanaceae; genus Petunia; species Petunia axillaris. The sequence goes on along the minus strand of JARKNS010000008.1, from coordinate 125,397,590 downwards.
CTTTGAAGAAGACGGAAGCAGAATTGAAACATTATCTTTCTTTGGAGGCCGAACTTTGGAAACAGAAAGCTGGAATGCAATGGTTCAAAGAGATGATTCTAATATAAAATTATTCCATGCTCATGTCAATGGTAAGAGGAAGAGGCTTAATATTAAAAGAATTCAGAATAGAGATGGTGCTTGGATTAATTCTCAGGAAGCAATGAGGAACGAGGCAGCTTGGTTCTATGAGATACAATTTTTCCGAGGTGCTCATGATCATAATTTTGATTTATTAATGCATGTCCCAAGGCTGGTTACTGAGGAGCACAATGATGAGTTGATTAGGTTACCAATTATTGATGATGTTCGGGCTGGGATATTATCAAAGAGGATATTCTACAGGTTGTTCGAGCATTCTTTTGTGCTAGGGCTTTGCCAAGTACATTACACAGACTAATTTGGTCTTACTTCCCAAAAAGCCAAATGTCACCTCATTTAATGATTTGATGCCGATTAGTTTGTGTAACTTCTTTAACAAGGTGTTGTCAAGAGTTATTCATGATTGTCTTTTAGGGCTTCTCCTTTTGTTGATTTCTCCTACTCAGGCTAACTTTGTTAAAGGGAGGAGTATTCTGGCTCAGAAAATAATTCCTAGCATTAATGATAGGGGCCGGGATCCTAATGTTGTTACTAAATTAGATATGATGAAGGTGTATGATAGGGTTGCTTGGCCTTTCTTAACAATGGTGCTGAGACAGTTTGGCTTTTGTCATGAATTTATGGATGTTGTGTATCATAGTTTCTTCTAATTGGTATACAATACTTTTTAATGGGAATCCCCATGATTTTTTTTTTTCAATATGAGAGGGGGTTAAAGCAAGGAGATCCACTATCTCCCACACTTTTTATTATTACGGCTGGGGTGCCCTCGAGGGGGTTGAATTCTCTGCATAGTCATAGTCTCTACAACGGCTATGTAATGCCTAAATGGAGTCCCTACATTAATCATTTTTCATATACAGATGACACCATTTTATTTACTTCAGCTGATGATGATTCTATGTACTTGATTATGGGCGTGTTGACTGCATATGAGAATGCTTCGGGGCAAAAAGTTAATAAAGAAAAAAAGTGCAGTTTATTTGCATGATTCCGTAGCTCTGATGATGTTGAGAAGGTTGAGAGAATTTCTCACATTCATAAAAATCTTTTTCTTTTACTTATTTAGGCTGCCCTATTTTTTATGGTAGAAGGAAAAAGATATATTATGAAAATTTGGTGGAAAAGTAGTTGTGAAAATGCATAGTTGGAGTGGCAAGATGCTTTCTTTTGAATGTAGAGCTATCCTCATTAAACCGTGCTGCAGAGCATGCCAATTCATATGTTGTCTGCCTTAAGCCCACTTGATTGTGTGCTCCACCAGTTGCATAGAATGTTTGCCATGTTTTTTGGGGCAACTCTCAGGAGGGTTCCTTGAGGCATTGGTCGTCTTGGAAACACCTTTGTTTACCCATGGAAGAAGGAGGTATGGGTTTTCGCTCTTTATTTGATATTTCTAATGCTCTTTTTGCTAAACTTTGGTGGAATTTCAGAACTAGGACCTCCCTGTGGGAAATTTTTTATGGCTAATTAATATTGCGAGAAATTAAATAAGGCCATTATTCCCTTAAAGAAAGATTCCTATGTGTGGAAGAAAATGTTGCAAGCTAGAGATGCAATTGATCATTTAATAATTTGGCAACCAAGGCAAGGGAATGCACATTTATGGTATGACAATTAGACAGGATTAGGCCCGTTGTACTTTATTGTGCCGATGCGGTTTGAATGTGATTTATGGTACAATAGGGTGCGTGATATTGTTGTTGATGGCCAGTGGGATGCCTCACTTTTACACCAGCTGCTGCCTAGTGATATTGCCATTCATTTATTGGACAACATGTGTGTGGGGTGTCATGAAGATGGTTCAGATAAAGCTTGGTGGAGTCTTATGCCAAATGGTGTTTTCTCAGTGTCTAGTGCATGGGAGTATGTGCAAGACAAAGGAAGGAAGCTTACTCTTGCAAAATTTATTTGGACAAGGGAATGCCTACCAAGATTTCATTTATTATGTGGAGGATGTGGAAATTCAAGCTTCCATTAGATAAGGAATTGAAGCACATGAGATATAATTTTCCATCTAGATGTTTTTGCTACGAGAACCCTGAAGTTGAGACTAGAGAGCATTTGTTTTTAACTAGTCTGGTAGCGTGGAAATTATGGCATTATTTTTCTTGTGCTGCAGGTATTCAGTTGAATGGTTCTACTCTGAGGCAAGATTGCTTTAAATGGGGGAAACAATGGCCTAGACCATGGATGAAGGTTGCTTGTCATGCCATTCCATCATTTATTTTTTGGTCGTTGTGGAAGCGAAGGAATGTTATTCGTCATGGGGGCAAGGTATCTTTCTTGAGATTAATTTATGAAGTTGCCTCCAATGTTGCATGTTTGATTAAAGTGAGATTTCCTGGTGTTAATTTTAGCATGGATTCATGGCCTGCTATGTTTCAATCGATGAAAGTTTATTTGCCTCGGTTAGAATACATTCCTGTAGCTTGGCAAAAGCCATTGGCTGGATTTTTTAAATGCAATACGGATGGGTCGTCAAGAGGGAATCCGCGGTTGAGTTCAATGGCTTTTTTTTTAATAAGGAATGATGTTGTTATTTAATTTTTTCTAGCACAAGTGTTATAAGTGAGTAGACAAATACATATGCTGAAGCGATGGCAATTCTTGAAGCGCTACAGTATAGTATCGCACATAATTTGAGTCCTATGGTGGTGGAGTCTGATTCCCTTTTGACGAAGAATATTATTGAGGAAAAATGGTCAACTTTATGGTCTATTTCTACAGTTGGTGGATGACATAAGAGATTTAAGGCAGCGAGGGGTGTTTCAATTCGTGCATACATTCAGAAAGGGGAATGTGCTAGGTGATTTTTTAGCTTCGTTTGTGTATAATGTGAATCAAGTTTCTTTCTTTTCATTTCAAGAGCTCCCACCTCAAGGGAAAGTGATTGTTAATCAAGATAAATCACAATGTGTGCAAATGCGAGTGAGACCATGGAAGATGTGATTATGTGTAGGTGTCGAAGGATTGAAGGAGTAGTTAGCCATTATGATCGAATCCTTTGGGAGGTGGTCATAATGGTTTTTATTACTAACATGTTTTTCTTTTTTTGGAGGAACTTTGTGAAGTTTGCAGTTGTTAAATCAAATTGAAATCCTAATTCTTTCAAGATGATTATTTAAGGGATTAAATTGGAGTAGTTTGGTCTCAACTATAGCTAGGATTTTCAGGATGCTGCGAGGTCTTCGATTTTGAGACTTGATTTGCGCTACTGCAGGTTGTTTGGTTCGTTGGTTCACCCACTATTTATGGAGCTTGTGTGATAGCATGTTGAGACAAGGATATTGCTGCCTGGGAAGTACTTGTATTTTCTGTACAGCTGCGCATTTGTTTGCTATGCTCGCTGGCTCGCTCGCCTTAGCGTGCAATTTCCAGATTTTTATATACTTGTTATTACTAATGACAACAGCTTGCCATGGCTTTTACTTGTTCATTTTCAGCCTTTGGCCTCTCAATTCAATCACATGTGCATGATACAAGGCAACACAATCAGTTCATAAGGAAGAAAATTCATCTAATTTTGATACTGGTACATGCCATGTTGATGCGAGGCTTTTTTAGCCTTGTGCTATGCAGCGCTGGAACAATTTTTTAAGTGTTCTTTGGACTGGTTGGGCTTTTGATAAGATGCACAGTACACTTGGAATAGTCCGAAAAATTGTTTCAGTGCATTCTACATTGTTCCATGGAACAGTTTCAAGCTTCGAGAAACCTGGTTTTCACGTTGGAACAGTTCCAATGAGCAATTTGAATCAGCTCCTGGAATTTTGCTTGTGGTTTACATAGCTGAAGCTTGCATTTTTTGGCACAACCTGCCTCGATTTTTTACTGGAACTCAAATTGTATTAGTTGCTGAATCATAGGATTGTCACTCATGAAATTTGCTTGCGAAAGAGCTCGTTGAGACGAGCTATTCTCTGGTTGCTGGTTAACACGCTTATCTTGACAAGCAGCGCCTCATTCAACTTTGGCTTGTTTTTGCCACTTCAACCATATTACTGAAACTCAAGAAGATGCAAGTATTTTGATGGAGGATTTTCCCTGCAATTGAGAAATTGAAGACAACATTATTAGTTTCTCATACATTTTTTATTTTACTAGCTATTAGTTTATTACATGTAAATTGTTATGGCAATATATTAGTCTTATTTCTCTCGGTGGTATTAGTACCAAATGGTGCTCATTCCAAGGAGATAAGATTAGTATATGGTTATGCCCTATTTTCATTATAGCTAGGCCTTATTTATTTTGGCGCTTGTTTGGCGCGCAACTTGTAAAAATAATTTTTATCGTTTGTTTATTAATAAAAATGATCACTAAGCATCATGCCTAGTCGACTCTTTGTTTAAAAAAAAAGTTTGTAAGAATTTTAAGAGATTGTTATATTTTAGAATAATTTTCTTTAATGTGATTTTAGATTTATATCTTTCCTTCTTATGATCACAATCAACCGTCATAGTTTCACACAGAGAGATTGATGAATTTAGAGTCTTTGCATATGATGTAACTATAAAATCCTAAGTATTGTCTTATTTATTCTTTGTGATGTATGCATCTATCATCAAATGTAAATATAATTAATCTAATCTAATCTGCTATGACCATATCCATCGTGAAAAATTGATGAGTGGCTATTTTTGGATACCCAAAGTAATTTCCGTCAACTATTTCACATTAACCAAATTATCCCTCCGCACATTTACACATTCTTGACGTTAAAAAACATCCACGCTAGCCACAATATAAACACCTAAGACTTCGAACAAAACTCATAGTAAAAAAATCTGGAGTTTTATTCAAAGTTTCAGACAAAATTCCAGTATTTTATACTGGGATTCATAATTAAGTGATCCTAATATAAAATACTGGCACTTTAAAATTTATTCACAAATTTCAGTAAAAAATACTGGGATTTTCTGAATTTAGTTAGTCTTTAAAGAATTTTGCACCGCTGACTAGTTTTCATTTAGCGCGGTGCAAATAGGATACGAGACAAAATTTTTACCATTCCATCTTGATATCTGCATTTTTTCAGGATTATTTGAAAACACGGAAGTCCATTGAAGAACGACCACTAAAATTTTAGGAAAATTTTCTGAAATTATAAACTAATCTTTAGAAATATTTCCTGAGTTTTAATTCAAAGTTTCAGGAATTTTCCTAAGACTTTATATTTTTCATTCTCAGAAAATTTTCTTTAGACCTTGAACTAAATCCCAGATAATTTCATGGACATTAGTTTAAAGTTCCAGAAAAATTTCCTGCACTTTTAATGACTGTTTCTCAAAAACTTTATGTGTTTTTAAGTTGCGGCTACTTTTTGAAAACCTTTCAAATGTTGGCTGTTCCTCATTCAGTGCGTTTTAATAGAATTTGTTTTATGTGAATTGAGCATTTTTTATCATGATCTTGATTTGATGAGCACTTTTTTCATGGTCTTGAAAATTTGAGCAGTTTTAAAATATTTCCACTTATATCTTTTAAGCACTCTTTTCAATTATTTATAACCTTTCCTCTTTCACACTCTCTGCCTAGAAAATCATTTTTCACTCTTCCCTTTTCTCCCACAATGGCTCCATTTCTACAATTGATTTTCGAAAATTCATACTAAATTTATGTACATCTGATTTTGAAAATATGGAAAAACTTTTTCCGTGATATTGATATTGATGTTGAACTGATATTGAGTTTGGTTGTTGCCAAGGGAACTTTCCCTGAATGAAGTGGTTTTAACAGACCACTTATCTTGAACTTGTTCAACAAAGCTTGGTGATCCACGCTCAATCCTGCACCATTAATGGTGAGGGCGATCGTCAAAGATATATACTCGAAATAAGTCGGGGTCGATTTCCCAAGAGAACTAGTCATTCAAAGGAGATAATTGCAATAGGTAGTCAAACGCTGTTAGTTAAGAGTCCTACGAAATAGGAATGTTTGGTGTAAAGGTATCATAAACTACAAAGTAATTACTTTAAAAACATGTAGTCGATTCTATAATAAGAAGCTAGGGGTGTAAATAGCTAACATTGGTGTCCAATTAATAGGTAGAATAGTTCACCTTTCTAACATAGGTATAATATATGGTCAAGTCATTCTATAGTAACTCCTAAAGTCCGTCAGGCCTAAGAGGGGTCTATCTCACTATGCTCGGCAAAGACATAGTTAAGCGCATAAAGCTCTAACTCATGGATCCAAGGGAAGGAGACCTCTTCCAAGTGTAACCCCTTTTAAATGGGTTAGGCTAAGTTTTAGCCAACAACAGCCAAATCCTTGCCAATTTCGCTAATCTACACGCTAATCTCTCCCGAGTCTTTAACTAACAATGTAGAAATTAAACCCTAATATGATGAATATCAAGATTTTGATGTTAATGTAATGGGAGTTGGATAATTGTTACTTATGATATATGGGGTGAATCTAAACAATACTCATTGATTTTCTACCACCTATATCCCATTTATACCCCTAGTTATGAATTTAGCTACTCATACAAGAGGCTTGAATCAAAGATAAAAATATGTAATGAAAAGTTGGAATGAATTCAAACATGAATTATGTATTGATATATGATTAAGGATTCAAAAGTACAAGTAATGAAGCTTATAAATCAATGGAAACCTTGATACTCGTTTCTTAACCCTTGGCTCTAAGCGTAGAAAGTGAAATATGAAATAAAATGGTGTTAAAACCCTAGCTTGTTCTATTTATACTGAGCTAGAAGAACAATTATAAAAATTCCATATTTGCATGGGCGGGGTGGTCTGCCCCTTGGAGACTTGGTTGAGTGATACTCTTCATTTCTGCGGGTAATGGGCGGTCCGCCAAGTTCTTGAGGTGGTCCGCCCTTTTTGATCCCAGACAAGTCTCTAGTTCATAATGTTCTCATTTGCCATGACATATTAAGACACTATAATAGGAAAACCTCTCCTATGTGTCTAATGAAGATTGACTTACGGAAAGCATATGATACGTTCAGCTGGGAGTTCGTGGAAGAAGCATTGAAGGGGTTTGGGTTTCCAGAAAAATTTGTCCAGCTAGTAATGACTTGTATATCATCCACAAAGTTTTCTATCAAAGTAAATTGGGAAGGGCATGGTTACTTCGAGGGGCGAAGGGGACTTCGACAAGGTGACCCCTTTCTCTATTACTGTTTGTTCTGGTTATGGAGTATTTGTCAAGAGTGCTAAAAAATATGAGTGAGCTCCCTGATTTTAAATTTCATCCCATGTGCAAGAAAATGAAACTTACTCACTTAATATTCGCCGATGATTTGATGATCTTTTGTAAAAGGGATTCAGCTTCAGTAGCTAGGGTCATGGAAACATTAACACACTTTACTGCTACTACTGGGTTGGTGGCTAACATTGTTAAGTCTAGCATGTTCATAGCTGGCATAGATGATGTTACGAAGGAGTAGCTATTGGGTCAAACTGGATTTTCCTTAGAGAGAGTTCCCTATAAGATACTTGGGGTTACCTTTGTCATCCAAGAAATGGAATAAGGTGGAATGTTATCAGCTTGTAGAGAAGATTATAGCAAGGATCAAGAGTGTCCATGCCAAACATTTATCATATGGTAGAAGACTCCAGATTATCAATGCAGTCTTGTTTTCAATATATAACTTTTGGGGAGCCGTGTTTATCCTGCCATAGAATATACTCAAGGAAGTAGATAAAAGGTGCAGAGAGTTTTTGTGGGGCAAAGTGGATGATAAAAAGAAAATAAGCTTGGTAGCATGGAGTAAAGTGTGTGCTCCAAAGAAATATGGAGGATTGAACATTAAAAGTAGCAAAGGATGGAATGTTGCATCAGTAGGAAAGCTGTTGTGGCAATTGATTGAAAAAAAAAAGAAATATTGTGGGTTAAATGGGTACATGCCATCTACATGAAGGAAAATGAGGAGATTTGGGAGCACAATCCACCACAAGATAGTAGTTGGTATTGGAGAAGGTTGAATAAGTTAAAGAGTAAAATGCAACCATGGTACATAAGTGAAAAATATTTGTTAACTGCAACAGGGAACTACTCGGTCTCTCTAAGCTACATAACCATGTTGGGCACCTTGAATAAAATGGATATAGCACATCTAGTCTGGACTTCAGCTTCACAGCCAAAGCACAAATTTATTGCTTGGCTAGCAGTACAAGACAGATTACTAACCAAAGAGAGGTTGCAACATCTGACCATTGCTGTAGCAGATCCTAGGTGTTGTTTGTGTGATAGTGAGGCATTGGAAACACAACACCATCTGTTTGCTGAATGCGTTTGGATAAATCAGGTGAGGGATGCAATTTACCAGTGGACAGGACATAAATTTCACAAGCAAGGAGTAAGGCAGACACTGGAGTTGATAAACAGGAAGCATTAGAAGAAGTTCCAAAAAGAGATCATGGCAGCAATTTGGAATGCTATAGTCTACCACACTTGGATAGCTAGGAATTGGAAATTGTATAGAGGAATAGGGGTTAATAGTGAGTTTGTAATTACACAAATACATAGGGAGATAAGAGAAAGAATTGACATGTTGCAAAGCTCTAAACGAGCCAATAGATGTAGGGGATTGATACAAAGAATATGTAATTAGATTGCGAGTTCGAGGCCTCTTGTCCAAGGTGTAGCCAGCCTGGATAATAGGTGCTCATTAGGTGTATTGTTTTGTTGGTTATAGGTAATATTTCACAGTTCTTACCAAAGAAATAATAATTATAGCAAAAAAAAAAAAAAAAAGGCAGAAAGGGGTATTCAGAATTTAATGTATACCTATTTTATGTGTTGATATTGGATTGAGTAATATAAGAGATAATTGAGGGGTTTTAACATATAAATATAACGAAATTTTACTTAGTAATAATAATTAAATGAAATATGGTAAGAGTTCCCAGCATACAATTCACATCAAAGCACTTTGATTGTCGATGCATATTAAGGCCCATTATTAGTTGATGAAGTGTGTCTCAGTATGAAGCTCCTCCTAAGAAGAATTTCAAATTATGGGCTGATCGAAGAAACAAATTGAATACGAGTAAGTTGGATGATAAGAAATTGAAAAGTAGATTATGAACATTTTGCTTTATACGACGACTAGTGTTTTTCTCGAGGGCAGGGTGCAGCGGCAAATGCAGTTCTTTAGTAACCGGTTTCATCCGCATCAAATATTTTTCTGTAACACACATTAAATTTAATCAAATATTATATGTGAATCATAAATCTAAAAGTACAATGAGTTCAGTACCAAAAACATTAAACTTAGATTCATCAAATTTAAATCATAAATTCGCCTCCAACACCCTGCCATTATTTACAAAGGTGTGCTGTATAATTTGCTGTGAAACAAGACAAGCTCGAGACAAGTTATCTTGGAAATTTGCGTAGAGAAAGGCGAGAAAATGGGATTTTAAAGCTTCGCTTCTGCTTATTCTTCTTCTTGAATTTGCTGTCCGTGGAGGCCTTGGGATCACGCAGAACACAAACATCGCCATTGCAAACAAATCGGCTGGACTCTGAGTCTGAGGACTCAGAGAAGCATCTGCAGAAATTGAGCAAAGCCATAGAGACTAATCCGATCTTGTGTGCGTGTGTGGCTTTGTCTCCGTTTCTTGGATGTATTTTTGATGAAATGAATGGTCTTATGGAATAAGTAGGCACAATATATCAATATATGGAGAACCAATAATGTGAAAATGGAAACTGCATTGAATTGTTCCAGCTTGCTTGCAATTTCCACTGCATTGAATTGTTCCAGCTTGCTTCCTGCAATTTCCTTGTAAAAGTCGCTTTCGCAATAAGAGTCAATTTAAACCAGCCATGACTGTGTGTCCTAGCCCATACCAACATTATAACATCTACTCCATCATTAGTGTGACTAGACACATTTTGTTTTTTATTTTTTTAAATTATGAACTTTGTGGGGTTAAACTAATTAAAGGTATATCTTACTATCAAAGTACTTTTTTTTTTTTTAATTTTATGGTATTAAACATGTCATATCATTTCTTTAAGAGTATCACTAACATTAAGATAAAAACGTTGAATGGATAAACTTAGTATAAGAAAACAACATTCTTCTTGGAACATACTTCAATTAAAAAAAAGACATAAAAATTGAAATGGAGAAAGTAATGAATTGTTTTAGATGTTGCAAGAGTCTTGTCTTTACCAAATTCATTAAGAGCAGTGTTTGCAACTATTTACGTGTGAAATGAATGTGCTCTTTTCTCTTAAAAAAGCCAAATCAACATAGGATAATCCAATTCGACGTCAAAGACAACGAAAATCAACATAGATTCCCTTGCGCAGAGGCCATTTCAACAAATAAATGAGAAGTACTCCTACTTGACTAAAATAACAAGAGCAAATCTTCAATGTGTGTAAATTGTAAGATTTGCATAAAGCAGTTTCCTTTTTTTCTTTCTGTATCTATGTGATGACGTAGTATGTGCTTTGGTCCATCCGTGTCAATCGACAAACCTCGTGACCATATGCTTTTGACATGGAAGCTTCAGCATTCGGGCATTTCATTGTCTCATTGCCTTTAACAGTAAAGTAATTAAATTTGATGGATTCAATCGGTAAGTATATTATCAGTGAACTCAATGCACCTTTGAATGAGTTTAAAATTTTATTGCAACTATTATTATATATACATAACAATTAACAAATGTAGAGTATAGTTGTAACTATTGTATTATGCTCCATGACTCCATCCACCGAGTTTAAAATTTTATTGTAACTATTGTTATATATACATAAAAAAACGTAGACTATAGTTGACTAGTTGTAACCATTGTATTATGCTCCATAACTCCATCCACCTAGTAGATGAGTCATTAAGGAGATTCAACTTTTATAGAAATGTTAGATCGGATTTACATTTCAAGTCAAGGGGCTTCAACTCATCATATATTTTTTACTTTTGGCTTGTAATACATAAACAAGTACTTTAATAAAAATTTTAGCAAGGGTATCATTTCAACCCCTTGCTAGGGGTGGCTCCGCCCCTGCATCCACCTCACAATTTTTTAGTATGCAACATAGGGCTTAACTGGCGGTGTGTAATCTTGGATTATGCTATCATGCAACAATTTAAAACAGAGATCTAAAACGCAACAGTTTATTGAACAAACTCTATATCAAAATAAGGGACAAGCATCAATCTTTGCCCATTTTGCCAAATGGCAATAACATCATGACAACAGAAAATATTGGACTGATCAGGGGTCAATCCATGTATGTCATTTTAGTAGCAAAAATGCACCACTTGACTGTAAAAAAAGGGAAAAATCAGCTATGCATTTCCTTTTCTTTTTCATCTTCATTACAAGGAACATAAGGAGGCTGGAATCTGCTAAAGACCCTGTAAGCTGAAATCACAGCTAATATAAGGAAACAACAAAGAGTGATGGCATGAAGAGCCAAAACCATCTTCAATCTACTGCAGAACTTCCCATAGGAACTGCAGGCTTCGCTCCATGTCACTTTCTGGTCACCATTATAGGCTAAGTAAAGAATCTCCCATATTGCAGCCAATGATGTAACCATTAAGTATGCTACAATCTATGCAAAACCATATAGGGCATCAGCGAAAAACATAAACTCAAATGGGGAAAAAATCATTTATGGTCACAGGAAAGTTAAAACTAGTTTTATTATTAATTACATCATTGTAAGCATAATCATTGTAAGCACCTGGGTCCGAGGAAGGGCCCAGGTGTGAGTGTATGCAGCCTATTGCATTAGTGGCTAAAAAGCTATGCTGGGGTTTCGAAAAGGGGAGGGAAGATTCTTAAAAGTGTGATAATGCCATTCAAACTGCTTATGTTTGCCTCCACCAAGATCCACATGCCATTTCTTCAGGAAATAAAATATTTTAAATGAAGAATCAAAATGTGGAAGATGGAAGTGAAATGAAACCTGGTCAGAAACAAAGAAGAACCATGCTTTAGTGACTAGACTTCTAATCCACAAAGATATAGCAGTGAAAAGAGCATATCCACCTGATGCAGCACTAATGCCCACCATATACCTGTTACATACAATTAATTGTTACTTTAACATGTACCAAAAACAGAAAAAAGATAAAAAAAATAACATGAAGATATACAGCAATTATCTCACTTGAGTCCCATGAGATTGCTGAATTCCAGCCTCCCATAACTGCTATTGTCTTCTTGGTTGGTGACAGAGAGCCATATGGAAGCAACACTTAAGGGAATGACAAACAACCTAAGTAAACAGTCAAGGACTTTAAGATTTGATGCATCATGTCCAAGAAATCCCATATTTCAGTGTCTAAAGCTAGAGCAAGAATCCCCTGAAATGTTTAAATATTGTAGGAAAACAATAGGACTGAGTTACACATGTATTTATGGAGTAGATGGTGTATGATATGTTGTTTTCTTTAAAATATTTTTACTAGAAAAAGTTAGAAATGAAAATGATCGAGTTTCTGTATAGTGGGAAGAAAGAGAAGAAGTGGGGGTGGCCTTTTCAGATGAGAAATCATGTTAAGAGTGAGTGACTTAGTTGGTGTAGTGAAGCAAAAATGGAATAATTGAATCCACACGGCTCTTAAGCTTTCTTTTATGTTAACCACAACAAGAGACAATGATAAATTTGACTTTTTGTCCGCATTGCATAGACGCATGCTTGCTTTTATTCCTAAATCTCAACACTTGTCCCAAACATTAGGATAATTCTAACCGTGGTCTGATCATCTAGTATGCCAATGTGGCAGGTAAGGCTGAATTGTTTGCTTTTGGTTCACTTATCAGTTATCAATGTAGTTGAATTGTGCAACTCTAGAAACTTAATATATAAACACACTTTTATATATTTATTCATTAGGTCTATAATACTTGTCAAGAAGATCATTTTGTCATTCAATTACTATACATCAATCTAAAATGAATTAAACTTAACTAAGTACAATCTTACAACTAGTTTTATTATTAATTACATCATTGTAAGCATAATCATTCTGTCACGTGTGTTGCAAAAGCAGCTCCTTTCCAGGCTCTGTGTCAGCAATATAACATAAACAAACAACCCCGAGACTGAACCCTGCTACACTTGCTATTACCCCTTCAAATACTTTAATGTAGGCCATATTCTTGTCATTGTTGAAAGAATCAGATAGTGCAAGATACTGCAAACTTTTACAAATGCACTGCGAAATCTCAACTGGATTAACGCCCTTCTACGATGATCTTGTAGTCATTTGGCCGGCTATTGAAAGAAAAAGCTTGTATCTGCTTCCCCTATTATATAACCGGTCCTATCTCTCTCCAAACCTAACGAAGCAAGAAGGAACAAGAAGTCTTATATGTGCGATTACCAATTCCATTTCATTAATAAAGAGGCAATGCACTAGTTGGAAGTGAAGTAGGGTCGGTAGATATAGGCTTCCCTTTTAAAAAGTCCCCTCTCGTAGGCCTCTCTTTCTGTGACAAAGAGGCATTCCAATAACAGAAGTGAACTTGTTGACCGCTTCCGCTCTGACCAAGCTGACCGCCGCACCTGACTTCTATATCCCATTATCCATCTATCTCCTTCCTTATCGTTGCCGGTCTAAGCAGAAGGTTGCTAAGTCAGATGTCTGGTGAACACATTCGTTATGAGTATGGGTCTAGTAGGTGTACTAGTAAGGAAGCGAGGTACTGAGTTTAGCGTCGACAAGGCAAGTAGTGGATCTTTATTCTCGAATGATATGGGAGACAATCAAAGCATCAGTCTCAGCATCAACAGAAGAAAAGGACTGACCGACCGCCGTTGAAGAGAGATCCCGAAGGCTCGAACTTTTTGCTAGCTTTGAAACATGGGCCGAAGGAAAGAGGAAGACCAAACAAAGTCGCGGTCAAAGCAAAGAAAAAGATGCCAAAAAAGATTCACTTTAGCTTCTAGCTCGCTTAGTGTAGGTTGCTTGAAAGACTTTCGATAGCTGGCTCGGCCGAACGGAATCACCGATCTAGATAGAAGGGTCGTTCACTCCCTATTCTTTGAGAGGTTGCTTGCGACGGTAGAATTAGCTAGGCAATCAAGGCAGGTCGAACAGAGTCAGTCCTGCCTAAACTGATTTAGGATCACAAATCGAATTTGGGTTGTAAATACAAGCAAATCTAAGTATCAAAGTAGAAATATGAACAATAAGAGACGGAAATATATATAAAAGAACGAGATTTCAATATATGTCAATGAGTACAAATTTTTGCCAGAGTTTCTGTATGTATTTATGAATAGCTACAATATGAAAACTAATGCTATTTATAGATGTAAGGGGCATTGCTAACATTTTCCATGGCTGGCCATGTTCAAACCCACGTTCACCATGCATGTTGGTGGAGTTAGGGGGCTGAAATAGTGAGCTATTATGCCGCTGGAGCCGGGATATTCTACCGAGGTTCAAATACATAACCACGGTGGTACAATCACGCTGCTCGACCGAAGTGGTTGTAAGCCGAACCTCAACCTATGCTTCGTCTTCAGTGATGGACCTTGATGCTCGACTTCGGTGATTCTATTGTTGGCTTCAACATTCACCCTTCAGAGCATTAGTTCATCTAAATTCGGTTTATCCCATCGAAGTGTTGTCCGGGCACGTTGATTTTTACCCAATACAGATAGGCCCCCACTCCTCGGATGAATGTCAGGGTCACCAAGGAGTGGAATGAGTTTAAGCGGGAAGACGACGTGGCTCAACCCTATCCAAGAGTTTCAAAACGTTACAAGTCTTTTCACATTACTGTTCCGCATTACAAGGTGACCGTTCACTGGCTACCGAATGGTCACACCGAATTGTTTGCATTCCTAACGTTTCAAATCTTTATTGCTTCCCCACTTGCATTCATATATCACTTATAAATACCCCCATTAAGAGTCTTTCTTCCCTACTTGATGATCAACTATAAACAGTGAAGAGAGAAAAAAGTGATTCCTATTATCAACAATTTCTTGATCCATTTCATCTTGAATCTAGTGTTTTCTTCTTGTAAGAACGCATGTCCTTCAAATTCCATACCATGTCTGCTACAAATTCTGGCCAAGGTTCCAGTGATTCTGGCGAGAGAGCTTCACGTCTTGCCGCCGTGATAGCTAGCAGCGACTTCATCGCCACTGTGCCGGCACTGCAAGTCGTCGAGGCAGAGGGTGATAAGGATCAAAACTAATACGCGGAAAGTAAAGATAGAGAGCGAGACACTACTCGAACTCCCTACGAAGTAACCCCGGGGAACTTGTCCCGAGATACCCTCGTATCGGTGTCAAGAAGGACCTACACTATGCAACCACCCTCGAGTCGCACCCGGAACTCGCAAGTAGAATGATCGGGTTTTCGGTTCAAGACTCAACTAGGTTCCACTAGTAAATTCAAGCAACCAAGACAAAGGGTTCTCCAAACAAGAGATAGATTCTTTTCATCATTCATAAAATTCAAGGTAAGCTAAGGTTTGAAGAGGTTTGTGAAGTATTTATAGACTTCACTTACATGTAATGAAAGCTCAAAAATACCCCTAAAGTGGGTTAAAACAATAACGGCCTCGTAGGGCTATAGTTGTCCAAAACATAGCATAAAACTAGGAATTCCCGCACCCTTCAGCATAGTAGGCGCCCCACTAGGCGCCCAGCCTTGTGGAGTAGGCGGTCAGCCTACTTGGAGTGGGCGGCCAGCCCCTTTGGAGTAGGCGGTCCGCCCGTTTTACAGAGGCGGTCCGCCTGGTTGAGATCCAGAGAGTGATCAAAAAGTAGGCGGCCCGCCTAGTTGAGTAGGCGGTCCGCCCGTTCCTGTAGCCTATTGATTTGCTTCCAAACGTGCTCCGGATGTCTCTTCAAGTAGCCTAAGTTATCCACCATCCATGGCACTTAAAAGCATGATCTTCCGGCTACTCTCGGACCCTTCATCCATGTCTCTCCAAATCAAGTAGAGATGGGTGTCTTGAATCAACCTTGCTTGACTTCTAGTGAACGGCCTTGAGGTATGCCCCGTATCATCCCAAAACATAGCATAAAACTAGGAATTCCCGCACCCTTCAGCATAGTAGGCGCCCAGCCTTGTGGAGTAGGCGGTCAGCCTAGTTGGAGTGGGCGGCCAGCCCCTTTGGAGTATGCGGTCCGCCCATTTTACAGAGGCGGTCCGCCTGGTTGAGATCTAGAGAGTGATCAAAAAGTAGGCGGCCCGCCTAGTTGAGTAGGCGGTCTGCCCGTTCCTGTAGCCTCTTGATTTGCTTCCAAACGTGCTCCGGATGTCTCTTCAAGTGGCCTAAGTGATCCACCATCCATGGCACTCAAAAGCATGATCTTCCGGCTACTCTCGGACCCTTCATCCATGTCTCTCCAAATCAAGTAGAGATGGGTGTCTTGAATCAACCTTGCTTGACTTCTAGTGAACGGCCTTGAGGTATGCCCCGCATCATCCTCCCCTTCTTGGGAAGGTTTCGTCCTCGAAACCATGGCTTCCTCCTCTCCGGTATCACCATCTCCTACATCACAAGGGGTCAAGTCAGTCACATTAAAAGTATTAGACACATTGTACTTACCGGGTAGATCAATCACATAGGCATTGTTGTTGATCTTGGAAAGCACTTGAAACGGTCCATCTCCACGGGATGCCAACTTCCCTTTCCTTAGGTTTGTAAACCTCTCTTTTCGGAAGTGCACCCACACCCAATCTCCCTTTTTGAGCTCAAGCTTCTTCCTTCCCTTGTTCTTCTTGGAAGCAACCTTGGCATAGGCTTCCTCCAAGTTCTTCTTGGCTTTAGCATGGAGCTCAATCATAGCCTTTGCTCGGCTTTTCCCTTCAAAATTAGCAACCATTTCCCTTGGTAAAGGGGTTAGATCAAGGGGAATCAAGGGATTAAAACCATACACACATTCAAATGGAGTCATGCCAATCAAGCTATGCAATGTACGATTGTAGGCAAACTCCATGAGAGGAAGTTTATCAACCCACGTCCCAGCCTTACCTCGGGTCATGGCCCTTAGAAGAGCACCCAAAGTCCGGTTTACCACCTCGGTTTCCCCATCCGTTTGTGGGTGGTGGGACGTAGAGAATAAGAGCTCGGTGCCAAGGGCACCCCACAAACTTCTCCAAAAGTTGCTTAGGAACTTGGAGTCCCTATCACTTACAATGGTTTGAGGCACACCATGCAATTTCAAGACATTGTCAATGAACAAGGAGGCAACATGTTGTCCATCATCACACTTCTTGCACGGAATGAAGTGCGCCATTTTGGAGAACCTATCCACGACAACATAAATGCTATCATGGCCCCCCCTAGACCGTGGTAATCCCATCACAAAATCCATTGATATATCAACCCACGGACTAGTAGGCACGGGGAGAGGAGTATACAAACCATGGGGGTTAGCTTTAGATTTCGCATGCTTGCACTCAAGGCAATTTTTGCAAAGCTTTTCAACTTGGACCCCCATCTTTGGCCAATGGAATTGTTCCATGAGAATGGCCAAGGTCTTGTTTCTCTCAAAGTGTCCCATCAAGCCCCCACAATGAGCTTCACGAATCAACAATTCCCTCCAAGAGGGCTCGGAAACACACACTTTACCATTTTTAAAGATATATCCATTAATCCATTGGTATTTCTCTACCCTTTCTCCTTTTTCAAGAGCTTCATGAATGCTCTTTAGCTTAGGGTCATGAGCATACATCAATTTAATGCTCTCAAAACCCATGAGCTTAGAGGCTAGGGTGGTGGCTAGAGCAAACTTTCTCGAAAGCGCATCCGCCACAACATTGTCTTTCCCTTTCTTGTATTGGATCACATAGGGAAAAGACTCAATGAATTCAACCCACTTGGCATGTCTCTTATTGAGCTTCTCTTGGCCTCTTAGATGCTTGAGTGACTCATGGTCACTCTTGATCACAAATTCTCGAGGCCAAAGATAATGTTGCCAATGGGCAAGGGCTCTCACCAAGGCGTACATCTCTTTGTCATACGTAGAGTAGTTCAAAGATGCACCCTTCAACTTCTCACTAAAGTAGGCTATGGGTTTGCCATCTTGCATTAAAACACCACCAATACCCACCCCCGAGGCATCACATTCAACCTCAAATGCCTTTCCGAAGTCGGGCAATTGCAATAGAGGGGCGGTACTCAACCTACTTTTCAATTCTTGGAAGGCCTTCTCTTGAGGCTCTCCCCAAACAAAAGGTTTGTCCTTCTTCACCAATTCGGTGAGTGGGGCGGCAAGGGAGCTAAAGTCTTTCACAAATCGCCTATAAAAGCTAGCAAGACCATGAAAGCTCCTCACTTAAGTCACGGTAGTAGGAGTAGGCCAATCACGTATGGCCTCTACCTTAGACTCATCCACTTCCACTCCTTGGGCACTCACAACAAACCCAAGAAAGACTACCTTCTCAACACCAAAGGCACACTTTTTAAAATTAGCATAGAGCTTCTCGGCTCTCAACACTTCAAGCACTTGCCTAAGGTGATCAACATGGTCGTCTATTGATTTACTATAGATCAATATATCGTCAAAGTAGACTACCACAAACTTGTTGATGAATGGCTTTAGAACATGGTTCATTAGCCTCATGAAAGTACTAGGTGCATTGGAGAGCCCAAAGGGCATCACCAACCATTCATAGAGACCAAATTTGGTCTTGAATACGGTTTTCCACTCATCTCCGGGTTTCATCCGGATTTGATGGTAGCCGGACCTAAGGTCTATTTTGCTAAAAACACATGAACCACTCAATTCATCTAACATATCATCAAGTCGGGGAATGGGATGACGGTACTTTACCGTTATTTTGTTCACGGCCCAACAATCAACGCACATCCTCCAAGTGCCATCCTTTTTGGGAACAAGGATCACGGGTACGGCACAAGGACTCAAGCTTTCCCTCACCAAGCCTTTAGTGAGCAAGTCATCAACTTGCTTTTGCAATTCTTTTATGTCTTCCAGATTGCTCCTATAGGCCGGTTTGTTTGGGATTTGGGATCCCGGGACAAAGTCGATTTGATGCTCAATACCTCTCAAAGGAGGTAATCCATCCGGCATCTCATCCGGGAACATGTCACCAAAATCCTTCAAAACATTCTCAAACACACTAGGCAAAGGGTTAGTAGAAAAATCAAGATCGGAGTTTAGAACCATACCTTTGTGCACTAGGCATATGAGAAGCTTGTTGCTATCATTTCCTTTTAGGACCTCGCCCGGTTGCATCATGGCACATATGCCACCGGTAGAAGCTGGTGGGATTGCCACCAAGCTTTTGGACAAAGGGCTAGTCTCAACCACCGACTTAGCCTTTGCCGCTTCCCTCAACTCCCGCATCCGTTTGTAATCATCGCCCACTTGTTTGGGAGTCAAGGGTTGGAGCACAAACTTTTTCCCCTTATGCGTCACCGTATAGGTGTTGGCATGACCATTATGAACCACACGTCGATCAAATTGCCATGGCCTACCAAAGAGTAGGTGGCATGCTTGCATAGGCACAACATCGAACATGTGCTCATCCACATAGTTCCCAATCTTGAATTTGATCAAACATTGCTTAACCACCTTCAACTCACCACACTCACTAAGCCATTGTAGCCTATAAGGATTTGGGTGTTTTAGGGTGGGTATTTTCAATTGGGCAACTAGTGTTTGGCTAATAACATTAGCACAACTCCCCGAGTCAATGATCATAGAGCAAAGGAGACCCATGACTTGGAATTTGGAATGAAAAAGGTTCTCTCTTTGTAAGGTCTCAACATCCTCCACACACATGGCTCCTAGACTTCTCCTCACAACAAGGAAGGCATGGGCATCATCATCTTCTTCCATGGCAATCTCCCCATCATCTCCCTCATCATCACCCTCTACTCCCTCTTCTTCCTCGGGTTCACTATCTTGCTCATAGACCAAGTCACCCACAAGAACCATAGTTTTCCGGGTAGGGCAATCTTTAGAGAGATGACCATAACCCTTACACTTAAAGCATTGAGTAGAAGAAGAGATTGGATTACTCAAGTGAGTTCTAGAGTTACCTCCCACGTGTTGTGTCGACCTTTCAAAAGGCTTCTTCACCTCCTTGCTAGCACTTGCACCACTTGCACTTTGGAATTTGGCATTAGTTGTAGGAGATTTCCAATCCTTTGGCTTGTTCAATAGAGTAGTAGCACTACTCTTGTAACGAAGGGATTTCTCCTCTTTGAGCAACTTCTCGGCTTCAACCGCATCTTCATATAGCTTATAGTGGTCATTGTACTTGTGAAACTTCAAGAGTGAAGCTATGTCTCGGTTTAAGCCCCCTTTGAAACGGATCATGGCCATCTCATTGTCTTCCTCATCCAAGTCTAGAGTCATCCAGACTTGTTCAAACTCATTGAAGTACTCCCCAACCGTCTTGGAACCTTGTTTCAATTCATAGAGACGCTTTTGTTGTTCCACTCGGTATTGGTTAGTCAAGTACTTTTCATCCATCACACGGATCAACTCATCCCAAGTAAGATTAATAACCATCCCCATCCTCCTTCTATTCCTCTTCACCGACTCCCACCATGTAGAAGCAAAGGACTCAAAGGTAGAGATAGCATACTTGGTCTTCTTCACTTCGGGCATATCATTGGTGTCAAATATACGCTCCATGGACAACTTCCAATCAAGGTATTCCGCCGGATCACTACTTCCTATGAAAGGAGGAATAGTGATCTTCACACTATTAAGATTGTTGTTGTTGTTGTTGTTGTCACGACCCCCTTGGAAAGGCTCCGGTTGGCCTCCAAAGTGATCCCCATATCCACCAAGATCCCTCCTAGCATTCCCTCCATAGTGCCCATGGGGTGGCTCTCGACCTCGGCCTCGACCCCTATCCACATTCCGACCCCTAAGTTGATAATGAGCATCATACCCATCATCACCATAATTGTCCTCCTCCCCTTCTTGAGCTTGTGCAACTTGCTCAAGAGGTTGAACATTGCGGATTGGTCCGGGAAGTGGAGCATTCCTTTGGGGATTGCCCATAAAGTTTGGAATAGTCACCCGTTGGGTATTGCCCAACAATAAGTCAATGCGATCACGATCCTCCCTTACCCGTTGTTGGCGATTAAGAAACTCCACCACTTGTTCCGGGGTAAAGGTGGGACTACTTGTGCCTTCTCCAACATTAACTTGGGCACTCGGGGCCCCCTTCTCAACTTGGACACTCGGGGTCCCTTTCTCCGAATGGATATTGGAGGTCCCTTGCTCAACTAGGGCACTTGACGTCACCCTCTCAAGGCTTTCAATCCTCAAATACATACTATCCAACTTGGCAAGGATAGTAGCAAGGGCATTCTTAGTGAAGTCTTCTCCTTCGGTAGACATTGTACCTACACAAGAAACAAACATTAGCAAACAACCTCACACACTCCCTCACAAGTGTTTCACTCGGATCACTCGTTTAGTGGTGGTGGCTATTTCACTCTTGCTTGAATCCAAAGCTTCACTAAGTTGAATAGTAAACCTAAACTTAATCACTCGACTCAAGAGCCAAATGCACTCCGGGGTGAGTGGAGTTGATATGACTCTATCGGAACGATAAGCTCTTTAAGTGCGGACTTGAGTCAAAAGAGACTACGAGTCTTCTTTGAATTCTAGTCTCCGGTCTAGGCTTGAGTTTTCCTAATAGCTTAGAAGGGCTAGCACAACTCAAGTAGGCACGATTACTCAAGGAAGTACTAGCTAGAAGAAATGCGATCAAAGAAACAAGAAATCCTACGAAAAACTACTCGAAACCACACCCAACAGAAGTAGGCGCCCCACCTGTTTGGACTAGGTGGTCCGCCTGGTTCTCTGCAGAGGAGAGTAGGCAGTCAGCCTACTCTAGTAGGCGCCCCGCCTCTATAAAGTCCAGAGAGTTCACCAAAAATAGGCGGTCCGCCCGTTTCACTAGGCGCCCTGCCTACTGCAGGTTTCAGCACAGTTTCAAACACGATTTTCTTGGTTTTGCACCCCAAAATTCATCAATGCACACGTTGTTTTAGCAATTCAAAGGTACCCCAATGTTGTTTCAAGCACAAAGAACCAACCCCAACAACTTTTATCAAATCCCAATAAAAAACAAGCAATTTACCATGTTCATCATGTTCATAGCTAGGGTTTCATAATTTTCAAATTTTCAAGGGGTTTGAAATTTTCAATTCTTGTGTTTCTACTTCAAATTTGATGCTTAGGGTACCAAAAGAACGGGTTTCCAATAAGGAACAAACCCCAATAACAATCACACAATGGGTCTATCAAACCAAGAATCCATGATCATATTTTTTTGTGTTTTCTTCTTTTCTTCAATAACAAACAAGAACCTAATATCGAAACCAACCTAGGCACGAAGAATCAAGGGTCGGGGGTTTGTAGAAACAAAACCCGAGCCTTACTCAGATACCAAGATGATAAGGATCAAAACTAATACGCGGAAAGTAAAGATAGAGAGCGAGACACTACTCGAACTCCCTACGAAGTAACCCCGGAGAACTTGTCCCGAGATACCCTCGTATCGGTGTCAAGAAGGACCTACACTATGCAACCACCCTCGAGTCGCACCCGGGACTCGCAAGTAGAATGATCGGGTTTTCGGTTCAAGACTCAACTAGGTTCCACTAGTGAATTCAAGCAACCAAGACAAAGGGTTCTCCAAACAAGAGATAGATTCTTTTCATCATTCATAAAATTCAAGGTAAGCTAAGGTTTGAAGAGGTTTGTGAAGTATTTATAGACTTCACTTACATGTAATGAAAGCTCAAAAATACCCCTAAAGTGGGTTAAAACAATAAAGGCCTCGTAGGGCTATAGTTGTCCAAAACATAGCATAAAACTAGGAATTCCCGCACCCTTCAGCATAGTAGGCGCCCAGCCTTGTGGAGTAGGCGGTCAGCCTACTTAGAGTGGGCGGCCAGCCCCTTTGGAGTAGGCGGTCCGCCCGTTTTACAGAGGCGGTCCGCCTGGTTGAGATCCAGAGAGTGATCAAAAAGTAGGCGGCCCGCCTAGTTGAGTAGGCGGTCTGCCCGTTCCTGTAGCCTCTTGATTTGCTTCCAAACGTGCTCTGGATGTCTCTTCAAGTGGCCTAAGTTGTCCACCATCCATGGCACTCAAAAGCATGATCTTCCGGCTACTCTCGGACCCTTCATCCATGTCTCTCCAAATCAAGTAGAGATGGGTGTCTTGAATCAACCTTGCTTGACTTCTAGTGAACGGCCTTGAGGTATGCCCCGCATCAGAGGGTGGCGGGGAGGCGACGTCATCAGCTAGTGGCTCTAGGCGGCACAAGGCGTGGGCTGGGCGCAACGGAGTGGAGGTCAGCGTCGATGCTGA
Source organism: Petunia axillaris subsp. axillaris (assembly GCA_029990575.1). Classification (NCBI taxonomy): domain Eukaryota; kingdom Viridiplantae; phylum Streptophyta; class Magnoliopsida; order Solanales; family Solanaceae; genus Petunia; species Petunia axillaris. The sequence goes on along the minus strand of JARKNS010000008.1, from coordinate 125,374,154 downwards.
CGTTGGTGGTGACGACCACGCTAGTGAGAAGGATGACGTCGAGGGCGACGACGTCATCAGTGCTAAAGGGGTGAGTGGCCCAATGGACTAAGCTGAGGTTAGCAAAGATGGGTCCAAGACCGAAGCTGGTGCCTTGAAGAAGTCTAGGAAGAAAATTTCTATCGATGTGGAGATAGAGCCTCAGTTAGTTATCCCTTCGAATTTCAACAATTATAAGGACCTCAAGGCTCAAACTGAGTCTGATGCCCAAAGAGATAAGAAAATGAACACACCAGTGCATGTCACCCCGAGTGTGATAACCGAGGATTTGATTGAGACTGTTGGGGCTGACTGCCGTAGGGGGCCCGAGGTGGAGATAAGGGTTCCAGCCTCGGATGCGGCTGCTTCCACTCACGTTCCAGGATACTCTTCGGTTTTTACATATCCCTTCACCATAGGTTTTAGTTTGCCAGTTCATCCCATAATCGACATATTTTGTCGATCCTACAACTTGTGTTTGGCTCAGTTGGGCCCCGGAGTTTGGAGAGTCGTGCAGGCCCTCGAATACTTGAGTAGATTAGTTGAGTTGCCTTTCACCTTCCAACATTTGATCTCCCTCTACTATCCATATTTCCACAAAGGGTTGTGGCTTTCTTGCCCCGTGGATCTTACGCCATTTTGAGCAAGAGTGAAGATCATGGCGACCGAGGTTGGAATGACCGCTACGCGCTCATTCCAACGGGGCTATTATCAGTTGACCCCAATTTTTCCAAAGAGTGGAATGCCCAACGTAAGTATTCTTACCCTTGTTTTTGTCTTTGGTCATCGTAACTTGTCCTTACCTATTTTCATATTTGTGATATGCAGCCAACAGGGTCCTAGTTAACTCGCTGGGGGACTTACTCGAGTGGGTAACCAAAGTGATGAAACAGAAGGAGCGCCCTCTTCGGCAGTGGATGATCCTAGCCGCCTTGAAGGAGAACCGATGGTCATGCAAGAGACATAGTGAGTTGTCCACTAACGTTTAAAATTTCCTAGTGTTTGTTTTGAATTGTTGTTTCTCAACGTTTCCTTTTCCTTTTCCATTTAGGTTTTTCCAACAAGGCTGTCAAGGATGCCGAAGAGGAGGAAGAGGAAATCGAGGAGAGGAAAGATAAAGAAGGACAAGAGAAAAAAGAGAAGAAGAAAGGAAAGAAAGAAAAGAAAACGCTTGACACCAAAGAAGGCGTCAGCCAGATGGCAAGTTTGGCGAAGCAACTCGCTGAAGAGAGGAAATCCAAGGGTTCGCTAAGGGACTTCGCAAGGTGATGGCATCTTTATAGGTCGGTTTATGTGTATTCTAACTCCTACTTCCTCTTATATTTATGAACTTGCTCCCCTCCCTTCCCAGGCTCAAAGAGGAAAAGAGCTGTGTCGAAGAGGGCCACTAAGGCGAAAGGACCTCGGATTGAGGAGACTGCTGCCCCTGCTTCCGAGGCGGTAACTGAAAGGCGTCGAGGTCTTGTTGACGAGCCTAGTGATGAAGAGATATGTGGGGCCACCCCTGAGGTAGCTTCTGAGCCAGTCCTCAAAGTCCCTAGGGAGGTGATTAACGTTGAGGAGTCTGATCAAGAGGCCGCCAAGCGGAAAGAAAAAGCCAAGGCGAACGAAGGTTGGTTAAAAGCGTGGACAAAGCTTCCCGAAGCTCGGCTAAAGCTTTGGACGCTACCCCTCGGGCTTTGGAAATTGCTCTCGCAGCCAATCTATTGGATCCTACCAAAGAGGGCATCGCCGCCGTCGATGTTTTGCTTGGGTCCACTGAGGCTCACGCCCTTCGCAATCTTAGCCCTATGAGCTTGAAGGGTGTTTCAGCCGCCTCCGCTCTTCGCATAAGTTTTCCCCCCATTCCTGTTCGTGTAACTTACCATTTCCTCATTCTTGATGCTAAAATTTTGATCTTGTGCAAAATTTGGTCCTCGCGTTGCAGGCTGTTCACTTAGAACGTGACCGAGCTCAGCAAGTTCAAGCGGCGACCGCTGCCTGGGGAGAGCAAAAGAGAGGGTTTATAGATAGGATCGCCAAACTGGAGGCCCGATTTGTCGCTCTAAATGAGGACTTAGGGCGTGCTAACAAGACTGCAGCTAGGGCCAAGGCAAACTTGTAAGGGGATCGGGATTCTGCCGAGGCGAGGGTTCAGGCCTTGACAAGTGAATTCATGAGTAAGCGCTCGAGGTTAAGTTTAGAGTCGGAGCGGCTCGAAGCTGAACTTTTCCGCGCCAAAGCCGAAGTGTTGGAAGTAGGTGAGAAATACCGTAGCAAGTTAGAGGAATACAACGCCAAGCACAGTGGGTTGCAAAGCCAGGTAGATCAAGTGTCTGCTCTTTGGGGCAAAATTTCAAAGCTTCAGGGAAAAATTGCCTACCTCAATCAACGGGCCGAAGTCAAAGCAACGAGGGCAAAGTTTGAAGAGGCTTAGGCCTTTTTCAAGACTAGGCTTGACAAACTTGAACAAGTCAGAGCTGGGCAGATTGTGCTCGAAGAAGAGATAGTCAAGGCTAGGAGCGACGTCGCCGAGGCTCAAAAAATAGTGGATGAGCTTCCATCGAGTGAAGGCTCGGATGACGACGAATCTGAGGGTGACGATGAGGGCGAGGAGAGTGCCGAAGTGGACAATGAAGATGTCGAAGAGGGGAACCCTTATGGTAAGATAGTTCCCGATCTTGGCTTGTTCTTTATGCTTGTTTATCCTCTGTATTATTTTTGTTTAGGCCTTCGGTGACACGACCTAGAATCCGGTTAGGCCGTGCGGGCACCCGACATCCTCCCCTAGACCCGTCGGGCGAACCCTTACTAATTAAATCTGGAAAATAAATATAACAATTCACAAATCAAGACAAGACTTAAAAGAAATCACAGACATACTAATACCTCTAAGCTATACAAAAGAAATTACAGCTGACTACCCAACATACTAGGTTTAGGGCTATCCAGACTAGACATCTAAGAGTACAAAAGAAGACAAATACCTCCTGAAGGGAGGAAAATACAACTGAAATCACAACCAATAAACTGGTGGCCATCCGAAATAAAAGCTGGCTCACCCTGACAGCTGAAGTCGTCTTCGCTCCTTTACAACGTGGTGAACTCAATCCTGGAGCGAACCTGCCGAAACGAAATAGATAGACAAAAACAAAGAACAAACAAGGGTGAAGCAAAAGGACTCAATAAGTGGGGCAGACTAGCCACCTCAAAGAATAGGATAGCTAGCCAGGGAGAAGAAACAGATTAACAAAATTCCTCTTATTTAAATTATAAAAAGGAAGAGCCAGATAATAATTAGAAACACGTATGGAATGACAAACTCATCAAAAACCAGGAACGTAAGATAACCAAAACATATAGGTATCCCGAACACATCAACAATCAGAAATACATCCTGTTGCGGCGTGCAACTTGATCCATATATTCATCCTATTGCGGCTTGCAACCCGATCCATATATTTATACCGTTGCGGCATGCAACCCGATCCCCACAACCAAGAATACGAGCCAGAAATATATAGGCAAACTGAGATATGTCCACAACATGGTATATATACCGCATACATAAAACACAACACAATACTCACAACAGTCAGTACGTGGTGCAATGAGATGGGATGAATGCGGTACGATGCAATGCAGTCACATATGCCTGATACCTATCTCCGGCGCGGGACTCTCATCGTCTACCAGGATATATATGCAATAATAACCCTTCACCGGCTCGGGACTCTCATCGATTAGCGGGAAGTATATACAATGATGACCCTTCACCGGCTCGGGACTCTCATCGATCACCGGGAAGTATATGCAATAATGAACCTTCACCGGTGCGGGACTCTCATCGCTAACCGGGAAGTATATGCAATAATGACCCTTCACCGGCTCGGGACTCTCATCGATTACCGGGAAGTATATGTAATAATGACCCTTTTACTGGCCTAACTTCTGATGCTCATATATTTTTATCCATAGGTTTTATGAATAAACCGTCAAAAGTGTTGGAAACTACACTCCAAGACCTTCAATTTTGTATATGATATGTCCCCAAAAGACCTCATATAACGCACGAAATTAATTACTGAAAAAGCTTCGTTACAAGGCAATTCCTTTGTCGGTTTTTCCGCAACTTATATCCGATTTTTCCCAAACTTTGTATTCAAAATATAAACATCATATATGGTCATATTATGACTTTAAACTCACTTAAATCATTCTTAACATGTCATTAGAAGGATATACCTCACTTTGGATATACGGGGTGTAACAATCTTTCCCCGTTAGGAACATTCATCCTCGAATGTTAAATGAAGTACGTAGAAGCATTAAGCAACGATCTGTTACATATTTGTAGTAGTGAAGAGATGTGAAAGGTCAAATTATTTAACTTTCGGTATTTTAGCGGAAGCTAGCCGAACAACCTCGAAATTCACTTTCGGAAAAGCACAAAAGTCACAAATAATCATACGAACCTAACGGCGCTTTCGGATTTCGAATCGGAGTTCATTCGCCAAAACCGAGCTCGAAAATCTCTTTTTAATATTTATCGATAATAAAAACTGAAACCTTCTTCTGATGCCTACCAAACGAGGTCTGATTTAGTTCAAATTTTACTACGAAGTTTTTAAAATTATCGGCACGCCAATCAGAGTCCTAACTTCCGAAATGACTAACCGAGGTCGTCTCATTCTCCTCCACTTAAACTCTCATTCGTCCTCGAACGAGCCTAAGTTTAAAGAAAATTCCGCACAGATAACAAAAGAACTTTCATGACCTTCATAAGCTACTCCACGGACATTATCTCATGATTGCAGAATCAGAATTATAACACGAACACCGAACTCTGGCAATAAAACATATCTGGATAATATGATAACATCATTGCCCAACTTATTCGGACTAAGCTGGCCCTTTCTCGATCATGAGAGAAGAGTTCTATATTTTCGAAATGAAGACGCAACTCTTGATGGGCTAACATGATTCCACCAACGAATCACCTCGTCAATATACTTTCGATATAGAACAGGTTGGGAGGCTCGAAGCTGACCTCGGTCGCATCCCACCTCTCACTTCCCCCAGTGTTCGGGTGTGAATCTTGATGAAGATCCGAGCACTGAGGATCGTCTTATCCGCTTCCTGAAAAGGTCAAGCAAGGTAAAACGGGGGGTAAGTTTGAATATTTCGACCAAAGCCTTTGGAGCGTTCTTCAGCCCGAGGATGTAGGTGAATTTTAAATATTTAAGGAATGCTTACCTCGACTTTAAAAGTAATATCGTTTCAAATTGGAGATGTTCCAATTTAAAGGTTTGGATTTGCCTTGCAAATCTTCGATCTGATAAGATCCATTTCCAACGATCGCTTTAACCCTGTAAGGCCCTTCCCAGTTTGCAATAAGTTTTCCCCCATTCTTTTCCTTCGTTGACTGATTCGAAGCCTTTAGCACATAATCACCAACTTTGAAGTCCCTAAGTTTGGCCTTCCTGTTGAGGTATGCCTCGATTTGTCTTTTTTGTGCTGCTAACCGAATCAGGGCTAACTCTCTTTTCTCCTCGAGCAAATCCAACTCTATGCGCATGGCTTGTTGATTGGCATCTTCGGTGGTGTGGGCGTATCGAAGACTTAGTTTGCCCACTTCCACGGGGATAAGTAAATCCATGCCATAAGCAAGGGAAAATGAGGTTTCACCGGTGCTGTTTTTCTCCGTTGTTTGCATTGCCCACAACACCCCTGATAACTCTTCGGGCCAAGGACCTTTTTTCTCATCAAGTCTCTTCTTGAGATTTTCAATTATTACTCTATTTGAAGATTCAGCTTATCCATTGGCACTTGGGTGGTGGGGGGTCGACACTATTCTTTTCATTCCATACTGCTTAAGGAAATCAGTGATAGCTGCCCCATGAACTGTGGACCATTGTCACAAGTGATCTCCCTTGGGACGCCGAACCTATAGATGATGTTTTCTTGATAAAATCGATTACCTCCTTCTGTCTAACCTCGGTGAGAGCTCCTGCTTCCACCCATTTTGTGAAGTAATCGGTTAACACAAGAATAAACGGAACACCTCCTTTTCCCTTCGGTAAAGGGCCAATGATATCCATTCCCTACTTCATGAAGGGCCATGGTGGCACAACCGAATGCAAAGGTTCAGCTTGCTGATGAATCATTCGGGCGTGCGTTGACACTTGTCACATTTTTCACGAAGGCCTTTGCGCCTGCGCTGATAGTGGGCCAATAGTACCCAACTCGAAGTAATTTGCGCACTAAGGACTTTCCTCCTGAGTGGTTGCCACACTCGCCCTCGTGTATTTCTGCCATCATATATCTAGCTTCATCCGGACCCAAGCACTTGGCCATCGGTCCGTTGTACAATCTCCTATATAACTTTCCCCAAATCATTGAGTACGAAGCCGCTTGAGTCCTCAACTTTTTGCTTCTTTCTTATCCTGGGGGAGAGTCCCCGAGTCAAAGTAAGAGTTAAACTTACTTCGCCAATTCCATTTGTGGTCCATTGAGTTGACTTCCAATTTTATTTCCCTCATATTTTCGGAAAGCAACCGAACCACTGAATCAGTCCCCGAGTGTTCTTCGTCCACCGCCGAACCCAAATTTGCTAGGGCGTCGGCTTCAACATTTTCTTCCTGAGGGACTTGTTTGATTTTCCATTCTTGAAATTGAGCCAAGATTCTTTGTGCTCGGATCAATAATTGCTGCATTCTGGGCTCACGAGCCGTATATTCATCGAGCACTTACTTTAGCACCAGTTGTGAATCGCACCTTAGTTCAACTCTTTCTACCCGCAGCTCTTTGGCTAATTCCAAGCCTGCTAAGGCCGCTTCATATTCGGCCTCATTGTTGGTCACCTTATTAAACCGAACTGAATGCCTGACTTTCTCCCCGGTGGGCGCTTTCAATACTATGTCTAATCCCGAACCTTTAGAATTAGACGCCCTATCGGTATAGAGTACCCATAGTCCCGAAGTCGATCCCTTCGACATCAAGTTCTCTTTTTCAGCTTTGAGTAAGATCCCAACACTAAAGTCAGCCAAGACTTGAGATTTAATGGTTGTTTGGGGGTTGGTAGGTGATATCATACTCACTTAATTCTACTGCCCATTTAGATAACCTCCCCTATAATTCCATTTTATGCAGTATACTTCTTAGGGGGAAGGTGGTAACTACCGCTATTGGCTGACATTGAAAATAGGGTCGTAGTTTCCGAGTAGTAACAATTAAAGCAAGTGCTAGTTTTTCCAAGTGAGGGTACCTGGTCTCAGCGTCGAGGAGTGTCTTGCTCACATAGTAGATAGGTTGTTGCTTGCCATCCTCTTCCCGAACCAACACAGCACTGACTGACACCTCGGATACCGCCAAGTAAACTAGCAAAGTTTCACCATCTTTTGACTTGGCGAGCAACGACGCGTTAGCCAGATAGCGTTTCAATTCCCTTAGCGCTTGTTTACACTCCGGTGTCCACTCGAAGTGATTATTCTTCCTCAAGACTAAGAGGAATTTGTGGAATTGCTCTAAAGACCTTGAGATAAATCTACTCAAGGCAGTGACTCGGCCAGTCAAGTGCTGAACTTCCTTCACCCCGGTCAATTCCTCGGGGATTTCTTCAATGGCTTTGATCTTGTCTGGATTGGCTTCGATTCCCCATTCAGAGACTATGAATCACAAAAATTTTCCCGACCCCACATCGAAGGCATACTTTTCAGGGTTTAACTTCATGTTATATTGCCTCAGAACAGCGAAGGCTTCTCTCAGATGATTTAGGTGATCCTCCATCCGAACAGCATATCGTCTATGTAAACCTCCATAGACTTTCCAATGTAATCTTTGAACATGCGACACACTAGCCTGTGGTATATCGACCCAGCATTCTTCAGACCGAAAGGCATTACCTTGTAGCAGAAGGTACCTTTGTCAGTGATGAACGAGGTCTTTTCTTCGTCCTTCAGGTCCATGAGAATTTGGTTGTACCCCGAATAGGCATCCAAGAAGATTAATAATTTGTGTGTAGCCGTGGAGTCTATTAACTTGTCTATTTGTGGCACTGGATAAGAGTCCTTGGGACAAGCTTTATTTAGATCTGTATAATCTACACACATTCTCCAGTTGCCGTTCTTTTTTGACACGATGACGACATTAGTCAGCCATTCGGGGTACTTCACCTCTCTTATGAAGCCATTCTCTTGTAGCTTCATAGTTTCATCCTCGATTGCTATCTTTTTGACACCAGTATGCAGCTTTTTCTTTTGTTTTACCGGGATAAAACATGGGTCCACGTTCAATTTATGGGTCATGATCTCCGGATCGATACCGACCATATCTGAATGGGACCAAGAAAAGCAATCATTGTTGGACTTCAAAACTTCGATTATGGCTCTCTTCGACTCTGGGTCCAACTCCGAGCCGATAAACAATTTCCTGTTTGGAAAATCTTTCGATAATGTGAAAGATTCCAACTCTTCAATAGTTGAGTCCTCGGCCTTTTGTTTTCGAGGTTCTTGGATGCATACCGGGATCTTCTCTATTGCTCCTCGGGGGTCATCTTGGGAACTTGACCCTCCCTCTTCGTTTGACCCCGGTTGCATTGGTTGCTATTTCTTTGGTCCAGTCGGGACGACTCCACTCTTCAGCGCAACCGAATAGCACTCTCTCGCTACTCGTTGTTCTCCTTTAATTGACCGAACTCCCCATGGGGTAGGCAATTTGATCACTTGGTGAAGACTGGATAGAACAGCCTCCATGTAGTGAATCCATGGTCTACTGAGGATCACATTATATGCCATGTCCTCGGGCAGAACTTCAAACATTGCTTCCTTGCAAACTCCTTCGGCATATGTTTTGAGCGTAATTTCGCCCAATGTCTTCTCGGTGGAGTTGTTGAAGCCAGTCAGGACAGTTGTCTTAGGGATAACCTCTCCCTTCAACCACATATATTTGATGGCCCCGTAGCTGATTATGTTAACAGAGCTACCAGGGTCGATCAAGACTCGTTTAATATCTGAGTCATTTATCCTTAGCATGATGACCAAAACATCATGATGAGGAAACATCATCCCATTACGATCGTCATCGTCAAACACAATTTCTTTTCCCCAGCCTCCAACTCGATTCCTTTTCTCCATAGTAATCGATAGCTTTGCAAACTTCTTAGCGGCTACAAAATTCACTCCATTCACCTCAGACCCCCCAGTGATCACATTCACAACTCTCTCGGGGGGTGGTGCCCAAGGTGGTTGTCCATCACCTCGGTTCTTTGTATAGTTTTCCTTCCCCTTATCAGTGAGCAATTCAGCCTGCACGCCTTTCTTTAATAAGTGTGTCACCTCGAGGCGCAAAGCTTTGCAGTCCTCGGTGTGGTGACCATAGTAAGCATGAAACTCGCAGTGTAGATTTTGATCCCTTTTGTCAGCAAGAGTTTTCATGTCCTTTGGTATTCTCACCCCGGTTGTCCCCTTCACTACATTAACCAATTACGAGGTCGATATGTTGAAATTGTAATCGGGGATACGGGGCAACTCCCTATTCTTTGAGACCAGAGCTGGGCTCGAGGAGTTCCTTTAGTTCGTGCTGGGACAAACCTTTCTACCGAGTCGTTGGCTCACAAGCGAATTTCCAAGCCTTTGACTAACAGGCTACCTCGATGAGGTGTATGGTTCATACCTTCCCTTCGAGTTTCTCGCAGCGCCTCGACGCGATATGAGGACTCGGTTCGATTCTTGTTGTTGTGATTTCGGCCATTATTTTTCCACTCAGCTTCCTCCAGCCTTATCTTGGTGTATGCCCTGTTGTGCAGATCATCTCACATTAAGGTTTGATATTGCTGGAGCTCTTTTCGCAATTCGGCAGCGGACTCAAAGTTTCGAACATTAATGAATTTTTCGAATGCCATGATGGGCAAAGTATCATCCATGAGAGGCAACTCCATGCGTTCAGCGTGGAAGCGCTCAAGGAAGTCTTTGAGTGGCTCACCGGGCCGTTGTTTGACTTCGAATGTATCCTCCTTCCTTTGGAGCATTTTCCACGCCCCGGTATGAGCTTTAGTAAATCCGTTAACCAGCTCATTAAAAGTAGAAATTGACCCCGTTGGTAAACGCATGTACCAGCGTAATGCTCCCTTCTCCAAAGATTCGCCGAATGTTTTCAAAAACATCGACTCCTTTTCTATCTCCATTAAGTCGTTACTCAACACCATTGATATGTATTCGGTCACATGTTCAACGGGGTCAGTAGTCCCATCCTACTTTTTTAGAAACAGAATTTTGAAATTTTTTGGAGTTGGTGTTGGAGCAGCCTCGGGCTTAAACAACAATTGACTATATTGGTCAATATCAAGAGCATCTTGGGTCTAAGTCACTGTTGACACCCAATTTTGTCCCTCATTTTTATAAAATTGGCCATAATTCAACTTAAGGGTGCAATGTGACTATTTGTGCAAATTGTGCATTAGAAATCATGCATTTACGTGCGTTATCCTCTATTTATATATTATATACTTAAGTGTGGCTATATTATGTAACTTTTGCATCATTTAGGCTATTTGTCAAAATTATGACTATTTGTGAAATTAGTACATTCACAATATTAGTGGCTATATTATATAATTACGTCATTTAGGCTACATGTCAAGTTTATTTTAATTTGTGATTATTTGTGCAAATTAGTAATTATTTGTGATTATATATATTTAAATAATTTAATTTGAGTTTATTTAATATTTATTTGTGCATTTTATAATATATGTATATCTATATTTCATTTTTACATTTTAAGTTAAATATTGGCCAATTGAAGTGTCCTAATTCCTTTTTATTATTAATTCTTCCATATTTCAAAATTACTACCCAAAATTCTTTATTTTTCTTTATTTATTTACTTACATTTTACTCTGAACCTAGCAAAATTTCCTAACAAAATACATCCTTATTATTTGAATTTTTAAATCTCAAACCTTCTTCCTAATTCTACCCTGATCTAGACCAAATAATAGTCTAGATACGTCTTCCCGTCCAAGTTCATCCCCCCAAATCTTTCCTAAATATATCCTTATCTTATTCTTAAAAATTCCCCAATGTCCCTACCCACTTTTAGTACCAAGTTCATTTCCCAAATCTAATCCCCAATTTTTCTCCAATCTCCCTAAATCTCTCCCTTGATTCACTCCCATTCACAATCTCCCTAATTCCTCTTCTTCCTAATTTTAGGTCACCATTTTCCCCACTTTCAAGTCTACATACATTATTGAGGAAAATCATTCAAATCCCCCTCAAATCATTCCCCTTAATCTTATCCCATTAAGTCTAAATTCCCCAATCACCTCCCATTTTCCTTAACCACCCTTTTTCAAAAATACTATAAATACACCTACTTCTCACATTCATTCATCACTTACTCTCATCTTCTCCTACACACATCTCCTAACATATTGATTCATCATCACTTGCAATTACATATTCTATACACATTCCAACATTCTCACTTCTCACAACTTAACCACATATTTCTCTACACTTCTTTTATCCTTTAACACACCACTCATTTTTCATTATTTTTTTGGGAGCCATATTAAAGACTTGTCCAGAAGCTCGTATTGACAAAAGTTATCCATTCATTGGAAGGTAACTTGCATTGAACTTTTCTTAGTATTTTGTGCTAACGTTGCAGGTACAACTACAACTATATATAAGTTACTGTTATGTAATGTGAATATTTGGTTAAGCAGGGGCCACCTTCTACCCTCTTTTTATTTGTTGTGTGTTGAAATGAGTGAAATCATAAGATATGTTGAGAATGTAAAGCGCTACTTGAAAACTGAAATGTTTTGCGTGAATCTGGAAATCTGAGTTTTACTTAGTTAATGCATGACAGGTTTTTTTTTTAAAGATTAAATTAGTGCAGGGAGCTGGCTTATTTCTGCAAAATTGAGTATTCTGAAAATTTAACAGTAGCATGAAGACTTTGCATCTTTATTACAACTTAGTTGTTTTAATTTGGAGGCCTACTTTTAAAGCTTTTAAAATTATTTTGCTTAGATGATATTATTTGACTTGTGTGATTTGCATGACCATACTTTTTATGTGACGACTAGAAGAGTCTAGATTGGGGCATTAATACAATTAGGGAGTCTAAACATTTTACATTTATATTAGTAGTCTCAATGGCCTCCGAGACATTAAGTGGGACGCTAGTAAAATCTTTAGGACGTTTAAAATATTAGCTAGCGCTTTAGTTAAATACTTAAAGAGAGTATGAGGGTTAAAGGGAACTAAGCCCCTCGGATATAATGGAAACTACCCGAGCTATAATTGATAGTGGATTTTGAAACTATCGTCCCTTATGAAAGCCGGGTTCTGATCCGATTAGGATAATAAAGCCTAAGGTTGTTCTAAATGCCTAGTGGTTATTTATTGTTTACTTTGTGGCTATTCGTGCGACATGATTACTATTTCAATTATCTATGCAAATATTTTAAATTGTTAAATTACCTATTTTTCTTACTTTGCAGTCCATATCTCTTTTATTTACCTTATTTATCTTTTGTCTTTTTCTAAATCAATATATGAAACCCAATATAAAAATCGGTCAGGAACCATGTTTAGTGGAACCTAGAAGGTGCCTAACCCCTTCCTTCTAGGTTATTTCGAATACTTACCCGAATCTCTGATTAGTAGACCAACGCGGAGTTATATTTTAAATTAATTAGAAACCAATAGGTGACCTAATACGCCTAGAATAATTTATTAGGTGGCGACTCCAAAACTCAACTCAAACGAGTTACCCAAGTTGTAAACCACTTTACTATTAAAGTGGGGTGCGACAGAATGGCGACTCCGCTGGGGATTAAATGTTCTAACCATTACGATTTTTATATTGGGTTCATTATTGCTTTTATTATTCAATACTAACGTTTTTCTATTTGCAGGTGGGTAGCCTTTATATTTTTTACAATTTTTTTTGATATTTAGTATATTGTTGAATTATTTGTTGCATTTCGTTCATACTCCTCCACTCCTGGAAAATTGACACTTGCACACACACAAACGATTACGTGGATCTCACAATCGTTTCACTCTCAAAAAATTCTTTAGGAGGAACGGTTAGAATCTAGTTGGTCCGTGGTACAACCAACAATTCTAAACGTTCCCACCCCTTGGTTGTCCGCCTGGGGGAACCATGTCCTTGTCTAGATTACCCAACTCTTAGTTGCACTCTGTTTAGAAATCATGCATCATGGCATATTTAGGAAAATTTTGACTTCGACTCATGTCTAAGTCTACTAGTTCACCATATTTGAATGAACCAAACGGGTCTCCGACCCTAAGGGACGTTTAAATATGTTATGTGTGCGTTTATTTAAGGTTGAACGTGTCTAATGTAGACCATTTGCTCTCAAAGCGTGGATCATCTAATTATTTATTGGAGGATGTCACGAGCCACGATAATTTGGAAGATCAAACAAAACAAACTTTAAATTGATTTTTTTACTTGTGTAACAAAATCAATTATTTATTTCTATAAATGGAAATTGTTATAGAAATTAATTATTTATTTCTGTTTACATAGGAATTTCTTTTATTATACAACAAAACCAACTATTTCATGAAATTATTTTTTTGGATTACGAATGAAACTAATTTTTCTATTTTTATGAAAACCAACTCATGGACTTTACACTAATTTCTTCTACTTTTAATGTACCTAGATCAATTATTATTCCTATTTACCCAAAAGATGTTATTCTACATTTATACAATAAAATCAATTATAAAATTATTTTTTCTACTAATTTTAGGACTATGAGAACAAATGGGATGACACACGATACACGTTTAATTTTAAATATCATACTCAAGTTTAGGAAGGCTTAACATCCTTGGCATGTTAAAGTCCATTAGCCAACTCCGTCCAAATGACGCCTATCATGCATCTTATGTGCGTCGGTCTTGTTATGCCTACCTCCGATACGAGAGAGGTCCCTTGCATTATAAGGAGTGATATGTTTTGAACTTGGTAGTTATTACCTCGACACTAACTTATTGTTTTCATGTTTAAGTTTTACTCCCGCTCCTGAGGTTGACTTGTGAATTCTGGCCGAGTATCAGTACCGGACGAGAACTAAGGGACCAGTTACAACTCCTCCCCCTTCACAAACTAGAAGAAGAGGAAAGCGAAACATCATGTCTGAGTTGAATAATGCTGCTCTTAGTGATGATAACAATGGAACGCCATGCAAGCTTGCCCCAATTGGGTACAACGAACATGTTGCTACTTTAGAGCAAAGAATTAAAGAACTAGAAGAGAAACTGACAATGACCAGTTTACCCGTTGTTAACTCCGCCCATTCAGGAGAGCCTGTCGATCCAAGTGGGTCAGCCCGCCATAATGGAAAGGACCCTACACACCCAACTGATCCCCCTGTTGTTTACCAAACAACACAACCAGCTCCTTACCAAACAGCACCACCTGCTACTTACCAAAGCGCACCAACCGCCACATATCAAGCACCGCCTCCCTATCCAGCACCACCAGCTACTTATCAAGCACCACCTACTGCATGCCCTACTTACCCAAACACGGACTTACCTCACACCAACACCATATATCCACAGCCTTACAATCCCATGTTCACTGCTGAAACCAAACAACTCACCTCGCCAGTCAAAAACCATGAAAACTATGAATGGGCGGAGGATGAAGCCAATGATGATGGCACAAAAGAGAAAGTTCGTAAAATGGAAGCAGCCTTTAAGAAGTTTGAGTTAGGCAAAACTACTAAAGGTTTAGCTTATGAAGATTTGTGTATCTATCCTAGCTTGAAATTGCCAAACAGATACAAGATACCAAAGTTCGACCTGTTAAATGGCACTGGAGACCCTATGGTACATTTGAGAACATATTGTGACAAGTTGATTGGAGCAGGAGAAGACGAGAAAGTACGAGTAAAGCTATTCAGCCGAAGCTTGACCGGAGAGGCTTTGAGTTGGTTCTCTAAGCAGAAGCCTGGCACATGGCTCGGTTGGGAAGACATGGCAGTAGATTTCGTAGAACGATTTGGGTACAACACTGAAATGGTACCAGATCGTTTCTACCTGGAAAAGTTGAAAAAGAAACCTACATAAACGTTTAGAGAATATGCTACGAGGTGGAGAGCAGAAGCTGCCAAGGTGCAACCCGCTATGGATGAAAGGGAAATAGTGAACATATTCATCCGCATTCAAGAGGACGTCTATTACGATAAGATGTTGCATATGAAAAATTAGAAGTTTGCTGATGTAGTGTTGATGGGAGATGACGTAGAAGAAGGACTGAAAAGTGGAAAGATTATTAGCCTACCTGCACTACAAGCTACTAATAAGGCTATCCAGTCAGGAAATGTGAGTCTCTCCAAAAAGAAGAAAGACGAAGTCTCTTTTGCTGCAACAATTCAAGACCCTGCTTTAACCCACTATTACCAAACACCACCACTATACCATCACATACCACCTGAATATCCTGTTTACAACACTCAACCCACTCGGCCTATATTCCACACCCCAGCACCAAGCCATCCATCATACCAGCAAAATACTAAGACCAACTACCGAAATGCATCACCATATCTCCTAGGCCTCGCCCTGATGCAAACCAAAGACCCAAAAGAAACTACACTGCATTAGCTGAATCTCGCACCCAATTGTTCGAGAGATTGAGAGCTGCTGGGCTTATTGTCCCAATCCCTCAAAAGGTGCAAGACAATCCTTCACCACACTTTTTCTACAGCAAAAGGTGCGCATACCACTCAGGTGGACCGGGGCATGAGACGGAGAGATGTTTTGCATTGAAAGATAAGATTCAAGACCTAATAGATGAAAAGGTCATTCATTTGAAGACACCAAATGTGCACAATAATACACTACCTAATCATGGAGATGAGAAGGTGAATATGATTGACTTCGGTGAAGAGTGAAATCTGGAAGGCACGATTATAAAAGCAAAAACAGTGTTTGATAAACACGAGTTTGGCATGGGGTAAGTCTTGGTTTGCAAAGGAAAAAGTATTACAAAAGATACAAGAGGTTATCATTCAGTAGAGTAGTTTGTTCTAACTCTGAAACAAGCATCCATCTTTTCAAGCTGCATGAAAACTATCAAGGGAGAAGGACTTGTCGAAGGTGTTCACAGTATAGAAGATGAACTGACCAGTCTAAAGGAGCTATTCATGGAAGAATATGATGCGGCTCTTGAAAAGCATACTGAAGCCCTGAACATCTAGAAAGCTGAAGCTGAACAACTGAATCTACAGCACATTCCGAGCATGCCGAGAACCTTAGTGGAGATGGGGCATTAGTTATTTTCTTAAATATAACACGACCCCGAGTCGTTAACTTTTGATTTCTTTGTTGTTCAACTTTGTTGCATCGTTGTTTCCTTTTGAAGACTTTTTCTCAAGTCCAATAATAAAATCATTTCCATTTCTATTTTAAGCATGCATCATTCACTTTCAGCAAAATTATTTTAATTCCATTGAATCTGCGACTGCGATGTGAGAAAGCAGTCCAAAAGGACGAGTACAAACCAGGCTATGGTGATTTGACAAAAGACATTTGAGGAACTTCATGAAAATCTTATAGCAGACAATTGAAGCGAGAGCATCAAGAAGATATTGAGAAAATGACTTAAAGCGACACAGTAGAAATACATATAAGGAGCGGAATTGGACAATCCCAAATGGGCCAAAAACATACTGGAGCAAGTGACGGACAAAACAAGAAATATAAAGGCAAAGGAATTTAACAAGGAGTTTAGCAAATTATAGTTGGCCCTGAAGTAAAATTCTCTAAATCGAGAAAAATGAACAAGATCCTTTGAGATACAATCAAGAGATACTACAAATCGAGCAACATTCATCTTTATTGGATTTGAACTACGTAGCGACCTGATTCCCAAAAGGGGATACGTAGGCACCCTACCAAAGGCACGGTCACATCATAAGAGAATTTTATTGGACAATGGGGCAGAATTTTTTGAGTTATCCCTCAAAAAATTCAAAGAGTACACTATAACACACTGGGGCAGAATTTTTGAGGGACCTCAAAATTCTAGAGAATACAAGCAGCACACTGGGGCAGAAATTTTGAGATTCCCTCAAAATTTCAAGATGAAAGATCTTTGAACAGCAAATGGACATAGAGGAGATTATGTCCAAACAACACGTCGCAATGTATGATTCAATGGAACAAATTTGCATTACTCTTTAAAAATAATTTTCAAAAAACACATGCATATCCCCTTTCATTCTCCCTTTTTGCCCACAGCCCGACTAAGGTTTGACACTCGAAAAGAGAGATATTATAAAGGAAACAATTATACAAGATGCAGCAGCAGAGTGCAGTACCACAAATGCGCAAGTCAACCTCCCCCAAAAAACGCACAATTTTTCTTTGATTGCAGATTTACACAGGTACCAAGTATACCTAACAACTCTTGCAAAGCAAAATCTATCAGATTATCAGAGCATAGAATCTACATCGACGGATATATAGGGTCCGCGTCTGTGGACACGACATCAATTTGAGAAACATAGGATCTGCGTCGGCGGATATATAGGGTTCGCAGTGGTGAACATGACAGCAATGACAACAGTGTAAGGTCCGCGTCTGTGGACAAGACATCTTTTGGAGAAGCATAGGATCCGCATCGGTGGATATATAGGGTCCGCGTTTGTGGACATAGACATCTTTTGGAGAAGCATAGGATCCGCATCGGTGGATATATAGGGTCCACGTCTGTGGACATGACATCTTTTGGAGAAGCATAGAATCCATGTCGGTGGATACATAAGGTCCACGTCTGTGGACACGACATCAATTTGAAGATCATAGAATCCATGTCGGTGGATATATAGGGTCCGCGTCTGTGGACATGACATCAATTTGACAAGAATAGGATCCATGTTGGTGGATGTATAGGGTCTGCATCGGTGGACATGACAAGCATAGGATCCATGTCGGTGGATATATAGGGTCCGCAGCGGTGGACATGACATCAATTTGAGAAGTATAGAATCCATGTCGGTGGATGTATAGGGTCTGCATCGGTGGACATGACAAGCATAGGATCCATGTCGGTGGATATATAGGGTCCGCAGTGGTGGACATGACATCAATTTGAGAAGTATAGAATCCATGTCGGTGGATGTATAGGGTCCGCAGCGGTGGACATGACATCAATTTGAGAAGTATAGAATCCATGTCGGTGGATGTATAGGGTCTGCAACGGTGGACATGACAAGCATTAAATCTATGTCGGTGGATATGCAGGGTCCGCAGCGGTAGACATGACATCAATTTGAGAAGTGTAGAATCCATGTCGGTGGATGACAAGCATAGGATCCATGTCGGTGGATATATAGGGTCCGCAGCGGTGGACACAATATAAATTTGAGAAGTATAGAATCCATGTCGGTGGATATATAGGGTCCGCGTCTGTGGACATGGCATCATTTGACAAGCATAGAATCCAAGTCGGTGGATATATAGGGTCCGCAGCGGTGGACATGATATCAATTTGAGAGGCATAGAATCAATGTCGGTGGATACATAGGGTCTGCATCGGTGGACATGACATCCATTGAATCTGCATCGGTAGATATATATGTATAAGGTCCGCGTTTGTGGACAATTCAGAAATTGAAGGTATAGGTCCGCGTTTGTGGGCATAGTTCAGCGATCTGAAGCAGAGTAAGAATCTGTGATTGTGGATGATGGCGTCCGCGTTTGTGGGTAGTTCAACACAAGATCTGTGCCTGTGGATACAGTTCAACATTGAAAGCACCTTAAGTATCGAAGAGACATATGATCTGTGTCACTGGATGGAAAGTTTGGAGTCCATGTTTGTGGACGAGATATCAATCAAACAAGCGTAGGGTCCACGTTTGTGGGCATACTTCAACAATTTGCAGCAAAGCAAGGTCCGCATCGGTGGGCATAGCATTGAAAAGACATTTGGATGAGACATCAATCAAACAAGCATGAGACAAAACAACCACCCGGCTCAACAGGGAAGTTTACTTTATCTTTATCTTTATATCTATTGCATTTATCATGATTTTGCTGCAGGGTACTCCCTGATTTCTCGACAAGCCCCTGTGCCATACTCTCACGCCTGTTCCCAATATCACTACCAATCATGCAACCACAAAACCTCAAACACATACAATGCAAAGCCTGACCCTAACACCCGCAAGCCACCTATCTTGCCGAGTTCCGAGCTATAATTCCGTACTCGCACCAGTGGTCTACCTAATCTTTCCTTGTCGATTGGGTGTCAGCCTCGTATTCCATCCTAATTCGTGCACATCTGCGTCAATCATGCGTGTTTTCGTGCTTAATCGAGCCCATCCATTTGAATCGTGCGCATTCATAAAACTCGCTCCTCAAATATTTCCCAGCTTGGTCAAGGCAGTATTGAAGGCGAGATTACTCATTTATCGAGATGAAGTGGATACTATGTCTTTGTAAACTCCTCTTTATGGGTGTGTCGTGCACCACATCTTCATAACTAGGATGATTATAAGCATCTTTTCCCACGCTTGATCTATCGATGTTATTTCATCTTCGACAATACCTTTGCTTTATTCTTCATTCATCTCGCCAAAAGGCAAAGCATACACGAATCTAAACTTTACATAATTGGATAAGTTTAGTCTTTACATCCAAGATCGTGCGTCAAAAATATATCACACAGGCAACATGCCATTCTAGAACTACACACGGCCTGATTCTCGTGAAACCCGAGATATGTAGACAGCTAAGTGACCAGGGTTCGGCCAAAAACACCCCCAAAACTCCTATTCTTCCCCTTTCAATCTTCTGCCTACTGGTCGTGACAAAATTGGCAGTTCCGTCAACTATCTTTGCCCGAAGACTCTTTCATCATCCCCGGGCAAAGAGGGGCAGCTGTTGACACCCAATTTTGTCCCTCATTTTTCTAAAATTGGCCATAATTCAACTTAAGGGTGCAATGTGACTATTTGTGCAAAATGTGCATTAGAAATCATGCATTTACGTGCGTTATCCTCTATTTATATATTATATACTTAAGTGTGGCTATATTATGTAACTTTTGCATCATTTAGGCTATTTGTCAAAACTGTGACTATTTGTGAAATTAGTACATTCATAATATTAGTGGCTATATTATATAATTACGTCATTTAGGCTACATGTCAAGTTTATTTTAATTTATGATTATTTGTACAAATTAGTAATTATTTGTGATTTTATATATATATATATATATATATATATATATATATATATATATATATATATATATATATATATATATATATATATATAAGCGAATATCACTAGGCAAGGAGCCTAGTGACTAGTTTTATAAATAATAAATGCCTCAAAGAGGACAATACAAAGTAAGGAGGGCCATACCATACCTTACATCATCCTATCGAGGTGAGACCTCGCTCCTAGCAAGAATGCAAAAAATAAGAACTAGCAAGAACTAAATAAAGTATGATCATCACAGAGTTAATAAGACACTCTATGATGATATTACATATGAGAATACTAAAATAATGAAATAACATAAAAGCTAGAAAGAAAGTGGAATCGTACAATCCGCACTTCCTTCTACAAGTGATGAAATGGAAAATGTAGAAAGGCCCTACAATACGAACTTGAAAAAAATGATATTTGCGGCTCTCTGTCATGGTCATATATGCTATCCATCATTTTTTCGAGTTCTTGGACTTGTTGGACCTTTTGGACTTTGATTTTGTACTCCTCGTAGGTTGCACCCTAGTAGGCTCTAAAGGGCGCCTTACCCTCCTTACTCTCTTTGGAGCATTATCACGAATTTCCCTGGGCGACAAGTCTCCTTCTCTAGCCACCATGCTAAAATTATGTGCGGTGGACTCTTCGTCAAGTTCCTCTTCTTCAAACAAATCATCATCCTCCACCAAATAATGTCCTTGAGGAAACCTCTCTTGGAGTGATCCCACTTGCCGCGCCAAGATACCCCTCGTATCATTCAAATCCATACGCTTGACAAGCTCATCATCCGTGGGCAAATACTTTGAATGTGGGACAAGCTGCATCAAGGATTTAGGCACAAAGGAAAGAGCAGTTATGTTCAAAAAAGACTTACCAAAATTAGGAGAGGCACTTCTACACAAACGTTCAAGTTGAGCCGTTGGAATAATATCTTTTCCAAAAAATTTTGGCTTGGTCACGCTCACAGATTCCAGTGTTGTGCTAACCTCGAGTGAAGGAATAGTGAGAGCTTGTTTATTTTTCTTACAGGTCCGCTGGCTCAAATTGATATCATCACCCTCACTAATATCCAGCACTGAGGCAGTAGTACCCAAGAGAGGAGTACCCGCTGCAGCTGCATCCAATGCTTCACAATTTTGCATATCCAGCTGCTCTCCCACATCAGCAAATAATTTTGGAGTCTGAGATTCCTTTTCCCCATCTGAAGGAATTAAATCCTTACCAGAAGGAGAGTCAAAAATCTCCAAACGTACAGCATCAACTATCGTCGCCTCAACCGGAGAAGTCTGGCCATTAAAATCGAGGGCTCTTTCAGCTTCAAAGTCTTGTAGATCCACGATATTAATACCAGTAGGGGCTGAATCACCCTCACATGACAAAGAGTCATAAAAACCCGTGCCTGACGATTCACCAACAATATCTCCTAGCTTTAATACCTCATTAAATTCGTCCAAAGCACGGTCCCCATTGTTACCCACGTGAGCACCTTGTGGATCCTGATTAAATTCTTGAAGCACTCCCAGCTTAAACAAATTATTAGCAGACTCATCAATCCTACACTCCCCTCGTGACTCCCCAATATTTAAAGCATTATCGATTATATATATTTAAATAATTTAATTTGAGTTTATTTAATATTTATTTGTGCATTTTATAATATATGTATATCTATATTTCATTTTTACATTTTAAGTTAAATATTGGCCAATTGAAGTGTCCAAATTCCTTTTTATTATTAATTCTTCCATATTTCAAAATTACTACCCAAAATTTTTTATTTTTCTTTATTTATTTACTTACATTTTACTCTGAACCTAGCAAAATTTCCTAACAAAATGCATCCTTATTATTTGAATTTTTAAATCTCAAACCTTCTTCCTAATTCTACCATGATCTAGACCAAATAATAGTCTAGATACGTCTTCCCGTCCAAGTTCATCCCCCCAAATCTTTCCTATATATATCCTTATCTTATTCTTAAAAATTCCCCAATGTCCCTACCCACTTTTAGTACCAAGTTCATTTCCCAAATCTAATCCCCAATTTTTCTCCAATCTCCCTAAATCTCTCCCTTGATTCACTCCCATTCACAATCTCCCTAATTCCTCTTCTTCCTAATTTTAGGTCACCATTTTCCCCACTTTCAAGTCTACATACATTATTGAGGAAAATCATTCAAATCCCCCTCAAATCATTCCCCTTAATCTTATCCAATCAAATCCCTCCCATTAAGCCTAAATTCCCCAATCACCTCCCATTTTCCTTAACCACTCTTTTTCAAAAATACTATAAATACACCTACTTATCACATTCATTCATCACTTACTCTCATCTTCTCCTACACACATCTCCTAACATATTGATTCATCATCACTTACAATTACATCTTCTATACACATTCCAACATTCTCACTTCTCACAACTTAACCACATATTTCTCTACACTTCTTTTATCCTTTAACACACCACTCTATTTTTTATTATTTTATTGGGAGCCACATTAAAGACTTGTCCAGAAGCTCGTATTGACAAAAGTTATCCATTCATTAGAAGGTAATTTGTATTGAACTTTTCTTAGTATTTTGTGCTAACGTTGCAGGTACAACTACAACTATATATAAGTTACTGCTATGTAATGTAAATATTTGGTTAAGCAGGGGCCACCTTCTACCCTCTATTTATTTGTTGTGTGTTGAAATGAGTGAAATCATAAGATATGTTGAGAATGTGAAGTGCTACTTGAAAACTGAAATGTTTTGCGTGAATCTGGAAATCTGAGTTTTACTTAGTTAATGCATGACAAGTTTTTTTTTTTTAAGATTAAATTAGTGCAGGGAGCTGGCTTATTTCTGCAAAATTAAGTATTCTGAAAATTTAACAGTAGCATGAAGACTTTGCATCTTTATTACAACTTAGTTGTTTTAATTTGGAGGCCTACTTTTAAAGCTTTTAAAATTATTTTGCTTACATGATATTATTTGACTTGTGTGATTTGCATGACCGTACTTTTTATGTGACGACTAGAAGAGTCTAGATTGGGGCATTAACACAATTAGGGAGTCTAGACATTTTACATTTATATTAATAGTCTCAATGGCCTCCGATACATTAAGTGGGACGCTAGTAAACCTTTAGGACGTTTAAAATATTAGCTAGCGCTTTAGTTAAATACTTAAAGAGGGTATGGGGATTAAAGGGAACTAAGCCCCTCGGATATGATGGAAACTACCCAAACTATAATTGATAGTGGATTTTGAAACTATCGTCCCTTACGAAAGCCGGGTTCTGATCCGAATAGGATAATAAAGCCTAAGGTTGTTCTAAATGCCTAGTGGTTATTTATTGTTTACTTTGTGGCTATTCGTGCGACATGATTACTATTTCAATTATCTATGCAAATATTTTAAAATGTTAAATTGCCTATTTTGCTTACTTTGCAGTCTATATCTCTTTTATTTACCTTATTTATCTTTTGTCTTTTCCTAAATCAATATATGAAACCCAATATAAAAATCGGTCGGGAATCACGTTTAGTGGAACCTAGAAGGTGCCTAACCCCTTCCTTCTAGGTTATTTCGAACACTTACCCGAATCTCTGATTAGTAGACCAACGCGGAGTTATATTTTAAATCAATTAGAAACCAATAGGTGACCTAATACGCCTAGAATAATTTATTAGGTGGCGACTCCAAAACTCAACTCAAACGAGTTACCCAAGTTGTAAACCACTTTACTATTAAAGTGGGGTGCGATAGTCACCTCGGGGACGCTTTCGAGTAGTTTTTCCACGCGCGCCTCGACGCGAGCCTCAACTCGGGCTTCGATCTCCTTGGTTATCCTTTCAACGTCTACCGAGGAGGTAGTTTCTGCCACGGTGGGAATCGTCCAGAAGTGTGGCGTGGTGCTCGGTAATGTGCCCGAACCCCCAGATGTGGCTCCATTTTGAGGTCCCCCTGTTATCGCGCCCGTAGGAACGAAGGGCGGGATGCCTCCACTTGGAATCACATGTGGGACTCCACTCGGAGTTGAACTATTGCTCGCCTCTAACGAGGCACGAAATTCAGCATTAATATTAGCCTGCTCGGCCTGCTGCTCTTGAAGAGCTTTCAGGGTGGAAACAACGTAGGTCTGAAAGGCTTCGGTTGAAGCCGAAGAGGAAGGGTTTGTTGCTGGTGATATTAGCGGTGCATTGGAGTTTGGGTTCGATTGAACGCTAGCCTGTCCATCGGGAGTTAGCTGAGGTTCAACGGGATTCTACTATTGTCAGCCATCTTGTCAAATAAAAACTGGAATTCGAACAAAAAGAACATTCAACTTTGGAACAAAGCGTTTATGCTCGTATCCCCACAGACGGCGCCAATTTGTATTAGCCTAAACTGATTTAGGATCACAAATCGAATTTGAGTTGTGAATACAAGCAAATCTAAGTATCAAAGTCGAAATATGAACAATAGGAGACGGAATATATGTAAAAGAACGAGATTTCAATATATGCCAATGAGTATAAATTTTTGCCAGAGTTTCTGTACGTATTTCTGAATAGCTACAATATGAAAACTAGTGCTATTTTATAGATGTAAGGGGCCTTGCCCACGTTTCCCATGGCTGGTCATGTTCAAACCCACGTTCAGCATGCATGTTGGTGGAGTTAGTTGGCTGAAATAGTGAGTTATTATGCCGCTGGTGCCGGGATATTCTACCGAGGTTCAAATACATAACCTCGGTGGTACAATCACGCTGCTCGATCGAAGTGGTTGTTAGCCGAACCTCAACCTACGCTTCGTCTTCGCTGATGGACCTTGATGCTCGACTTCGGTGATTCTATTGTTGGCTTCAACCTTCACCCTTTGGAGCATTAGTTCATCTGACTTCGATTTATCCCACCAAAGTGTTGTCCGGGCACGTCAATTTTTACCCAATACACTATACAAGTCGCTTCTCAACTTCTTCAAGCAAATGAAAGAAATATTCTTTTGCAGGTTCATACATTAATTCAGAACCATTGTTGGTGAAACCTCCAAACTCATGAATGAGATCGAAATGAAATAATGAAAGTAACTACCATAAGATAAGTAGTCCAGACAAAAAGGATATTACTGCTATTGTGAGAACTAGAAAGTAATCCAACGTGATTGGAAGATTTACAACTATATGAAAGCAGCAACTTCTTGCTGAAGTATACATTTATTAGTTTCTCCTTTACAATCTAACAAATGTTTCCTAAGCATCTAAAAAAGAACAGTTGCTTCAACTTGATTTCACATGTTGACAACAACTCATATCCCCTCCTCTAATAATACTGGAGCAGATACCTATATCTCTCTCTCTCTCTCTCTCTCTCTCTCTCTCTCTCTCTCTCTCTCTCAACAACTCATATCCCTTCTTAGCTAATGATGTCGGAACAGATATCGCGGCAATTGCTCCCTCTCTCGTCTCAGTCAACCATTCATGAGCATGCATTAGTCATATTTTTTCAAGCTGATACACTAATTTATCGAAGACATTGCTTTTAAAGTCTCCTCATACTTGCAGGGCTCCAGAGATTAGAGAAATGCTGGATGATCAGAAGACAGTGCTCCACAAGGCATTCTCACCTTCCCCACAACGCCGATGAACCTCCTTCATCCTATCTACAGACTTGCAAATACCACTGCAGTTCCAATCAAAGGAAGCAACACAGATATTGCCTGCTTGAGCTTTGCACTCGCAATCTGTTCGTACATAGATAATCAAACGAGAGTAAACAACTTCACAAATATCTCTCGGACAAAAGAGTGATCAGGTGATTAATGAACAGAAAGAACTGTGGTAGGTACATTCAGAAAAGAAATTCAAGAATTTTCCATATCCGATCCTTACAAAAAAGTAAGCTAAATTAATAATATGATATCTCAAAGCATAAGTAATTAGCAACATATTCTGATTCCTATCTCACACGATTTGCCAGAAGGGTATGTAAGTCAAAGGCAGCCGTGAGGAAGAAATAACTTCCCGACAGTGTGGTGCTGAACATGTGAACTGTAAAGTCCAAGTTAGTCACGGGAAGAAGGCAGGCAAGAGGATTTTTGGGTTCCTTAGTATGGATTATCAGATTAGTACTCCAACTTCCAGGCAGTTAAAAACCAAACCTAGCCCCTAAAAGTATCACTCAAGGCTTCCAAAACTGTGCTAGGTAAGTCTCAAACCCCAATGATCCTTTAAAAGACATTTGCAAAGGGTCCTATGAAGTCTTTAGGTCAAGACATTTCTAAGCAGGAAGGGTAAGCATCTATATTTCACAGGTAATCAAATTCCAACACTCAATGCAACTACCACTTCCATGATAACAGAAGGGTAAAACAAAGAAAGAGGTTTCTCTAATCTAAGAAATCCTTTTTGTTTACACCAAATCATGATGTATATGTGTTACTAGAGAATAACTGATTCATAACCGACTTAAGCCTGATGATAAAACCCTTTTAAACAGGGAACAAATTTTAACTGATTCTCTTTCTTATTTGATTTTGAGAGAATAACAGATAAAAGCAGATGCCATTGAAATTGACAAATTCAATGTTCGATATAGATTTAGACGTCATAATTCCGTGAATCTTAAGAATGACTTCACATGGAGAAATATGGAACTGGAAGTTGTTACCTGGTGGAGTTCCACAACACAATCTGCGGTCATCTATTTGTTCCACATCCAATCCTATGAACCACGATCCCAATGTGACATCCTCGTTAGCATACTTATGTAGAACATGCCTACCAAATATTTATAAAAATCAGCAAATGATATTGATCAACAACATGACAATCCAACCCATAAGAAAAAGCAAATGCTTACTGGTTTATATATATATAAGTGGCCAAATCTTTTGATATGGCATATAGCTGGCCTGTTGCATGTCGAAAGTACCTGTTTCCTGCCCCGCCAAATTTCCAATGCTCAGGTTCATGATATCTCACTCCCCTACAAGTAATGGAGGACAAACTAAGGAAATCACTTCATTGTCCATTTACAAACAAGTTCTAGCAAAACCTCTGCTTACTTCTGAGCAAGGACAGGACCAGATTTCATGCAACCAATATACACTCTGGGTTTTGAACGGTATCTAGCTAGAGTTGCTGCCAATGCTCCTGAAGATAGAATACAGGTTAATTATGTGACAAGACATTTCACTTGTCGTAGAAATAGAAGCCTGGAATTTAGAATTCAAAATGGATGTCTTTACCTATATTTACATGCACATCGTCATCAACTTTGACATAGAAATCTGCATCCCAGAGAGCAAGAGCAGTAGTAAAATAGCTCTTCGTCTTGGCTGATAGTTCAAGGTATTCCTTAACATGTTCCTAAGGTAGTTCAATAGGCATGTCAGGTTTTGAGGAACAACTGTCTCCCCTTATCTCTGTTTTTCAGAAGGGCTGGATTTCGTACATGAGTAGACCAGAAAACATTGACATTACCAATCTCAAGAAATCTCCATGCATCTTCTTTTCTGCTTCGATTGCTTTATCAAGAATACCACCTGACGTTGCACTGGGAAAATGATAACAAACGGGTAAAAATATAGAAGACCAAACAGGCAAACACCTGACAATAGCCAGGAGAAACATACAACTATTCCATCTAAAAGATCTCTGATAACTATGGAGTTCTGAACCATACAAGAAAATCTTGCACAGCTATGAATCACGTTTGGTTTTTTCTTTTAATCACCAACACATTGTAGTAAATTTCTAGAAATATTTCACAGAGTAGCTTTCTAGAAATATTTCACAGAGTAGCCTCTCCCTAGAACAGGAATAAATAGAAAAATTAATAACTGAAGTCTATTAGCCAATACCAGCAACAACATCAAGCTCGGAAACTGCACCTGAAGGAAATCAGGCCTAGTTCAGTGACATACCTGTGTCCTATTACAAACCGAATCACAATGCCCTTTTCCTCCTCAAGCTTCTTTAGCTTATCACCTGCTTTTACCGCAAGTCAATAATGAAATCTCACTAAGCACCTATTGTAGCAAATGCGCAAAAATAAGTCAAAACACGCAGTTAATTAACCTTGTGGCATCCAGGTAGCACGAACTGAGTCTCTCCTCTTTCGGCTACTAATGGCAGTGTTTATCCCTATGACCATGAGATATTTTCTCTTCTTGGTTAATTCAGGTATCTTCGAATCTTCAGTTGTGGGAGAACCCCTCATTATAGAATCCTGCAAGGCCCTTGCTGCAGCTAATTCCATCTCCAGATTTGATATTGTTTTATCCAGGGTTCTGCATTTTGTTAATGAAGAAAGTGATAAACAGCTCATACTTTTTTAAAACATATCAAAGCATTATACTCGTAGAATCCACGAATAAAAGCATAAGAAACATACTGTATAGCATGATGGGACGTCGAAACTTCCCCAAGAATATCCTTGCGTTCACTTCTTACATCCTTCTGCTAAAAACAACAAAACCAAGGTCATAATTTCCAACAAAGTTGAACACCAGAGTACCTAAATTCACATCACTGTCCACCTTTTTGTATAATACTCACAGTTGTAGGCTCACGGTCCCCGCAAACTACCTCTAACATATGATCATCATTCTGTGTTCTCCTTGATAAGCCTTTAGCTTCAGGCACTGTCCACATTCTACAACCATAATAGTGCAATTAACCGTGATCACAGGCATGCTCATGCATAATGAGTAATTTGGATAGAGTTGCAAAGAATTCATAGATGGGGAAAGGAGAAAACTTCCAGCAAGAACCATTGTAACTTCAGAACCACATTTTTTGCAATTAAAGAATAACAAGTTCCTGTAACAAACCTCTAACACTCCAATCTTTAAATATTCTCAGATAACCAAAAATCTATTGCTAACAACAATGAGAGTTGTGGTGTCTATGAACACCCAAATCGGGAAATTTCATAAACTTGAAAAGCATTCCATCTCCAACTAAATAAACCACCAAAGATAATTTAGCAGCATAAACATTATTTATCAAAAAAAAAAAAAAAAAAAAAAAAAATTAGCAGCAGCAACAGCAAATACTTTTTTTGTGCGGTTATGGGAGGACAGTGTATATTAGCAATTTCAGGTTCTAATGACAGTCTCAGCACCTCAAAATCGATGTATCACAAAAAAATAATCTCTGTTGATTGAGCGGTGCACAAGCTGACAGTAGATGTTATAAAAGAACAAGTTTTTTTTGGACATTCTTAGACAATGAATCCCCCTTTAAAGGTTCATGTGCAAGAAAGGAACTACATATGCGAAGGACAAAAGCATAAACGTTACAACTGACTTGCATTTAACAAAGTCATTGAAATTGCTTTTTAGAGTAAATCAGTACAAGCATTGCTACAGTGGTCAGTCTCAAAACTTCAAAAACCAATAGCTTAAATAAAACATAAGCCAAAATATCAGCTTCATCAATCATCATATAACTAATACTTTTAGTTTTTAGTAATCTACATATAATTTCCTAAACTGTATGGACAAAGTACACTGACATATTATTATCAGTACATACTACAACAAACATAGAAACCACACAAAAAGGAAAAAGAAAATACAGCAAGATTAAGATGGAAAGAAAAATACTAAATAAAACTAACAAAACCTTCATAATCCAATCAAAAACAGAAATTTACTTAATTAAAAAGAAAGAACCTGTACCTGCGAGTGAAGATCATTCCAGCACAGAAGCAACCAATACAGAGAAAGATAGTCAAATTTGGAGAAGCAACACTTCTTAAGGCTGATTCTGCTCTTTTGCTTTTCCAACTCATTGTAATCTTCATTAACTAATCATTCAATTAGCTAATTCAAGCAATATACATTTATACTTAAAAAGTCAACTCAGCCCAACAAAGCAAGATTTTGTTTTAGTAGTACAAAAACAAGATGTCAGTTTGATTATGGCAATTTTGAGTTGTCACTTTTATTATAGGGAATTCTGTTTTGTCATCTGAGAATGAGAATCAACAGTGTGGTCAAGTAGAAGAAGAAGCACTCTGTAGTCAAGACTTCAGTAATGCAAGTGCAGAGGTTGATTATAAATTGTCCCTCCCACCGACAAAGTCAAAGCCAAGGACATTAACATACGGTTAAGTACGTACAAAAGAAAAGCAGTCAGTTAAGATATCAAAATGAGATAGGAATGTATTTTTCACTAATTATTAGGCATGGGCATATAGCTGAGCAGGCTCGGAGCTCGACTCGACTCGATTGTCTTTTAGCTCGGCTCGGTCTCATATAAAGTTTGGCTCAACTCGGCTCGGCTCTGTTAAAGCTCGATCAAGCTCGGCTCGGTCAAAGCTCGGCTCGATTCGATTAGGTGGATATTTAGAAGTTTACGTGATATTTAATATTTTAATGCAATAATTAACTATTAATAAATGAGTACTTTTATCATTATTTATGATTATTATCAAAAGGAAATTTTAATATTATTTTTTATATTATTAAGTATGGGGACACAAGAAAAAAAGTCGGCTCGGGCTCGGACAAAGCTCGGTTGAGCTCGGCTCGGGCTCGGCTTAGCTAGGTATGGTATAAAGCTCGGTTCGACTCGGGCTCTATTAGGTTAGGCTCGAACTCGGCTCGCTCGATGCCCAGACCTTAGGTACTCCTTCCATTCAACGTTAGGTCATACATAATTTGAATAACACAAAGTTAAAGAAAAAATATTACTAAGATTTTGTAGCTTAAAATAAATTATAGGTACTTGTGTGACTAAAAATCAATTTATTAAAAGTAAAGTGGTAATCTTAAAGTTAAATTATTTACAAGTTTAAAAATTTAACTCTTTTTTTGGAATGGATTAAGAAGAAATGTCGTCACATAAACTACTAACTCGAACTGGTAGAGTAAATGATACTCGTAAAAGTTACTATGATAACGTGGAAAGAGAACAGACCTATTATTGTACATTGAAAGGGAAAACATATGATATATTAATTTTATTCAATTATTGTTTGCGCGTGTAATTTTTCTTTTGACTATTTTATTAAAATTTAATTTGTATAACCTCATCCATCATACTTAATTTAGAGTGTGTTTGGTATGAAGGATAGCACTTTTTGAAATATAATTTTTAAAATTTATATTTAGTTGGCTTAAAATTTTTGAAAATCCTCCATAACAGCTTTTTTTCCTTGTGAAAATCTCGACTCCTCCGCTAATTGTACCACAATTATATACATAATATTTTAGAGAGAAGGCATGATTTCTATATGATTGCCTTTCTTTTCTGTAATACATTTTATTACGATTTAAGAATAGACAATACAATACCATGTGGGAACGTGAAAGGGATGTGTTTGGTGGCAAAAGTACCTAACCATATCTAAATCCCGGCAAAGTGAGTGCGAGATGGATGTCACAAAAGGTGTGCATAATTTGATATATATCTAATTTTTGAATTGAAACCGATTTTTTTTAATATTTACTATTTAATATTTTGGTATTTGATATAAGTAACGACATAGCCACGTTTATAAAATATTAGTATTTGATATGGTATTTGATTTTTTATACGATAATTATTAAAATATTGAATACCATATCAAAAAAATAGAATAAATTATTATATTATAGATAGATAATAAAATACAATATAAATATAGATGATTAGTGGTAAAAAATGATTGTTAGGCTGCTAGTATAAGTTTTTGAATGTTTTAGCTTGCATAATGTGATTTTCTGATTAGTTTGCTTGTTAACTGGAAGTTATGTTAACGGTTAAGTATGTATAGATTGTTTATATGAAGTAGAAACTTTTCTATCATCTAATATGAAGCAAGATGCTAAGTTGACCTATTTGGATCAAGAAATTTATATAGTTTTATGCAAGGTTATTAAAATATAAAGGCGACAGAAAATTTAATTTAATAAAAAATTTTCTATCTAAAATTCAAACTGAACTACCGAAATTACCATAAAAACAGAAATCAAAAAGAGAAAAATCGAACCATAACGAATTTAATTTGATTTTGAATTAGTATAACATTTTACGAAATCAAATACCAAAATTACCAAATAAAAAGTCGTCAATACCATACCAAACCTATCCACACACCTGTTAGGCTGGAGAAGAAAATAACTAGTAGTACCTTTTTTTCGGAATTGTAAAGTTTTCCTTTACTAATATTGTTTTGGCGGTACATTCTCTTATCTTTTTTCAAATGAAAAAAATCCAATAATTTCTCTCACAAAAATCCAATAATTATTTCTCAAAACCAAACCAAGACAATCATAAAAGCATATCAATTAAAAAAATATAACCAAATTGTTACCCAACTAAAATTACACCTTCCATATTGCAGGTATAGTTGTCAATTTAGGCTTTGGCCTATGGGGCGGCCCGACATAACCCGTGAAGCTTGAACGAGGTTGGGATGCGCTGGCCCGCAGGCTTGATGATAAAAATTAAAATAAATTATTTAATTCAAAATTTTCAATATTGAAAGAAAAACAAGAAACTATAAAGTATAAGAGAAGCCAAACCCACTACATTTAAGTTTTATACGTTTATATTCCTCAAGCTGCACAACTACTCTAAAAGCCACAACTCTACAACTCAAAAGTTAGAAATGATACATCAAAGAATCTTACAAATATAAAGTATAATAGAGTATCGCGGCCCAACTCGGGATGATACATCAAAGAATCGGCAGAATTGCAAAATTATGACACGGTAACCAATGGTTTGCATATTTGCCCTCAATAACAATGGTTCAATAAAAAACCCTCCACTAGGTTAATGAAAGATTTTTGGATGATAATACTCTCACAACCTATAAAAAGACCCGCACTATCTTTTCTTCCTTTTCTTTATTCAAATGATCTCTAACCTTAAAAACATGCAATGTTTATAGATTTCTCCATTAAAATGAAGATTCAAGGTCAGATTCCTTCAAATTCCTACTGAGTTACTAAATGTTATATGAAATTCTCAATAATTCCATTTAAATTGTGTTTAATTTTTCTTAAAATTCTATTTAACTACATATTACCTTAAACAGGCTATAAATTTTTTTCATAAAGATAAAAAAAAATCTTAGTGTATGGGCAGTAAATGATATTAGATCGATATTCAAGCTTTGAAAATATACAAATTTGATAAAATTTAATTGACATGTATTAATTGTACAATTTACAAAGAGAATTGCGAGTAAAATCACATAGGCAAGACTTTAAGCTCTGGTGCAATGGCTATAGTCAAGACTTTAAGCTCTGGTGCAAGGAAAACTTGCAGAGAAAGTCTCTGCAAGTATTGACATAGCCAAGATTTTAAGTTTAGGTGCAATGGGCAACTTGCAGAGATCTTGGCTATAGCCAAGACTTTAAGCTCTGGTGCAGTAGGCAAATTGCAGAGACTTCTCTGTAAAGTCTTGGCCAAGACTTTAAGCTCTGATGCAATGGGCAACTTGCAGAGAAAGTCTCTGCGAGTCTTAGCTATAGGAAAGAGTTTAATCTCTGGTCCAACAACAAGGGCAAGAGTTTACCTAGTATTCACTTCCTATATACCAAGATCCTGCTTCTATCTTGGTGATATGTCCATAAAAATCTGAGCATGTCGTTCATCTTCATTATGTGCAAGATTAGTACTATGACAACATATTGCATATATATCGCTTACAACAAAAAATGGGATGCAAGCAACAAATATATGAACTATGACATAAATTTGATACTTGTGGTAGATGGTATTACTTATCATACATTTGAAAAATAAATTTTTAATGCTCTAAGTATCATCAGTGATGAGAGTGACACAAAGATATGGTTTGGCACCAATCTAGAAACGAGAAAGAGCATGATTGTAACAAATGATCAAGAACTTATCACTTGCATATATCTGATGAAGAATAATGATAATTTTTTTTTTTAAAAATCGTTTCATAGTAGAAGTTGAAGTATTGGTAGGGCAATACTATCCCACAACAGAAGAATTTATTGAGAACTAAATTGTATTTATGCCTAAAATTGTACGTCTAAGTTAACAATAAAATTTATGAGAGGGACACAAGCAATATAATAAAATACGATGAAAAAGTAAGTAAATAAAAATAAAAGTAATGAAAAAGAAAGTAAGTAGTATTATTCCTTGAGAATAGCCGGATTCGGTGTGAATCGCTTGATCTATAATACAATGTAAGGAGGGTATTTATAGTAGAGATTACCTAGTCCTAATTATGGTAAAATACATAAACTAATAAAGCCTATGGGCCTACAATTTCAAGGCGGTGGTGCATACGAAACCCTAACTAGGAGACAGTTAACCTAAGATGGCGGAATGTATGTCTTGCGTCCTACACCCGTACCGCCTGAACGGTCATAACTCATAGAGCAGGCGTGTGCCTCTGCGCCAAGTGACTTGTAGGATAAGCCTAGTCCCGCCAGCTGGACTCGTATCCCCGTAATAATAGATGGCATTTGTTTTCCACATAGTCAGTCCCCTCACTTGCTGAGTGCTGACGCAACAAGTCAGGAAGTGAAAGCGGCGTGCAAGACGAATATGAAAAGATATCTCATTGACTCCTTGAAACTCGCAGTCTTTTTGACCAAGAATGATGTTGATTTCTTCGAGAAATCCACGTGCCTTCATATGATTGGTTGATGTTGATTTCATATACCTTTCCAAGAATGCTTTTCGTTGCGGTGAATCGTTTCATATCTCAAGCCATAATTACGCTTGACTGTTTCATGCTCCATCCTTATCTCATCCAGCCTATAAATAGGGGTTTCGTGTTAGTAGTGGAATCACAAATCTTCTTCAAAAAATACTCTATCTCTCCAAAGTTTCCTTCTGAATGGATGGTGCGCAAGAAAACGCTATGAAAAAGACCATCTGTAGTTTTCTTTGTCTTTCTCTCTATCTGTGATTGGATGAACGGAGGTCCCCGAGTCATGAAGTTTGATCGAGATTCTAATGATGTTCTTCGGAATATCTTCATTGTGGCGTGTGCACTGATTACGGTGTGCTCTCCTTCTAAATCGGTGGTTGCTGTGATATTCCTCTTGTTATGCGGGGTTCGCCAGCAGAAGAATGTCAACCCAGCGGGGCTTCTGCATCTGCTCATCTTTTGGTTGTCTAGGGCCATAGTCCCGGAAGTAACTACATTTGAACAAGGAGTGAGTCCCTTTGATATCCTCACCTTCTTCAGGCGGTTGATATTCGAGAATATTCTCCGTACCCATAGCGTTTAAGATGGCTATATAGCTCTTCCTTGTTCTGCGGCTTCGGGGATTGCATATGCTTCCAATCGTCCAGGGAAGAGGGGGAATATTGTGTTCCTGCGTCCGCCGAGGGTTTCTCATTGGAGTCTCTCCAAGTGAATCTAAGTGAAGTCTTGCACCACGTTCTGCTTCCTCCGCCGTTCTTCTGAGGGATTCCTCAGCTGGATTGTCTTTCCAACTCCCATGGCACAACGTTACAAAGATGTTTCTACTTGGGGTATCAAGTTGGAAATTTCGTCTTCCAAGGGCCGAGAGAGACTTCGATGCAAGAGCAACAATTTAGACGAAGAATCTCTTGCCGTGCAATTTCGGAGGAACTTATAGTTGTTAGCTTTCCCTTTTTTTTTTTTTTTTTTTTTTTTTTTACAATTGTCATGAACAATGTTCTACTCAGGAAGAAATAATTGTATATTATGAGCCTACGGGCTGTTTGGTTTTAATGAAACGGACGTCCATTAATATTTTTATACGTACTTGTGCAGTTAAGTTGCATATTTTGTGTGCCTTTCTGGGCTAGTGTCTTTAAAAGATGGACGTGCGCACTGGGGGGCGCTTCATTTGCGTCAGTGAAAGACGGCTTGTATTACGCCCATACTGGGACACCTTTAGCCCGTTTAGGAATGGGCATTTTTTTTTTGTTCCAACTGGAACGTCTTTACTTGTATACTCGAGTATTTTAAGACTTTTTGACACTATGCGGGCGGGCGTCCCCACCGACATGTAGGTGCAATTTGTTGAATTGACGAGTTCAACTTGCGAATAATACCTGGTGGCTGAGCTAGATGTGATCTAGCTCTAAGCGAGTAGTTTACCCTACTTTTGTAGCGAAAAGTGGGTATACTACTTCAACTTAGGTCTGAGGGGGGGCTATGAATATTTGGATCATAGATGGATCTGAATTGTAAAACTGACTAAGTAAAATAGTAGTTTATTGATGAATAGGGCACTAAGCCATATGAAACGGAAAGAACAGGGCTAAGGTCCCGTTATGAAATAATGATAATAATTAAAGAAACAAAAAAGGATAAAATACATGTTTCGAGTATGTAGGCCTAGTAGGCCTTTCAAGAGTAGTAATTTTTAAGCCAAGAGATGTTCTAATTATTTAGAATGGATGTTCCATTCATATCTTCAAGAACGTATGCACCTATTCTACCTATGCCTCGGACTCTGTAAGGTCCTTCCCAATTTGGAGCTAGCTTGCCTGGGCTGGCCTCCTTGGTGCTCTGAGTGACTCTGTGAAGGACAAGATCTCCTACGTTGAAGGAATGTAGGTTAGCCCGTGCATTGTAGTACTGCTCCACCAATTGCTTCTGGGCTGCGAGGCGTATGGCCGCTATATCCCGTCATTTGTCCAATGTGTTAAGTGAAGATTTTAGAGCCTCGTTGTTCGATTCTTCCTCGACAAACGACTGTCGCAGGCTGGACTCTCTGATCTCTAAGGGAATCATTGCTTCCATCCTGTATGTTAGTGAGAATGGAGTTTCCCCCATGTTGGCCTTCGATGTAGTGCGGTAAGCCTATAAAACTCCTGGCAGTTCCTCAGGCCACTTTCCTTAGGCTTTCTTGAGTCGCCTCTTCAGGCTTTCAATGATTATTTTGTTTGAAGATTCAGCTTGACCATTGGCTGAAGGTGGTAGGGTGTTGAGGTTATTCTCTTTATCTCCCATTCTTCCAGAAAAGTGGTGATTTTGTAGCCCACGAATTCAGGTCCATTGTCGCAAGTGATGATTTCTGCTGGGATGGCAAAGTGGCACATGATGTTCTTCCATATAAACTGTATCACCTCCTGCTCCTGGATTCGATCATAGGCTGCCGCTTCGACATATTTAGTGAAATAGTCTGTCCTGATAAGCAAGAATTTGACACCACAGGTGCTTTAGGCATGGGCCCTATGATATCTATTTCCCATTTCATGAAAGGCCAAGGGGCTATTACTGAATGTAACAGCTCCGCTGGCTGATAAAGAATATGGAAAATCACTGGCAACTGTCACATGCGCAGACGAACTTGCTCGTGTCATCTTCCATTTGGGGCCAGAAGTAACCTGCACT
The DNA here is from genome assembly GCA_029990575.1 of Petunia axillaris subsp. axillaris. Taxonomy (NCBI): domain Eukaryota; kingdom Viridiplantae; phylum Streptophyta; class Magnoliopsida; order Solanales; family Solanaceae; genus Petunia; species Petunia axillaris. The sequence goes on along the minus strand of JARKNS010000008.1, from coordinate 125,336,597 downwards.
GACTAATTTGCGAGCTAAAGATTGTCCGCCGGAGTGGTTTCCCCATTGCCCCTCGTGAATTTCTCTTAGCGCGTAATCCACTTGAGAAGGTTCTAGACATTTAGCTCACCGTTGATCAGGCAATAACGAGCTGCTTGAACTCTTAGCTTTCTGTTTTCCTTTTTGTCCCCTGGGATTATTCATTGTCGAGGTATTCAATGATCGGGTGCCGCCAATCCCACACCGATCCCGTAATGTTGACCTCGGGGCGCTTGACGTCCGCGTCGGTTAACTTAATAACAGATCCGGAGCTATCTACACTCATGTCTGCAGTGGCTCTAGGCTGGCTAGGGCATCAACCTCCGTGTCTTCTTCCCTTGGTATTTGATTTATCTTCCATTTTTTAAAATTCATCAAGCGCTTTTCTACTCTATCCAAGTACTCTGCATGCGGGCGTCTTTTGGCAGCGTAGGCTCCAGTTACTTGATTGACGACTAGGTGGGAGTCACTATTGAGACTGATCTCCCTAGCCCCCAATATGTAAGCTAATTCCAAAGCTTGAATTACTGCTCATATTTTGCTTCATCGGGGGGCAGCTAACAGTCTTTAGAACTTTGTTCTCATTTGGGGATTTGATCACTAAACCAAACCCGACCCCTTTTACATTTGAGTCCCTTTTAGTGTGGATCACGCATTCACCATGGGTAACACCCTCTATTACTTTAAGTTCTATCTCGGCCTTCGGCATTAGGTCAGCACTGAAGTCGGCAATGAAGTCCGCGAGTACCTGCGAGTTAATGGCCGTGTGTGGCTGATAGATGATATTATATTCTCCCAATTTGACGACCCATTTTGCTAACTTTCCCAAGAGCTCGGGTTTGTGCGAAATGGTTCATTAAGAGAAAGAGGAGACCACAATAATCTCTTGACTTTGAAAATATGGCCGCAGCTTTCTCGCTGCCATAACTAGAGCGAGTGCTAGTTTTTCTAAGTGCTGGTACCTAGTTTCTGCATCCAATAGAGATTTGCTAATGTAGTATATTGGGGACTGCAACCCCTTTTCTTCTTGTACCAAGATAACACTGACGGCGACTTCGGACACCGCGTGATACAACAATAGCGACTCTCTCTCATGTGGCTTGGTTAGCAATGAAGGATTGGCCAGATACTGTTTTAACTCTCGAAGCGCCTTGCTGCACTGGTCTCTCCACTTGAAGCTTTTATTTTTCTTCAAGACGTTGAAGAACTGATGACACATTTCAGAAGATCGCGAGATAAAATGGCCGAGTGCGGCTATCCATCTATTGAGTCTTGTCACCTCCACTTCACTCTTCAAGACTTCTAGTATAGCCTCAATTGCTTCAATTTTTATGGGATTTTCTTCTATGCCCCTGTTGGAGACACTGAACCCAAGGTACATCCCAAAGGATATGCCAAAGGCACACTTCTCATAGTTGAGCTTTATACCGAACTTGTCCAAAATGTCGAATACTATCTCCAGATGGACGATGTGATCCTCAGCGATTTCTGATTTAACCAACATACCGTCGATGTAAACCTTCATAGTCTTACCAATCTGCTGCTTAAACATCGGGTTCACTAATCTCTTGTAGGTTGCTCCTGCATTCTTTAAACCGAAAGGCATTACCCTATAGCAGTAAGTCTCTCTGTTTGTGATAAAAGAGGTTGTCTCTTGATCATCCAGATTCATGAGGATCTGATTGTACCCAGAGTATGCATCTAGGAAACTTAGAGCCTCATTACATGCCTTTGAATTGATTAGTTGATCGATGTTATGTAGTAGGAAGAAGTCTTTTGAGCATGCTTTATTCAAGTCTATGAAGCCGATGCATATCCTCCATTTCCCATTCTTCTTCGGGACCACCACTACTTTGGATAGCCAATTGGGGTAATGAACCTCGCGAATGGAATCACTGTTTAACAGTTTCTCAATTTCCTCATGCACTGCTAGGGGTGGGCGTTCGGTTTTTCGGTTCGGTTTTTTGAAACTTCGGTTCGGTATTTCGGTCTTCGGTTCGGTTTGATGTATAGAAAAACCCGTATTTTTTATATTTCGGTTCGGTTCGGTTTTTTAGTTCGGTACTTCGGTTCGGTACTTCGGTGTTTCGGTTTAAACCAAAGTTTAAAATAGTAAAAGCAAGCATCAGTTAACACCAAATTTAACAAGTTCAAACAACTTTAAACAAGCGAGACAATCCATACAAAAGTGAGTACGAGAATAAGTACCAAGTACCAACACAACATAACAAAATACTAAGTTATGAAACTCGCTTGTGCCATACTTCGGATTATAGTTAAAGATTCTACCACATTTCTTACACATTACTTTGTGAACTACTCCTTCATTCTCTTCAATCACTTCAAGATACAACCAAACCCATGATAGATATTTAGTTGCACGACACCTCTTGGTAGAACTTGAACTTGGACCTAATTACATTAAGATTAAAGCATAAGTTAGAGTACATTAATGCAATAAATAACAAACTATCAATTACCAAAGTAGATGTTTAATCACTTACCACAAGAAAATGATGCAATTATATATCAACAATGCAAGAATCTCGTGCATAGTCCGCCATTTCTAAATAAATAAATAAATTAACAAGAACAATTAGTCATACACCACGAAACCAAGTAAAATTAACACAAAAAATTAACAAGGCCCCATAACCTTACCGAGTTCAATTTGCTCAAGATAATCCAAATCTTCATCAATGCTAATTGGAATAGGCTCACTTCTTAGCCAATCTTGAACACAAATAAGAGTTTGCACACATTTAGGAGTCAATGAACTCCTAAATGAATCAAGAATACGGCCACCCGTACTAAATGCACACTCCGATGCCACACTAGAGATAGGAATAGCCAAGACATCACGAGCCAACTCTGAAAGAATAGGAAATCTAGGAGCATTCATTTTCCACCAACGTAAAACATCAAAATTCTCAATAGTGGGCTCTTGATCTTCACTAAGATACTTCTCAAGCTCTGATTTAGTACCTACACTTCCACTATCTTCTTTTTGTCTCTTCAAGTGAAGCTTGTTTCTCACTACATTTCCACCACACCCACTAAGTGAATTAGTCGAAAGCTCACTAGATGAAGTGGATGGTGAAGGAGAATGTGAACCCACCGTTCCACTTGAATATTTTCCGGCATAATCAGCATACAAAGAAGCCAAATAAGTTTTAATTTCAACTTGAATTTTATCACCTATGGTCTTTCCATACATCTCCTCAAGTGCAAAATCAACATACACAAATTTGTTACGAGGATCCAACACAGATGCAATAAAAATTATTTTGTTCATGTTGAAAGGATTACCCCAGTACTTCTCAAATTTCTTTTTCATTTGATCAGCCATCATAGAAAGCTCCAAGTCATCACTAAGTACACACATTTTCAGATACACATAAAGCTCACATATCTCCTCAAAATGTGTGTTAGCAGTGACATAAAGAGAACCTGAAACTTTAACTGTGAGGTCATAAAATCTAGCAAGAAACTTTACTACATTCCTCACATTCACCCAATCTTTACTTACTAGTCCACCTGCAACACTTCCATCTTCACAAACATGAGAAGAAAGATAAGTAGACAATACCTTTTCAGGGCCTGCATCAAACCTGTCAAAAGCCGACTCATAATGTTGTGCTACTTCCAACATCAAGTAGGTGGAATTCCACCTAGTCGGAACATCTAAAACCAAAGCTCTATTATAGTCGATCTTTTGACGTTCAACGCACTCCTTGAACTTTCTAACCCTGGCAGGAGATTGCCTAACATACCTCACAACCTGTCTAACACGTTTCACAGAAGGGCCAATTTCTTTCAAACCATCTTGAACAATGAGATTAAGAATGTGAGCAGTACATCTAACATGAAGGTGTTTACCTTCCATCAAATTAGTTCCCCAATCAGTCAATTGTCTAGATACTTCTCTAACTGTGACATCATTTGAACCAGCATTATCTACAGTAAGAGTGAACACCTTGTCCAAGCGCCAATCGAGCAAACAATTACTTACCACTTCTGCCATATCCTCTCCTTTATGACTAGTGACTGGACAAAAGTTAAGAATTCTTTTATGCAACACCCAATCTCTATCAATAAAGTGGGCCGTCAAACACATATAATTAATTCTTTGGACAGAAGTCCAAGTATCAGTGGTAAGACAAACCTTTGGTCCTACTTCTCTAAAACACTTCTTCAAATTATTTTTATGTTCAACATAAATTTTATAACAATCTCTAGTCACAGTCCTACGGGAAGGAATATGAAACATAGGTTGTGCTTTACTCAAAAACCTCTTAAAGCCTTCTTTCTCCACAAAACTAAATGGCAATTCATCTATAATTATCATCTCAACTAAAGCCCTTCTAACTTCCTCTTGATCAAATTTCCAATCGGATCCATCATCTAAGATAGGTTTAAAGGGTAATATTGATTGAGAACTATCAGGTTTCTTAATAGGTGCATATACAGTGCATCTACCTAAATGAGCATTCAATCCAGATGTTCCACCAGTGGTTTGAGCAGCATAAATTTTCTTACAATAGTTACATTTTGCCTTTGAAAGTACACCATTCACAAACACTTTTTCAAAATGATCCCAAACCTTTGATCTAGATTCCATGGCTTTTCTTTTTTTTTCGTACCTTGAGTGTTGATAGACATATCCTCACTTTGAGATTCAGGTAAACCTTCAGTTGAGGCAACTTCAGCACTAACTCTACTTTCATCCGCCATCTATGATCAAACACAAATACACAGTATTTTAGACAAGAAATATTAATAAAATGCAATTTAAATACATGTTAGTAAAAATTAAATTTTACAGATAGTAGTGCCATGTTCCACTACTCTCAAATTTTACAGAAAGTTAACTTTTACCTTTGCCATTCTAGGAAAGCTGTCGGTTGCCTAGTTTCTAAAACTATCAAAGAATTTACAATTAAATATAAGCTACTTATATAATTTATTCACTTGTTTACAAAGTTTATTAAGTATTTGTTCAATGTTAAACACAAAGATAATGACAATTAGAATCACGTTCTTTAATCGATTACCTATATGAAGTTTATGTCCCTGGCTGAGTGCTATCTTTCTGTCATTTTGCTACCAACTAAACTAAACACCTGACAAACCCCCTTGTGTATCAATGCCATTGGCTCCTAAATATTCTACTAAAATTGTTTGGGAAATGACGTTAATGCATGACAAGTGATTAAGTATCAATTTGTCATCCCTAAATAAGACTAATTGTCAAGAACAGAAACTGCCTGGTCAAACAAGGGAACCTAGTATTCTACTAGTAGTATTCTTTTCTAACTCAACCTTGACAACTTGCTTATTTAGGATCGTTTAGTTTATTTATACACATCAATTTTAATCTCCAGTTTCTTTTTCCTAAACTCACAAGGTTCTAGATTGAGAAAAAGAAAAAGAAACAGTAGGTGCCTATTTAAGTTCCTAAACTTAGCAAATTTCTTACTATTGCAGTCAGAACAAACTCCCAAGCACAACTAAAATCTAAGAGATCCAAGCACAACTAAAATCTTGTTGTCCCTAAACACTTTTGGTCATATACTCATACTATCCTATCATCCAGAAAAAATCTTGTTTGTGTTATACCTAACAAAGTGCCAACCTTAGAGTTAGAGATATCAAAAGTTAACAACATTTGGATCTCTTTTTTTTTTGAAGCTGGAGTCCTTTTATGATTAGATAAAATTCAAGATAATTAGCTAGACCCAAAAGTTAAAATAGATCAAAGTATAAACAGAGAACAAAACTAAGCAATATCGAACAATCCAGTGACTGATTTGGACATTTTACCTTTGGTCTATTAGGACCAATCAAAGCGCCTAAAACACAAATTCAACTATCAAAATTCCATCAGCGCACATAATTTTCCCCTTAACTATTCAAACTCCAAATTTTTTACTCAAACAGACAAATTTAATCTCTAATTAGCAGATTATTTTCGTTATTTTCCACATCTCCCAAGTTTGATTTATTTGGCAACGACCAAAAAGGGGAAAAAGAAAAGAGAAAGGAAAAAGAATATCACCAACACATCATCCACATATGCAACACTCAACAGCAATACCACCATCGCGAAACATGTTTAAGATTAAAGATTTCTGAATTTTACATAGGATCCAAACCTATCGAAGGATAACTATCAAAGAATTTTCATAACTGAGAAGAAACAAACCTCGAAAAGAAACTTCGATTTTGTTGAGTGGTTTGTTCGATTTTGTTCAGTGCTTCAGCCTTCTGTGCTGCTTTGTTCGATTTTGTTCAGAGCTTCATTGCTTTGTTCGATTTTGTTATTTGCTTTGTTCGATTTCGGCTGAAGAGCAAACTTTTGAGCGGCTGTTTCCTGTTTGTGACTTGTGAGTTGTGAGGGACCGGAAAAATGAAAATAGGGTTTTGGCCTTTTGGGTAAATTAGGAATTTAGAAGATATTATAAATAATTTTGGGTTTTTCGGGTCCCGAAATTCCAAAAATTCGAAACCGAAAACCGAACCGAAAAACCGAAATTTCAAAATTTCTAGACCGAACCGAACCGAAAAACCGAAAAACCGAACCTGAAAAACCGAATTAGTTCGGTTCGGTTCGGTATTTCGGTTTTTTCGATTTTGTGCCCACCCCTATGCACTGCCAACCCCTTTTTGCGGTTGATCGGTCGTTTCTTCTACTTGACCGGCTTAAAGTTGGGGTCAACATTTAAATTATATCTGATGATTCTAGTTGATATTCCCGACATGTCAGTGTGTGTCCAGGCGAATGTGCCTAACCGAGCACGCAGGAAGTTAGCGTATTCTTGGTTTGCCTCGATTGAGAATTTGGCCCCCACGTTAAACTCTTGTTTGGGAACCTCTCGTCGAAAATTATCAGATCGAGATCATCGACCGTAGTCTTGGCGGGCTTTTCCTCTTCCTGCAGGTCTAGGGGTGTGATGGCCGGTTCGCGGGATCCAATTGCTTCATGACTTCCGAACCCAAAAGGTATGTTGGTTACTAGACAAGGCCGAGCAATTTATCTAACTTCTTCTTCTAGTTCTTTTTTTCCTTCTTAACCGTGCATGTCAGGGCGGCTACATAACAACTTCGGGATAGTTTCTGCTCCCCCCGAATCTCTCTCACCCCTTAGGGAGTTGGGTATTTAAGGATCTGATGAAGTGTAGACGGCACTGCGTGTAGTTCGTGAATCCAGGGTCTCCCAAGATAACGTTATATGAGAGATTGCACATCATTACTTGGAAGGGCGTTACCCTTGCTGCCCCTGGGAGGTGTACCGGAAGGAGTATTTCTCCTATAGACTTCTCGTTGGAGCTGTTGAAGCTAGTTATGGTGTATGGACTAGGGATTATCTGGTTCTGCACTTCTATCTAGCAATCGACTTCCTAGTGGATGATGTTCACCGCGTTGCAAGGATCTACCAATACACGTTTGACTTGAGCATCATGCACGTATAAGGTAATTATCAGGGCATCGTAGTAGGGGTATAGAACTTGCCGTGAGTCTTTGCTATCGAACTCGATGGCATTGATACAAAGTTTCTTAGTTATCTCTTGATGGGCCTCAAAGACCGTGATATGCTGGTCCTGGTACTGCCAACTCTAGGCCCCTCAAAAATTACGGTGATGAGCTTTTAGCCCCCCTGGACCGCCAGTATTGCTTCGTCTACATCACTATAAGGCACGGTATCTCGGTGGGATTCTGGCTATGACATCAAATAAAAGGACATTGATCTTAGATATTCATTCATAGTTTCAGCCGTGTCGATCGAGTTATGAATCATCTGTTAGATCTTGATACTGGCATCCGGTGCGACGTAGCTGCTGCTGCCTGAAATGACTGCACCTTTTCATTCGTAGAATACCTACAATTTCCTAGGCCCCACGGTCGGTGCGAAACTGTTTGATGCAGTCCGTGTCCGTCCTGATCAAGCGACCGAGCCCGAGCCAGTGTTTGAGCTATCAAGACCTGTCACTTGAAGTCAAGCTAAGATTCTGCACGATGTGCACATTTATTTAATGACGTCGGGAGGAATCAACCGTTCGGAAGATGAGTGGCCGAGCTCAAGACTTGGAAGCTACATTCATAAGGTCAAGCCGAAGCTGGAAGTGCCCGAACACTAGTCATTGACACCGAGCATTAAAGTGACCGAAGAGCTACAAATGTGCCCGAGGTAAGAGAGCGTCCATTGTCAATTATGTCTGTCATACCCCATATTTAACTCAACTCGGAGTGAGTCAAGATTTGGGATTGACTTGGTAACTCGTTTGAGTTAAAGATTGGAGTCGCCACCTAATATGGATTTCTAAGGTGTATTAGGAGTTCCTATTTTTGGGATGTTAAAAGATAATAGATAAAGCAAAAATTGTATTTGTAAACTATTTTACTAACTTATATGATAAATATGCGGCCAGTCAAGCAAGCAGGGATATTTACGCAAACAAATATATAAACAGTGGATCATGAGTTCTGGGCTTATAAATTTTGCAGAAAAGGGCCTATACCTTATGCCTATTCGAGTTTTCAGCCTCTATTACAAATTCCTAATCGAACAATGGCTAAAATTGAAAAAAAAGTTAATAGACAGTATATTTATGCAATTTTAGTAATTGAGTCAGTTTTGCAAAAATGGGCAAATTTTAAAGGTAGTTTCAGATTTTATCAAAAATCCGAATAGGAGTGGTTTTTGAAATAAAATATTAGCCATTTAGGATCGGTGTGACTTGACATTAGTTGTCGAGCCCTAACCTTAATGACTATTTGATTTAGGGGTCAGTTTCGAAACATATGGATAAGTGGGCTGTTTTGAAAAGCGAATTTTACGAACCACATAAATGCAAATTGGGGGAACTTCCACACATAAGTATATTGATATAAGCATGCAAATATATGAATTGTTGATGATATATTTTAGAAAATACATATAATAGCTTGTATAATTGACCCCAAGTACCTATTCTCCCCTAAACACTATTAGATTAGTGTATAGAGGATTAAAGTAAGTTGAAAAATAGTTTAACAACGTAAAGGCCAAATTTTAAAACTGTTTTTGGGCCTGCATCATTTATGCAAAGGAGGGGTAGTTTAAGTTTTGCGGAAATAGTCCAGATTTTAGCATTCATTACACAAATAGCCCATGCTTTACAAAACCAGTCGTCTTTTCATAACTCAAACGTTTAGGCTTTTCAAACACTTTACTTAGACTGCTGTACCACATTTAATAAATGAATTTTCTAACTAATCATGCAATTCTCTTTTTTAGAACTCATGATGCAATGCACACAAGGAGGATAAAGTAAGACAAGGCCTATGTGTAGCCTAATACACAATCCACGACTATGTACCCTGTTTTAAAGTGAATACAGGTAGGGTATCCTAATAAATATACACAGATAGGGGAGGTTTCTAAATGGGGAAACATGTAGAAAGGGGAGGTATGTTTTCACTAAATTTAGGCAGAATCGGAACTTCAATAACTGAACTTAAGTAGGCACTGCATAGTGCAATTACCAGGCTTTTCAAAGTTCCCAAACCTGTAACTAAAACAAGACTGGTATGGCCTTTCATGGCCATCCAAATAGAGTTGAATACACAGGGGTTAGCATGGCAAAAAAGCCTAACAAACACTACAAGCATACAATTCACATAGAGGTCTAGTATACAGTTTTAGAAGAGTTGAAAAAAAGAGATATTACCTTTCTAGTTACTTGGAACCGGTAGAAACAAAGCAGTAATGGTAAAAGTGCAGGAAAACAGCAGAAACTCTCACAAATTGTGTATCAAGGCCTCTCTCTCAAGCACTTAGATCAAGAGGAACAGAGAGAAGGCAGGAAACTTTTACCAAAATAACTCAGAGAGGAGAGTGTTTGTGTTTTCAGTATATCAATGTGTATGCTTGTCGAGTGTGTGTTTTTATATTAATACTTGTGTCTGTAGTGAATGAGAATATCCAGTTTATATAGTTGTAGGGTAAAGGCTTTCAAATTCAAACGGGTAAACCCATAAGGCAAAGAAATATAGCTTTCCAAAAATAAAACAAGGTCTCTTAGGTGTCCTTTCCATGTATAAATCAATCCAATCCCTAACATTAAGGTAAACCTATTCCTAAAGGCGGTGAAAATGAAGTTCGCGCTTCAATTGAACTGTCTGCTTCGAGTCGAATCGAATGGGTGAATGCAAGAACCGTCATTCCAGGATTTGCAGTCCGATACATTTCCATTATGTTACCTAGCCAAACCCGCCATTCAACTTGCCATTTGCACTCTCCTAGGGTGCGATCGACTAAGAACAGGCAAATAAAAAATTTCAATTCGTATTTCGGTGCGGAAATAGCAACAATTAATGGTAGAGAACTCCCTTACCTTTAGTCTTAATACCATCCAGGTTCAAAGTTCAGTTCACAAGCAAATTTAGGCTTGAAATCATTTAGAATATTCTAAGGATAAGCCACGTCAATTGTCAAAACTGATTTCCAATCACACATTCAAATCAAATCTCACCATTTCTTTACCATTTCAGTTTTCACCCTACTTAGGTTAGGTGATCTTGAAAATCATGTACAAGGACTAAATAGGGGACTAGGCATGATGACTAATAACTGTGGCCATGATCGAGGTCTGTTTTAACATAATTTGTCATTAACAGTGGTAGCATAGGGGATTAAGACAAACACATGGTTTTAAAAGACTCATTAATATAATTCAATCACAGCTTCACTTTAAGACGGATGAACAATCACAAGACCTTTAATTTGAGCCTAAATGACAACTAACGTGAAATTTTTTTACACATATACAGAGTTAGGCAAATCTCAGGCATGAATATGGCACAGAACAATTAGGAAAAATTAGGATTAGGGTTACCCATTTTCAATCGGAGTCGGGTCAGTCTTGACATGTCTCAATCGTGTTCGCATGAAAGGTTTCCTCCTTCCTTGGGTGGCAATAACGCCTTAGGATTCATTTAGGCATGGTCGGAGGCATTTTCCGTAGACAGAAACTTGTGTTGAAGAGATTCCAGTTTTGACCTCCGTCAAAAAAATGAAAAAGCATAGGGGTTTTGCAGCGGGCGAATAGAGGAGCATGATGATACAATTTTTTTTGAATTTTACCGGTGAAGATGGCTGGAAAAAGGTGAGAATAGTGGTGGCTTAGGGTTTTGTAGAGAGAGAGAAATAAGAGGAGGGGCGCCACCGAGTTTGGTGGAAATGAGAGAAGTTAGGGTTTAGGGGGTCCGGGCATATAATTAAAAAAAGAAAATTTTAGTTTTGGCCGTTGGATCAGAGAAATGGAGGGTTAGGATTGAGCCACGTAGGCTTGACGTGGTGCTGAGGTAAAAATTACGTGTATAAGTAAGAAGGGTGTGAGGTGTATATGCTGAATGTATATTTAGTGTATCATATAACATAAATTACGTATAAATGCATAAAAAAATTGTATAAAATACTTATAAGATTATAAAAATTAAGAAAATCAATTGTGAGGGTTAAATAATTAAGAAAACCTATTATTTTAGGTTTTGAAAATAATTTAGATAATTTTTCTAAAAATGCGAATAGTTACAAAAATTGTAACGAAACATGCAAATTTTTGTAAAATAGCAATCTCTTGTGCAAATGCCTTTTAAAAATAGCCTAATTGGCGTGTGTGTGCGAAGTAATAATTTTGAACAGTGATGAGTGTATGATAATCGTGTGGTTATCAATGCAATTTTGACTGAATAATGGCTATTGGATTAGGAGGGACAAAATTAGGTGTCAACAGTGTCGAGGCTGAGCAACCGAGCATTGAAGCCAAGATCACCCGAGCATATTGTTTACTCCAGCCCTGCGTGGCCTTGTTTTATTGGTCAATTGTGACCATTTTCCTAGTTTACCCTTGGGGCTATCTATATTAAATCCTTCGTTATTTTATTTTTGGGGACCTATATTCTTGATATTGAATATTAGCCGTTTGCTATTGTGACTCCGTTGTGAGCCGAACCCCGTCGTGGGATTGTTAAGGAACTTGTGTCAATTGGTGGATTTTGTTTGAACAACTTCTTCTTTGGTCATTCAATTTGCAAGAAGCTTTTTGAGTCTTCTTGAGGATTGTTGCATAGTTATAGGTGTGTCTTTGCCTTTCCCTCATGTGGCTACAAGACTAGTTCCTTGGATTCATTCGATTGAAGCTAAAATCCATCTTGCTTCTATCTTTACTTTTCCGTTGTTTGTTCCTTCCACGTGTGTATCCGTATTTAGGTTAATTGGCTTGCACCATCTTGGTATCAGAGCACGGTTTGTATTTTTTCTAACAAACCAGATCCTGTTCTTTATCTTTTACTTCGTGCGCTTGTGTGTTCTGTTTCAGTTTCGTGCTCTTGTTCTTATTGTTTTGTTCTTATTTGCAAAAAAAAGAAAAAGTAAAAAGTAAAAAGAAGAAAATTCAAAAATTTTTGTTGGTTGTTTGGATTAAACAACCACAAATTCGTTGTTATCATTATTTGGAGACTCCAAAAACAACCTGTCATACAGGTTTTGACGACTAGGGTTTCTACATATTTTTGAACTGTCAGACGTCGGTGTTTCATGATCGGAGGTGTGATTGTTAAAGGTTGTTTGGAGCTTTTTCTTTGTTGATTTTGGGTCGTTTTTTGTTTGAAAAAAACTTTGAAGCTCAGTCGTGAAACATCGTCCGTACGCTGGAATATTGATACATTGTTAACAGTGTACGGACGAGCCAAAGTTGTTCTTAGTTGGCTTGAAGCATAAGTTTTACTCCATTTGTTGTTAAATATAATGGAGAAGTGACATTAAATCTTGATCTTGGACTGCGAACAAGTTGGAAATTTCCGTAAACTGGAATTGAAAAGTTTACTGTTTTATTAGAGAAGAAAGGGGTAAGGTGTCGTTGCCTAAAACCCTAGGTGAAAACGTGTCGGCAGAAAAGATGAAAGTGGATAAGGGTAAACTCTAATCCATACAAAATGAGGGACAACTTTTGTCCGTACAAAGGTGATGCGTCCGAAGTTTCCAAATGAGGAAACAGAGGAAAGATTCTCCTAGGTTATCTTTCTTTTTTTTGTATCCGTGAATTCTCGTTGGTAGGTCTCTGGAGTAAATATTTCTACTCGAGGTATTACTAATTTTTTGAGCTTATAGGAACTCGTGCGTGGGGTGACTGAAGTCCAAAATTTTGTAGTTTAATTCTTTGACCTCCCGTGCGCAGTTAATTAGCGTCCATTCCATCGAGTCGAGTCAATTCACTCTTCCTGAAAGAGACAATGAGTCTTGTCAAATTCGGAGGATCTTGAAGAGATTCATCAAACCGAGGAAGCCATTGGTTACAAGTTCTGAGTGACCGAACCTACAAATTGAGTGGACCTGAGCCCACCCAACAAAAGTGAGGGAGTGCGTGAGGTGATTTCTAACCTTAACATCTTATTCGTCTTTGAATTGTGCAGGTACCATGGCTGGAAACGGGGAGAAGGGTGTTTAAGCATCCGAGGTGTTGTTAGTCGATCTAATGGCTGCGATACAAGGCGTCAGTGCCGAGCTGAGAGGAGTGAACGTTCGAGCTGCAAATCTCAAACACGACTGAGCCTCCGAGGCCTTGCCAGGGTTCAGAGCTGGAACAAGTAATTCCACTCCTATTCGACCGATGCAATTTGCTGAGTTGGCCCGACACCAACAAATGAGAGCTGAAGCTGCTCGAAATGAGCAAAACTTGGGCATTCCCCAAGCTGAACAACAAAACTTAGGCGATCCCTAAGTTGACTTACCACCACCTCAAGGAAATTTACCAGTCGTTGCTGAAGAGGGTGATGTTCGAGATGAGTATGTTGAAGCTGAGTATGAGCAACTGTTCTATCCTCGAAGTCAGGCTCACCGAGGCCGTGCAAACTATCGAGGTCGAGGACGAGGAGCTTATGTTGATAGGCATCTTGAACGTGAGGCTGATGATTATTACTATGATGATTATCTAGTACATGCCCGAGGTGGTAGAGATGCAAACTTGAACAGTATCAAGATCACTATTCCACTATTCAGAGGAATTAGTGATCCGGACCAATATCTTGATTGGAAGGTTCGATTGGAACGAATCTTTAAAACAAATGAGATGACTGATGAAAGAAATGATGCTATGCTATTGCTTCGTTTGAGGCATATGCTTCTACTTAGTGGGAAGCTGAGAAAAGAATGAGAAGAAGGCATACTTCGCCCGCGCACCTTACTTGGGCTCAATTGAAGAGAGTGATGGATGCTGAGTATGTGACAGTTAAACACCGTTAAGAGAAACTTCAGAAGCTTTATGATCTGAAACAAGGGTCTAAATCGGTTGAGGAATATTATGATGAGTTTGAGAACATTCGATTGGCTCTTGATATGGAAAAAGATGATAAGCAAGCCATCAATCAGTTCAAAAAAGGGGTTGACTCGAGTTGTGTCATCTCTGAGACTGCATGTGTTCCATACTTTAGATGAAGCTTTCCATACAACGATAGATGCTAAGAAGTTGGTGAAGGACGATCGAGCAAGTCGATATCGAGAGGTCATTACTTCAACTTCTTTGAATTGGGGAAAAGATTGGAAGAGTCTGAATCCTACAAGTGCCAATACAGGGAGAGAGTCAAGAAACCCTTCGAAAGGGAGTGACCGTTCATAACTCCAAGGAGATGGGAGGTAAAGTTCAGCTCAATACTCCTAGTGCTTCAAACATTCAGTGTCACAAATGTAGGGGTTATGGTCACATGACAAAAGAGTGTCTGACTCGCAAAGTTATGGCTTTGCTCTAAGATGGAACTATCCATGAGCAAGCGAGTGACTCCGAGGAGGAAAATAGAGAGGAGACTGGCCGAGCTAAAAATGATGATGGTCAAGAAGCAACCGAAGCTGCTCATCCAGAAATGTTTCTTGTGGTTCGTAGGAACTAGAGCGTTATGAATTTAGAAGAAGAGGATAATCAGAGCCTCTTCCATGTAAAGAGTGAGCCAAATCTTGGTTTCATAATTGGGAATGCCTACTTTGAAACACCCTCACCCCTACTATTTGCAATAATTGAATGAATGTGGGGAATTAAAAGTTGCTAAGCAAGTGTGGATCAAGTTCAAGGTTGGAACTTATCAAGATGAAATGATGTTTGATATAATTCTGATGCAAGCTTTTCATTTGCTACTAGGGCGACCGTGGCAGTATGATAGGCTAGTTATTCATAAAGGATGATCCAATACTTACACTGCTAAGCTTAGAGGTGAGAACTTCATTCTCACGCCTTTGTCTCCAAAATAAGTTAGTGAGGACTATAAACAAATGAATAAGCTGAAAGAAGCGGCCAAAGCTAAGTCTCATGTGGGGACATAAATTGTGGCGGAGCATAAAGAGACACCGCCTGAGGCAGGTAACATTTGTGCAATCATGAAACTGGGTGAGTGCCTCCGAGATAATGATCGAAGCAAACTGATGATCTGCCTCGTACACAAAAGTATCCTTCTAAACTCTAATGATGACCCTTCGCCTAGTGTTGTACAAAGTATTTTGCAGGACTTCGAGGACATGTTCTCTGAAGAAATGCCAGGTGGATTTCCTCCGTTGAGAGGAATCGAGTACCGAATTGACTTCATCCTGGGGTCTCAAATCCTGAAAATGCCAGTATACCAGTGTAATCCCGAAAACACCAAAGAGCTCTAATGGCAGGTGGATGAACTGCTGAACAAATGACTGGTTTGAGAGAGCTTGAGTCTGTGCGCTGTTCCTGTTATCCTTGTCCCAAAGAAAGATTGAACATAGAAAATGTGTTTTGATTATTGTGCAGTCAACAAAATTATGGTAAAGTCTCATCATCGTATTCCTCGATTAGATAACACGCTTGATAAATTGAGTGGTTCATCGTGCTTTTCGATGATTGACCTCAGCTCCGATTACCACCAAATCTGAATGAAACCGGATGATGATAGGAAGACTGCATTCAAGACCAAATTTGGTTTATCTGAATGGTTAGTGATGCCGTTTGGCCTCTCTAACGCCCCTAGAATTTCATACGATTGATGAACCATGTGCTTAAACTGTTTATAACTAAGTTTGTTGTTGTGTATTTCAATGACATACTTGTTTATAGTAAATCTATAGATTAACATGTTTAACACTTAAGGCTTTTTTTCTTGTTACTTTGAGAAATGAGAAGTTGTATGTTAACTTCAAAAAGTGTGCCTTTTGTGTTGAACTTGTTATCTTTCTTGGTTTTGTTGTGAGTACTAATGGTGTTGAAGTCGATGACTGTTGACACCTAATTTTGTCCCTCCTGTTTCAGTAGCCACTATTCAGTCAAAATTGTACTGATAGCCACCCGATTACCCCACACTCACCCATATTCAAAGTCATTACTTCACATACGCACATCAATTAGACTATTTTTCAAAACACTGGCACAAACTACGGCTTGCACGTTTAATTACGATCTTTTGCAATTACTCCTATTTTACAAAATTTCACAAAATTATTTTAAAACTCAAAATAATAGTCTTCCCTAGCCATTTGGCCCTCAAAATCAATATTCTTAATGTTTATAATTTTTCTAAGCATTTTATACAGTTTTTATACGCACCTATACACATTAATACACTTATATGCTCCTGATATACACTCTAGTATTTACACCTCACACCCTCCTCACTTATCCACGTCATTTCCACTTCATCTCCATGTCAAGCCCACGTGGTTTGATCCTGGCCTTCCATTTGTCTAATTAACGGCTGAAATGTCAATTTTCATTTTTAATTAGACACCCCCTCCAAAACCCTAAAATCACCTCATTTCCCCTCTCACCCTTGTTCCTATTCTCTCTCTCGGCGAAAACCTAATCACCACTGTCTATGGCGATTTTCGGTCGATTTAGTCGGCGAAATTTAAAGAAAATGGCATCACATTGATCCTCTCATCGTCTGCTACAAAACCCCAACGGGTTTGTCACCGTTTGATGACAGTCGAAATCCACCCCTCATCGGAGAAATTTTCAATCACCGAAAAGTGTCTCCGACTTTGCCTAAATGGATCCTAAAACGTTGCTACCCCTAAAAGAGGCAAAGAATCTCTCATGCAAATACATTCGAGACGGGTTGAGATCAACCCGACTCCGGTAAACTGGTAACCCTAACTTGATTTCTTTTTCTCTAATTGTTCCTAGGCCTGTGTGATGTTAAACCTAAAACTTGCCTAAATTCTTATGTAATTAAGCTTGATTTGTTACTCGTTGATCAATTAGGACGATTGTTAGTTCTTGACCACACTCTCAAACGTAATTGTTGTTTGAATCTTCGTGTGCCTGATTATAATGCATTTTTGTCACTTATCTAGTTAAAATGCTGGATTTCTATGATCACTTGAGCCTTACATTGTATTTGCCCTGCTGTTATGACTAGAAACATTATTGTCATGATTTGATGCCTAAAAGGTAGTAATTGATTGGAAAGATTTTAGATTGATTAAAATTGGAATTCTTGATTGAAAACATAAAAAGGAAATTGGTGATTGGATTTATAGACTGATGGGAATCTGTTCATTTGTTCAAGGTGATTTTCGAACCTAAGGCGAGATAGCATAATTGATTCTGAACCTAGACTATGGCAAGGCTAAAAGGAGGGTATCCAATTTGGTTCAGAACTGATTTTACTTTGATTTTGGGTTTGATTGGCTTATTTTTGGAAAATACACCTAGTATTGCCTCTTTTATTCTTGGGGACAATATTCTCTTACCTTGTATGGCATACCCGTTTGAACTAGAAAGTCCTTCCCCTCACAACTATATAAACATGACTCTTATTTCATTCAAGGCACAATCACATATACACTGACATCCCACCATAGGCATATACATGAATACATATACGACTGAAACTCTCTCTCTACTACTCTCAATTCTCTGAAAAAGGACCAGCCTTCTCTTTTTTTCTTCCCGCACTGATTCTTGAGAGACTGCCTGGGTTTGTCTTACTTGCTCGTTACTGCACTTAACAAGGTAAAATGATTCTAAACTTGCCCTGACCTGTAGCATGCCTATTATACATGATTTTAATAGATGTTTTGTGTGTATGTAATCTGTTTGGGAGGTTCTCTGCCTTCTTATGCTTCCTTTGTTTGAGAAACTGTCATCTATGTTGTCATGCTTGTCACTGTGATTATTCAGGCCTCGTTTTGGTCTGTTAACTGCACTATGCAGTGCCTGCTTAGGTGCAATTATTGAAGTCCTGACTATGCCTGAACTCATTGAAAATATTTCACTCCCTTTTCTGCACACTTCTCCCATTAGAAACTGTCCCTGTTATGTATATTCATTAGGATTCCTATTTGTATTTGCTTAAAACAGGGCACGCAGCTACTAGACTGTGTGAATGGCCACCCATGGGCCTTTCTTGTTCCCTTCTCCTTCTGTGGCTGCATCACATCATTGCATGAAAAATGTTAAACATAAATCAATTTGCATGTGTTTAGTATTTGTAAACATGAGTTGTGCAGAAATGGGTAATTTTGATGCTCGAACATGACTCTTAATTGACTGAAATTTAAGGTAGGACAGCCTTTTACACTTAAACTATTCTTGGAAGAATGATTTCTTTTGTGAAAACATGCTAAAATCTGGACTGTTTTCGTCAGCTTAAACTTCCCCTCTTTTTGCATAAATGATACAGGCCCAAAAACAGTTTCAAATATGGCCACTACGTATGTTAAAATTATTTTCAACTTACTTTAATCTCCCATACACGAATCTAATAAGGTATAGGGGAGTATAAAGTATTGGGGTCGCTTATACGCTCTGCTATATATATTTTTATAAAGAATACTATCAATTACTTATGTATTTACATGCCTATATCTATATTTATGTGTGACAACCTTTTATTTGAATTTATGTGCTTCCGTGAAACTCGTTTGTTTCGAAAACAGCCCACTCACCTATATATATTTCCAGAACCGACCCCTACATCAAATAGCCATTAAGGTTATGACTTGACAATTAATGACGAGTCACACCGTCCCTAAATGGCTAACATTTGATTTCAAAAATAACTCTTATTTGATTTTTGACAAAATTTGAAATTATTTGCGAAAGCTGCCTATTTTTGCAAAACTATCTTAAACTCTGAAATTGCATAATCAGACTGTTTCTCGACACCCCTTGCAGATTTGACCACTCTTCTCAATTAGGCATTTTTTGTAGAGGCCAAAAATGCGATTAGGCGTGGAATATAGGCCGTATCGTAAAATGTGAAGCCCAAATACATGCACTTTACCTAGATTTGTTTAATAAGACTAAGTATACAAATTGATTGTGAAGTTGACCATATAAGTTAGTAATGCATGTGATAATACGTATCTTGTATAGATATCCCAAAATATATAGACTCGGGCGGGAACCACCTTTCGTGGGACTTGGGGAAGTGCCTAACACATTATTCCCCGAGTCATTTGGACTTCTTACCGATTGAATCTCTGAAACTAGATCAGTCTAATAAAAACTTGACCTTAGACGCTTTGGTGACCTAATACACCATAAAAATTTATATTAGGTGGCGACTCCAACTCTTAACTCAAACGAGTTACCCAGTCAAATTCGAAACCTGACTCGCTCTAAGTTGACTTTAAAATCCTGTACAACAGAATGGCGACTCCGCTGGGGATATTCAAAGTCCTAACTATAACGAGTCTTTATTTTTGGGATTTAGTTGATTATTATCTTGTTATTTGTATGACTTTACTAACTTGGTTTTTTTTTCTTTTTTCTTTTTATTTATTTATTTATTTGTATGAACTTGAAATTTAATGCAATCCTGGCATATTTCACTCATATTCCTCCACTCCTGAAAAACGACACTTTACACACACATGGGCGATTACATGGATCCCACGCTCGGTCCACCTCAAAAAGAAAAAAAAACCATTTAGGAGGGACATTTTGGAATATAGTTGGTCCGTGGTACAACCAACAATTTCAAATGGTCCCACCTCTTGGTCATCCACCTTCGGAAACCGTGTCTACAATTACACCACTCTTCGAATGTAATAAGCACGCATCATGCCGTAGGAAGGGCTCTCCGTGAGCCGGCTAGTCTTCAACTTGTCCAAATTACCTGACGGGGTTTTAACCTTGAAGGGATGTTTGGAAATGCTTATGTGCGTTTGAGAGAAAAGAAAAGAAAAAAAAAAAAGAGAGGGAAAAAAAGTGAGACAAAAACAAATACGCATTTTTGATTCGTCCAATTATTTTCAAAAGGGGAGGAGAATTTTTTTCCTGTACTTTTTCCTTTTTCTTTATAGGTTACAATGAGTCAAAAGTTTCACCGTTTTGGAATGACTATGAGCGCACCTCCTTTGTTAACTAATTGGTGGAATAATTTGTCATTGGGCGAGCAAACCGAAGTACGTAAATATTTGGGTCATTTGGTTTCCCTATTAGAAATGGAGCCGTCTAGAGAAATGATTGGAGCATTGGTGTCATTTTGGGATGAAAAACTTAGATTTGGGGAAGTTGACTTAACACATTTGTTGGAAGAGATAGGAGGGTTCGTATCACACTCGGGGTCAGACAAACATCGTTGGCAAGGGAGTCGCATTCTTGCATCTAGTGTCTCCACAACTGAGGAGTTTCGTAATAAATTAGAGATGGTGGCAAGTGTGAGTGTAGAATTTTTACAACAAAAGAGAATACCCTTTTCCTACTTTTATAATCGGTTTGGGTATTTGTGTGTATTCGACGATCGCAAGAAAGAGTTCAAATCCTACAATGATTGGAGGGGAGCTAGACCACTTGCATTTACCATTTGTTTCTTCAGAGTAATGGTGTTCCCTGAAAGCTCGAGTCATGACATATGTTCGAGGCTTGTCATGGTTGCCGATGCGGTATTTAATGGAATTGATGGTTATTATTACACTATCGTTCCTATGATTGTGGCGGACATTTATCGGGCTTTAGGTTGTTGCAAGAGAGGAGCAAAATATTTCCAAGGTTGTAATCTTCTACTACAAGCGTGGTTCAAGGAGCATTTGAGGACAACAAGAGGTGTGCAAGCATTGTCTAAGCCAACTGGTTACAACTATTTGGTTGGAGAATGATATGGGGTTCCAAAATTCAAGCAGCCAAGCAGCACAGAGAAATAGGCAAAGTTGTTTGAAAACATAACGGAGGGTTCAATTCAGTGGATGTTTACTTAGTTTCCTTCATCAGACTTCATCATTAGCTCTGAGAAGGCGCCCTTTGTGATACTTATGGAATTGAGAGGTCTCCAACCCTATCAACCATTGAGGGTGATGAGGCAAGCAGGGAGGAAGAAAATAATACCACTAATACCAGACACGAAGGACTATCAGTTTGATTACACTGAAGACATTGTTCCAAGAGTTAAGAGCATCAGAAAATCCTGGGTAGGAAGACAAGTAATGGGAGAAGAATAACCAGCATCACACAGAGACAATGTCGGATGCAGACCAAACTTCAAAAGTTGGTTACAGTCTAGCATTAAAGGAAATGTGGTAGTGGGGCTCAGTCTAGGGAATGACATAAGGGATCGCGAGGCGGAAGCTCAAATCTGATGCCGAGAATTCATGTTAAAGGCTGTTAAGATGGACAAAAAAAACAAAGAAGAGATTGAAGTGTGGAGAAAACGTACATTAGAGTTAGAGGAAAAGATAGAGGTGTTGGAGACGAAGCTTGAACATTGAAATTCGGAGTGTGCAGAGGTGGACATTGTACGCTTAGTGGCGGCTAAGGGATACTTAACCAAAGCTATGGAAGAAGTCAAAGAGATTACCCGAGAAGCAAAGAGAGCCAGGCTGGAGTAGGAGCGTGCTCCCTAGTCAAGCGTCATTTTCATTTCTTTTGTTTTCAAAAGTCATCATGTACTGAATTTCAAAATTGATTTGGGAATTTACGAGAATAATTGGAAACAAAATGCGTATTTGTTTTCCTTGCATCATGACAAAATTAGGAAGGCTATACGTCCTTGGCACGTTATAGTCCATTAGTAAGCCTACGTCCAAATGTCGAAAGGGTTCTTAACCCGAAAAATGACAAAATTGCATCTTTGCATATATTCGAAGAAATGTTTGCACAAAATATTGATTGTTTGTATAAGCATGATCAAGACTATAGGAATGTTTTGGTCTTTACCTTTTCTTGTTTTATTTTCAGACTATGGCTGCGAGAGGTACACTTCAATTCGAGATTGTTTCCCGAGCTCCTCACTTGATCAGACTTTGGTGGGAAGATTTGGCTGTTGTTAGTAAGGTTCATGTTCAAAAGGTGTTAGGAGAACTGGTGGCTCTCAAGGCTTACACTGCCATGCCTGTTTTAATCGAGGCCGCTACACATTTCTGGGACTATAAAAGGGCTGTCTTTCATTTCAATGGCTTGGAGCTGGCACCAGTGTTGGAGGAATTTGGAGGACTAGCAGGGTTAGAGCTTGGACCCGAGACTATGATTTATCCCCGAGACGTGGACCCTAAGGAGTTCACTGAACTGTTGGGTGCTCCTTATGATCCATATGTCGAGGGAGTGCATGATGGAAAAGTCGCTTTGGAGTACTTGCATTCTAGATTTGGAGATCCAACTCTTAGGCATGATTGGACTGGGGTGTGGGAAATTCAAGATTGGGAGTGGACCGAATCAAATGCTTTCATCGTTGCTTTTCTGGGGAGCATGGTTTTTCCCGAGAAAGAAGGAAAGATCGACATAAGGCTGTGAAGAGTGGTAGAGGGATTACGCAAAGGCTCTCACAAGCGTCAAGTTAGTTTGGTTTCAATGATTTTGGGGAAAGTTTATAGGCTCTAACAAAATGTAGAAGAAGAGGAGACTTCTTCGAAGGGTGCAATCTTTTGCTACAAATATAGTTGATAGAACATTTGCACAGTGTCCCTATCAGCCCAATAGCACCAAGACCGTTAAGGCATGGAGGCATTCGTTCACATAGCACTCGCATGGCTGAACGACGGTGTGGGATGACCCTGCAAACATGCAAGGATAGTACACCAAGCTTCAAGAGTTGCAATAGGTGCAATGGGTAATTGAGAATTGTGCTGGTTTCATCATTTCCATACAAGGTCAATGTCATACCCGATTTTGGACTCAACTCGAGGAGAGTCGGGTTTCGGATCTGACTGGGTAAACACGTTTGGAGTTAGAGTTTTGGAGTCGCCACCTAATAAATTTCTTAGGCATATTAGGTCACCTATTAATTTTTAGTTCAATTTAAAGAATTAACTTTGGGTTGGTCTACGAGTCAGAGATTCGGGTTAAGTGTTCGAAATAACCTAGAAGAAAGAGGTTAGGCACCTCCTAGGTTCCACTAAATGTGGTTCCCGGCCGATTTCTATATTGGGTTTAAATATATTGTTTTAAAAGGATAAAATCTAAATAAAATAGACAAAGGAGATATGGGATGCAAAGTAAAATAGGCAATTTAACAATTTAACATATTTACCTAAACAATTTGAAATAATAGTTATATTGCACAAATAGCCACAAAATAATAAATAGATAACTAGTTAATAACCCTAGGTTTATTATCCTATTCGGATCAGAACCCGACTTTTGCAAGGGACGATAGTTTCAGAATCCACTATCAAATGTAGCTCGGGTAATTTTCATCATTTCCGAGGGGCTTAATTCCCTTTAACCCCCATACCTCTTTAAGTATTTAACTAAAAGCGCTTTCTAATGTTTTAAAACGTCCTAAAGGCTTACTAGCGTCCCACTTAAAGTCTCGGAGGCTATTGAGACAACTAATTTAAGTTTCTAGACACCCTAGGTATATTAAGTGCCCCATAACTAGACATCTAGGCGTCAAATAATGAACACTCATGTTAACACATAAGCAAATAAGGACAATGTTATAAACTTAAAAGAAAAGGTGGACCTCCAAGTTAATGAATTGTAATAAAGATTCAAAGATGCTCATATGTTCAACATACTAGAGTTGCACAAATAGCCTAAAATACTTTTAAGTTTCAGTTTCAACCACTCAAAATATGTTTTCACGTTTTCGGAATATGCAATTTGTAGAAACAGTCCCGTTTTCAGCCTTTAACCAATTCTAGGCAAACAAAGGTATTGAATATCTTAAATTGCATATAGAATCCTATTTTCAAATAATCTTTCAGTTTTAACCTATTTCAGGAAACTAAATGTACTGCTATGTTATCAAAACACATAATTGCAGAAATAAGCCAGATTAAAGTAGCCTTGCATTTTTAGCCTATTTTAGATTTTCAACAAAGCAGTCCCTATTGTAATCTGACTTACACCATCCTGTTCAACTTCAGATTTCAGACCTTATCTCTTCAGAAAATATTATGATAGCCTATTTAAGTGTAAATAAATTGAGGAGTTTAAGAAATGTCCCCTGTTTAGCCAATGTCATTGTTTTTGACAATGTGTATCACGCAGTACCTATCCTAGGTGACTTATTTTCACCTTATAGTGCCTCACATACATACCAGGATATCATAACGAATGCAGTATAGGGGTCTAGGGGAATATGAGAGAAGGAAATAAAAAAATGCCCTGAGTGCACTTTTGAATGAATTAATGAAGTCATCCAAGCCGAGGACTTTGAGAGCTTAACTCCCTGCAGTTAAAATAGTGGTATAGCTTTTAAGCTATCCAACACTAAACAAGACCTGCATAAAGGATTAGAGGATGGCCCTAACAGACCCAAGCAGCATGTCAATACCAGTTACAAGAGAAAGAACAAAGGCAGGCATGAAGCAACTGTGGCTAGGGCAGACAAGCAAGACAGATGACATTAACAGTTTAGTAAGAGTTCATTCATTCAAGTAGAGAAAACATACCTTACCGCAAGCAAAGGAAATAAAGCCAACTAGAAGAGTTCAACAGAGGCAAGGCAAGTAACATATCAAACAAAATTGCCTCAGCTCTCAGGAGATTTTAAGTAACCAGAAACAGGGATGCTAACATAGGCACACAGATTTCACTTCCTTAGCTACCAGCCAGCAAGACAGAACATAGAAAGATTATGCAGCCCTTATGCCTTTTCTTCCATTAGTGTATATTCGGTTTATCAGTGTCTAGGTGTAGATACATTCAGGGGTATATCAGTGTGTGTGTATTTCAGAGGTGTAGACCAGTGTGTAGATTCTAGTGTGTGAGAGGTGTAGAAGTGTATACTCGACAGAAAAGAAGTGGGCAGTGTAGCAGGTGAGGGGCTATCTTCAGCCTTGTATTTCAGTGTATAGACTGTAAAGAATGAGAATAAAAGAGTAGGGTAGTGTACTGTTTATGTAGTCAGCCTGTAGAGGAGTTTTCCAAGGTGTTTAGTCCCTGTCTAAGTTGTAAAAGATGGTGTCTGATCCGTGTCCTCAAAAGTGTGAGAGAGTGCCGATATTTATAGTATTAGGGGTACGAATCTCGCACAGAAACTAGTAGTATGTGCAGCTAAACAAAGGCCACATCAATCAAGGATCAAGACCAGCTTATACATAATCAAACCAGTCCCAAGCGATGGCCAAGAAAGGAAAGTACATAGTGACTGTTAAACAAGACATCAATAAACATATGTGTATCAGTACACTGACCAAAATCAGTATCATCAATGCACTATTTTATCAACGATTATCATATATTTTAGAAGGCAAATTGACACGACCCGGAATCTGGCTAGGCCGTGCGAGCACTCGACATCCTCGCCTAGACCCGTCGGGCGAACCCTTACCAATTAAATTAGGAAAATAAATATAATTCAATTCATAAATAAGAACAAGACTTAGAAAACGCACAGACGTACTGATACCTCTAAGCTGTACAAAGGAAATTACAATTGACTATCCAACATACTAGGTTTAGGGCTATCCAGACTAGTCATCTAAGAGTACAAAAAACGACAGATACCTCCTGAAGGGAGCAAAATGCAACTGAAATGATAACCAATAAACTGGAGGCCATCCGGAGTAAAAGCTGGCTAACCCTAACAGCTGAAGTCGTCTTCGCTCCTTCACAACATGGCGAACTCAATCCTAGAGCGAATCTGCTGAAACGAAATAGATAGATAAGAAACAAACAACAAACAAGGGTGAGTCAAAAGGACTCAATAAGTAGGGCAGACTAGCCACCTCAAAGAATAGGATAGCTAGCCAGGGAGAAAAGAAACAGATAAACCAAATTCCTCTTATTTAAGTTATGAAAAGGCAGAGCCAGATAATAACTAGAAACACGTACAGAATCACAAAATCATCAACAACCAGGAACGTAAGATAGCCAGAACATATAGGTATCCCGAACACATCAACAATCAGAAATACATCCTGTTGCGGCGTGCAAGCCGATCCATATATTCATCCTGTTGTGGCGTGCAACCCGATCCATATATTTATACCGTTGCAGCGTGCAACCCAATCCATATATTTATACCATTGTGGCGTGCAACCCGATCCCCGCAACCCATAATATGAGCCAGAAATATATAGACAAATAAGCAATGCACGTATAAGCAGAACAGTAGTTATGTACCACAAGTCTACACAATGGTGTGAAATGAAATGAAAAGATATGAGATTAAATGAAATGAAATATGATGTAAAGGGTCACATGTGCCCGTCATCCCATCCCGAAGCGGAATGCTCCTGCATTCGAGGGGAATCCAACCTGATAACCAACTGGAGCGGAATACTCTTGCTCCTGGGGCGGAATACTCCTGCACCCGATATAATATAAACCAGAGGCGGAATACTCCTGCACTCTCCTGGGGCGGAATACTCCTGCACCCGATATAATGTAAAGCTGAGGCGGAATACTCCTGCACTCAATATCTGACATAAGAGCGGAATACTCCTGCTCTTGGGGCGGAATCCTCCTACCCTCAATATGACACAATGGAGCAGAATCCTCCTGCTCCTGGGGCGGAATACTCCTGCACCCAATATGATATGCAATGTAATGCATATGAATGACAAATAATGCATATGAATGCAATCTGATGCAATAATAACCCTTCACCGGCGCGGGACTCTCATCGACAGCCGAGAAGTAGATGCCAACTCACAGTCAAAGTACAATGCTCAGATCCTCAATGCAATACCAACTACAGGACATAACATTTAATATACAACATAAATCCAAAGCTAAGGTGTAATGAGTACGCCTATCGGCAGCTACACACGGAAGGAATATGTGGTAGAAAATCCACGAGGCCAGGTGCCTCCAAATAAATGGATACAAACACTTACCTCGTTCCAAAGTTATCACTGTTGCCCAACAACCGCTTTATTCTTTTGGATTCATTGCCAAACGATCCCACTGTATTTAATAAGCAGAAAACTATATCAAATAAGGCTAAAGGCTTCATTCCCCACATCTTAGGGTAATCCGGTTAGGAAACTGATACCCTATTCGCATACGCAATACGCTGGCAAGACCTATATACAGGTTTAAGGTCACATAACCAAACCCTAAATAAATTACATTTATATGTTGCTCATAACTCACTGAGTATGAATATATAATCAATTCCATTATCGGGGTCCATTTAACCCTTTAAACTATTAATTGAACTTATTAAAACGATGTCTAATATCCCAATTTTTACCGTAAAAATATATTCAAACACACATAATAAACTAAGATAATGAGTTAACATCATTACCTGGATGTTTCGGGGTGAAAATCCTAATTTTCTCCGGCTCCTTTTCCTTTCCCTTTTCCTTCCTCTCTTCACATTTTTTGCTTTATGCTCTTGTTTCTCGTTTCTGTTCTAGTATTTATTTTGGATTAATGGCCACCGCCCATCTTATCCATTTCCTTTTTCTTTTCTTTTTTCCTTTTTTATTTTCTTATATTTTCTTTTCTTTTCGTGACAAAAATTAAAACGGTACCGTACGATATTCGAAATTATTCCAACTTTTGCATACAAGTTATACAAAATATATGTAGCATACTCGCTATGGCGGATCTCAAATCGAGTTCTCGAAACTGAAGATGGAAATTTAAATGGAAAAATATCAAATTATTTAACTTTCGGCATTTTAGCGGAAACTAGCCGAACAACCTCGAAATTCACTTTCGAAAAATCAAAAAAGTAAAAAATAATCATACGAACCTAACAGCGCTTTCGTATTTCGACTCGGAGCTCGTTCGCCAAAACCGAGCTCGAAAATCTCTTTTTAATATTTATCGACAATAAAAACTGAAACCTTCTTCCGATGCCTACCAAACAAGGTCTGATTTAGCTCAAATTTTACATGTAAGTCCCAATAGACCTAACGAAGATTTCAAAATTATTGGCACGTAAATCGAAGTCCTATCTCCTGTGAAACTGAATTAAATGCGCAAAATCATGTTATCATGCTAATGAACCAAAATAGAATTAGACTACTAAATATGATTGTGAATCTAGACAAAAACTTCATCACATAAAAGGAAAGAAATTACCCTGTTTTTATCGCATCCAAAGCGGGTCACAAACGAATCGGGTCGGGTCAGTCTCGGCTGACCCGTTTTGCCTTGATTTGTGGAATTTAAACCCGAATCCTCGAGTTCCTTGAATTGTCAGGGAATAGAGGTTGATAATCTCCACGATTTTGACGAGATTCGCCCAATTCTCTCTTCTTCCTTTTCGGTTTCCATAGAAATACGAGGAAGAGGATTTGTTTCCCTTTCTCCGTGTGAAAACGACAAGGGTGAGAGAGAGAGAGAGAGATGAGCAGACGACGCGAATGGTGGAGGGGATGATAGAGATACGGTTGTAACCGGTAGGATTTTGGGAAAAGGGGGAGAGAGGATAAGGGGATCGGCGGCTGAGAGAAAATGGGGAAGGGGGAAATATGTTTTAGGGTTTAGGAAGAGGGGTGTGAGTGTATAGATGTAAATGGGAGATTCAATATGAGCCGTTGGATTAGATGTATAAACGGCGCAGATCGTGCCATGTCAGGGCGTGTGTGTGAGTGCATAAGTGATATATGCTGATGTGTGAGGTTATAGGCGCTTTCAGGGGGTTGTACCATACGCTGGAGTGAGTTGTACACGGGCCTAATGTGTGTGTACTTTGTGCTATAACGAATTGTACACACGCTAAAAAATGTGTATTAATGAGGTGTAGGCTGAGGTGGAGTACACAGGGACAAAAGGTGATGACGATGACTAGGTGTGGTAGAAACATAGGCGTAAATTAGCAATTGGCTAGTATTTAATCAAAATACTTATAAATATAAATAATTAGTATAAAAATAGGAAATTTTGTAAATAATTATAAATAAATATAGTTAATTATAAATAAATATAGATGACCGCAAATAATACTAATTAGATATAAATAGCCACAAATAATTATTAAATAATGTCGTAATGCGTTAACATACACCAATAGTACACGTATTTTAGAAAATAGCCTAAATGAATGCAATTACGTAATTATAATCACAATTGAATAAATATTATATAAATAGGGGACTAATAATAATATTACACACGTAAATGCATGTTGTCTAATGCAGTTTTTTTTTTTTAGAAAATTATTATTATCGATTTTAATTAAATATAGCCAAATCGCGAAAAACGAAGGGACAAAATTGGGTGTCAACAGTCACGACATCACTTTCTTGACATTGATTGGATTTCGAGGAACTCACCACTATGTTCCTCTAAGAATCCTCGACAAGTAGGAATGACACAACAAACTCCGCAGTTGACGGAAGGGAGAAGCTTCAACGTTGACATAAAGGACATTGAGCATCGAATGGTTGGTACGATATTGACAATGTGGGAAAAAGGCTTACTATGCAGTTTTGTCGTGGCCGAGATAGTAGAGTGAACCCCGCTGCTACTCTAGCTTATCCACAGTGGCTCAGTGAAGATAGGGAGAGGTTCCGATCAAAGACTACACTGAAAAGGAAAACCAAGGCTGCAAGTGTCACTGAAAAAAATACAAGAAGCTGCGACACGAGTTCGACCAAAGTAAGAAAGAATTAAGGGTAACACAAGAGAGGGAGACGAGGAGGCAATACAAAGATAAGATCAAAGGGGACGAACTCAAGTATTGGATTGGCAAAGTCATGGCGGCAAGGCAAGCTGTTGGGAATCTACAAGATTTCCTCAAAGGATGGGGGGATTATTTTAAGTTAGTACCGCTAGAAGAAAAGGAAGCAATGGGAATAGAAAGCTGTGAATTCTTCACCAAAGCTTTAGGAGACATACAAGCTGGGAAGGATCTGATGGAGATGTTCGTCGCCCCTTCACCCATAAGCCTAGTTCACAAACCTAAGGAAGAAGCCGAAGGGAAGAAGGAGAAAGAAGATGCTTGAACTGATGCTTGATTGAAAACCTCTTTGCTTGGCACATAGTCTGGTCGCCTTAAGTCAAGTCGTCTCTTCTTTTGTCTTTATTTTTCGTTTAGTCGAGTCGTTGTCTCAAATTAGTGGTTGTAATAAAGCCAAGAAAATCAAATAAAATTTCTTTATTTTGGGTTTTAAGGTTTGTGTTGATTATGTTTATGCAAACGAAATGACGTGTTTGGTACAAACATTACTTCAAATTTTCGATGGGCCTACCTCTGGCACAAAAGAGGTCCTTTTGTAATAGGACGCGATTTTATCAAAACTAACGTATACTCATGGTCTTTTCTTTATTTTTGCTATGTTAGTCCCAAGTCCCCGAAGGTTTGGTTTGTGCATTCTGGCTGCACCGCAATACTGGTTGAGATCCAGAGGATCAATCCCAACACCTCCCCCTTTGCCTACAAGGACAAGGACGAGACGCAATATCATGGATGAGTTTGACAAAGTTGGAAATGGAACTCCTGAAAAGCAAGGTGTGGTCGCCTATGAAGACTATGCTAAGTTGGAACAGAGGTTGTTTGAGTTGGAAAATAGGGTCCCTCTCACCCGTGCTGACGAGATCATTGAACCGAACAAAACTTCCCGCCCTCATGGCAAAGACCCACTATTCCCTGAGAAAGATATCCCTTACCCTACCTACATTGCACCACCAAAAGCACCACAAAATAACCTACCTCCCTTCACTGTTGAAAAAAAAAAACCATTGCATCACCCACCAAAGATCATGACATGTATGCATGGACAAAAGAAGACTCAGACAACACCAAAGAGCAAGTCCAGTGGCTAGTAGAGAAATTCAAGCAATTCCAAGGTACCAAAGGAACCAGAGGACTAGCTTATGAGGACCTCTGCATGTACCCAGACTTGAAGCTGCCCGAGGGTTATAAGACACAAGTTCCATATGTTCGACGGCAGTGGTGACCCAATGGCTCATTTGAGATCTTATTGGGACAAGTTGGTTGGGGTTGGACATGATGAAAAGATCTGTATGCAATTGTTCAACTGCAGTCTAACCAGAGATGCGCTGGTATTGTACTCAAAGCAACAAAGAAAGAAGTGGACGAGCTGGGAAGCGATGGCTGGAGACTTTGTAGATAGCTTTGGGCATAATATTGATGCCATGCCCGATCAGTTCTATTTGGAGAAGCTGAAGAAGAAGCCCACCGAGACCTTTAGAGAATTTGCAACTAGGTGGAGAGCTGAAGCCGCTAAAGTCCAACCTCCTATGGAAGACGCAGAGATAGTAGCAACCTTCATCCGTATACAAGTGGACATCTACTTTGACTAGATGTTGAACATGCAAGACAAGAAGTTTGGGGACTTGATCAAGATTGGAGATATGGTTAAAGGTGGATTGAAGACTGGTAGGATCGTTAGTTTGGCCGCACTACAATCCACTAACAAAGCCCTACAAACTGGTAACACCACTGCATCAAGGAAGAAGAAGGATGATGTCTCCTTTGTGGCCGCGTCACTCGATCATTCTCCTACCCACAACCACTACTACTAAACACCTCCTCCATTATACCCATATATTCCACCCATATCCACCTACCCAGTCTACAATAATCAACCCATGTTCCAAAACCCACTGCCACAAAGACCACCATACCCACAAAGCCCTAACTACCGAAACACCAACGCCTCATGCCAACAATAATCCTAGACCCAAAAGAAACTATACCCCATTGGTCAAATCCCGCACTCAGTTGTTCGAAAGTCTCAAAGCAGCTGGCCACATATAACCCGTACAATTCAAAATGCCTGATAGAATGACACCTTACTTCGACCAAATCAAAACCTGTGCCTATCATTCTGGAGGGCCTGGTCATGACACCGAGAAGTGCTATACCCTGAGAGATAAAATACAAGACTTGATCGATCAAAAAGTGATCCACCTGAAGACTCCAAATGTGCACAACAATCCCCTACCTAACCACGGAGACAATAGGGTGAATTTGATCGAGTTTGATGAAGAATGCAACTTGTAAGGAACCATTGTCAAAGAAAAGGGAGACATACCAGCGCTTGCTTCTGTTTCTCAAGCCACTACAGCACCATAGCACGTTGAGGTAGAAATAGCTCCAAAATTCTATGTTGACGTAGTTCCCCCGTACAGTTACAAGGTGGTACCATGGGACTACAAAATGGAGAAGAATGGCAAATCAACAATTGAGACTGTTGCTGCACAAGGGATGACTAGGAGTGGGAGGATTTAAACTCTCGAGCACCTTGTTCAAGGTAGACGAGGCATCAGTAAGGAGGAGTCCAAAGGACTATGGAAGAAAGTGCAACCCAAAGAATACTCTGTGGTTGAACATTTGGGCAAGAGCCCCGCACAAATCTCAGTCTTAATTTTACTCCTCAAGTCAGAGAGTCACCGAAATGCTTTGATGAAAGTATTAGATGAATTAGATGTCCCGGGGGATACCTTATGGTCGGGCAAGTCATGGAGTCCAACCGAATCAATTTCCATGAAGACGAGCTGCCGCCTGAAGGGTTGAGTCATAACAAAGCTTTGCACATTACTATCAAATGCAAAGACTGGTTCATATGGAGAGTTTTGATCGACGGAGGTTCTGGTTTGAACATATGCCCGTTCATCACTCTGAAGAGAATGGGAATTGATCAAAGCAAGATAAGAGAGAGTGACGTGAAGGTAAATGCATTTGATGGATCGCAAAGAAGCACCACTGGGGAAATCAACTTAACCATTATGGTCGGTTCCGTGGAGATCAATGCTGAGTTTCATGTCATAGACATCTTTGCTTCTTACAACCTACTATTGGGGAGACCTTGGATTCACATGGATGGAGCGGTGCTTTCTACACTACACCAGTCACTGAAGTTCGAGTAGGACCACAAAGAGGTGGTGGTGTTCGGTGAAGGAAACAACTCCATTTATAATGAACAAACCATACCAGTAATTGAAGGGAACATTCTCGATGGGCAAACTTTCTATACTGTCGAGCTTGTGGGAGCAGTGCAAGGTACTCGAGGAGGACGTCGCAAAAACTACAACAAGATTTGGAGCTTCACACACGGTCCAAGGAGGATATACTGCACATTTCGCTTCTAAATTGGTCAACACACTGCATGGGATTGAAGAAATGAGGAAAAGCTTTTATAGCGCTTATTGGGATGGCCGAGGCAAAGGCTATGAAGGAAGAAATTTGGTCTTGGAACCAGTCATATCTGATTAGGGTGTGCCTTCACGTGAATTTCATGAGACCTTACCTGCTAAAATAGAGAAGCGACTGGTGTACTCACCTAATGCTCGTCCTAACTGGAAGCGCATCTCTGAAGAAACAAAGGGGAAACAAGTGTGGCTACCTAAAACACTCAAACCTATAGAGGTGGTGATTGAAGAGCCATATGTACTCCCACAACCTGTAGAATGGCCTGGATTTTGGGTTGTAGGCATAATGATAAAGCAAGGCTATGAACCTGGGAAAGGATTGGGCAAGAACCTGGATGGCATGATTGAGCCGATTCAAATTGTGAAGAGGCCCGACAATGAGAAAGCTGGCATAGGGTATATTGTGACATATGAGAAAAGCATGGAAGAAGCATCACTGGACTTCAGATTCTACAAGAAAAGCACCAAGACTTTCCTACATATTTTCGTCTCGTCTGGATACTTGGATGGCCGAAAGAGGGAGGTATCTACAGCGCAAGGAGTTGAACCAAAGATAGATGATGATGAAGAGGACCTGCTGGCAGGAGTGCAAAAGCTGTTCATATCTGATGAAGACTGCTATGTGATCCTGGAAGAGCATGTCGAACCTCTTGGGCTGACAAAAGTCGAATCTGGAGCTGCATTGAACAACTCGATCAGCAACCGAGCCCGAGCTTACCGTGGACCTTGGTAGAGCTGGGGATAGAGTTTATTTCATGTTTTCTAAAAGATAAAACCCGACTTTGAGTCGTGGAACTTGTATCTCTTTTCTTTATTCACATCTTTCCCTACAAACTTTGTTTTGCAAGGATTCATAAATAAAATATCGCACTATTTTCTTTAACTTTTATTTTAATCTTTTAATTTTGCAATATTTTATTTTTCAGCATTCAAACTAATAATCCCATTGAGTCCATAACCGCAACGTGAAACAATGGAGCTTGAGGAACTGAGTTTGACTATGATGATTTTGATGAGACCACAAGAGGAAATTGAAAGATTTGAAAATAAGCCTAAGCCAAACCTAGAAGAAACTGAGGTAATAAATCTAAGAGATGAAGAAACTGTAAAAGAGACAAGGATCAGTGTGCATCTCACCGCTGAAGATAAGAAGCGGTATACCAAATTCCTTAGGGAATACGAGGATGTATTCGCCTGGTCGTATGATGACATGACTGGCATAAGCACGGATGTGGTAGCTCATAAATTACCTATCAATCCTGGCTTTTAGCCGATCAAACAAAAAGCCCGAACTTCCAAGTCATCTGTTTTGTTGAAGATGGGGAAGAGGTGACCAAACAACTCGATGCAGGAATCTTGAAAAAAGTCAAATGCCCAACTTGGTTAGCTAACATTGTTCCAGTGCCGAAGAAAGATGGGAAACTCAGA
This sequence comes from Petunia axillaris subsp. axillaris, assembly GCA_029990575.1. Classification (NCBI taxonomy): domain Eukaryota; kingdom Viridiplantae; phylum Streptophyta; class Magnoliopsida; order Solanales; family Solanaceae; genus Petunia; species Petunia axillaris. The sequence continues at coordinate 125,301,693 of JARKNS010000008.1, read as the reverse complement.
GTTTGTGTGGACTATAGAGATCTGAACTGAGAAATCCCAAAAGATGATATCACCTTGCCAAATATACACATCCTGATCGATAATTGCGCGAAACATGAACTACATGCCTTCATAGATTATTTTGCCGGCTATCATCAAGTGCTCATGGATGAGAAGGATGCCGAGAAGACAACTTTCACTGCATTTTGGGGAACTTAGTGCTACAAGGTTATGCCATTTGGGTTGAAGAATGCTAGGGCCACTTACATGAGGGCAATGAAAACTATGTTCCATGACTTGATGCACAAAGAAATTGAAGTCTGCGTAGATGATGTGATCATCAAATCGAAGAAGAGCTCAGAGCACCTTGACAATTTGCGCAAGTTTTTCGATCGTTTACATAAATATAATTTGAAGCTAAATCCAGCAAAGTGTGCTTTTGGTGTTCCAGCCGAGAAGCTTCTGGGATTCATCATCAGTAGAAGAGGTATCGAGTTGGATCCATCCAAGATCAAAACCATCAAAGAATTGCCGCCGCCAAAGAGAAAGAAAAAGGTCATGAGTTTTCTGGGAAGGCTCAATTACATCAGCCGATTCATAGCCCAATCAACAGTCATCTGCAAACCAATAATCAAGCTACTGAAGAAAGATGCAGCAACCGAGTGGATGGAGGACTGTCAAAAAGAATTCGATCGGATAAAGGAGTACTTGTCTTGCCCCCTGTGCTGGTTCCACCCGAGACTGAGCGACCTTTAATCTTGTACCTGTGTGTGGTAGGTTAGGCATTTGGTTGTGTGTGACTCAACTGGAAGAAAGGAGCAAGCGATATATTATCTGAGTAATAAATTCACTCCCTATGAAGCCAAGAACACATTACTAGAACGCACGTGCTGTGCACTGACTTGGATAGCACAAAAACTGAGGCACTACTTGACGTCCTACTCAATGTTGCTAATATCGAGGATGGACCCTCTCAAGTATATCTTCAAAAAACCAATGCCTACTAGAAATTTGGCTAAATGGAAAATGTTGCTCAGTAAATTTGACATTGCTTTTGTCACTCAAAAGACGGTGAAAGCTCAAGCCCTAGCTGATCATATGGCCGAAAATCCAGTGGGAGATGATTATGAACCTCTGCGCACCTATTTCCCCGACGAATAATTCATGTTCGTAGGAGATGATATCACAGAGGAGTATGACGGTTGAAGACTATTCTTCGATGGAGCAGTGAATTTTAAAGGAGTCGGCATTGGAGCAGTGTTAGTTTCAGAGACTGGTCAACACTATCCTGTCACAGCCAAACTGAGGTTTTCTTGCACAAACAACATGGCAGAGTATGAAGCTTGCATCCTGGTCTGAGAATGGCAGTAGACATGAACATATGGGGATTCTGACTTGTTGATTCATCAAGTCCGAGGAGAATGGACAACAAAGAACTCCAAGATATTGCCATACCTCGAGTGCATTAAAGTGCTGAAGCAAAGATTCACCAAGATAGAGTTTCGGCATGTACCCAGGTTGCAAAATGAGTTCGCAGATGCTTTGGCCACCATATCCTCCATGATCAAACATCCCGACAAGAACTACATTGACTCAAAAACCAAGGCGGTAAGAAAGCAGCTATCATATTGTTATCATGTGGAAGAAGAATCAGACGGACAACCTTGATTTTATGACATCAAAGGGTTCCTCAAAGACGACATTTACCCAAATGATGCAACAAGTCTCCAAAAGAAGATGTTGAGGAGGTTAGCAAATGGTTTCTTTTTTTAACAGAGAAGTCCTATACAAAAAGACACCTGATCTAGGATTGCTGAGATGTGTGGACGCCAAAGAAGCTGCTAAGTTGTTAGAAGAAATACATTCTGGGACGTGTGGTCCACATATGAACGGTTTCGTGCTTGCAAAGAAGATTTTAAGGCCGGTTATTTCTGGATAACAATGGAGCATGATTTCATAAGGCACACAAAGAAATGTCATCAATGCCAAGTCCACGGAGATATAATTCGAGTGCCTCCTAATGAATTAAATGTCATGGGATCACCCTGGCCTTTCGCTGCCTGGGGAATGGATGTCATAGGACCCATCGAGCCAGCTGCTTCTAATGGACATCATTTCATATTGGTAGCTATTGATTATTTTACCAAATGGGTAGAAGTTGCATCATACAAGTCAGTGACAAAGAAAGTGGTGTCAAATTTTGTCCGTGACAAAATGATCTGTCAATTCGGCATTCTCGAATCCATCATTACTAACAATGGGTCCAATCTCAATAGTGACCAAATGAAACCAACCTGTGAAATTTTCAAGATCAAGCACCACAATTCCACCACATATAGACCCCAAATGAATGGTGTGGTCGAGGCAGCCAACAAGAACATCAAGAAGATATTGTGCAAGATGACAAACAATTCAAAGCAATGGCATAGGAACTTACCCTATGCTCTATTAGGGTATCACACCACAGTGAGAACATCAACATGGGCTACTCCTAACTTGCTGGTGTATGGCACTGAGGCAGTGATATCAGCGGAAGTTGAGATACCATCTTTGAAGATCATTCAAGAAACACAGTTGAAGGACGTTGAGCGGGTCAAAGGAAGAATGGAACAATTGGCCCTCATCGATGGCAAGAGACTAAATGCAGTATGTCACAGAAAATTATATCAGAGGAGAATGGTCAAAGAATTTAACAAGAAAGTCTGAGAGAGATCCTTCGAACCTAGACAATTAGTAAAGTACAAAAAATATTCCCCAATAAAGAGGAAGCGAAGGGAAAATTTGCACCAATTAGCAAGGGCCGTACATGTTTCACCGAGTTCTGAATGGAGGAGCACTAATACTAGCAGAAATGGACGGAGAAATTTGGCCGAACCCAATCAACTCAAACGCCGTCAAAAGATACTATGTATAAGAGCTTGCACTAGTTAGTGATCTTATTGTTCTGCAAGACTACGTTACGACCTGATTCCCCAAGTGGGATACGTAGGCAACCTACCCAAGGTTCGATCGCATAAATACAAAAAATTTCATTTTCCATAAAGTTCACTGGCGCAGAAATTTTTGAGACCCACTGGTCTCAAAAATTTCAAACACAAACTGGGGCAGAATTTTGAGGTTGCCCTCAAAATTCATTCAATAGAATTTGGAGCAGCATGAAGAACAACCAAACTTTACACAATACGACTCGTGACTCAATGGGATAAAATATTTCGTTTCATTTTCTTCTCATAAAAGTTTTTTTCAAAAATACTTGCATTATTTACCACTTTATACATATCCCTATTAGCCGGGCCATCGGAAGCAAGTGCAAAGAAAGCCAAGAATGCACAAACCAAATTACCCCGCATATCTTAGCAATCTTTCTTTGGATGCAGGCACGAAAGTATGCAACCCGGCAACACATGACAAACACGTTTCGGCAAAAAGTTATCCAATTCCTCTTATTGCATTTCAATTAGCTGAGGGTACACAACCCGAGGCGTCGACTGAGGGTACACAACCCGATGTCGATTATGTAATTTTAATTTAGCTGAGGGTACACAGCCCGAGGCATCGACTGTGGGTATACAGCAAGAGGCGTCGACTAAGGGTACACAGCCCGATGTCGATTATGTCATTTTAAATTAGCTGAGGGTACACAACCCGAGGCGTCGACTGAGGGTATACAGCCCGATGTCGATTATTTCATTTTAAATTAGCTGAGGGTACACAGCCCGATGTCGATTATGTCATTTAAATTAGCTGAGGGTACACCGCCCGAAGCGTCGACTAAGTCCACACAACCCGATGTCGATTATGTCATTTTAAATTAGCTGAGGGTACACAGCCCGTGGCATCGACTGAGGGTACACAGTCCGACGTCAATTATGCCATTTTAAATTAGCTGAGGGTACACAGCCCGAGGCGTCGACTGAGGGTAAACAGCCCGACGTCGATTATACAATTTTAAATTATGTGAGGGTACACAGCCCGAGGCGTCGACTGAGGGTACACATCCCGATGTCGATTATGTCATTTTAAATTAGCTGAGAGTACACAGCCCGAGGCGTCGACTGAGGGTACACAGCCCGATGTCGATTATGTCATTTTAAATTAGTTGAGTGTACACAGCCCAAGGCATTGACTGAGGGTACACAGCCCGATGTCGATTATGTCATTTTAAATTTGTTGAGGATACACAGCCCGATGCGTCGACTGAGGTTACATAACCCGATGCCGATTCTGTCATTTTATTTTTCACGGAGGGTACACAACCCAATGCATTGGCTGAGGGAACACATCCCGATGTCGAATTTAATACTTGGCACAGCAAAGGACATGCAGTCAGGCATAACAGACACACTTGCATACGGTAAAGAATCCTGGAAAGATAATCCAGCCCAACAGGAATGTACGCTTTACATTTTCCTATACACATACTATGTTGCAGACTCATCTTTATCGCAGGATATACAATCTGGCAACGCTGACGTTGCGACCTAACGCCTCGTCAATCGTAAGCATTTCTCTAGAGTCGCGACAAAATTAGTCATTTTGTCAACGTCTTTGCCTGAAAACTCTTTCATCATCCCCGGGCAAAGAGGGGCAGCTGTTGACACCTAATTTTGTCCCTCCTGTTTCAGTAGCCACTATTAAAATAAAATTGCACTGATAGCCACACGATTATCCCACACTCACCCCTATTCAAAGTCATTACTTCACACACGCACATCAATTAGACTATTTTTCAAAACACCGGCACAAACTATGGCTTGCATGTTTCATTACGATCTTTTGCAATTACTCCGATTTTAGAAAATTTCACAAAATTATTTTAAAACTCAAAATGATAGTCTTCCCTAGCCATTTGGCCCTCAAAATCAATGTTCATAATTTTTATAATTTTTCTAAGCATTTTATACAGTTTTTATATGCACCTATACACATTTATACACTTATATACAACTGATATACACTATAGTATTTACACCTCACACCCTCCTCACTTATCCACGTCATTTCCACCTCAGCTCCACGTCAAGCTCACGTGGTTTGGTCCTGGCCTTCTATTTGTCTAATCCAACGGCTGAAATGTCAATTTCTATTTTTAATTACACACACCCCCCCCCCCCAAAACCCTAAAATCATCTCATTTCCCCTCTCACCCTTGTTCCTATTCTCTCTCTTGGTGAAAACCTAATCGCCACTGTCTATGGCGATTTTCAGTCGATTCAGCCGGTGAAATTTAAAGAAAATGGCATCATGGTGATCCAATCATCGTCCGCTACAAAACCCCTATGGGTTTGTCACCGTTTGATGAATGTCGAAATCGACCCCTCGTCAGAGAAAGTTGTAATCACCGAAAAATATCTCCGACTTTGCCTAAATGGATCCTAAAACGTTGCTACCCCTAAAAGAGGCAAAAAATCTCTCATGCAAATACATTCGAGACGAGTTTAGATCAATCTGTCTCTGGTAAATTGGTAACCCTAACTTGACTTTTTCTCTAATTGTTCCTAGGCCTGTGTGATGTTAAACTTAAAACTTGCCTAAATTCTTATGTAATTAAGCTTGATTTGTTACTCGTTGATCAATTAGGACGATTGTTAGTTCTTGACCACACTGTCAAACGTTATTGTTGTTTGAATATTTGTGTGCCTGATTATAATGCATTTTTGTCACTTATCTAGTTAAAACGCTAGACTTCTATGATCACTTGAGCCTTACATTGTATTTGCCCTGCTTTTATGACTAGAAACATGATTGTCATGATTTGATGCCTGAAACTAAGGTAGTAATCTGATTGGAAAGATTTTCGATTGATTAAAATTGGAATTCTTGTTTGAAAACATAAAAAGGAAATTGGTGATTGGATTTATAGACTAATGGGAATCTGTTCATTTGTTCAAGGTGATTTTCGAACCTAAGGCGACATAGCATAATTGATTCTGAACCTACACTATGGCAAGGTTAAAAGGAGGGAATCCAATTTGGTTCAGAACTGATTTTACTTTGATTGGCTTATTTTTGGAAAATACACCTAGGATTGCCTCTTTTATTCTTGGGGACAATATTCTCTTACATTGTATGGCACACCCATTTGAATTGGAAACTGCTTCAGCTCACAAATATATAAACAGGACTTTTATTTCATTCAAGGCACAATCACATATTCACTGGCATCCCTGCATAGACATTTACAGAAATACAGACATGACTGAAACTCTCTTTCTACTACTTTTAATTCTCTGAAAAAGGACTCTGCCTTCTCTGTTTTTCTTCCTGCGCTAATTTTTGAGAGACTGCCTGAGTTTGTCTTACTTGCTAGTTACTGCACTTAACAAGGTAAAATGATTCTAAATTTTGAGAGGTCTATTAATTGCACTATGCAGTGCCTGCTTAGGTGCAATTATTGAAGTCCTGACTATGCCTGAACTCATTGAAAACAACTCACTCCCTTTTCTGCACACTTCTCCCCTTAGAACTGTCCCTGTTATGTATATTCATTAGGATTCCTGTTTGTATTTGCTTAAAACAGGGCACATAGCTACTAGGCAGTGTGAATGGCCACCTAGGGGCTTTTTCTTGTTCCCTTTTCCTTCTATGGCTGCATCACATCATTGAATAAAAAATGTTAAACATAAATCAATTTGCAAGTGTTTAATATTTGTAAACATGAGTTGTGCAGAACTGGGTAATTTTGATGCTCGAACACGACTCTTAATTGACTGAAATTGGAGGTAGGACAGCCTTTTACACTTAAACTATTCTTGGAAGACCGATTTCTTTGAATAGTGCTATTTGTGAAAAGCATGCTAAAATCTGGACGGTTTCCGTCAGCTTAAACTGCCCCTCTTTTTGCATAAATGATACAGGCCAAAAAATAGTCTGAAATATGGCCTCTATGTATGTTAAAATGATTTTCAGCTTACTTTAATCTCCTATACACTAATCTAATAGTGTATAGGGGAGTATAAATTATTAGGGTCGCTTATACGCTCTACTTTATGTATTTTGCTAAAGAATACTATCAATTACTCATATATTTGCATGCCTATATCTATATATACGTGTGACAGCCCTTTATTTGGATTTATGTGCTTCTGTGAAACTCATTTTTTGAAAACAGCCCACTCACCTATATATATTTCCAAAACCGACCCCTACATCAAATAGCCATTAAAGTTAGGGCTCGAAAATTAATAAAGAGTCACACCGACCCTAAATGGCTAACATTTGATTTCAAGAATAACCCCTATTTGGTTTTTGACAAAATCTGAAATTATTTGCGAAAGCTGCATATTTTTGCAAAACTGTCTTAAACTCTGAAATTGCATAATTAGACTGTTTCTCGACACCCCTTGCAGATTTGACCACTCTTCTTGATTAGGCATTTGTTGTAGAGGCCAAAAATGCGATTAGGCATGGAATATAGGCCGTATGCGTAAAATGTGAAGCCCAAATACATGCATGTTACCTAGATTTGTTTAATTAGACTAAGTATACAAATTAATTGTGAATTTGACCGTATAAGTTTGTAATGCATGTGATAATACGTATCCTGTATAGACATCCCAAAATATATAGACTAGGGCGGGAACCACCTTTCGTGGGACTTGGGGAAGTGCCTAACATCTTCTTTCCTGAGTCATTTGGACTTCTTACCCATTGAATCTCTGAAAGTAGACCAGCCTAATGAAAAATTGACCTTAGACGCTTAGGTGACCTAATACACCTTAGAAATTTATATTAGGTGGCTACTCCAACTCTTAACTCAAACGAGTTACCCAGTCAAATCCGAAACCTGACTCGCTCTGAGTTGAGTTTAAAATCGGGTGTGACAATGACTCAAAAGTCGAGGCTATTAAAGATTGGCCGACCCTACTTCGGTATCTCAAGTTCAAAGTTTCTATGGGTTAGCTAGTTTATATGGGAGGATTTTTTGTGACTTTAGCACCGTGGCATCTCCATCAATCGAGTTGGTAAAAAAGGACCAACCGTGATATGAAAATTAAAGACACAAATGGAAAGATAAGAATTAAAAGTAAGACCCAATTGATTTAGAGAAGAATTAAGAAAGTTAATTAGGGAAATATTAACTGAATTTACCCTAATCACCTAAACAAAAGAACCACTACTATTTGATCCTAAATTAGCTAAGCTAATTTCAAATCAAGGAAATTAATGACCTCAAGCAAACAAGCTTAGCCAAATCCTCACAATTATCAATATTCATCAAAACTAGGTTTGCTAATGACTTTAGGAGTATTTATACATGGCACAAATGCCTTAATTAACCCTTAACAATGGGCCTTCAAGTCATTAGTCACTGATGGGCTTTGTGATCCTCGTCTCAGCGCGATCGCGCAGCGATGGTCGCTATGGCGCTGAGCTTTAATTCATGTCCACGCGATCGCGGCTATGGTCACGCGATCGCGTAGGCAAGCCTTCAACCAGCCTCTTGTGCGATCGCGTCTGTGGACGCGCGATCGTGCAGCTCTACATTTTCAATCCCCCGCGATCGCATCTGTCACTCGCGATTGTGTAGGTCTTTCCTCTGCCTTCCGTGATCGCGTCTGTGCACGCGCGATCGCGATGAGCATTTTCAGTTCCGGAGGCAGTAAGCATGCAAAGCTACCCTGGAACCTCCAATACTTGCCCAATTAGCTCCAGCTGTGTGAACATTGCCTGTAGGAATTGTAACTCCCTAGCTTGGCTCCTTGTGAAGGGCTTGGATAAGCGTCGGGTTGCATCATTCTCCCCGTCTTGAGAAGAATCCGTCCACGGATTCACTTGATCTTTGACTTCGAAGGGAGACAAGTCGCATACATTGAACGTATTGTGTACTTGGTAATCACTTGGCAAGTCCACCTTGTACGCGTTGTCATTAAGGCGTTCAAGGATTTGGACATCGCCTCTAGGCATCAATTTGCTCATACTCTTGTTTGGAAACCTATCCTTCCGGAAATGAACCCACACCCAATCACGGGGCTCAAAGATGATCTTCTTCCTTCCTTTATTTGCCTTCTTGGCCACTTCTTGGTTTTTCTTCTCAAGTTGTTTCCTTACTTGCTCATGAAGTTGCTTCATCTCTTGAGCTCTCACCTTGGCATCTAAGCTTAAGACAACATCACTAGACAAGGGCGTAAGATCCAAGGGGGTAAGGGGATTAAAGCCATACACAACTTCAAAAGGTGTCATGCAAGTAGATGTGTGCATGGTCCTATTATAAGCAAATTCAATCAAAGGTAGATGTTCTTTCCAAGAAGCTAGTTTTCCCTTGACCATAGCTCTAAGCATGGCAGCCAAGGTTCTATTAACAACCTCGGTTCGGCCATCGGTTTAGGGGTGGAAAGAAGTGGAGAACAACAACTTTGTGCCAAGCCTCCCTCAAAGCTCCTTCAAAAAATGACTAAGGAACTTGGGATCCCTATCACTAATAATAGTTTTTGGGACCCCATGCAATTTAAGCACATTGTCTACAAACAAGTTAGCTATGTGAGATGCATCATCAACCTTGTGACATGGAATGAAGTGAGCAATTTTAGAAAATCTATCAACAACCACAAAAATACTATCTTTGCCCCTTTTGGTCCTAGGCAATCCAAGGACAAAATCCATAGAGATATCAAGCCAAGGACCCAAGGGAATGGGGAGGGGTGAGTACAAACCATGTGGAAGTAGCTTTGGCTTGCCTACACTCCAAGCATTGGCCACACACCCTGACAACATCTACTCTTATTTTGGGCCAATAGAATTATTCCTTAAGAATCTCCATTGTTTTGCCCACACCAAAATGCCCCATTAGTCCGCCACTATGGGCTTCGCTTACTAGCAATTGCCTTCAGGATGAATTAGGCACACATAGCTTCCCATTCCTAAACAAGAAGCCATCCAACTTGTGAAACCTCTTTTTCTCCACATCACTGCTAAGTTCCTCCTCACCACACAATCGATTGACTCTTCTACCCCTTTCCTCCACTTCACAATTAGCATAAAGTTCTCCAAACTCCGGGTCATTAACATACATCTCCCTCATACTCTCAAAGCCCATGAGTTTGGACCCCAACGTATTCAACAACAAGTGCCCTCTTGATTGAAGCACAAACTTTCTTGACAAGGCATCCGCCACCATATTCTCTTTCCCCTTTTTGTAATGGATGATATAAGGAAAAGTCTCAAGAAACTCCACTCATTTGGCATGTCTCACATTCAATTTTTCTTGGGATTTGAGGTGTTTTAAGGATTGGTGGTCGAATCTAATGACAAATTCTTTGGACCAAAGGTAATATTGCCAATGAGCCAATGCCCTCACCAAGGCATACAACTCTTTGTCATAGGTGGAATATTTAGTGGTTGCTCCCTTGAGTTTCTCACTAAAATAGGCAATAGGCTTTTGTTCTTGCATCAACACGGCTCCAATGCCTACCCCACTAGCATCACATTCAATCTCAAAGGTCTTATCAAAGTTTGGCAATTGGAAAAGAGGTGTGGAACTAAGGACTTCATTCAATTTCACAAAAGCCTCTTCTTGCTCTTTCCCCCACACGAACACCTTATCCTTCTTTATCACTTCGGTCAATGGTGCGGCTATAGTGCTAAATCCTCTCACAAACCTCCTACAAAAGCTAGCCAACCCATGAAAACTTCTCACATCACCAATGCTTTTAGGAGTGGGCCAATCCCTAATGGCCTCCACCTTAGCCTCATCTACTTCCACACCATTTGCACTTACCACAAAACCAAGGAAAACAACTTTTTCAAATTAGAAAATAGTTGTTCCTTCCTCAAGACATCAAATACTTGTTTCAAATGATTAGCATGCTCATCAATGGATTTGCTATAGATAAGGATGTCATCAAAATAAACCACAACAAATTTTCCAATGAAAGAGTTGAGCACATGATTCATCAACCTCATGAAGGTTGAAGGAGCATTGGACAAGCCAAAAGGCATGACAAGCCACTCATAAAGACCAAAGTTAGTCTTAAAGGCCGTCTTCCACTCATCACCCAGTTTCATCCAGATTTGGTGGTATCCACTCCTCAAATCAATTTTATAAAACACACAATATCCACATAATTCATCAAGCATATCATCTAACCTAGGAATAGGGTGACGATACTTTACCATGATCTTGTTTATGGCTCTACAATCCACACACATGCGCCAAGTCCTATCTTTCTTTGGCACTTGGATGACCGGGACCGCACATGGACTCAAACTTTCTTGCACAAGCACTCTCCCAAGTAACTCCTCCACTTGCTTTTGGAGTTCATTAGTAGCTTCCGGGTTGCTTCAATAAGCGGCCTTGTTGGGCAATTGAGAATCTGGAACAAGGTCAATTTGATGCTCGATGCCTCTTAGTGGTGGCAATCCACTAGGCAACTCCTCGGGGAAGATTTCTTCATAACCTTGCAAAAGAGAAGAAATAGAACTAGGAAAAGAAGGGGTTAGTTCATTAGTAAGAAAAACATGTTCCTTGTATAGGAGGAGAATCATGGGTACTCCTTCCTCCACATCTCTCAAACATTCCTTCCTAGACAAGAACAAGTTCACTCCCTCTTTTGGTTCCTCACTCTTTTGAGTAACAATTCTCACTCTTCCTTCCTCCACAACTCCCTCTTTCTTTTCTTTCTCTCTTTTCAACTTCAACTTCCTCATCTTCCTATAACCCTCACTCACTTGCGCCGTGGTCAATGGATTGAGAACAAATTTTCGACCCCCCACCTCCAAGGCATACCTAGTAGTCTTGCCATCATGCTTTGCCAAGCAGTCATATTGCCAAGGCCTACCAAGCAAGATATGTCAAGCTTGCATAGGGACCACGTCAAAAAAATCTCATCATGGTATTCCCCAATCTTGAATTTAATCAAGGCTTGCTTGGTCACCTTAAGCTCACCACACTCGTTCAACCATTTGAGTTTGTAAGATTGTGGGTGCTTTCTAGTGGGTAGTTTAAGTTGCTCAATCAAGGTGGTGCTCACCACATTGACGCAACTACCACTATCAATAATCAAAGAACAAGTAGCACCTTGAACCTTACAATAGACATGGAATAAACTCTCCCTTTGGTTCGACTCCAACTCCTCCTTTACTTGTGCCCCCATTATTCTTCTTACTACAAGAGTAAGGTAGTTAACCTCTAGTTGCCCATCTCCCATCGCCTCCTCATCAAAATCATCGTCACATGGCATACCCCTTTCTATCTCATCATCATCACTACCACCCATTTCATAGCCCCCATCACCCAAAGCAATGACAGTCCTCCTATTGGGACAATCTCACATCATGTGGACACGGCCATTATACTTGTAGCATTGAATGTTAGATAATTTTCAAGTTTAGCTTTATTACCTCCCACCTTGGGCTCCTCCTTGGGTTTGGTTCTTTCAAAGTTGCCTTTGAAGTCACGCTTGGGCTCCTTAGCTTTATCCCATGGGGTATAAGCCTTCACATTATCCTTTCCTTTGTTCGAAGTGGATGGGATGTTTTTGGTTTTGTAAGACTTGTCTAGCTTGATCCCATTCTCCACCTTTTGAGCCGCTTGGAATGCCTCAATCAAGCTTTCAAACAAGTGCAATTCCATTGGGGAGGAGATCTCCCTATTCAAACCGCCACGAAACTTTGGTATGAGAGACCAGTCATCATCTAGCACGTTAGCCTTTATCCTAGTCCTCTCAAATTCATCAAAATACTACGCCACGCTCTTGGTTCCTTGCCTCAAATTGTATAACCTTTTGAGCAATTCATCCTCATAGTGTGGAGGTAGAAACCGAGCCCCCATTGGCAATGAGCACTTGTGTTTCCCTTTGTGTTCTCTTGGACTCCCACCAAGTAGAAGCATAGCTTTCAAATTGAGAGATAGCATACTTTACCCTTGTAGCATCTTGGACGTTGTTGATTTAAAAGATCCTCTCCATCAAGATCACCTACTCCATATATTTATCCGGATCACTCTCACCTTGGAAGGGAGGTAGGTTGACCTTGATAGTGTTTAACCCCCTATCTTCATCATGATACCTCCGTTTCCCACCATAACCCCCGTGGTCATAGTAGTCTCCATCACGGTCCACTCTCCCTTGGTAACCTCCCCCAAATCGACAACCTCGACCCCTAGCTCCCCCAATAGGAATTCCCTCTCGTTGGGCTTCCCCGAGATAACGAAATGGTTCATTATCATAGTTCTCATCCTCATGAAGACCCTCATCATCAAGTGGCCTTGGGGTGTCATTCCTTGGTTATTCATTTCTTGGGAGTTCATGAGTAGGATCCCTTGCTTGTGAAGTGACATTCGGCGAATAGGTATCTTGGACCACCATTTGAGAGCAGTTGTCATTGGCCCGAGAGATTTGACTTGGTCTATCACCCCACACCCCCACGGTTAGAGGTATATCAACCACTTGTTTTCCCTTTTCCCGAAGCTCTTCCTTTGTTGTTAGCTCCTTCACCGTCCCATCCAACCCATCAATCTTATTTTCCAAGAAGCTCATCTTAGCCAACATGGCTTACATCATGGTTTTAAGTTCCATGTTCACTTCTCCACCCTCTTGAGTCATTGTACCTACAAACAAGTAAACAAACAATGTTAGTAGAAAGAGTCCTCACCGAGTCGCTCCCTAAGTGTTTACACCAAATTGATGTTACTCAATTCACTCGTGTTTGCATTCAAAGTTCTGCTTTTACTCACTTTAATGCTCTCTGCTCACTTGCCTTTTTCCACTCTTTGGCTATTGCAAGTTTGTTCTTCGCACACTAAATCCAACTTAACAATCAAACTCAACTAAATCGAGATTGGAAGGAATTGTTGTAATAAGACACGGATAATTGAAACTGACGAAAGCACTTTAGGAATGTTTAAAGAAAGGGAAGAAAGAAAGGCACAAATCGAATTGGCACGAGTCGGATTCGAAATTGGATGAAATTTGGTTTGTGATCTAGAAACTCACTGTTCTTGATGCTGAAATTGAGTTCCGGATGATTGTAAACTGTTACGGGTGTGTTGCGAACAATCTGTCTAAGAATCTATTTTTTTGGGAAATTGTTGTTCAGCACGATCACGAGCTAGGGTCGCGTTTGCGAAGCTTTGCCGGAGATACTGGCGCGATCACGTGTGATGGCCGTGATCGCGTAGGCATTTTAATTAGTGGCCTGCGCGATAGCACTGGAGCTGGTGCGATCGCGTGAGCTTCTGGGTTTGAAGCAGAACCCGATTTTGAAGCTCACTTTGCAACTTGAATCTTCACAAATCACCGTGTTTTTGCTCCAAATTTGAGATGTATACTCCTTATTGATCCTGGAACAAACTCCAGTTATTGATTCTTTGATTTCAACAACCAAATCCAAAAACCCCAAATTCTTGACGAAGAACCCTAACTTTTGATTTCTTCAATTCAGAACCAATACGTGGTTGTTTGTCTAATTCCTTTTGGAATTAGTTTCTAGGCATCACAATCTTCAAATGGTACCAAAAATTTCACTCAATAGAAACCTAAGACTCATATTTTTGGGTTTTTTACTCTTTTTTTTACTTGATAAACAAGAATTGGCTTAGTGATTGTTAAAACAAACACTAATCCAGCTCTGATACCAAATAATATGAAAATTAAAGACACAAATGGAAAGACAAGAATTAAAAGTAAGACCCAATTGATTTAGAGAAGAAGTAAGGAAGTTAATTAGGGATAACCTAATTACCCCCCTTAATCACCTAAAAAAAAGAACCACTACTATTTGATTCTCAATTAGCTAAGCTAATTGCAAATCAAGGAAATTAATGAGCTCAAGCAAACAAGCTTATCAAAATCCTCACAATTATCAATATTCATCAAAACTAGGTTTGCTAATGACTTTAGGAGTGTTTATACATGGCACAAATGCCTTAATTAACCCTTAACAATGGGCCTTCAAGTCATTAGTCACTGATTGGCTTTGTGATCCTCGTCTCAGCGCGATCACGCAGCGATGGTCGCTATCATGCTGAGCTTTAATTCATGTCCACACGATCGCGACTATGGTCACGCGATCGCGTAGGCAAGCCTTCAACCAGCCTCTTGTGCGATTGCGTCTGTGGACGCGCGATCGTGCAGCTCTACATTTTCAATCCCCCACGATCGCGTCTGACACTCGCGATTGCGATGAGCATTTTCAGTTTCGGAGGCAGTAAGCATGCAAAGCTGCCCTGGAACCTCCAATACTTGCCCAATTAGCTCCAGTTGTGTGAACATTGCCTGTAGCTATTGTAACTCCCTAGCTTGGCTCCTTGTGAAGGGCTTGGATAAGCGTCGGGTTGCATCAAACCGTTTGTGTGGGAAGAGTTCTAAGAGATGGCCTTCCAAGAGTTGAAACGGAGGTTAAGTTCTGCTCTATTGTTGCAACTCCCTGACTTTGGCAAAGCGTTTGAAGTTGAATATGATGCGTCCGGACTCGGGATCAAAGGAGTGCTTATGCAGGAATCAAAGTCGATCGCTTACTTTAGCGAAAAGCATAAGGGTGAAACCTTGAATTACTCTAAGTATGACAAGGAATTGTATGCCCTCGTTTGAGTACTCACTCATTGGCAACATTATCTGTGGCTGAGGGACTTTGTGATTTGAAGTGATCATGAATCTTTGAAATATCTCCAAGGCCAAGAGAATTTGAACCGGCGGCGTGCCAAGTGGTTAGAATTCATTGAGAGCTTTTCCTATGTAATTCATTACAAGAAGGACAAAGACAATGTAGTGGTCGATGCGCTGTCGGGGAAGTTTGCCTTAGCGACCACTCTCGCTTCGAATTAATGGGGTTCAAAACCATCAAGCGGATGTACGACCACGACCCTAAGATAAAAAGAATATGTGAAGCTATTCCTAGTGGCCGAAGGGTGGAGAATTATCAGTGGCATGATAGCTATCTCTTTAAGAAGGGGAGAGTTTATGTGCCCGTGTCATCTTGGAGAGAGCCTTTGGTTCATGAAGCTCACTCTGGGGGCTTAATAGGACATTTTGGTGTCGATAAAACTCTTGGTATCTTAACCGAGCAGTTTCATTGGCCCAAGATGCGAAGAGATTTGGAAAAGCTTTGCAATACTTGTTTAGATTGCAAGAAAGGTAAATCGGGATCCAACCCTCATGGTTTGTATACTCTGTTGCCCGTTTCTAAATGCCCTTAGATTGATATATCCATGGATTTTGTAATATGGTATCGAGGTCGAGGGGTGGGCATGATAGCATCTTTTTCATGGTCGACTGTTTTCCCAAAATGGCCCACTTTATCCCGTGCAAGAAATGTGATGATGCATAACATGTAGCTACCTTGTTTATTTCCAATGTGTTGAAATTGCATGGTGTGCCTCATACTATTGTGAGTGACTGAGACTCTAAGTTTTTGAGTTATTTTTTTGAAATATCTATGGGGTGCCGTTGGCACCAAACTACTATTCTTAATGTTTCACCATCCTCAAACTGATGGATAGACCGAGGTAGTCAACCAAAAATTGGGAGCTCTGGTTCGACCTATGACCAAAGGTAAGGTCGGAAACTGGGCTGATTGTTTGACCATGATGGAATTTGCATACAACAATTCTTATGTGATCGACCTCCCATGTGACTATAATATGTCCAACCCCTTTAATGTTGCTGACTTAACTCCTTGTGATGTTGGCCGAGTACCGGAGACTGACGAGGGTGCGATTTTGAGGATAAAATCTTCTCAAGAAGGGGAGGATGATGTAGTCCATGTCCGTGCTGATCAAGCGACCGAGCCCAAGCCAGTGTTCGAGCCATCAAGACTGGCCACTCGAAGCCAAGCTAAGATTCTTCCACGATGTGCACATTCATTTAATGTGGCGGGGAGGAAGCAACTATTCAGAAGATGAGTGGCCAAGCTAAAGACTTGGAAGCTACATTTGTAAGCTCGAGCCGAAGCTGGAAGTGCCCGAACACTAATCATTAACGCCGAGCATTAAAGTGACCGAAGGGCTACAAATGTGCCCGAGGTAGGAGAGTGTTTGTTGTCAATTGTGCCAAGGCTGAGAAACCGAGCATTGAAGCCAAGAGCATCCGAGCACATTGTTTACTTCGGCCCTGCGTGGCCTTGTTTTATTGGTCAACTGTGACCATTTTCCTAGTTTACCCTTGGGGCTATCTATATAAACCCCTTCATTTTTTCATTTTAGGGGACCTAGATTATTGATATTGAATATTAGCTGTTTGCTATTGTGACTCGGTTGTGAGCTGAACCCCGTCGTGGGATTGTTAAGGAACTTGTGTCAATCGGTGGATTCCAGTTGAACAACTTCTTCTTTGGTCATTCAATTTGCAAGAACCTTGTTGAGTCTTTTTGAGGATTGTTGCATAGTTTAGGTGTGTCTTTGCCTTTCGCTTGTGTGGCTCTAAGACTAGTTCCTTGGATTCATTCGATTGAAGCTAAGATCTGTCTTGCTCTATCTTTACTTTTCAGTTGTTTGTTCCTTCCGCATGTGTGTTCGTGTTTAGCCTAGTTGGCTTGCACCATTGTTTATGCCTAAAATTGTACGTCTAGATTAAACAATTAAATTTATAAGAGGGTCACAAGCAGTACAGTAAAATATGATAAAAAAGAACATAAATAGAGAGAAAAGTAATTAAC
Source organism: Petunia axillaris subsp. axillaris (assembly GCA_029990575.1). Classification (NCBI taxonomy): domain Eukaryota; kingdom Viridiplantae; phylum Streptophyta; class Magnoliopsida; order Solanales; family Solanaceae; genus Petunia; species Petunia axillaris. The sequence goes on along the minus strand of JARKNS010000008.1, from coordinate 125,284,125 downwards.
AAGAAAGTAAGTAGTATTATTCTTTGAGAATAGATGGATTCGGTGAACTCAAGGCAGTGGTGCATACGAAAATCTAACTAGTAGACTGTAAACCTAAGGTGGCAGGATGTATTCTTTGCATCCTACGCTCGCACCGCTTGAACAGTCGTAACACGTAGAGCAGACGTGTATCCTCTGTTGCCGATGACTTGTAGGATAAGCCTAGTATCGCCAGCTGGGCTCGTATCCCTGTAATAATAGGTAGCGCATTTTGCATGCATAAATTTTCGCAAAGTCTTGGCAAAACTTCATATGCACAACCCTCCAATAATTATTTATCAATATTAAAATATTAAAATATACAAGTATTAGAATTAATTAATTAATTTGTCTTGAAGTCTTGGCAAAACCTTACCTGCATAACCTTCCAAAAACTATTTATCACTTTTAAAATATTGAAATATTTTAAAAAAATTAATTAAGTTGTCTTCAAGTCTTTGGCATGGGCAAGACTTCCCAATAATCCCTCCCCCCTCCTCCCCCACAACAACTAAAATGTTTTCAAGTCTTGCCACGAGAAACACTTCTAGCCCATCCAATTCAAAATAACTCCCATGTAAGTTGCTTTGAAATCTTGTTGGCAAGGCAACACTGGCTCTCAGACCTTCACCACCGCTCCAGCAAAAATATTGACCCTATTGATACAACTCAATTAACAATAAAACCACTAACTAAAGAAAATGATATGCAACTGAAATGTCATAACATTTAAACGTAGTTCTTAACATAAGCATAATGAACACAATACATAGAAAACATAAACTAAAAATCTAGTTTGTCTAGCTCATTTGAAGGACAAAATGTCTCATCGCGTTACTACAAAATAGATCACGCTGATCATCTTGCGACTCTAGTAACAAATGAAAATTTGGAAAATCATCCCACAACACTTTTTTGCCTCTTCATGCAGCTTATCTTGGCTGACTTGCGTCTATATGTACATTATCAGAAGGTTTATTATCGATTACCTGCAAAATTTTAAAAAATAACACCGACCCCACATAATAACAACACAAAAAATAATAATGAAAAGAACATATACAAACATACTTATTTGCCACTTAGTATTTCAACAACTGACAGAAAAGATATTAATCTCTCCTTTTTGCAATTTAGCAATAATCTTAGAAAAAGTTTCAACAATAACTTCAACAAAGACTTTAAGTTCTGGTTCAAGGGCAACTTGCAGAGAAAGTCTTTGCATGTTTTGGCATAGCCCAAACTTTAAGCTGTAGTGCAATGAGCAACTTGTAAGGAAAGCATCTGCAAGTCTTGGTTATAACACAGTAACTACTGCTAAACAATAAATTACTCATGCCTGATAGGCAATACTTTCTCACAATAGAACCAACTTATCTTGGCAATGTCATAGCAACTGCTGGCCACTACCCAACACTTTCCGCAACAAAAGAGAAAACAAAAAAGCAACAACTATAACCTTCATAATACATAAACTGTTACATACTAGGCAACAAAATTAAAGACATGCTTCTACCAAATATTCTTAAACAAGAAGAACCTTAATATCAGCTTAATTAAGCAAAACATACAAAAAAATTTCACACATGCCTCAACATTAATACGATGATTATCAAACAAATTAAAAAACTAACAAATAAGTATATTAACAGTATTTACCCAAAAAATACAAAGAAAAAGCACATATAAAGGATCCAAAAAATATTTGCATTATAACACAAATTGAACAAAAAATAATAAAAGAAATATAAAGAAGCACAAGAAAAAAAAAAGAACATACCAACACCTAGAACCTTAAATCTGCAGAACACAAGGAAGAAATATTGAAAAGAAGAAGGAAAGAAAGAAGCGGGCAGTGCACAATGTGAATCAGGTTTGGGGGGGGGGGGGAATAGTTCTTTTACATATTAAATAATGATGTGGAGGGAATTCTACTACAATATTTAAAAATAGGGCCAAATCTCCACAACCAGTGGTTAAGGATGGCACCTAGTGAATTTTTTTGTAAAGAATCTTACAAATGTATAGTTGGAAACTTTAATTGTGGAATTGAAACTTGGTTACTATTTAATAGTTACGTTGTCACCCCTCACAACCTTGCACCTTTTTTCTCTCTCTCTCTCTCTCCCCTCTAACATGGTTGGCTACCAATACTGAAAGCAACATTTACGAGCTAAAAAAATAAGTCAAACAAAGGAAAAAAAAACAAAAAAAGAACCAAAACAGGGGGAGAAATGAACAAGGTCTTCCTTATAGTCATTTATTATCTTATCCATCGTGAGTCTTCTTTCTTCGGTGGGTCATGATTCCTAAGTCGGGGTGCTTATAAACCTCTCTTCACTTTCTGAAAAATTGTCAAGCTTTCGAACTCGCCTTGAAGTTGATGAATGATTGCAAGGCTAGCAACAAGAAGGCTCATCACGGGCTCTAACCCGCTCCAAAGTGCCTAGCTTGAAATTTGGATTAGAAACTTTCAATCATATCAAGAACTCTTGTCTGTTTTATCATCTTGTTTATTTTCGTACGTGAACTATTTAATTAAGAGAAAGAAACAGGGGGGTTTGAAGTGAGACGGACTTTTGAGTATTGGGTATGGGGACAAGTCTTTAATTAGTGACTAAGGGGTTGTATTGAGTCCGAAAAAAACACCCCCAAAGTTTGGATATGTACAAAAAGTCCTCACAATATATATTATTTTATTAACCAAAAAAGGCAAAAACCCTATCTTCTCTCTCCTTCTTCTTACCCAAAAATTTGCTCGCCGCCCCTTTTCCCGCTTGGTTTTTCTAAAATTGAGCTCCAAAATTTTCCTCCATTAAAGAGTTTTTTAAGTTTTCCTTCATCTCTAACCTGACTTAAATCAATTCCAGTTCAAATCGAAAAGTTTTTCCATTTTTTTCGCAATTTAAACTCATTCCAGTTCGATTTGAATGTTTAGTTGAAGATCTTGTTTTTCGCTTGAAAAGCTCTGGTAAGTGTGCAGTACGGTATTTTGTCGAATCCAGGTCACTTTTATCGTAAATTCAAGATTTCATTTATGCATTTTTAAAGAAATGTGGATTCCCAGAATACGTGTAGATATGTACACATCAGCAGGACGTTTGAAACCTCTTATAGGATGTGTACACATCACTTTAAATATGGAAACATTGGTTCTGCTTTCAGAACAGAATATGCGTACACATCACTTTTAGATGTTGAAACATTTGTTATGTTTTCAGAACGAGACATGCATACATATCAAATATTATGCATACACATCAAATATTATGTGTACGCATCAACATTGAAGTGCACACATCAAATATTATGTGTACACATCTACATATATATGTACACATCATATATTATGTGTACACATCAGATGAAGTTGCATCCTCTTTTTTTGTATACACATCATGCATATGTGTACATATTTAACTTTATATGTACACATCTCAATTGTGTTTTTCAGGTCTAATCCATATCCATTCTTCTGATGCCTCCAGGTATTTTTACCATAAATGGGCATACTACTATTAGAAGTTGATTTTCTTGGTTAATGGATTGAGAGCTCACAATGTTTCACGTGGATTTTGAAGACTAGGGAGACGGAACCTTTATTGTGAATAATAATGTTACGTATTCTGAGTTGGTTGACAAGATCATTACTAGATGTTTGGTAAGTCGCGATCCAAATGATCTTTACATTACCTACATGCTTAGTATATGCTCAAAGCCAAAGAATTATCATTGTAAAATAAAGAACGACGAGGAGCTCCTTGTTTAGCTTGCCGATGTTGATGGAGCTGGAAATAGGCCCACTTTAATGGTCTGTTTGTCTGATAGGTTAGTGGAAGTTTTAACTGAACAGCCTATGCGTATTAATGTGAGGTGTGATGATTCTAGTACTGGATGGGATGACATTGGTCTACAAGATCCATTGAATATAGAAATTCTAGAGAATTAAGGAGCTGAAGAAGAACGTGTTGGAGAATCACATGGAGAAATAATGATGATGATGAAAAAGAGGAAGAATTTAGTCCAACTCCTGTAGTTGAGAGCTATACTGTTAATGTAGTAGGTTCAGGAGTAGGCTGCAATGGGGATAGGGACGGAGACAACGATGGCACTGGGTTTTATTGGGTTTAACTTTAAAAAACTAGCACGTCTTAACAACTGCTTTGAAGCTTGGTGCAGTGAATAAGCTTTTTTATTTCAAGAAAGTGAAGAATACAAAAAAATCTGTCAAATGTGTAAATGTTAGCTGCAAGTGGTGGATTTGGGCCATGAAGTACGTAGACAGTGATAAGTTTATCGTACAGTATACATGAACAAGTATTCAAGCATGTTAGAGCATCTTTCAAGTCATTATCCACATGCTTCAGCGGAACTCATCGGTTCATATTTGAAAAGTATTTATGAAGAAGGAAAAGGTCTAGCTATAAAGGATATTAAAGCTACAGTCTGTAAGGATTTAGGCTGTAACATTAGCTATTGGATGTTTTGGATGGGGAGTATAATTACAAAAGGCTTTGGTAAGAGGGACTCCAAAGCACGAGTATGCGATATTGGATGCGTACCACTATATACTTAGGACTACATATGAGGGTACACATACAACGTTGAAGGTTGATGGCAGCAGGAAGTTCATGTATTTTTTTGTATATGTTGGAGCATGGATAAGGGGATTTGTCCATATGAGGAAAGTCTATGGGAGCAAAAATACGTTACGGGGATACGAGTCTAGCTAGAGAAACTAAACTTATCCTACAAGTCATTGGGCACAGAGGATACATGCCCGCTCCTGGAGCCAACGACCGTTTAGGCGGCATGGCCACAGGATGCAGGGTATACATCCCGCAGCCTAGAATTTATAATCGCCTAGTTAGGGTTTAATATATTCCACCGCCTTGAGTTACATGCCCATGACCTTATTAGTCTTTGTATTTTACCTTATTTAGGACTGGGTATCACTACTATAAACACCCCTCCTTATATTGTATTGGACATGAGTAGATTCACCATGGAATCCGGCTATTCTCAAGGAATAAGAATTACTCCGCCTTTCTATTAATTATTTCGTCTTGTTTATTCATTACTAGTTTAATTATATTTATATAAATTTCCGTTGTAATTACTGTATTGCTTGTGACCCCAACCATAGTTAATTCTTTAACGTAGACGTATAATTTTAGGCATAAATAGTTTGCGTCCACCATTGGGCATTGTAACGACCCTCAAATAGTCGTTACGGGATCCGGGATCTCGATTTGTGTGTCAACAGTCCCAAAAGCTCCGTTAGGTCATTTATGACCCGTCTGTAAAATCTGAGTCGAAACGGAGTCCGTTTGATAGGTTTTCGAGAAAAGGATCCGTTTATGAAATTCCGGAAAGGAATTTGGGGTTTCGATAGGTCGTTTTGAGTAAACGAACCCCGATGGAAAATCCGAGCGCACCGTTAGGTCCGTCTCGTCATTTATGATATGTAGCAACTTTCAAAATTGAAAACGGACCTCGTTTGATAGGACTTTGGATAAAGTCCCCGTTTCGGAAGTTTAAAAGAGTTAAAAGAGGTTTCCGAGCTTGATTTGAGCAAATGAGCTCCGATGGGAGATCCGAAAGTTCCGTTAGGTTCGTATAGTCATTTGTGACTTGTAGCAACTTTCAGAATTGGATTCCGAGGTTGTTTGGTTAAATTTCGCTATTTTGGCGAAAGTCGAAAATTGAACCTTTGCCGTGGGACCCACTTTTTGAGTTCTGGAGGTCCGAATTGAGTTCCGTCTTGACGAGCATGTCACCCAAGTATTTTATGGCTTGTGTGCAAAAATTTGGGATCATTCCGAACTTCGTAGGGTCCCGTTTTGCCCCTAAAACAGTAGAAAATCTGGTGCGACTTTTCTGTTCTGTTTTGGCGCAAATAGCCGGATAAAAGCTGATTTTTCGGCCAATCCATAAGGAATTAGGAAACACTCAAAACATGAAAGTTGTAGCCCTTTGAGTTGTGGTTCTAATGGCACCGGTATAAGGTCATTTGGACATTCCTATCAAAAGTTATGATTTTTTCAAAAGAAGCTGTCACAGAGGCAAAAAAACTGCTATAAAAAGGCCATTTCGGGCCATTTCGGTTCATAACTTATAAAAATCATTTGGTGAGCTCTTGAGGCAATTTTTGGGTATTTCTTGAAGACCCAATCATACTTACACTTAAGGTAAGACCTTTCAATCCATCTTTATGTTGATTAACACAAGAATCAAAAGGTTGATTCTTGGAAATGGGTTAGAACTCTAGATTCTTAAGAATTGGGGAAAGACATCGAGCAAGCCTCGCATGTGGAATCTAAGTGTACTTTTGGACTCACGGGAGCGTGGGGAGTCCGGAAAAGTATATTTTGTAAATTTAGGGCTCGGCCCTACCCGGGGGCATTTTAGTAATTTTTACCCTAGGATGCCTATAGGCTTAAATAGCTATAATTGAGCACTCATATGTGCTATATCTTGTCTTAATAGACCTAGTGAAGAGTCCTTCGCGGACAAGGCGAGCGGGAAAGGAGATTCTTCCCGGCATTTGAGCCCGAATTTCGAGGTAAGTGAGACTTGACCTCTATTGTGCTTGTGGACTCTTCCTTCATGCTAGTATGCTTCATGTACGCATATATATACCTAACAATGGTTAGGATTAATGATGTGAATTACTTGCTATTATTGTTTGTTATAAATAGCGAGATTGTGACTCGACCGAGGTATGTGCCGGTCTAAACGCTACGTCGAGGTAGCTTAAATTTATATCGTAGTAACGCTTGCTACGCCATGCTTAGATAGCAAGAACTTGGGACATGGCCGATGATGTTGCCGGCATGTCATGATAAATGTCTTGCCGAGGATTTTTCCGGCTTTTGTATGATATTGGTACTTGATTTGTTCACGTGCCGGGTTGGGTAGTGCTGTCTATACGTAACCTTGGGTTGGACGACATGGGAGTAGGGATTGTACCCCCAAACTGTGGTCGGGTTAACCTTCGCCTTACGTTCAGCTAGCATAACCAACCTGGGTTACGGTGACTGTGAAATATTATCGTTATTAATATTTCTGTTATTATTTCTGTTATTGTTATTAATGTCGTGGATATTAATAATGTTAGAGGGACACTTGACAGGGGGTGTGGTGTCGCCTATACTATGAGATGTGTCACACTTGACAGGGGGTGTGGTGTGGACACTTGATCTTTGAGATGTGACACACTTGACAGGGGGTGTGGTGTGGTCACTTGATTTATTGAGATACGACGCACTTGACAGGAGGTGTGGTGCGATCGTAGACAGATTTGAGATGAGCCAACGACTACGGGTCATTGGTCTACTTATTCATGATTGTGATAGTGACTTCGGGTCACGGTATATGGTTGATACTTAGTAGTGGTGTTGCTAGTCCATCGTAGGTCTAGGTTAGTCGGCACGGGAGTAGAGATTGGACCTCCAAACCGCCGCTGAGTTGACCTATGCCTTACGTTGGATGGGCATAATCCTTGAGACTTCTGGTTACTACTTGTGTGTATGGAATGTGTTACATCTATTTGTGATTTCACTACTTTATTGTATGATTACTATAGTATGTTGTTGCTTATGATGCATTTAGCGACTTGTCCCGCAAGGGTACCTTAGCGGGCCTGTCGGTGATCTTACTGGGCTTCGGCTCATAACTTACTCTGCTACGTGCGCAGGTCCTTCATCCAGTCAGCAGCCCGGACGTTAGCGGTTCCCGAGGCTTTTGAGACTTTTGATTGAGGTGAGCCGACCACACAGACCGTGGTGGCATACCGCCGGAGTCACTTAGAGATAGGACTCAGAATTCTTTGATGTATATTCATACTTTATTGAGTCACTCTTAGAATGCTCCAATTCTTTTGTGGATATATTCTTTTGGACTTCACCCTTTTATATTTATATATCCATTTATGATCTTTTCACATTATTGTTCTTTTCCACATCTTGTTTCATTGGTTCGCCTAGGCAAATGTTGTTTAGGTGCCATCACGAGCCCTTGGAAATTGGGTCGTGACAGTTTGGTATCAGAGCCCTAGGTTCTAATTAGAGTCTTGCTTATGGGTATGTTGTCGACCATACTTATGAGCGAGAGGCTACAAGGGCATGTTAGGAAATGTTTTCCCTTCGTTTCATCTCTATTCGTGCTGAGTAGCTTATATAGGTGCTGACCCTTTTTCGTGTATTGTATCAGATGGCGAGGACGCGAGCATCCTCAGCCAGGAGGGCTGCATCTTCTACACCCGCGTCTGCGGGAGAGCCATCAGCACCTACGCAGCCGCTAACTGCTAAGAAGACTCGGGCAGGTCGCCCGTCAGCCACTAGGCAGTACACAGCTATCCCTGCGGTGTCCGCAGCGACTCTGTCAGCATCTATTCCCCCTGTGCCTGCTGTTGTGCCAGGCACCGTTGTGATCTCTTCAGAGGAGTATATGAGACTGATGGCCTTGTCTAGCCATCAGGTCCCTGTCAGAGATGATGTTGCAGCTCCTGTTTCGGCTCCTCAGCCGACCACACCTGTTATGAGCACGCCTACTTCTGAGGCTGCTCCTGATCATATTGCCCAGCCTTCTGCTTCTGCTCCTCAGGCAGGTCCTGTTATTTCTACTCCTCCTATGGGCACTGAGGAGGTTGCCAAGAGGATAGAGTCATTCATGAAGCTTCAGCCTCCAGAGTTCGACGGTACCTCAGCTACATGTACTTTCCAGAGGTACATTCAGAAGTGTGAGAAGATTTTGACAGTTCTTGGTACTAGAGACACCTTAGGGGTGCAGTGTGCTTCTTTCAGATTATCAGGAGATGCGGAGACATGGTGGGTCTCCATGATGCGGCAGAGGTCTAGTGACCTCCCTCCTTTGTCTTGGGCTGAGTTCGTGTCTATGTTCATGAGCAGGTTCGTGCCCCAGAGTCAGCACGATGCTCAAAGGCGCGAGTTTGAGGGGTTGAGGCAGGGAAACCTGTCGGCTATGGTGGCTCAGGAGAGGGACAAGGTCCTCCGGTTTGTTGAGGGTCTTCATCCCCGCTTGCAGGTAGCTGTTGCCCCTGATATGGGCAAAAAGTCATATTTTGAGATAGTTGATGTGGCGCGGCGGATGGAGGATATCTTCGCCAGGGCTGACGCGGAGAGGGCGGCCAAGAGATCGCGTCAGTCTGGTGGGTATAGTGGATCCGCTCAGAGGGGTCAGGGTCATCAGGGCCGTTCTCAGTCTAGGCCCCAGGCTGCTGCTTTGCCTGCCCAGGATTTTTCTTCAGAGACCCCGAGGCCTCAGTCATCCCAGAGGAGGGGTGGCTCTTCGCAGTCTGGTCCGCCGCAGTGCGGGAGGTGCCATCAGAGGCATCATGGGAGGTGTTCGTCTGGAGGTGGTCATGGCAGAGGTGGTAGAGGCGGTAGAGGAGGTAGAGGTGATGGATGTTTTGAGTGTGGGTCTCCAGAGCACTATGTCAGGAGTTGCCCTTATGTTTCATCAGGTCGCCAGGGATCCGCAGCTATGGTACCATCTGGTCCTCAGGCCGCCAGGCCCGTTTCTCAGATTCCTTCTAGACAGCAGTCTCAGAGAGCTCCGGGTTCAGGAGGCTCGGCGCAGGTCTATGCTATGACTCGTCAGGATGCTGAGGCATCCAATGATGTCATCACAGGTATTATTTCTGTCTGTGGCCGCGATGCTTATGCTCTTATTGATCCGGGGTCTACCTATTCGTATGTGTCGCCGGGATTTGCCCCTTGCTTGGGCAGGGATCTGGTCTTCTTAGATGATCCCTTTATGGTTTCCACCCCTGTCGGGTCTTCTATATGTGTAGATAGGGGTTATCGGCAGTGTATGATCTCCATCTGTGGTGTAGAGTCCTTAGTGGACCTGATGCTGCTCGATATGTCTGATTTCGATGTCATTATGGGCATGGATTGGCTGGCTTCCTGTCATGCGACTTTGGATTGTCATGCCAAGTCTGTGACGATCGGGGCAGAGGGTGAGTCTCGGGTTGTATGGAGAGGTTCCAGGCCTTCTCCGAAGAGTAGGATCATTTCTTTCTTGGAGGCGCAGAGGATGATATCTAGTGGGTGCGAGGGATATATTGCTTCAGTTCGAGATGTCCGGGCAGAGGAGTTATCCCTTGATAGAGTTCCGGTTGTTTGTGAGTATCCGGATGTGTTTCCTGATGATTTGCCGGGTTTGCCGCCTATGCGGGAGATAGAGTTTTGCATTGATCTATTGCCAGGCACTCAACCTAAATCTATTCCCCCGTATCGTATGGCTCCTGTTGAGTTGAGGGAGCTGAAGGAGCAGATTCAGGATTTGCTCGATAAGGGCTTCATTAGGCCCAGTGTGTCTCCATGGGGTGCCCCGGTATTATTTGTGAAGAAGAAGGATGGCTCTATGCGGATGTGTATTGATTACCGGCAGCTGAATAATGTTACTATCAAGAATAGGTATCCTTTGTCGCGTATTGATGATTTGTTTGATCAGCTTTAGGGTGCTACCTTCTTCTCGAAGATTGATTTGAGGTCGGGGTATCATCAGTTGAGGATTCGGTCCGAGGACGTTTCCAAGACTGCTTTTCGTACCCGATATGGCCACTATGAGTTTCTGGTGATGTCTTTCGGGCTTACGAATGCCCCAGCTGCTTTCATGGATCTGATGAACCGAGTGTTCAAGGCCTACCTTGACTCCTTCGTCATTGTGTTTATCGATGATATCTTGGTTTATTCGAGGAGCAGGGAGGAGCATGAGCAGCATTTGAGAGTTGTTCTTCGGACTCTGAGGGATCAGCAGTTGTATGCCAAATTCTCCAAGTGTGAATTTTGGCTCAGTTCTGTATCTTTCCTAGGTCACGTGGTGACCAAGGATGGGGTGTGTGTTGATCCGAAGAAGATAGAGGCCGTTCAGAGTTGGCCTAGGCCTACTTCTTCTACAGAGGTTCGGAGTTTCTTAGGCTTGGCAGGTTATTATCGGCGGTTCGTCGAGGGGTTTTCTTCTATTTCAGCACCTCTGACGAAGTTGACCCAGAAGAATGTTCCTTTCCTGTGGTCCGATGCCTGTGAGTCTAGCTTTCAGAAGCTTAAGACTCTGTTGACTTCAGCGCCAGTGTTGGCCTTGCCTAGTGGATCCGGGGGATTCACCGTATATTGTGATGCTTCGGGTGTTGGCCTGGGTAGCGTTCTGATGCAGGAGGGTAAGGTGATAGCTTATGCCTCGAGACAGCTGAAGGTCCATGAGAAGAATTATCCTGTCCATGATTTGGAGCTGTTAGCTGTCGTGTTTGCACTGAAGTTGTGGAGGCACTATCTTTATGGCGAGCCATGTGAGATATTCACCGATCATAAGAGTCTCCAGTACTTGTTCACTCAGAAGGACTTGAACGGGAGACAGCGCCGCTGGTTAGAGCTGCTGAAGGATTATGATCTTTCTATCCGGTATCATCCCGGAAAGGCTAATGTTGTAGCCGATGCCTTGAGTAGGAAGTCCATGGGTAGCCTCGCCTATCTTGATGCTGATATGAGGCCGTTGGCCCGTGAGTTGCAGGCTTTGTCCATTGGTGGGGTTCGGTTTGATGATTCTGTTCCAGGCCGGGTGCTTGCATATGTGGGGTCTCAGTCGTCTTTAGCTTCCCAGATTCGGGAAAGGCAGTTCGAGGATCCTTATCTGAGAGATCTCCGGGACAGGGTCCTGAGTGGGGGAGTGTCCTCGTTCGTGATTGGTGATGATGGTGCTTTGCGGCTTAACGGCCGGGTATGTGTTCCAGCCATTGTGGAGCTGAGGCAGATGATTTTGGCAGAGGCTCACAGTTCGAGATATTCCATTCATCCGGGTACTGCGAAGATGTATCATGATCTTCGAGAGCTGTATTGGTAGAAAGGGATGAAGAGGGATGTTGCTGATTATGTATCTCGGTGTTTGAATTGCCAGCAGGTGAAGTATGAGCACCGGAGGCCAGCCGGGGTGACCCAGTCTATGCCCATTCCCGAGTGGAAGTGGGAGCAGATCACTATGGATTTCGTAGTTGGTTTGCCGCTGACCGTGGGTAAGCATGATTCGGTGTGGGTAGTAGTTGATCGACTGACGAAGTCGGCTCACTTCATTCCAGTGAGGACTACTTATACCTCGGAGCGTCTGGCTCGTATCTTCATTGAGCAGATTGTGAGATTGCATGGTGCTCCTGTTTCTATCATTTCTGACCGAGGTGCTCAGTTCACAGCTCAGTTTTGGAGATCTTTTTAGAGAGAGCTGGGTACTCGGGTCGATCTCAGCACTGCATTTCACCCGCAGACTGATGGCCAGTCTGAGCGGACCATTCAGATCCTCGAGGATATGCTGAGGGCGTGTGCTATTGATTTTGGAGGCCATTGGGATAGCCATTTGCCGCTAGCAGAGTTTGCGTATAATAATAGCTATCAGGCTTCTATCCAGATGGCTCCGTTTGAGGCATTGTATGGTCGGAGATGTCGCTCGCCTATCGGTTGGTTCGAGTCTAGTGAGGTCCAGGTGTTGGGGCCCGATTTGGTGCAGCAGACCTTAGATAAGGTCCGGGTTATTCAGGATCTACTCCGCATGGCTCAGAGCCGGCAGATATTGTATGCAGATCGGAGGCGGAGAGATCTTGAGTTCATGGTTGGGGACCGGGTATTCCTCAGAGTGTCGCCCATGAAGGGTGTTATGAGATTTGGGAAGAAAGGCAAGCTCAGTCCTAGGTTCATTGGGCCTTTTGAGATATTGGAGCGCGTTGGCGCCGTTGCGTATAGACTGGCTTTGCCTCCCTCTCTATCTGTTCATCCGGTGTTCCATGTGTCCATGCTCCGGAAGTATGTTCACGATTTGTCTCATGTGATCGATATGGCTTCTGTGGAGGTAGATGGCGACTTAGCTTATTCGGAGGAGCCTATTGCTATTGTGGCTAGAGAGGTCCGTAAGATGAAATCGAAGGTGATCCCGCTTGTGAGAGTTCAGTGGGGGCATCACTCCATTGCCGAGGCCAATTGGGAGCTTGAGTCCGAGATGCGTGAGAGGCATCCGCACTTGTTCGATGATTCAGGTATGAAATCCTTGTATTTTCTAAGCCTGAATTTGCATTTCAAAGTTTTATTGATTTCGGGTGGTACCGAGGGGTCCTCGAAATCCGTGCCAGCTCCGTGGCTAGTGTGTGGATCCTACCTCAGACTTAGGCTCGTCCGAGGACGGCCGAGAGTCTAATTGGGGGAGAATGTAACGACCCTCAAATAGTCGTTACGGGATCCGGGACCTCGATTTACTTGTCGACAGTCCCAAAAGCTCCGTTAGGTAATTTATGACTTGTCTGTGAAATCTGAGTCGAAACGGAGTCCGTTTGATAGGTTTTCGAGAAAAGGATCCGTTTATGAAATTCCGGAAAGGAATTTGGGGTTTCGATAGGTCGTTTTGAGTAAACGAACCCTGATGGAAAATCCGAGCGCACCGTTAGGTCCGTCTCATCATTTATGATATGTAGCAACCTTCAAAATTGAAAACGGACCTCGTTTGATAGGACTTTTGATAAAGTCCCCGTTTCGGAAGTTTAAAAGAGTTAAAAGAGGTTTCCGAGCTCGATTTGAGAAAATGAGCTCCGATAAGAGATCCGAAAGTTCCGTTAGGTTCGTATAGTCATTTGTGACTTGTAGCAACTTTCGGAATTGGATTCTGAGGTCGTTTGGTTAAATTTCGCTATTTTGGCGAAAGTCGAAAATTGAACCTTTGCCGTGGGACCCACTTTTTGAGTCCTGGAGGTCCGAATTGAGTTCCGTCTTGACGAGCATGTCACCCAAGTATTTTATGGCTTGTGTGCAAAATTTGGGATCATTCCGAACTTCGTAGGGTCCCGTTTTGCCCCTAAAACAGTAGAAAATCTGGTGCGACTTTTCTGTTCTGTTTTGGCGCAAATAGCCGGATAAAAGCTGATTTTTCGGCCAATCCGTAAGGAATTAGGAAACACTCAAAACATGAAAGTTGTAGCCCTTTGAGTTGTGGTTCTAATGGCACCGGTATAAGGTCATTTGGACATTCCTATCAAAAGTTAGGATTTTTTCAAAAGAAGCTGTCACAGAGGCAAAAAAACTGCTATAAAAAGGCCATTTCGGGCCATTTCGGTTCATAACTTATAAAAATCATTTGGTGAGCTCTTGAGGCGATTTTTGGGTATTTCTTGAAGACCCAATCATACTTACACTTAGGGTAAGCCCTTTCAATCCATCTTTATGTTGATTAACACAAGAATCAAAGGGTTGATTCTTGGAAATGGGTTAAGAATTGGGGAAAGACATCGAGCAAGGCTCGCATGTGGAATCTAAGTGTACTTTTGGACTCACGGGAGCGTGGGGAGTCCGGAAAAGTACATTTTGTAAATTTAGGGCTCGGCCCTACCCGGGGGCATTTTGGTAATTTTTACCCTAGGATGCCTATAGGCTTAAATAGCTATAATTGAGCACTCATATGTGCTATATCTTGTCTTAATAGACCTAGTGGAGAGTCCTTCGCGGACAAGGCGAGCGGGAAAGGAGATTCTTCCCGGCATTTGAGCCCGAATTTCGAGGTAAGTGAGACTTGACCTCTATTGTGCTTGTGGACTCTTCCTTCATGCTAGTATGCTTCATGTACGCATATATATACCTAACAATGGTTAGGATTAATGATGTGAATTACTTGCTATTATTGTTTGTTATAAATAGCGAGATTGTGACTCGACCGAGGTATGTGCCGGTCTAAACGCTACGTCGAGGTAGCTTAAATTTATATCGTAGTAACGCTTGCTACGCCATGCTTAGATAGCAAGAACTTGGGACATGGCCGATGATGTTGCCGGCATGTCATGATAAATGTCTTGCCGAGGATTTTGCCGGCTTTTGTGTGATATTGGTACTTGATTTGTTCACGTGCCGGGTTGGGTAGTGCTGTCTATACGTAACCTTGGGTTGGACGACATGGGAGTAGGGATTGTACCCCCAAACTGTGGTCGGGTTAACCTTCGCCTTACGTTCAGCTAGCATAACCAACCTGGGTTACGGTGACTGTGAAATATTATCGTTATTAATATTTCTGTTATTATTTCTGTTATTGTTATTAATGTCGTGGATATTAATACTGTTAGAGGGACACTTGACAGGGGGTGTGGTGTCGCCTATACTATGAGATGTGTCACACTTGACAGGGGGTGTGGTGTGGACACTTGATCTTTGAGATGTGACACACTTGACAGGGGGTGTGGTGTGGTCACTTGATTTATTGAGATACGACCCACTTGACAGGGGGTGTGGTGCTATCGTAGACAGATTTGAGATGAGCCAACGACTACGGGTCGTTGGTCTACTTATTCATGATTGTGATAGTGACTTCGGGTCACGGTATATGGTTGATACTTAGTAGTGGTGTTGCTAGTCCATCGTAGGTCTAGGTTAGTCGGCACGGGAGTAGAGATTGGACCTCCAAACCGCCGCTGAGTTGACCTATGCCTTACGTTGGATGGGCATAATCCTTGAGACTTCTGGTTACTACTTGTGTGTATGGAATGTGTTACATCTATTTGTGATTTCACTACTTTATTGTATGATTACTATAGTATGTTGTTGCTTATGATGCATGTAGCGACTTGTCCCGCAAGGGTACCTTAGCGGGCCTGTCGGTGATCTTACTGGGCTTCGGCTCATAACTTACTCTGCTACGTGCGCAGGTCCTTCATCCAGTCAGCAGCCCGGACGTTAGCGGTTCCCGAGGCTTCTGAGACTTTTGATTGAGGTGAGCCGACCACACAGACCGTGGTGGCATATCGCCGGAGTCACTTAGAGATAGGACTCAGATTTCTTTGATGTATATTCATACTTTATTGAGTCACTCTTAGAATGCTCCAATTCTTTTGTGGATATATTCTTTTGGACTTCACCCTTTTATATTTATATATCCATTTATGATCTTTTCACATTATTGTTCTTTTCCACATCTTGTTTCATTGGTTCGCCTAGGAAAATGTTGTTTAGGTGCCATCACGAGCCCTTGGAAATTGGGTCGTGACAGGCATAGAAAATTATAGGTATTCTACGAATTAAAAGGCGCAATCATGTCTGACGATGATAGCATTCCAAAGAACACTACTAGCGCAGTAGATGAGTCCACAAGGGATACCAATGATCCCAGCATATAGCCTAAGGATTCTATTGAGCATCTAAAAGACACCTCTCTGGAACTGATCCTTGTTACCAGCAATGGGGAAGGTGATCAACCTGTGGGAGGTAATTCTAAATTCGGAGGTTTCTTTGTTAATCTCCTCAAAACTGCATCCGAACAGAACTCGAACAACATAGTCGAAGGGATATCCTAGAAGTTAGGAGCGATGTTTGCCGAATCGTCTCGGAGGCCAGCGTCCCCGCAAAGACCAGTGCCTACGAACAATTCACCAGCATCAACTCCTAATCGAAGGCTTAACATGGATCTACCCCTGGAGGCTTGCCAAAAATCAACAACCATGAACTCAAAGGAGCTCCTGTCATTCAAAACCTCATAAAAGAGATGAAGCTATCCACGACCAAATTGGTAATCTGTCGGGTGCTCCACCCTAAGTTACCACGGTAGATGAGCAGAAGTTTTATAAACAAGCATACAAGGAAAGTGTAGCACCGGGCCGCATACCAAAGCACTTTTGCTTGCCGGATAACTTGAAGTATGATGGAACGGCTGACCCGAATTAGCATATTTCTGTGTATTACACGGACTTGAAGAGTAATGAGCTTAATGAGGAAGAAATTCAGTCTGCTCTAATGAAGAGGTTTGGCTCGACCATGATTAAAGGGGCTCTCGATTGGTACACTCATCTACTAATGGGATCTGTCGAATCATTCACTCAGATGCAAGACTTGTTCATGAAAGCGCATTCTGGTGGCCACAAGCGGGAGAAGGGCATGGAAGATATCTTCGAGATATGTCAACGGGACAATGAACTGATAAAGGACTGCCTTGACATATTTTACAAGGAACGTATGGAGCTTCCTCCAGTCCCAAACAACATCGCCGTGGTAGCCTTTGCCAAGAGTCTGAATTCAAATGAATCATTGGCCACCAGTTGGAGTGGAGTTTAACCCAGCACCCAGTAAACACATGGAGCACGTTGCATCAAAGGTATACTGAAAAGCTTCGATTGGAGAAAGACAGCTCTCATAACCCCGAAGACGAGCGAAGGAAGAGACCAGGGAGCCCTTCTTTAGAAGGAGAAGAGAACGGAAGAAGGGTGAAGCCAAAGGCTTAGAACCAGTCAGGAGCCGGAAGGCACAACAACTCCCGAGCATCAAGATCTCAAGAGAAGCAGATGGAACCTCGTAACTTCAGGGATTTTGGTTTGCGAGTCAACGCCGTGGATCTAGTCGCCAATTACTTTGGTAGATTAGGTCCAAGGGTCTGATGGCCGCCTACCGTAAAAGAAGCTACGGGGAGGAATGCAATGCCCTGTTGTTATTTTCATCGCATCGATGGCCATGCCAGAGTCGGCTCTAAAGCCTTGATGATTGAAATCGAGCATCTAATTAAACAAGGGCACCTCAAAGATCTGATTGAAGAAGGACTACAATGTTCCAAAGTACCAGATTCTGAAAACCCGAAGACTTTCAACACAATCTTATCAACTATGGAACCCGACATCGCACGCGGGACTACGATGCCATGGGAATTGAAAGGTCCAATCCTATTGGTTTGGAGGAATTGGTAGAACATCAAAGCGACGTTATCCTGCCCGTGGAAATATCTGACTTACGCGTCTACCGAGCCATGGTCGATCCGGGAAGTAGCGTGAAATTATCCAGGGAGAGGTACTGTAGAGTATTGGCTTATGGCGTCGAGTAGCCTCAAGCACCTGAAAGATAATTGGTTTCAATTGATCTCAAGAAGAGCCTGTCTGAGAATTAGCTCTATCGGTTCATATACCGGGCGTGACGAGCATAACCTCCTTCCAGGTATTGAATTACAATCTACCATATGACGTTATCTTGGGACGACACGGATACACATTGTTAAGGGAGTACCCTCAACACTTCATCAAGTATTCAAATACCCGACCTCGCACGAGATTGTTTATTACGGGGTGGGCGATCTTCACTTGGAGAGTATCGTCCAACCTATGGCGAGGATCTTGGTGTACAGCTGGTAGCCAAAATAAATATGGCCGAAAAGGAGTCCATCGATTTTGAGGCTATGGAACGAGAAGTCGGAGAATAGATCAGTGAACTAGGGGATCGGTTGGCGGTGATGGATCAGCTAGTCCCTAAGGCCACGAAATTGGTATGTCAGCTTTCTGAGGTACTGCAAAGACAAGGGGGGCCCTTATGGCTGATACCGAGTTACCTAACCGTAGCCCAAACTAATATGCAGCTCCTACAGCTTCCGGTGATAACTGATCCAAATCCAGGTGAGCATCTATTATTATATGTCTCGATCTCAAAAATAGCATGGAATGCAGTCCTTGTACGAGAAGAGAATGGAAGAAAATTTCCCGTGAAGTAGGCCAGCAAATGACCCTCGCGCCGAGACAAGTTTTTGCTTTTACTCTTTCAATTTATTGCGGCTGTGGTCATGGCGACTTAAGAGCTACGCACATATTTCCTTGACCATACGGCCAACATGATCTCTTCTATACCAGTACGGACCATATTGTCCAAACCCGAGCTCTTAGAGGAGATGGCAGAATGGCCGAGACACTTGGATACTATGACATTATCCGCAACCCCAGATAGCCGTCGAGTTGTAGGAACTAGAAGGTTTCACCTCAGACTTCGTGAAGAAGCTGAAATAACAGGCGAATGAGTCAATCAGAAATGAAGAAGCGATCGAGCCCGGATATTGGTAGATCAGCATTGAAATGGACCTTAAAAAGGAAGAAGCCGATCTCGATCTGTGGGTTAGGACACCCGTTGGGATGGTATTTCGCAAGACCGCCAGGGCTCAAATCGATGAAGCAGAGTATGAAGCCATAATTCATGCTCTTGACGTAGCCTACATACTGGAGGCCAGGGAGGTCACCCTCTTCAGCGGCTCTCAATTGATTGTGGATCAAGTCAAAGAAGTTTTCACCATAGAGGGCATCTGCACACCAGATCGAAAGGAGAGAAGGAAAGCACTTCTAAAAAATTTTTTGACGTAGGAGTTTGCCTGTCAAGAAGAAAGTTCAGATGGTGGCAAAGCGTCCGAAGATTCGTACGATCAGCAGATAGTGGTTGAGTTAACCCCCGTGGACCTAATGAACCTTGAAGTTCCACACACAGGATCCGTCACAGGGCAGTGTCATGCGCCGATCAACTACACGAGCAAAGGAATCCTCTCTGAAGACAAATCAAAAAGCAGACAACAGCGAAAGCAAGCCGCTTATTGTTTGATCGGCATAGAATTATACCATTGGGTTGTCAACGACAAAGAGGTAACATCTCTAGGCTCAGCACCCTCAAGCAGGAAGTCGAAGCACATGCCCCGGAACCTTCCGAGGGACGAGCATAAAGTATCTTAAAAGCATTTATTTTTTATATTTTAAGTTTGATCACAGTATTTTCATACTCATCAATCATGTTACGGGTTTTCACCCACAACATCTTAGGCTTCGCGTCCCTTTATCAATAAAACTACTATTGTTAGTCAGTATTACTTATTTATTCAGATTCATCTATGATCCAACTATTCATGGCCCTAGCCAGACCTATGTTGAAGTAATACACTCAGTTTTCGATACAAAAAGTAGGGTACACTACTCGCTTAGAGCTAGATCACGTCAGCCATTATTTGTGAGTTGAACTCATTAATTCAACAACTGAACCTACACACCGACGGAACGCCTGTTCGCGTAGTGCTAGAAAGTCTTAAATACTCGAGTAACTAAGTAGATACGTTCGAAGTCTGATGCAAAGTGCCTGTTATCACATTGGCTAAAGTCGTCCAATTGTGGGTGCAAGCAGCCATCTCCTACAGATGCAACCTAGCTGCCAAACATTGGTGCACAACGGACGTAATTGCTCAAAGCAGGCACACTGATAAACGTTCTAAACACTAGAAAATTCCGGACGACCGGAAGCAATCTAATTCTTAGGTGCACAAACATACTGCTTGATTATACATTACAAAACATGTAATAATACAAGTACGTATAAAAATATTGATGAACGACCGTTTTATTATTAACAAACAGCCTGTAGGCTCATAATATACATTTAGTTCTTCCTGAATACAACAATTGTTTATAACAATTGTAGAAAAAAAGAGGAAAGGGAAGACAAAATAAAAAGCTCCTCAGAATTAACATGGCTGAAGATTCTTCATCTGGATTTTAGCTACAAGCCGTAAACAGTCTGGAGTTCTTCTTTTCTTTTGGTAGCCCGAGATATGTCGGCCCGAGCATTCCTTTAAGGCACACGACCATTGGTGCAACCAAAGCCCGTCTGCTTGATCAAAGCAAGGGACATTGAAAGCGTCTGAGTGCAAGCCTGACCTTTCCCCATCTCGTCCGCTGAACTTAGAGAGAAGATTGAAGGCTTGCCGTTAAGTTTGACCATCCGAGTCAACCTCAACTAGTCAAATTGGAGTGCACAGCCCCACGGATCTTCAAGCACAAACAAAAGTTAGCCAAGAGAGGAAAAGCTTGAGCTGGGAACCTATCACAAGGGAGCCTCTTCCCTCGGGTATCCCACAGCCAGCGGCCGATAGAGCATTGCAACGCCGACACGACCAAACCAGCTGAACCAAGAGACATCCCAGAGCCGTAGGCGGAGTTAGAGCTTGGTGACTCGCTAATCTTCTCACAGCATCGAGCTCTCTCCTCTTACCTACCATGAAACTGAGTCAGAAGAGTAGGCTTTAGCCCTACTCTATCAAAGAGGAAATCCAAACACCACAGAAATCCTAGCGGAGAAGACACACGGGAACTGAAAGGGCTAAGTGGCCTGAACCCCCATGAAAAGAAGAATATCATAGCAACCGCTGTGTTAGAAGACGAGCACACCAAAAAGTGCATGTGACACAATGAAGACATCCCAAAGGACATCGTTAGAGTCCCGATCAAACTTCGTGATTTGGGGGACTTTATCTGTTTCCTCATGGACGAAGAAAGAAAAGGAGGTAACTGCAGGCGAATTTCCTCCTATAATTCTCTCATGCAACATCCATTCGGAATGAAGAAGGTTTCTGAGAATATCAAAACAAATCAAAGGCAAACATTTTTAAGGGAGGAAAAGCTTTTCGCTATCATAAGAAATTGCTAAAGAAGTGAAGTATTTTCTGAACAGGAGTTTGCAAAGATATGAAAAGGATAAGGATGGAGCACGAAACGGTCAAGCATCATTATTGCTGAAGACATGAAATGATTCGGAGCAGTTAATGGTTGTTCCTGAAAAGGTGCATGGGATCGGTATTAGCCAATCAGAAGGAAGCATGTGAAGTTCTCAAAGAGATCAATATAATTCTTGGTCAAAGAGTCTGCGAGTCTCAAGGAGTCAGTGAGATATCTTTACACATCCATGCCGCTTTCACTTCTTGATTGTTTGCGCCTGCACTCAGCAAGTGGGGAGACTGACTGTGTGGGCAAAAATACGTCACCTACTATTATGGGGATATGAGTCCAGCTGGCGAGACTAGACTTATCTTACAAGTCATCAGGCGCAGAGGATACACGCCCGCTCCTGGAGCCAACGACCGTTTAGGCAGCACGACCACAGGACGCAGGGTAACATCCCACCGCCTAAGGTTTACAGTCACCTAGATAGGTTTAGTATATTCCACCGCCTTGAGTCACAGGCCCATAGCCTTATTAATCTTTGTATTTTACCTTATTTAGGACTGGGTATCACTACTATAAATACTCCTCCTTACATTGTATTAGACATGAGGCCATTCACCACGGAATCCGGCTATTCTCAAGGAATAAGAATTACTCTACTTTTTTATTAATTATTTCGTCTTGTTTATTCATTATTGTTTTTATTATATTTATATAATTTTCCATTGTAATAATTTTATTTCTTGTGACCCCAACTATAATTAATTGTTTACCCTAGACATACAATTTTAGGTATAAATTAAGTCATCCCTGTAGATGGAACACATGTGTCGGTCAAGTACGGGAAAGTTTTGTTGTCTGCTTTGGCATAAGACATGGAGACATATTTTTCCCTATAGCATTTTGTGTTGTAAATGTGGAATGCGAAGCCTCCCATTAATTTTTTTTTTTTTTAAATATGATCGGTATATTCCCAAGTTATGATGATTTGTGCATTGTTTCTGATAGAAATCCAAGCAGCATAAAAGCAGTATCCAAGATTTTTCCTGAAACTCGTTACGGAGTTTGCAAGAGGAACTTGGTTGAAAGCATTTGTACA
This sequence comes from Petunia axillaris subsp. axillaris, assembly GCA_029990575.1. Lineage (NCBI taxonomy): Eukaryota > Viridiplantae > Streptophyta > Magnoliopsida > Solanales > Solanaceae > Petunia > Petunia axillaris. Next base: position 125,261,755 of record JARKNS010000008.1, on the reverse strand, counting down.
AAGCTTCATTGTGGTGAATTCATTCACTATAGGTTTGGTGTGATGACTACAAACATTGCTGAGTCAATTAACTCAATGCTCAAGGATGTGTTCAATGAAATTAAAAAAAAAAAACTGAAAAATTTCATCAGAGTCGTATGGCATACATACAACATACAAAGCCTTGTGTTTCTTCAATTCAAGAAATATTAAAGAAAAATGTCACAGAGGGCAACAAGCTTTTCATTTGTTGCATTGGAACGAATTTTTACTATATCAGTTCTGGGGAAGAGGTTGTAGTGTCAATCTAAGTTAAAGGACTTATTCTTGTCGAAGGTTTGATTTGGACAAATTAATCTGTGCACATGCAATGGCAGCAATAGATGTCGACATGGAGCAGAGTATGAAAATAAACTATAAAGTTTATCCATTCTTACCTTTACAGACACAATCTATCCAATGATAGCAGATGAGTTGTGGAATGCACCACCAGAGCTTTTCGAGAGGAAAATACAACTGCCTTTTGTGAAAATCCCACTGGGAAGAAAGAAGACTAAGTGAATGCCTTCAGTGGGTGAAGCATTTTCAAGTAGGAAGAATATATGTGGCAAATGCAAGAGACTTGGCCAGAAAAGAACATGTCCCCAACAGAGGGTTGTAGATGATGTCGGCCATAGTGCTGTTATATAGTACAATCTATGTTGCTGCTATTTGTAAACTATTGTGTTGAATAATTTATGTTGCTACGAGTTGTAGACTCGTATTTCCTATTTTTTCAACAATTTTCTGTTAATATATTTTCACACATTTATAATGTGCGCCCACCATATATTATGTGTACACATCTGACAATATTTATTTATCCTCTTGCATAAAAATAAACAAACAACTTTTATAGTATGTGTGCACATCTCCTTTGATGTGTACACATGGGGTTGATGTTCAGATAGAAAGGCTAAAAAACACAAAACCCCTTTACACATAAATTATGTTGTAACATATTATAATATGTGTACACATTTTATTTCATATGTACACATCGTAAGTATATGTGTACACATTAATAATATGTGCACACATCGTGCTTATATGTGTACATATGTATGTTTTGTTTATGAACAATGTTTGATTGATTTTAAAGCCAAAAGCCCAATAATATATTGAATAAATGATAATAGAGCACCATAAGATAGATTAAAATATATATTATCGAGGATTTCACAATAACTCTTAAGTGTACTCCAATTAACCATGATTTGAGAGATTTCACCATCACTATTATAACTCTTATCTGATCAAAAGGCTAGACTCTAACAAGTTGATACCCCAATGATTAGAGAATGTATGAGAACTCAATACATCACATAAACAACTTATATTCTAACTTAGAAACATAGATTCACCATTAATTGTACTCCAAATAACCATAATTTGAGAGATTTCACTATCTTTATGATAACTCTTGTCAAATGAAAAGGCTAAATTCTAACAAGTTGATAGTCCATTGATTAGAGAATGTATGAGAACTCAATACATCACATAAACAAATATTCTAACTCAGAAACATTGATTCACCATTAATTTTACTCCAAATAACCATGATTTGAGAGATTTCACCATCTCTATAATAACTCTTGTCTAATGAAAAAGCTAAATTCTAACAAGTTGATAATCCAATGATTAGAGAATATATGAGAACTCACTACATCACATAAACAACTTATATTCTAACTTAGAAACATGGATTCAGCATTAATTATACTCCAAATAACCATGGTTTGAAAGATTTCGCCATCACTATGATAACTTTTGTTTGATGAAAAAGCTAAACTCTAACAAGTTGATACTCCAATGATTAGAGAATGTATGAGAACTCAATACATCACATAAACTACTTCTATTATAACTTAGACACATGGATTTACCATTAATTGAACTTCAAATAACCATGATTTGAGAGATTTTACCATCACTATTAAGAATATGTGTATACATGAAATATATGTTTTACGATTTAAGCAATGTTTTATTAATTTCATAGCCATAATCCCAATAATATATTGAATAAATGATAATAGAGCACCATAAGATTATTCAAATATATATAATCAAGGATTTCATAATAACTATAACTACGACATATATTAAAGGTTAAATTCTATCCATAACATACCATTCTTCAAATAAAAAGGTGAAATTCACCATAAACTAATTATTTTACTTCATAAATAGGGAAATAACAAATGAAAAACTACATGATAAACTCTAATTTCCACTGTCGGCGGGAGGAGGAGAGTTGGGCGGTGTGAAATATATGTCGTTCAAGTCCTTGCCCTGAGCTTGTAGAAGAAGTTGAAAGATCCTTTTAATCCTCCGAATATCCATAAGTTGGTGGTCCCTTGCTTCTCTTAGAAGGGTTTTCACTTCTTCAACATTACTCTTCAAGTTTTCCGTCTTTATAATTGGACGTCTTGCCATGATGTTGCTAATGTTTTTGCTATAGTAATTGCTATTGTTTTTTATTATGTGATAAAGTGGAATTATTTTAGTCGATATATAGTAGAAGGACTTGAAGGGTTGCTTTCGTTCATGAGAACCAAGAGTTGCTTTGTTAAACGACCTCGGTCAGTCGTTTCGGAAGTTATGACTTCGATTGGCGTGCCGATAATTTTAAAATATTTGTAAGGTCCATTAGGACCTGTCTGTAAAATTTGAGTTAAATCAGACCTTGTTTGGTACGTATCGGAAGAAGATTTCAGTTTTTATTGTCGATAAATATTAAAAAGAGATTTTCGAGCTCGGTTTTAGCGAATGAGCTCTGATTCGAAATCCAAAATAGCTGTTAGGTTCGTATGATTATTTGTGAATTTTATGAACTTTCGAAAGCGAATTTCGATGTTGTTCGGCTAGTTTCCGCTAAAAATGCCGAAAGTTAAATAATTTGACTATTTTTTATTTAAATTCATATCTCGAGTTTTGGGAGTCCGATTTGAGATCCGCTTCGCGAGTATGTTACATATATTTTGTATAACTTGTATGAAAAAGTTGGAATTATTTCGAATATCGTAGGGTTTCGTTTTAATTTTCGTCGCAAAAAGAAAAAAAAAGGAAAAATGACAAAAATAAATGAAAGGCGGTGGGGGCCTTAGCTTTATAAAAGCTAAGTTGATCAGAGGGAGCAATATAGAGAACAGAATACAACAAGAAACGAAAAAGAGAAAATGACATGACGCAGTGAAAAAAAAAGCCAGAAAATAAGAAAAGGGCCGGAGAAAAGTAGAATTTTCACTCTGAAACATTCATGTAATGATCCTAATATATTATTTGATTTTATTACGTGTGTTTGAATATATTTTAACGGTAAAACTTGGAATATTAGACATCATTTTTATAAGTTCAGTTAATAGTTAAAAGGGTCAATTGGACCCCGATAATGAAATTAATTATATATTTGTACTCAGTGAGTTATGGACAATATATAAATATAATTTATTTAGGGTTTGGTTATGTGACCTTAAACCTTGTATATAGGTTTGGCCTGCGTATTGCGTATGCAAATAGGGTATCAGGTTCCTAATCGGATTGCCCTAAGATATGAGGAATGAAGCCTTTATCCTAATTTGATATATTTTTCTGCTCATTGAACACAGTGGGATCGTTCGGCAATGAATCCAAAAGAACAAAGCGATTGTTGAGTCGCATTTGAACGAGGTAAGTGTTTATATCCATTTCTTTGGAGGCCCTTGGCCTTGTGGATATTCTACCACGTGTTCCTTGCGTGTGTAGCTGCCGATAGGCGTACTCATTACGCCTTATCTTTAAATTTACATTGTATATTATATGTTATGCCCTGTTGTTGAGATTGCATTGAGCATATGAACATTGGATTCTAGTTTTGAGCATTGCATATACTTCCCGGTTGGCGATAAGAGTCCCGCACCGGTGAAGAGTCATTATTGCATATACTTCCCGGTTGGCGATGAGAGTCCCGCACCGGTGAAGGGTCATTATTGCATATACTTCCCGGTTGGCGATGAGAGTCCCGCACCGATGAAGGGTCATTATTACATATACTTTCCGATTGGCGATGAGAGTCCCGCACCGGTGAAGGGTCATTATTGCATATACTTCCCGGATGGCGATGAGAGTCTCGCACCGGTGAAGGGTCATTATTGCATACACTTCCCGGTTGGCGATGAGAGTCCCGCACCGGTGAAGGGTCATTATTGCATGTACTTCCCGTATGGCGATGAGAGTCCCGCACCGGTGAAGGGTCATTATTGCATATACTTCCCGGTAATCGATGAGAGTCCCGAGCCGGTGAAGGGTCATTATTGCATATACTTCCCGGTTGGCGATGAGAGTCCCGCACTGGTGAAGGGTCATTATTGCATATACTTCCCGGTAATCGATGAGAGTCCCGAGCCGGTGAAGGGTCATTATTGCATATACTTCCCGATAATCGATGAGAGTCCCGAGCCGGTGAAGGGTCATCATTACATATACTTCCCGATAATCGATGAGAGTCCCGAGCCGGTGAAGGGTTATCTTTGCATATATCTCCTGGTAGACGATGAGATTCCCGTGTCGGAGATAGGTATCAGGCATATATGACTGCATTGCATTGTACCGCATTCATCCCATCTCATTGCACCGTATACTGACTATTATGTGTATTGTGTTGTGTTTTATGTATGCGGTATGTAGACTATGTCGTGGAGATATCTCAGTTTGCTTATATATTTCTGGCTCGTATTCTGGGTTGCGGGGATCGGGTTGCACGCCGCAACGGTGTTAATATATGGATCGGGTTGCACGTCGCAACGGTATAAATATATGGATCGGGTTGCACGTCACAGCGGTATAAATATATGGATCGGGTTGCACGCCGCGACAGTATGAATATATGGATCGGGTTGCACGCCTCAACAGGATGTATTTCTGATTGTTGATGTGTTCGGGATACCTATATGTTCTGGCTATCTTACGTTCCTGGTTGTCGATGAGTTTGTGATTCCATACGTGTTTCTAGTTATTATCTGGCTCTGCCTTTTTATATTTTAAATAAGAGGAATTTTGTTTTTCTGTTTCTCCTCCCTGGCTAGCTATCCTATTACTTGAGGTGGCTAGTCTGCCCCACTTATTGAGTCTTTTTGACTCACGCTTGTTTGGTGTTTGTTTCTTGTCTATTTATTTCGTTTCGGCAGGTTCGCTCCAGGATTGAGTTCGCCACGTTGTGAAGGAGCGAAGACGACTTCAGCTGTCAGGGTGAGCCAGCTTTCATTCCGGATGGCCACCCGTTTATTGTTTATTATTTCAGTTGCAGTTTGCTCCCTTCAGGAGGTATTTGTCTTCTTCTGTACTCTTAGATGTCTAGTCTGGATAGCCCTAAACCTAGTATGTTGGGTAGTCAGCTTTCATTTCTTTTGTATAGCTTAGAGGTATCAGTATATCTGTGTTTTTGTTTTAAGTCTTGTCCTTATTTATGAATTGTTATATTTATTTTTCTAATTTAATTAGTAAGGATTCGCCCGATGAGTCTAGGGGAGGATGTCAGGTGCCCGCATGGCCTAACTGGAATCTGGGGTCAGTTAGTATCAGAGCACGGTTTAGAGTCTATCCAGACTAAGATAGTTTCTAGTAGAGTCCCGGTGATGGGTACGTAAACGTCCGTACTTATCTACGAGGGGCTATGATGGCATTTAGGAAGTTTCACTTCCTTTTTTTCTGATCGTGCGTTGGTCTAGGATGAAAAAGTATTTTCATTAATTCGTTCGTGGTAATCGTGAACCCTCGTGCAACAAATTAGCAAACGGTATGAGTTCAAGACGAAGTTGCCTAGCATGGGGCTAGAGCTACTCAAACCCCGATAGTGTTTGATCGTGTTGACGATCCAGTTACGAAGGTCCCAGCTTTACGAGCTCGCGATGGGCAAGGGAGCAGGGCCTTGTGGTTCCCTCGGCTCTCTACAATGCTTTTACGAGAATCTTGGTGACGTAGATACCGCAAGAACCTATTATTCACTAGGCAGCTTATCAGGTCGCCGCATATGCAGATGTTCAGACTTAGAGAGCTCTCCTTCCAGTTCCTAATCTTGCCCCAGTAAATTATGTTCTAAAGGCAACTGGTGGTGCGCCACAAATTGTTCTGGCGGGTTAGCCAGCCGAGGTAACAGTTCGGTCCGAGTGCCTAAAGTGGTTGAATTCTTTTACGTGGTTGAACCTTTCGATATTTTTAAGCAATGCATCAGATAAATCTCGTGAATTTTTTAAAAATAAAATGATGTCGGTGCATCATTCAGGCTCGTGATTATATCGAGCGAGATGATGTTGATTATTTTGCTTTCCTGTTTCAAGGGTCCAGCCTTGAATTGGTGGGCCGCTCTTTTATTAACTAACTTGGTTCAATATTTCTTTTAGATTCATGGGAAAGTTCCTTTCGAGTAGCGAGCAAGATGAAGGGTGTCTTTAGTTTGAAAAGATTAGAGAGGGTAGCCTGTCGGTTAGCCTGTTGGTTTCAGAATATGAGATTGAATTCTATAGAATGGCTGGATATGCATTAGAACTAGTCCATGAACCTTTCGAGAGATTCAAAGATTTATTGATGACCTTTCCTTTTCCTTAAGATCCCACATGGCTCGAGTGATTGAGGTCGAGATTTCAGTTGATGTTTTTGTTGATATTGCCCGAAGATTCGAGGCATACCATAAGTTAGAGCGGGAGGGCAAGAGATCCCGTGGCCCTAGTGGGCAACCATGGTACCTCATATGGAGGTAAGAGTTCTAATTATTTTGGGAGATCACCTTCCAGGTTATCTCAGCTTGTGTCACGTGATTCTTAGAGTGCGCCAGTAGCTCGTCAAGATCAGACTCAGTTTTTCTCTTTGTAGCTATCAACAATCTGTCCAGCTTCCATTTTCACTGAAAATGTATTATCATTGTCGCGAGCCTGTCATCGTTGGTGGATTTCTCCCTTACTCCGGCAAGTAGGCAGTCGTCCTTTCTCTTGTCATCAGGCACTTGCAGAGTCGCAGGTGATTTCATTTAGATCTCAATCAGCAAAAGAAACGCCACCATCCAGTAGAGGTCGAGAGTGTGGTGGCAGTTGTTCTTCAGGAGGTGATTATCAGGATAGTGGCTCGGCTCAGCTGCAGAGGCAGTTCTATGAACTGTCAGTCTGCCAGGATGCTGAGGTATCCGATGTAGTAGACCCTGGGATTTCTTCTTCTCTTAAATGTGAGTAAGATTTAATTCTTTCGATCGATTTAGAAATGGTGTGTCTTATCATGTTTCGATTGTTTCCTTGGATGTCGTTTCTATTAAGAATCGGTTGCGGTAGAGGGGTCAGCTTCTGATATGATTTATTCCTGGCATTTATGATTATCCTACTAGTTTATCTGGTTTAAATATGAGAGATTTGTGAGTGAGTATCGGTATTGTTTGCTTGGAATCTTGTTGTGCCTCATTCTGTTATAATGTCAAGTCAGTCTACCTCTTTTTGGAACTCAGTGTCGGTAGGATGATGGGATTCTTATTCGTTACCATCAGAAAGTGTCATTGTTTCTTCCGGTGTAAAGTGGTTAGTAAGTGATACTCGATCTATGTGTCTCCTCTTGGTTCGAGAAGCTAGTAGAGTCATGTTATTCTACAAGTTTGTCTCAGTATAAAAGGGTTTTCTGGTAAATTGTCAGAGTTTCCTTTTTATTGGGAGGTTAAATTGGCATGGATGTTGTTACATAAAGCTCATTTAATGTCTATTTCTTCAATTGTGATTCTTCGGTTAGCCTGACTCGTAAGTAGTCTAGCTCTGATGGCCAAATAAATAAGAAGAAGAGCTTCCTAAAGCTCTAATTCTTTCTATCCCCAGTCTGTTGCCATCTCTTCTTTATTTGGCACTAGTGAGCTTAGGCGATCGGTAGCCTCTTGTGATGTTCCCTATGTTGAGCCAGAGTGCGTGTCAAGGTAGTCGGGTAAGCACATTATTGTTTTTCAAGGCTACTAAGGGTAATGAGAGGCGTCATTTGACCTTTGAGTTGATCTGTCAGGCGGTGGTGCTTATAGAAAATGTATGGAGTACTGAACTCGAGAGTTGCAGCTGTTTGGCTACTCGAGAGAGTAATTTGGTAGCTCAGGTCTGAGCCACGTTCTCTATTTAGCTAAGTCTTCCTTAAACCAGCAGGTTGTGCGAGGATGACTGTTTCTATTCAAGTTAGTTATGTGAGTTTATGCTCTAAGTGGACGAGTCTTCCTCCAATTGATACAGAATCATAATATTAAATCCCTAAGGCGTTGCTGAAGCGTAAGCTACTTCTTTGTTTCATCGACTTTTTTTATATCGAAAAGTATATCGACGAGATGATTCACCAGCAGAATCATGTTAATCCATCCAGAGTTTCGTGTATCTTTGTTTCAAAAATGTAGAGCTCTCCTCTCGTGATCGAGGAAGGATCAACTTGATCAGAATAAGCTGACTAATGGCGTTACCATATTATCCAGATATGTTTATTTCAAAGAGTTCGGATGCGTGTTATAATTCTGATTCTGCAATCATGAGGTATTGTTCGTGGGATATTTTATGAAGGTCGTTCAAGTTCTTTTGTTATATGTGTAAATTTATCTTTAAATCTAGGTTCGTTTGACGACGAACCAGAGGATAAGTGGAAGAGAATAAAACGACCCCGGTCAGTCGTTTCGGAAGTTACGACTTTGATTGGCGTGCCGATAATTTTAAAATATTCGTAAGGTCCATTAGGACCTGTCTGTAATATTCGAGTTAAATCAGACCTCGTTTGGTACGTATTCGAAGAAGATTTCAGTTTTTATTGTCGATAAATATTAAAAATAGATTTTCGAGCTCGGTTTTGGCGAATGGCCTCTGATTCGAAATCTGAAAGAGCTGTTAGGCTTGTATGATTATTTGTGACTTTTGTGAACTTTCGAAAGCGAATTTCGATGTTGTTTGGCTAGTTTCCGCTGAAATGCCGAAAGTTAAATAATTTGACTTTTTTTCATTTAAATTCGCATCTTGAGTTTCGGGAGTCCAATTTGAGATCCGCCTTCGCGAGTATGTTACATATATTTTGTATAACTTGTATGCAAAAGTTGGAATTATTTCGAATATCGTAGGGTTCCGTTTTCATTTTTGTCGCGAAAAGAAAAAAAAAGGAAAATGACAAAAAAAAAAATGAAAGGCGGTGGGGGCCTTAGCTTTATAAAAGCTAAGTTGATCAGAGGGAGCAATATAGAGAACAGAACACAACAAGAAACGAAACAGAGAAATGACATAACGTAGTGAAAAAAAAAAATGTCAGAAAATAAAAAAAAGGGGCCGGAGAAAAGTAGAATTTTCACTCTGAAATATTCAGGTAATAATCCTAATATATTATTTGAGTTTACTACGTGTGTTTGAATATATTTTAACGGTAAAACTTGGAATATTAGACATCATTTTTATAAGTTCAATAAATAGTTAAAATGGTCAATTGGACCCCGATAATGAAATTAATTATATATTCGTACTCAGTGAGTTATGGGCAGCATATAAATTTAATTTATTTAGGATTTGGTTATGTGACCTTAAACTCTGTATATAGGCCTGGCCTGCGTATTGCGTATGCGAATAGGGTATCAGGTTCCTAACCGGATTGCCCTAAGATGTGAGGAATGAAGCCTTTATCCTAATTTGATATATTTTTCTGCTCATTGAACACAGTGGGATCGTTTGGCAATGAATCCAAAAGAAAAAAGCGGTTGTTGAGTCGCATTTGAACGAGGTAAGTGTTTATATCTATTTCTTTGAAGGCCCTTGGCCTTGTGGATATTCTACCACGTGTGTAGCTGCCGATAGGCGTACTCATTACGCCTTATCTTTGAATTTACATTGTATATTATATGTTATGCCCTGTTGTTGGTATTGCATTGAGAATATGAACATTGCATTCTGGTTTTGAGCATTGCATATACTTCCCGGTTGGCGATGAGAGTCCCGCACCGGTGAAAAGTCATTATTGCATATACTTCCCGGTTGGCGATGAGAGTCCCGCACCGGTGAAGGGTCATTATTGCATATACTTCCCGGTTGGCGATGAGAGTCCTGCACCGGTGAAGGGTCGTTATTGCATATACTTCCCGATTTGCGATGAGAGTCCCACACCGGTGAAGGGTCATTATTGCATATACTTTTCGGTAATCGATGAGAGTCCCGAGCCGGTGAAGGGTCATTATTGCATATACTTCCCGGTTGGCGATGAGAGTCCCGCACTGGTGAAGGGTCATTATTACATATACTTCCCGGTAATCGATGAGAGTCCTGAGCCGGTGAAGGGTCATCATTGCATATACTTCCCGGTAATCGATGAGAGTCCCGAGCCGGTAAAGGGTCATCTTTGCATATATCTCCTGGTAGACGATGAGAGTCCCGCGCCGGAGATAGGTATCAGGCATATATGACTGCATTGCATTGTACCGCATTCATCCCATCTCATTGCACCGCATACTGACTATTGTGTGTAGTGTGTTGTGTTTTATGTATACAGTATGTAGACTATGTCGTGGACATATCTCAGTTTGCTTATATATTTCTTGCCCGTATTCTGGGTTGCGGGGATCGGGTTGCACGCCGCAACGGTATAAATATATGGATCGGGTTGCACGTCGCAACGGTATAAATATATGGATCGGGTTGCACGTCACAGCGGTATAAATATATGGATCGGGTTACACGCCGCAACAGGTTTTTTTTCATATTGTTAATGTGTTCGGGATACCTATATGTTCTAGCTATCTTAAGTTCCTGGTTGTTGATGAGTTTGTGATTCCATACGTGTTTCTAGTTATTATCTGGCTCTGCCTTTTTATAATTTAAATAAGAGGAATTTTGTTTATCTGTTTCTCCTCCCTGGCTAGCTATCCTATTCTTTGAGGTGGCTAGTCGACCCCACTTATTGAGTCCTTTTGACTCACCCTTGTTTGTTGTTTTTTTCTTTCTATTTATTTCGTTTCGGCAGGTTCGCTCCAGGATTGAGTTCGCCACGTTGTGAAGGAGCGAAGACGACTTCAGCTGTTAGGGTGAGCCAGCTTTCATTTCGGATGGCACCAGTTTATTGTTTATTATTTCAGTTGCAGTTTGCTCCCTTCAGAAGGTATTTGTCTTCTTCTGTACTCTTAGATGTCTAGTCTGGATAGCCCTAAACCTAGTATGTTGGGTAGTCAGCCATAATTTCTTTTGTACAGCTTAGAGGTATCAGTATATCTGTGTTTTTGTTTTAAGTCTTGTCCTTATTTATGAATTGTTATATTTATTTTTCTAATTTAATTGGTAAGGGTTCGCCCGATGAGTATAGGGGAGGATGTCGGGTGCCCGCACGGCCGAACTGGAATCTGGGCCGTGTCACTTTGGCTTTGTCAAAAGAAATGATTGTTCCTTGAATTATAAATAACCGCTATGTATTTACATAACCACTCTCGTATTATTAACTGCCTTTTATTAATGTAACCGTGTTTACAAATTCGTTTAATTGTACACATATATTTGATGTGTACACATATCTTAATGATGTGTACATATATATATTATGTGTGCATATATTATATACGTTTGTAACAAGTTGTGTGAATATTTAAGTAATTTTCTACACATATTTGTTATGTGTACACATAATATATATATTTCAGAGACTAGTGCAATTACCCAAGCAATTTACTGTACATCTTTTATATGTGTGCACATATTATATATATTTTTAGAGACTTGTGGAAATACTCATGTACACTTATGCACATATTTTTATGTGTACACATAACATATATGTTTTAAAGACTTTAGAAAATACTAAAGTAATTTTCCTCATAAAAGATGTCCACAACCCACTTCTTTTTAATATCTTCCATTGAACTATCATTGAGGTCCATCATTGGAGTGATGGTCAAGAGGTGCTCCATGAAAAAAATCGAATACCCACACACAGTTCTTTTTTTGTTCCTTGGCAGATCCAATATTCGTTCATAAGGCCAGTGCTCTTTGTTCGTGATCTCTGCTGGCAAACGTTTAAATCTACCAAAGTCTTGTATGAACTTTGGGAACATAAATGTTATGGGTAAGATGAATGGTGCAAATGCATCTTTACTATATTGCAATCATAGAGCTCAATCTTGGCCTGCTTAATCAGAAAGACTGCTTTGATGAAATTCATTTTTTCAAGGTTGAAGACAGTAAAGACCCTCTTCACCCTATCTCATCTACGACCACCAAGAGTTCACCAGCAACCTTTAAAAAATTATTGTACGCTACAGTTAACCTTGTACAAAAGTTCATATTCAAGATGACATCGCTTATCTCATAGTGCTTGTGGAATTTTTTATGCCTAATCCACATTAGTTCAGGGTCTCATCAAAGTGTTGTATGATGATGAAAATAAAATGTTCAATATAAACATGTAAGATGGTAACTAAAAAAAGAACAATCAATCTAAGGTCACATATTTGAGATGTGTACACATCACTAATAAGTGTACACATTCAACAAACGTGTACACATCTCAAATATATGTACACATCTTAAGTATGTTATAGGCACCTAGGTGTTGAGATTTAACCATCTCAAATATATGTGTACATAATTCATATGTGTAAACAACTTAATGATGTGTACACATAATTTTTCTTAAGCACGAAAAAATGTACCCGACTCTCTAACCATTTGTGCATGAGGATTAACTCTTTGAAATCCAGGTAGTTGTATTCATGACCAAGAAAGTGAAACCTCTCCGTGTTTTTCTTTTCCATATATGCATCAAACACAACCTCCTTTTCTGGACAAATCGGTCTATAAATGTCAACATACAGTTTCACTTGTTCTTGAACATTTGCAACCCTTGGCCTTGTCGCCTTCTCTACCCTTGCCCTTGTTTCCCTCGCCTTCTTTTGATGAACCAAGAAAATGAGACATATGTACCCTGGAAGGGTACACGATACTCTTTGGCTTCTCCTATGCATACAACTTCAAGAAATCAGCTGTTTTTTTCAATTCGTTCAACAAATTCTTTTCTTCCTCCATTTCTTCCTTACATTTAGCACATAAGTTGCATCTACAACAGGCGTGGCTTCTGGAGGTACCCTCTCCAGCATCACCTCCAAAGCCACCAAACATATCAAATAACCTATGACCACCTCCACTAAAGTCCACATTCTCTCTAACTTCCTCGTCTCCCTCATATACAAAGTCCACATTCTCTCTACCAGCTCCAACATCTCATATTCTATCAATTTGCTCTGGTACTGATCTTTGGACACCATCCTTATCACCAGAAACTTTAATATCACCCAGCCTCAGTGTTGTCACACCCTCAAGCCATTCCGTCAAACTATCGACTAACTCGTCCTCCTCATCGGCAAATGGCACCAACTTTATCATGAACTCATTTTTCTTCTACCTTGGAATAGACACAAGACATGGGCTCACCACCTGCAACCCCATCCCAACCAAAAAGATAATAAAAAATAAAAAAATCAACGAAACAAGGCTACAGATAAATAAAATATCTAACATATGTGTACACATAATAATATGTGTACATATTAGTAATATGTGTACACATAAGTCATATGTGTGATGTATGTACATATATTACTTATGTATACACATGTAGGTAATATGTGTCCACATATAAAATATGTGCACACATATACTCAGACGAGTAAACACCAAATGGACAATAACTAAGAAAAATTACTAACCAAGTTATCAGCACGGCGAAAGTTATGATCGCATTCCCTCTTCTGCTTGGTAGGAATCCATCTTAGCATTCTTGGCTCTGTAGGTCTGTCCTAAAAGTCCTGGTGCCAAAGTGATGGAATGGCTTCATATGCCCAGGCAATGAATGCCCAGGGGAAGCCATAGAGGTTGTTTCCCTTCATCTCTATAGATATAGGCTTGAGTAGGCACTGAATTGTCATCTCAAAACTTTTCTCCCCAAGGATAATTAGCAAAACATGTGTTGGGCCTGGAAGCTAAGTAGACAAGTTTAGGATCACCACTTGTACGCAAATTCTTTGAACATAAAATTGAGTGTGCAAACCCAGCCAAGTAAAGTCTATACTTCAGTCATTCATCTAGAGAACTTTTAGTGATCACTTTTAGGAGTTCATTTCCTTTAATTCCTTCTTTCCTGCGTGCTCGACTAACATATCCCACAATCTTCCTCCCTCTTTTTCACCTCAGCCAGATGTTCTTTATCGGGGTACTCATGGCATGATGGTCGAGTCATTATTGAAAATTCATTAAGCCTAAACTGAATTGGAAGTTCATTACATTAACCTATAGCTCCTTGGTCTTCTTGCAAGTTATCGTGCATGTTGACACCCAATTTTGTCCCAAAATTATTGCTATATTTATTTATAATTTAATGTAATGTAATTTCTAATTTAAAGTTGATTGTGGTAATTGTTTACAAAATTTATAGGTAAGGTTAATTTTAAAATAAGAGAAGGAGAAGAAATTGATTTCTACACCCTAAAAGGCTAAAAGTGCATGACGTACCCAAGGAAATAGCCTACATGAACAACATTTTTACATACTAATTGATACTAAAATAGGGCCAAAATCGTCCCCCATTTAAAATTTGGCCTATCTATACACATACACCCTCATCTATCCTACCCGATCCACTTAGCTAAAACCCCTAACCTTAGCTCCAAATACCCGCCGCCACCTTCCCCTTTTCCCCTAAATTGAACCCTAGCCCGAAAATTCCAAATTCAGTGGCGTCATCATGTGGTCCCATGGTGTTACCACCTAAGTGATGTCAGATCGATCCTCAGTACACCTTTTGTGCTGGACAAATAGGGAGTGAGGAGGTACGATTCTTACATCTTGCCCATCTATATCATGGTAAATCCATTCCCCACCGTGGGATCAGCGAGGTAACATTTTCTTTTTCACTTTTTACTTGTTTTTGTTACTTACTTTTGCTAGAATTCGGCCTATAGTTGTTTTGATCCCACATCTAAAATAAGAGTGTTTTCACACCCTAAAACTAGTATAAAAAGCCCCCTAAAACTAGTAGGGAGGGGGGGGGGGGGGATTCATTGGTTTAAAATTTTGAACTATTGGAACCCTAAACCATTTTTGCATTTTTTTAAAGTAAACATTTTGTTGCTCACTGTTGGCTGGATCAAAGGCTTTATGTAGAGCCTCTCTTGTTATTTAAGAAGTGTTTGACTCCAAGTCCGATACTCATTTCACTGCCTCGCATAAGGTCAATATGATAATTTTAAGCATTTATAGTTATAGTATGACTGATTTATGGGTTTAGTGATTAATTTGAACACTTGTAAGTTGTTTGTTAAGCATTTAAAAATCATTATTTTTATAAAAAAGATCGGCTTTAAAAACAGAGATAAAGAGTAGAAGGGTAAGAAATAATAAATAACATAGTTTAGTTCCTTGATTAGTATTTGTTCTCGTTGTATAGTCATCACTAAATGATAAAGAGCTGTCAATAGCAGTCTTTTATGAGCTGCATCCATCCTATCTCCTATTTTCCCGAATTTTTTTTGGACCCATTTCTTCTTAGAAAAGGGAAGTGGGGTCAGAGTATTAGCAATTTTAGGTAAGTCCTCTCTTCCCTATGTAATTTTTGCTTGAATATGCTATGGTCTTAGCCAATTCTAGTAAATTTTGTTCAAGAGAAACTGTGTAAGTTTTTCTTCAGAAAAGATGTATTGATTGTTTAGTTATAGCATGATGTTTCAGTTTCTTGGTCTGTTTGGAGGAGTGTAGGGGAAAGAGGAGGTCTGGTGGTAGTGTACTGGTGGTCCTAAAGACTCAGGGGTGTGTGAGGATGTTTCAAATTCATGTTTGTTAGCAAGGAGTTTTGAAAGAAGTGTAGGGGTCTAGTCTTGTTTCCAAATAGTGAGGGGGTTAAAAGGTTATTTAGGGGGCTGAGTATTGGTGTTGTAGATCTAGGAAAAGGTGTTTCATGTTCATAGTATTGTTGCAGTAGATGTAAGGGTGATACAAGGTCATGTTGGGGTGTTGTGGGCTTGTAGGCAGGTCTGGAGTGGTTTGTGAGTGTGAGGGGGAGTATATAGGGTTATAATTTGGTAGATTCCAGTTTGTTTAAGGTTGTTTATTGGTGCTGCAGAGTCCAGTGAAGGTGTGGGTTTTTTCCTTGGTGCTTATTTGTTTGAAATGTGTCTATGGAGGTCTAGTGTGTATGTATGGGTGTGAGAACAGGGTGCAGGGTGTCTATGGAGGTTCTGTTATGTCATGTTGGTTGTAGGTGGTTTGCAAGGGTGTTTGTGGAGGTCTGGTATGTGTACAGGTATTAGAAGAAGGTGCAGGGTATCTATGGAAGGTCTTTGTGTTTATGCAAGTGTCTGCATGTGTTTTTCTTAGTAAGAAGGGAGCTGTAGGCCTGGTGTTGAGTTAGGTTGGAATTTATGGTGTGTTTGAGGTGAAGTATGGTATCTGATTTCTTGAATAATATAAGAGAGAATGCAGGGGAATAAAGGTTGAGTGTCCTGGTTCTTCTATTGTGGTTAGAGGTCTGGTTAGGCTGCAGGTTTGGGCAGTTTAAAGTATGTAGTTGTTTCTTGGTTTTTTTTGCACGTGTAAGTGTTTGTTGCAGGTTGTTAAAGGTGTTCTTAGAGGTTCAGGTAGTATTAGGTAATTCTGGTGTTTGGAGTGTGTGCGCGAGAGAAGATGTAGGGTGTGTTTGTCTCTGGTAGTTGTTCTGTGAGAATGATAGGTCTCAGGATGTTCCATGGTATGCTTAAAGTGAGTCTAGAATTTTAGTTGGTATATAGCCAGTTAATGAATATCCCGATTAGTATAACTTGCTATCTAATGAAGTAACAAGTAAATAAAATTAGTTCGCATGGACTTAAAATATCATGAGCTACCGTTTGAATTGTGTTGTATGAATGCACCTATACAGTTTAAAACTTGGCTAACCCCTTCAGGTAAAGTTGTGTATTTTGACAAGTGAGGTATTAATTTTATGTTTATGACCAGTGAGGTCTTTCTTATCATTGTGACCAGTAAGGTCTTATTTTATATTTATGTCCAGTGAGGTCTTATTTTGTGTTTATGACAAGTGAGGTCTTTCTTATCATCGTGACTAGTGAGGTCTTGTTTTATGTTGTGACCAATGCAGTCTTATTTTATTCGTTTTGTGACCAGTGAGGTCTTGCCTGCCTGTGACCAGTGCGGTCGTATTGATCTGTGTCTACTTGTTTTCTCCTTGTCATTATTTGAATGTTAATTTCTCTTTATATCTCGTTTTGACATGAACACATCTAGGAAATGAATTTTGTAAAACTCGCATCCGGGCTATTACATTTGCATTGGGTAATTTGGGTGGATGAACACTGCGCTTGGAGTTAAAAGTGCATTTCCGGGTTCTGCTTTCTAAACTCTCTCTCTCCCCGTCCCTTTGGAATCCATGTTTAGGATCCCTGTAAACCGGACTAGGAATATATTTGTAGAACAAATTTTTTTTTTACGTGTTTAGAGTTATTTTATTCAAATCATTTGTTCCCGTTTCCTTGGGACCTGCCAATTGATTTAAGAACTTAAGAATATTTTGTTAATTAATAAGTACAAAAATAAAAGAGACAATTAAAATTTATCCTTTAAAATCATTTAATTCATTTAACTACTTATTTATTATTTAATTATTTTTTATTTATAAAATTTATTATTTTATTAAATTAATTATTACTCAATTAACTCTTATTTACTTTATCTATTCAACTTTTATTCATCTAATTTATTAAGTAATTATTTATCCTTTCTTATTTATCTATCTATTTTTTACTTCAGTTATCTAATCATTTTAATAAACCATTTATTCATTATTTATGAAACGACCTTAGGTAGTCGTTTTAGAAGTTAGGGCTCCGATTGGCATGCCGATAATTTTAAAATCTTCGTAAGGTCCAATGAGACTTATCTGTAAAATTTGAGCTAAATCAGACCTCGTTTGGTAGGCATTGGAAGAGGGTTTCAGTTTTTATTGTCGATAAATATTAAAAAGAGATTTTCGAGCTCGGTTTTGGCGAATGAGCTCCAATTGGAAATTCAAAAGCGCTGTAAGGTTCGTATGATTGTTTGTAACTTTCGTGATTTTTCGAAAGTTAATTTCGAGGTTGTTCGGATAGTTTCCGATAAAATGCCGAAAGTTAAATAATTTGACTTTTTTTCCATTTAATTTGCATATTGAGTTTCGGGAGTCCGATTTGAGATCCGCCTTAGCAAGTAAGTTACATATATTTTGTATAACTTACGTGAGAAATTTGGAATTATTTCGAATATCGTAAGGTACCGTTTTAATTTTCGCCACGAAAAGAAAATATAAAAGTAAAAGAAAATAAAAGAAAAAGAAAAAGACAAAAAAAGAAAGGAAAAGGAATCAACTGGCGGTGGCTATTGGGATAAATATCCCATAGCCTAAACATTTCCTGAAAACATATAACAGAAGCAAAACCGAAACAGAGAAATGATGGAGTGAAATAAAAAATGCCAGAAAATAGAAAAGAGCCGAAAAAAGATAGAATTTTCACCCCGAAACATTCAGGTAATGATCTTAATGCATTATTTGAGTTTATTACGTGTGTTTGAATATATTTTAACAGTAAAAATTGGGATATTAGACATCGTTTTAATAAGTTCAATAAATAGTTTAAAGGGTTAATTGGACCCTGATTATGAAATTGAGTATATATTCGTACTTAGTGAGTTATGGGCAACATATAAATGTGATTTATTTAGGGTTTGGTTATGTGACCTTAAACCCTGTGCATAGGCCTGGCCTACGCATTGCATATGCGAATAGGATATTAGGTTCCTACCTGAATTGTTCTAAGATGTGAGGAATGAAAACTTTAGCTTTATATGATATATTTTTCTGCTTATTGAACACAGTGGGATCGTTTGGCAATGAATCCAAAAGGATAAAGCAGTTGTTGGGTAGCAGTGTTAATTTCGGAACGAGGTAAGTGTTTGTATCCATTTCTTTGGAGGCCCTTGGCCTTGTAGATAATCTACCACGTGTTCCTTACTTGTGTAGCTGCTCATAGGCGTACTCATTACACCTTAGCTTTGGATTTACATTGTATATTATATGTGATGTCCTGCTGTTGGTATTGCATTTGAGGAACTGAGCATTGTACTCTGGCTGTGAGTTGGCATCTACTTCACGGCTGTCGATGAGAGTCCCGCGCTGGTGAAGGGTTACAATTGCATCATATTGCATTCATATGCATTACATTGCATATCATATTGGGTAAAGGAGTATTCTGCCCCAGGAGAGTGCAGGAGTATGCCGCCTCTGGTTTATATTTTATCGGGTGCAGGAATATTCCACCCCAGGAGAGTGCAGGAGTATTCCGCCTCTGGTTTACATTTTATCGGGTGGAGGAGTATTCCACCCCAGGAGAGTGCAGGAGTATTCCGCCTCTGGTTTACATTTTATCGGGTGCAAGAGTATTCCCCCCGTGGAGAGTGCAGGAGTATCCCGCCTCTGGTTTATATCATATTGGGTGCGGGAGTATTCTGCTCCATGAGCAAGAGTTTTCCGCTCTTATGTCAGACACTGAGTGCAGGAGTATTCCGCCTCAGCTTTACATTATACCGGGTGCAGGAGTATTCCGCCCCAGGAGAGTGCAGGAGTATTCCGCTTCTGGTTTATATTATATCGGGTGCAGGAGTATTCCGCCCCAGGAGCAGGAGTATTCTGTTCCAGTTGGTTATCAGATTGGATTCCCCTCGAATGCAGGAGTGTTCCGCTTCGGGATGGGATTGCGGGTACATGTGACCCTGTGCATCATATTTCATCTCATTTCATTTCATACCATTGTGTAGACTTGTAGTACATAACTATTGTTCTGCTTATACGTGCATTGCTTATTTATTGATATGTTTTTGCCTCGTATTCCTGGTTGAGTTTATGGTGTTATACGTGTTTTCGGTTATTATCAGGCTCTGCCTTTTTATCATTTAAATAAGAGGAATTTGGTTTAGCTGTTTCTTCTCCCTGCTATCCTATTCTTTGAGGTGGCTAGTCCGCCCCACTTATTGAGTCCTTTTGACTCACCCTTATTTGTTGTTTGTTTCTTGTCTATCTATTTCGTTTCGGTATGTTCGCTCTAGGATTGAGTTTGCCACGTTGTGAAGGAGCGAAGACGACTTCAGCTGTCCTGGTGAGCCAACTTTTATTCAGGATGGCCACCAGTTTTGTGTTTATTATTTCAGTTGCATTTTGCTCCCTTCAGGAGGTGTCTGTCTTTTTTCCTACTCTTAGATGTCTAGTCTGGATAACCCTAAACCTAGTATGTTGGGTAGTCAGCTGTAATTTCTTTTGTACAGCTTAGAGGTATCAATGTGTCTGTGTTTTTTCTATGTATTGTCCTTATTTATGAATTGTTATACTTTTTCTCCTAATGTAATTGGTAAGGGTTCGCCCTACTGGTCTAGGGGAGGATGTCGGGTGCCTGCACGGCCTAGCCGGATTCTGGGTCGTGTCAGTTGGTATCAGAGCCCGATTTAGTATCTATCCAGACTAAGACAGTGTCTAGTAGAGTCTCGCTGATGGGTACATAGACGTCCATACTTATTCTACAAGAGGCTATGATGGCATTTAGGAAGTTTCACTTCCTTCATTTCTGATCGTGCGTCAGTCTAGTATTCAAAAGTATTTTCTTTAATTCGTTAATTCCTTCGTGGTAATTATGAACTCTCGTGCGACAAATCAGCAAACGGTATGAGTTCAAGACGAAGCAGTCTAGCCTGGGGCTAGCACTGACAAAGCCCCGAGAGTTTTGATCATGACGATCTAGTTACGGAGGTCCCAGCTGTACGAGCTCGCGATGGACAAGGGAGCAGGTCCTTGTGGTTCCCTTGGCCCTCTACGATGCTTTCACGAGAATCTTTATGATGTAGATACCGCAAAAACCTATTATTCGCTAGGTAGCTTATCAGGTTGCCGCATATGCAGATGTTCGGTCTCAGGGAGCTCCTATTCCAGTTCTTAATATTACCCCAGTAAAGTATGTTTCGGAGGCAGCATGTGTTGTACCTTCAGTTGTTCTGGCTGGTTAGGTAACTGAGGTAATTATTGGGTCCGAGTGCTTAAAGAGGTTGCATTATTTTACGCGGTTGAACATCTCGATATTCCCACGAAATGCATTAGATAATTCATGTGTAAGTTTTTAAAAATAAAATGATGTCAGCGTATCTTTCAGACTCTTGATTATATCGAGCAGAATGGTGTTGATTATTCTGCTTTCCAATTTCAGGGGTCCAGCCTTGAATTGGTGGGCCGCTCTCTTATTAGCGAACTTGGTTCGATTTTTCTTCTAGATTCGTGGAAAAGTTCCTTTCGAGTAGCGAGCGAGATGAAGAGTGTTTCCAGTTTGAGTGGATTAGACAAGGTAGTCTGTCGGTTAGCCTGTTGGTTTCAGAATATGAGATTGAATTCTATAGAATGATTGAATATGCATTAGAACTAGTCCATGAGCCTTTTGAGAGATTCAAAGATTTATTGCTGACCTTTACCCTTCCTTGAGATCCCAGATGGCTCGAAATATTGAGGTTGGGACTTCATTTGATGTCGTTGTTGATATTGCTCAAAGGTATTAGGCCTACCATAAGTTAGAGCGGGAGGTCAAGAGATCCCGTGGCCCTAGTGGGTAACCATGGTACCTCATTTGCAGGTAAGAGTTTCGACTATTTTGGGAGGTCACCTTCCAGGTTATCTCAGCTTGTGTCACGCGATTCTTAGAATGCGCCAATATTTCGTCAATATCAGACCCAGTTTTTCTCTTTGTAGCTATCAACAATCTATCCAACTTCCAGTTTCACTGAAAAGGTATTATCATTATCGCGAGCCTGTCATCTTTAGTGGAGTTCTCCCTTACTCCGGCAAGCAGGCAATCGTCCTTTCTCTTGTCATCAAGCACTTGCACAGTCGCAGGTGATTTCATTTAGATCTTAATCAGCCGAAGAAATGTCACCATCTAGTAGAGGTTGAGAACGTGGTGGCAGTGATTCTTCAGAAGGTGATTATCAGGATAGTGGTTCAGCTCAGCTGCAGAGGCAATTCAATGAACTGCTAGACTGGCAGGATGCTGAAGTATCCGATGTACTAGACCCAAGTATTTCTTCTTTCCTTAAATGTGAGTAAGATTTGATTCTTCCGGTCGATCTAGCAATGGGGTGTCCTATCATGTTTCCATGGTTTCTTTTGATGTTGTTTCTATTAAGAATTGGCTGCGGTAGAGGGGTGAGCTTCTGATATGATATATTCCTGGCATTTATGATGACCCTACCAGATTATATGGATTAAATATGAGAGATTTGTGAGTGAGTATCGGTATTGTTTGCTTGGCATCTTGTTGTGCCTCATTCTGTTATAATGTCAAGTCAGTCTACCTCTTTTTGGAACTTAATGTCGGTAAGATGATGGGATTCTTATTCGTCACCATCAGAAAGTGTCATCGTTTCTTTCGGTATAAAGTGGTTAGTAAGTAATACTCGATCTATGTGTCTCCTCTTGGTTCGATACGCTAGTAGAGTCATGTTATTCTACAAGTTTGTCTCGGTATAAAAGGGTTTTCTGGTAAATTGTCGGAGTTTTCTTTTTATAAGAAGGTTAAATTGACATATATTTTGTTCCATAAAGCTTATTTAATATCTATTTCTTCAATTGCGATTCTTCGATTAGTCTGACTCTTAAGTAATCTAGCTTTGGTAGCCAAATACATAAGAAGAAGAGCTTCTTAAAACTCTAATTATTTCCATCCTCAGTCCGTTGCCATCTTTTCTTTATCCGACACTAGTGAGCTTGGGTGGTTAGTAGCCACTCATGATGTTCCCTATGTTGAGCTAGAGTGCATCTCAAGGTAGCCGGGTAAGCACATTGTTGTTTTTCAAGGCTACTAAGGGTAATGAGAGGCATCATTTGACCTTTGATTTGATCCATCAGGCGGTGGTGCTTATAGAAAATGTATGGAGTTGTGACTCGAGAGTTGCAGCTGTTGGGCAGCTCAAAAAGATAGTTGGTAGCTTAGGTCTGCCTACGTTCAGCCTTTAGCTAAATCTTCTTTAGTCCAGCAGACTGTGCGGGGATGGTTATTCCTATTCAAATAGCTGCATGAGTTTGTGCTTTAAGTGGAGGAGTCTTCCTCCAAATACTGAATAGTAATACTAAATCTCTAAGGAGTTGATACTACTTTTGTCACGACCCAACCTAGGGCCACCACAGAAACCTACAATGAGTGTCGATCATTGCTAAATCCACTAATAATCTATAAATGCTAGAGATAAGCTGGCAACCTGATCATATATATACGTACCTATCTGCTGAAAGCATAAAGTCTGGAAAGATGACACGGCTTTAACTTGCTGGCAATTAGAACACTGAGCCACAAATTCTGCTATGTCACACTTCATTCCGTCCTACTAATAAATCTGCTTAAGATCATGGTACATCTTAGTCGAACCTGGATGAACAGTGAATTTGGAATACTGTGCTCTATCATAATCTGTCCACGTAAATCTGCAACATCAGGAACACAAAGTCTATCTTTATACATGAGAACACCATCAGTAGTAACCCTGTATTGTGACTCCGGTTTTTTTCTGGCTATCTATCTGTATTCAATTAGAACTGGATCCTCATACTGACGTTGTTTTACTTCATGAAAATTTAGAGTTAAAGGTCTAGTGCAGCTTATCGTCCATCCATCATTGGCATATCTCCTTCACACCTCAAATCTATGAGAAGTTACTTTGACGTTCTAAGTGCACATGTAATCAACTTTGTTGCTGGTATTCTGCCTCAGCTCATGGTCCAACTACATATCTCTTTTATGTTCACTTTTTCAAGTCATAATATTTCAAATTCAAAGACAATACCGTGAAGTAGATGTTCAGTCTGAATATCATACTACCCAGTAGTATTTGCATGATCCTTATCCTTATATGAGAGACCCTGTTCAGATGAACCTTTGACATACATTAGGATATGAGTAACTACATTCCCACAAGGAGCTTGCGGAACAACCCTAATATCAACTGAGGTGTTGCATAGTGCGTTCGTAAAAATAATATAGCTTGCATCAAATCTTCTATAGTGTGTAATGACAAGGTACTTCAAAAGCTCCCCCTATT
Organism: Petunia axillaris subsp. axillaris; assembly: GCA_029990575.1. Taxonomy (NCBI): domain Eukaryota; kingdom Viridiplantae; phylum Streptophyta; class Magnoliopsida; order Solanales; family Solanaceae; genus Petunia; species Petunia axillaris. Next base: position 125,237,606 of record JARKNS010000008.1, on the reverse strand, counting down.
GCATCAAGCGTGAGCTAATTCTTAGTTCCATCGACCTGTTCTATATCGAAAGGTATATTGAAGAGGTGATTATGGACTGAATCATGTTAATCTATCCAGAGTTCCGTATATCTTTATTTCGAAAAAGTAAAACTCTCCTCTTGTGATCGAGGAAGGGTCACTTTAGTCAAAATAAGCTGGGCAATGGTGTTATCATATTATCCAGATATGTTTTATTCCAAGAGTTCGGTGTTCGTGTTATAATTATGATTCTGCAATAATGAGATAATGTCCGTGGAGTAATTTATGAAGGTCGTGTAATTTCTCTCGTTATCTGTGTGATTTTTTTTAGACTTAGGCTCGTTCGAGGACGAACGCGAGTTTAAGTGGAGGAGAATAAAACGATCTTAGGTAGTCATTTCAGAAGTTAGGGCACCGATTGGCGTGCCGATAATTTTTAAATCTTCGTAAGGTCCATTGGGACTTATCTGTAAAATTTGAGCTAAATTAGACCTCGTTTGGTAGGCATTGGAAGAAGGTTTCAAATTTTATTATCGATAAATATTAAAAAGAGATTTTCGAGCTCGGTTTTGGCGAATGAGCTCCGATTCGAAATTCGAAAGCGCCCTTAGGTTCGTATGATTATTTTTTTACTTTTGTGGTTTTTTGCAAGTTAATTTCGAGGTTGTTCGGCTAGTTTCCGCTAAAATGCCGAAAGGTAAATAATTTGACCTTTATTCAATTTAATTTCCATATTGAGTTTCGGGAGTCCGATTTGAGATCCGCCTTAGCAAGTAAGTTACATATATTTTGTATAACCTACTTGAGAAATTTGAAATTATTTCGAATATCGTAAGGTACCGTTTTAATTTTCTTCACGAAAAAAATATAAAAGTAAAAGAAAATAAAAGAAAAAGAAAAAGACAAAAAAAAGAAAGAAAAAGGAATTAGCTGGCGGTGGCTATTGGGATAAATATCCCATAGCCTAAAAATTTCCAGAAAATATATAACAGAAGCAAAACGAAACAGAGAAAGGACGAAGTGAAAAAAATGTCAGAAAATGAGAAAAGAGTCGAAAAAGATAGAATTTTTACCCCAAAACATTCAGATAATGATCTTAATGCATTATCTGAGTTTATTACGTGTGTTTGAATATATTTTAATGGTAACAATTGAGATATTAGACATCACTCTAATAAGTCCAATTAATAGTTTAGAGGGTTAATTAGACCCTGATAATGAAATTGACTATATATTCGTACACAGTGAGTTATGGGCAACATATAAATGTAATTTATTAGGGTTTGGTTATGTGACCTTAAACCCTTGTACATAGGCCTGACCTACGTATTGCATATGCGAATAGGGTATCAGGTTCCTACCTGGGTTGTTCTAAGATGTGAAAAATGAAGACTTTAGCCTTATGTGATATATTTTTCTGCTTATTGAACACAATGGGATCGTTTGGCAATAAATCCAAAAGGATAAAGCAGTTGTTGGGTAGTGTTGTTAACTATGGAACGAGGTAAGTGTTTTTATCCATTTCTTTAGAGGCCCTTGGCCTTGTGGATAATCTACCACGTGTTCCTTATGTGTGTAGCTGCTGATAGGCGTACTCATTATGCCTTAGCTTTGGATTTACATTGTATATTATATGTTATGTCCTGCTGTTGGTATTGCATTTGAGGATCTGAGCATTGTACTCTGGCTGTGAGTTGGCATCTACTTCCTGGTTGTCGATGAGAGTCCCGTGCCTGTGAAGAGTTATTATTGGATCATATTGCATTCATATGCATTACATTGCATATCATATCGGGTGCAGGAGTATTCCGCCTCTGGTTTACATTTTATCGGGTGCAGGAGTATTCTTCCCAAGGAGAGTGCAGGAGTATTCCGCCTCTGGTTTATATTTTATCAGGTGCAGGAGTATTCCGCCCCAGGAGAGTGCAGGAGTATTCCGCCAATGGTTTACATTTTATCGGGTGCAGGAGTATTCCGCCCCAGGAGAGTGCAGGAGTATTCCGCCTCTGGTATATATCATATTGGGTGCAGGAGTATTCCGCCCCAGGAGCAGGAGTATTCCGCTCTTATATCAGATACTGAGTGAAGGAGTATTCCACCTCAGCTTTACATTATATCGGCTGCATGAGTATTCCGCCCCAGGAGAGTGCAGGAGTATTCCGCCTCTAGTTTATATTATATCGGGTGCAGGAGTATTCTGCCCCAGGAGCAGGAGTATTCCACTCCAGTTTGTTATCATATTGGATTCCCCTCGAATATATGAGTATTCCGCTTCGGGATGGGATTACGGGTACATGTGACCCTTTGTATCATATTTCATTTCATTTCATTTTATTTCATTTCATTTCATTTCATACCATTGTGTAGACTTCTGGTACATAACTATTGTTCTGCTTTTGCGTGCATTGCTTATTTATTTATATGTTTCTGCCTCGTATTCCTGTTGAGTTTATGGTGTCATATGTGTTTCCGGTTATTATCTGGCTCTGCCTTTTTATAATTTAAATAAGAGGAATTTGGTTTATCTGTTTCTTCTCCCTGATTAGCTATCCTATTCTTTGAGGTGGCTAGTCTGCCCTACTTATTGAGTCGTTTTGACTCACCCTTGTTTGTTGTTTGTTTCTTGTCTATCAATTTCGTTTCGGCAGGTTCGCTCCATGATTGAGTTAGCCACGTTGTGAAGGAGCGAAGACGACTTCAGCTGTCAGGGTGAGCCAGCTTTTATTCAGGATGGCCACCAATTTTGTGTTTATTATTTCAGTTGCATTTTTCTCCCTTTAGGAGGTATCTGTCTTTTTTCCTACTCTTAGATGTCTAGTCTGGATAGCCCTAAACCTAGTATGTTGGGTAGTCAGCTGTAATTTCTTTTGTACAGCTTAGAGGTATCAATGTGTCTGTATTTTTTTCTAAGTATTGTCCTTATTTATGAATTGTTATATTTATTTTCCTAATATAATTGGTAAGGGTTCGCCCGACCGGTCTAGGGGAGGATGTCGGGTGCCCGTACGGTCTAGCCGGATTCTGGGTCGTGTCAATTTATTTATTTGCTTATCTACTTATTTACTTATTTTATTTTACCTTATCTAGCCTTAAAATTATAAGTTATTACTTATTAAAATTCATAAAAACCGTTGGATTATTCGCCTTTGGCGGATTTTCGAAAGAATGTCTTTTTTTAAAAGTGCTCCAAGAATAAGGACATTCTTTCAAACTTAAATGAACCACTTACCTAAAGAATCCCTGAAAATATTTCTCTTGTAAAAGGGATAAAATTTCACTCATTTTAATAGACACTTGGTTCCTAATATTCCTAAATTAGGTGGAGACTCCAAAGAAAACCCTTTGGAGTCTCTATAATATTGAACTTTATACCCAGAACTTGCCGCTAAACGAATAATTTTTAGGGTTCAACGGCGTGGCTACTCCACTGGGGATATTAAATGGTTCTAACCATAAGGTTTTCACAAATTAGCCTTATTTTATGTGTTGAATTATATGCTTTAGTTATTTGAATTATATGCTGAAAATAGTATGTGTAGCTTAATTTCTTATTTGTATGCCTAAACTAAGCATGATTAGATTGATTGTGTGTTTGTATGAAGCATGTCTTTATTTATGCATAAAGTCAGCATTATGCTCATATTTCTCCCATTCTGGAAATATTTCAATTCTTTTCACATCCTCGATTTGATCATGGGGCACACTCTTGACGTGTAGATATGCAGGAAGGGTACTCTTTGAATTTCTTTTGTGTCACCAAAAGTTAGAGGGGATAATGGATGTTATGCCCGATTTTGACATTGGCTGGTTTTACCAGTTTTATGTGGCTAGGTTCTATCCCGCATAGGTCGAGTCAGCTTCAACTATTAACCTACTCTATAAGGAGATTTTAAGACATACATGCATGCATATACACCTTAGTTTGGACCCTGTCCTTGGTACCGCTTCTAGAAATTAGAAAATCGCCCTTTTTGTCGACGAGTTCTTGTAATCCAACAACGTTGCATTTTATTTGGTATGTGGTAGTCATAGATGGATCCATGCCAGTTTGCCTTTGCCAAATTTGGGAGTTGTGTCATTGTTCCTTTTGTTTGCAGGAAGATATCATGTCAATCAAGAATATTTGCAGTTGCTTGCCAGTGCATCCTACCTAGTTGAAGATTACCAGTTGATGAATTCAGATCCGGCAAGGAGTAAGCAGTCGCAGTTTCAGTATTTTAGAATTAACCTATTGTGCTTATGTTTTATTTATTTAAAAAAGAAAAGCATTACCGCATTTTATGTGGCATATTTTTGCATTTCTTCAAAAACGATGTGTAAGTGGAAAGTTTTGGTGGAAAAGGTTTTTAAAAAAATGCAGTCTTTTAAAGTTTTATTGTTATTATTTATCTCCCAATAATTTCAAATTTTCAATGGTTTGGATCAATTCATTACCGCCACATTGGCTGTCTATTTGATGATTAGGCTTACCTCTGGCACAAAAGAGACACCTTATAGGGTAGGACACGCTTTCATATTTATTTTCGCTCAACTGCTTGTGACTGCCACATGTTAATTTTTTGCCTTGCTTTATTTGCTCGAAATGTGTTTGATGCTATATGTGCTTGTGTGTGCAACCTCCCAAATGGCATGCAAACTAACATGGTTACCCTTTGAGGTTTCTTTTGTTTTGTTTTGTTTATTTCCCAAGCAGAAGTTTGATTCGTTAAGTAGCTGACCGTTCACATCACGTAACATGCATGATCGAATTGATGACAAACGCTCTAGCTTATGAACGATGCATCACCAGTATGAAGCTTAATAGCAGTATTTGAAAAGAATTTTGCTGTTGAACTTAGTAGCATTATTTTCAATGATAATTCAGGTTGAGGCCCTGAAATTGCATTATAATTTGGAATTTATGTCAATAACTCTCTTTATAGTATGCATCCTTATCTTATGACAATTGAAATAAAACATGCATCAAATTATTACTATATTATTTTTGCTTTCGATTAATAATCATTTCTGTTTAAAATTTGAACCTGCCGAAACTTTGTTTGTGACGTATAATGAAATAATTGAACAATTTGAGAATGATGCACAAAAGTTATCTTTTGCACTCTTTGTATATCGCACTACTTTTAAATTTGCAATTGGGGCAGGTTTTGTTTGCTAGCATATGGTGCCATATAATTTTTTTCAAAGAAGCGAAAATTCCTTCCAAGAGAATTATTCAAGAAGTCGAGTCAAGGGATGCAGAATGGGTGAAAAACGGATATGAACAGAAAATGCTTGGGGAAATTTTATCAGAACATAATTATCAAAGCATTTAGCAAGAAATTCAAGATTGGGGGACTTTTAAACCGGGCAATTTGCACTAAAATTTTCCTAATCGAGAAAAGCAAGGGGGCAAAGTTGCATCAAATTGGCAAGGTCCTTGTGGTTATTATCCGGAGAAGCATTGATTCTTGCATAAATGGATGGTCAAGCTAGGCCAAAAGCGATCAACTCAGATGCCGTTCAAAGATATTATGTCTGAAGCAGCCGCAAATCAGTAGACTCTCGAATAGCATTTTAATGAAAAATTACGCACGGTCTGATACCTACGGTAGGATACGTATGTGCCTCTATCGGGTTCGACCCTTTAATATTAAAATTTTTATTTTCCCCTGAGAGGGGAAACTGGGCCAAATTTTGCAAAGCAAGTGGAATATGCAAAAGAGAGCAATTGTGGCAGCTTTGCCAAGCAAGTTTGAAGGTATTGAAGTTAATAATTGGGGCAGAATTTTACAAGGCATCGTTGATTATTAAAAGATGAATTGGCATGATCTCGAGAATTGGCTAAGCGAACAGCGCAAAGTCTAAGATAAAGGATGTTCAATTTATTTTAAGACATGTCACAAGTTTAATCAAGGTAAAAATTTTCAAAATGCATCTTTGGCTTCATTTGCATGCTTGCTTTGTTTGTTATATTGCATTAAATTATTTTATTTTGCCTCTATTTTTCAGGAAACATCTATGCTATTGAGTTCATGAGCCAAGTTTATGAACATGATTCGCAAATCCAAATTTGAGGGAGACATGGAAGCAACAACAACAGCAAGATCAAGACAAAGTCAGCGCAAATCAATCGCTCCCCCTCATTCCAAAAACTAACAATTTTTCTTTGAGTGCAGGAATTCTCAAAGCAGCAAAATGAGGAAAACTAACAACCATCAATTCCTCGGAGATTATTTGTCATACACATTGGACAATGTTTCCAAGATAATTGACTGAGATTGGAGGCGTTATCTGACTCATCGCATACAAAAAATGATTTTTTTCTCTCTACTATTTGTGCCTTTGCTTAATTAAAACTTTATTGCTTATTTGACAACTTTAATTTGAACTTTGCAGGAATAAAGCGTTAACTCCAGTTGATCTCAAGGACACCATTCAACTCTTTATAGCTTCACCAAATATAAGTCGGATGGCTTAAATTCTTACTTTATATTTCCTTTATCTTTCACATTAGCTTGTCTCTATAAATTTAATGGAAACTTCATTTTTGCAGGCAATCCTAATATTTATTTTACAAGTATCAACATCAAGTGCATAGACGACAGCTGAAGACGTCAATTTATTATTGTTATTTACCGTAAATAATCGATGATATTATTTCAGAAAAATTATCATCAAACTTGTCATTGACAATTGATTGAATTATTATTGGGGTTGTTACTTTCTGGCCTACCGTAGGCTATCAAGGATGGTATCATTGATGACACTATCCTTTAATATTGAAATCATCGTACACAATCAGTGATATTATTCCAACGACATTCAATTTCTTGGAATCATCGTACATATTCGGTGGCTTTATTCCAATGGCTTTCTATATTGGATCTATCGTACACAGTAGGTAGTATTGTTCCAATGGCCTTCTTATATTGGATCAATCGTATATAACTAGTGGTATTATTCAAATGGTCTTCTTATATTGGATCAATTATATACAATTGGTGGTATACAATTGAAGACGTTATTGTTTTAGTATGATCGGCCCGGAGGTACTTCTTGCTCCATGGCAGTCTGTCTCGCCAGCTGAATTGTCAAAAAAAAAAACACATACTTTCCTGCCAAGATCGCACTGCAACCTGCTTTAAATTATCTGTGTTCTCATTAACTTGAAGCTTTTGATGCTTAGTCATGTGTTGTTTTCGAAAGGTGGTATTTCTATTTTCCATAGCTCTTGCAAATTGTTAAACATAAATATTTCATTTCTCTTTTACTTTATGAGAACGCTTACTAAAGTTCTATTTTTATGATTTACAGATATTGTCAATCCTGAGAGTTCACTTTGCTTTGTAGCCAAGACCATTCCTCTGTAGAAGAATTCGGAGAGATAAGCGTATTTATGTGTCACGCTTTCAATAGGCGTATTCATGTGTCAAGCTTTCGATAGGCATATTTATGTGTCACGCTTTCGATAGGCGTATTTGTATTTCACGCGTTTGATAGGCATATTTGTGTCTCCTCGAAGGTGTTAATTATTTGAATGCCTCTGAGGCGTAATTTTTATGGCCTCAAAGGCGTATTTGTGTCACCTCGAAGGTATTAATTATTTGAATGCCTCTAAAGCATAATTTTTATGGTCTCGAAGGCATACTTATGTCACCTCGAAGATTTTAATTATTTGAATATCTCTAAGGTATAATTGTATGGCCTCGAAGGCGTATTTATGTCACTTCGAATGTGTTATTATGTGATCAGTGTGGTCGTATTCATCTGTGTCTACTTATTTTCTGCTTGTCATTATTTGAATGCTGATTTCTCTTCATCCTTGGTTTTGACATGAACACGTTTGGGAAATGATTTTGTTAAAACTCACATCCGGGCTATTACATTTACATTAGGTGGATGAACACTGCACTTGGAGTTAAATTGCATTTATGGGTTCTATCTTCTAAACTTTCTCTCTCCTCGTCCCTTTAGAATCCATTTTTAGGAGCCCTATACTAGGAGTTTTGTAGGATGGAATTTGTAGAATAGAATTCTTTTGCATGTTTAGAGTTATTTTATTGGGATCATTTGTTCTCATTTCCTTAGGACCTGCCAATTAATTTAAGAAATTAAGAATCTTTTATTAATTAATGAATTCAAAAATAAAAATGACAATTAAATTTATCCTTTCAAAATCATAATTAATTTATTTAACATTTATTTATTTAAGTATTTCATTATTTATTAATTAGTTAATTATTGAATTAACTCTTATTTACTTTATTTATTCCTTTATTATTTATTTAATTTATTAAGTAATTATTTATCCTTTTTTATTTATCTATCTATTTTTATTTCAGTTATCTAATCATTTTAATTAACCAGTTATTTATTATTTATTTGTTCTCCTATCTACTTATTTATTTATTTTATTTTACCTTATCTAGCCTTAAAATTTATAAGTTATTACTTATTAAAATTCGTGAAACTGTCAAATTAATCGCCTTTGGCGTATTTTCGAAAGTTCTTCAATAATAAGGGTCGTCTTTTGAAATTAAATGAACCACTTATCCAAAGAATCTCTAAAAGTATTTTCCTTATAAAAGGGATAAAATTGTACTAATTTTAATTGACACTTGGTTCCTAATATTCTTAAATTAGGTGGCGAATTCGAAGAAAACTCTTTGGAATCTCCGTAATGTAGAACTTTATACTCGGAACTTGACCTTAAACCGATAACTTTGTGGTTCAACAGTGCGTCATTGGAGCCCATGCAATAATCTTGGAGGAAATATAGCTTTGTCACTCAATCCCAACAGGTGCCTAAAAATAGAATCTTTAAAACTATCCACAAGCGCTAATTTGGTCAAGGCTTCACGAAACTTCTTCATTTCTACAGTAAGGGAGGATCACCGTAAAATCACCATGTTCATCCATAAACATCCTGAGATTGATACCAGGATGGTAAGTCATAATGACCTCAGAGACCTTATTTTCGACTTGCAAATGATTAAGAGAAGTTGATTAGATATGTTTTTTTAAACATAGACTATGATGTGTACGCATACGTTCATATGTGTATACACATATGATGTGTACACGTATAGCAGATGTGCAAGAGTATTAACATATTCAACCATTATGTTTACACGTCGAAGGTATGTGTACACAATAATATGTGTGCACATAAATACTTACCTCTTTTGGGATTGCCTCCTCTAATTCAGCAACATCAACTTTGTCCGTCTCAGCAAACCTTTTGCTAGGTGGTACAGATGTCTTGCTTGCATCCTGTAATATTCTCCTCAGCAGTAACTGTAATATTCTCCTCAGAAGTATCTTCCAATTTTTTTTCCACCTAGCAATAACTTGTCTTGGTTCTTTCTTATTCTTCATCTCTCCCTACTAGCAACAACTAGTCCTTCTTCTTCTTGTTCTTCATCCCTCCCATTAACAACAATTCCTCCTCCTCCTCCTCCTCCCTCACATTAACATCTTATTCTCCCTTTTCTCCACCACTCCTCCCACTAACAGCTTTTTCTCTACCATCACTAATAACAACTTCTTCTAAACCCCTTTTACCAACGACATCTTCTTCTTCTCTATCACCAACCTCCTCCTCCTCTTCTTCTTCTTCTTCTTCTTCTTCTTCTTTATCACCAGTCTCTCTTTCTTTATCTCCCCCTTCTATGGCAGAAATGTATTCCTCTCCAGACCCACCATCATTTGTGTCCTTATTTCATATTTCATCACCATCCTTATTTTTCCATACACCACCTTATTTCATATTTCATCACCATCCTTATTTTCCCCTACACCACATGCATGAGTTGCGGAACCCTTATTTTTTGATTCATTATCTATTAGTGCTTCTTGTTGATTCTAATGATTTGATCAACCTCTATAGGTTGATTCATATCGACACTGGTTTGGCTCCGTGATTGGACCTCATTAGATCGTGATCTATCGCTAGTAGTTCTAGTTCTTTTACTAGCCGGTACAGACGTCTCACTTCTTCCATCCATCTTCCTTATACTGTTACCCCCATGCTGTGCTTATCATTTTATCTATATAGCGAAGAAAATAAATAACATAGTAAGATAAATGAACCCAGCTTCTAACAAAAAGATATATCTAAGTAGGTGCCGACACATATAAGAAGATGTGTACACTAGAATATGTGTACACATATAAGAAGATGTGTACACATTATTTTGTATGTGTAAAAAGAAGATAAAAAATATATCTGGGCGAGTGCCGACACATATAAGAATATGTGTACACATGCTAGAATACGTGTACACATTATTTATATGTGTAAAAATAAGACGTAATTTTTTCACCTTCTTCTGTTGTCTACACATCAGCTAAGATATGTGTACACCTCTTTGCAGATATGTGTCCATCTTCACAGATATTTACGCATTTTTTATCTATTGATTTACATAGATGTGTACGCATAAATGTGTGTGCACCTCATTCAGATGCGTAATCAGCGTCTAATATGTGTAGACAAATAGGGCTTTGAAACAGAACCATCTTGAGAGATGTTTACAACATATTCATAATGTTTATACGTAAGTTTTTTGTGGGTACCAAAAACCACTTGTTCTGGATTTTTTGTGCAATTATACCACAAAAACCCCAGAAAATGCACCAGAAAAAACTCAAATCAGAAAAATAAAATTAGAGTTTTCAAACGACCCACATTATTTTTATTTCAAATAAGTTGAAAATTTACCTGTTATGCGCAAATACATTGGACGATTATCGGAAATATGCAACAATCGGTGATGAAAACCAACTAATTTTTAAAGAATTGGAGTTTCCATAGACGACATTTTGATCCCTTTTTGGTTTTTGAATTTTGAAAGAGTGAGAATTGTGTGGAGAAGTTTTGCAAGTTGTGGAGAGATAAGAGAGGGTTGTGTTAGTTTTGATTGAAAAGTGAAGGGGAGAGAGTGTATATATAGTTTAGCCTACTTTTCGATTTTAGCCAATAGTTTGAGAAGTTCTAATCATGCCACCGACCACACTTAATCCCTCATTTAATGACCTATGTAAATAAAAGAAATGAGAAAAAAATTCTTGTCCCCTTTTCTTATTTGGAGACTTGGGAGGACCATTTACCTCAATTTTCTCTAAGAAACATATTGTTTTTGAGGATTACCAATGTAATATTCTGAGTAAGAAGTAGAGACAGATTCAGGATTTGCGGGTGTCACATTCATTTATCATGCATTTGCACTAGCCATAAAGTTCATGATTATATGTATTTGGTTCAGGTTATTTTATTGATGTACAGATGTCAAAATCACCTCTTTTATTGACACCACTAATAATAATAAAAATTACAGAAAGATCTTATTGCACAGACAAAAATAATGTTTTAGTAGAAAAATTACATGTCCACTACCAATAGTACAAGGACCACCAAGTGATGTGTTGCAGTAGATGGGAATGCTCTTTTCTTAACCAGAGTTCTCGGGTTCGAGCCCTGGGTATGGAAAAATCACTGGTAGGGAGTGCTTCCTTCCGAATGGGGCCCTACGCGGCGCGAATCCGGACTAGTCGGGGCTTCAATGTGGGTACCGGACACCGGGTGGAAAATCAAAAAGACAAAAAAAAAAAATAAATACAAGGACAAGATATTTAATAGGGAATTTCGACATTTCCTCCAAGTAAAATCACACAAGTAATTAGCAACACTAGCAATAAGGTAGTCACACTTCTCAAAAAATAAATAAATTACCGTAAATAAAAATTAACAACATTTTCATCTTGTACTCAAAGAAAAGATATTAGAAAAGTCAACAAGGAATAAAAAAGAAGAACTCTACGAGGATTAGATCTAACAAGTAACAACATTTTAGGAGTAAATTATACCCGAGGAAAAAGGAATTAAAAGAAAAAAAAGAGTCATTTGAGCAAAATACTCGTCCCCTTTGCCAGTGGCACCCTGGAGCACTTTGTTCTACCAGATGCCACTTATTAGATTTTGCTTTTTTCAATAAAAATATAGTACACATATATGCGCAGTCTCGACTGAGATCAGCGGGTGCCGATACACCCCCACCCCTATGGGTAGATCTACCCCTGGTGAGAAGCTAAGTTCTCGTTTTAACTTTAGCAAGCGTATAACTGCCCGAGCAAATTAGTCTAAGCTTGGCCAGTCTTAAACTTGTTTCCATATAGACAAATAAATCGATGGAATAACATCCCGAAGAAGAAAAAGAAGTAGTTTCCGGAAGGACACTCCGCCTGACAAGGCTCTCTTCACCTCAATATATAAAACTCTCACCACCTCTTACAATATTTGGTGCTAAGGACAATCTTGGTAGCTTGCATGTATTTAAATTACTAGATGAATGTTGTCCGTGCTCAGCACGGGCCCAACTAATAATAGCGATGACTTCACAGGACTATTTGAAGCAAGAAACAATATCGGAGCTTCAATACAAAAAATTAGCTCAAATTTTTTAGTTCAGATGGGTAGAATTTGCTCTCTTACAAAAGACTCAGAACAAAACACTATATCATCAATGTATGTGCATCCAAATTACACCTAAAGAGATATAACTATGGCTGATTAAGACTTTGGAGCTTTCACTCTTCATTCTATCTATCCCCATAAGCTTATCTAGAAGAATGCATTACTTTAGGAGCATATATATTGTCAGAACGTGGCTTCAAAATCAGCTCAAACTCTTCAAAATATCTTGTATCCTGAACGAATTCGATAGGAATTCTTTCAGAGTGTCTTCGTATGTGAAGAATAATCGCTTGCAAATTGGAAAGCTATGGTATCGAAGTGATCACAAGAATACAGTGTCAACGCAACACTTCAAAGGCCAATGGAACACTTCGAAGTAAGATGATGCTTTTCTTGGATAGCTCAACTATTATATTTAAGAGAAGTCCTTATTTTCCAGACAATCAATACCAATAACAAATCCAAATGAGTAGAAGACTAATTGCAGGACTTCAAGCTTTCAAGTTTTACTTGCAGTAAGCACATCGAATATGCTAAGCAATAGACGATCACAACAAACCTTTGGCATAATTGACTGCTTAATAATTCTATTGTAAATTGGTTGTTATTTGTCTAAAATCATTAGCAATTTCTTTTAGCCACAAATTTCTGCCTTCCTGATTGAATTGTTGAAGACGTATTATGTATCTTGGCAAAACAAGAATATATATCTTGTCAAAACATGTAGCATATATGTATATGTAGTTTATTAATGGGTGAACAAGAGAAACATACTAAGATTACCTTCCTAGAAGAAATCCATGCCTATGTAGAAAAAATTGCAAAAAAACAAAGGGAAGAATCAAGTGGAAAATAAAACGAACTCAATAGTTGTAGCAGGATAACACCAGATGAACCCAATAACTGATGAGTAATGAAAGAAGATTAGTAGAACTGCAAAGAGAGGTGAATAGACTAAATCAACATGGATAAAAGGCAAAGCAATTAAAACAGCCAAAGGAATAAGGCGATGAACTAACAAAGTCACAATGTAAATAGCAAGAGAAAATGCTATTACATAGCCAAGAAACAATCTCTCAAATATTTCTTCCAAACTTTAGCAAATAATATAGTCATCTACATTATTCTATTTTTATCTTTACACCAAGACTGCAAAATTTTTAGGCTAACCAATTCTCTGTGGACGCAAGACAAATAAATGCATATCTAATTTTCTTTAGAAAGAGACTATAAAGTAATTCATGAAGAAATTCAAAATTACTATTGCATTCAATCTTCTAAAATTAAAATAATATTGTCGTGAGGTAACCGATATGTGTTTTATTCAGCAAATAGTTTCATTCACGAACGAAGACATAAACGCAGTATAGGTCAATTTTCAAACCAAGGATCTAAGGAAGAAATTGACAAATTCATGTCTAACAAAGAAGGTGGAGAAATAAAAAGGACTGCATTTTCAAGTGTTTGAGGAGAACGTGGCTTAATGTTAATAATGTTATAGTAATACACTAACCAAAGCAAATATTCTCTTCAACTTTATCATACAACGAAAGCACAAAATTTTAAACGTGATAGTTTGAGGAAATTACTTGAAATGGTAGATTTTAGTGGATCACTTATATCGGCTACAGTAGATGAGTATTCAAGATACTTCCTTCTTCTCCAGTTTAGCTTGTGACGATAGTCCACCAGATTACAACAGAGGAATAAAGTAAAAAAAGATATCTATATGTTGCACAAATTAATAATCTAGTGCCAAATTGAACAGATCCAAATTCAAAAGAAAAAATAAATCATACCTCAACAAAAGAGTTACAGTGAGATAGAGATGAAGCAATGGAAGTTGATGGAGAAATTATGGAAACAATATTTCAAGAAAAAGATCCCCAAAAATTGGTAGCAAATGGATTACTAAATAGAGGAGAAATAATACAAATTTGAAAAATCTAAAAGAGGTGATAGAACTTAACTTAGAGGAAATATGGATTCAGATACAATAATATTCTAGAACTTTGTTTAGTGCGTTGAATAAAGAAACGTGGAGTGAGATTTTTAAAATCAGCAAAGACTATGAAATTACTAAATTACCCCTAGAAGACCAACTTGGCATAAGCTTATCTAGAAGAATGCATTACTTTAGGAGCATATATATTGTCAGAACGTGGCTTCAAAATCAGCTCAAACTCTTCAAAATATCTTGTATCCTGAACGAATTCGATAGGAATTCTTTCAGAGTGTCTTCGTATGTGAAGAATAATCGCTTGCAAATTGGAAAGCTATGGTATCGAAGTGATCACAAGAATACAGTGTCAACGCAACACTTCAAAGGCCAATGGAACACTTCGAAGTAAGATGATGCTTTTCATGGATAGCTCAACTATTATATTTAAGAGAAGTCCTTATTTTCCAGACAATCAATACCAATAACAAATCCAAATGAGTAGAAGACTAATTGCAGGACTTCAAGCTTTCAAGTTTTACTTGCAGTAAGCACATCGAATATGCTAAGCAATAGACTATCACAACAAACCATTGGCATAATTGACTGCTCAATAATTCTATTGTAAATTGGTTGTTATTTGTCTAAAATCATTAGCAATTTCTTTTAGCCACAAATTTCTGCCTTCCTGATTGAATTGTTGAAGACGTATTATGTATCTTGGCAAAACAAGAATATATATCTTGTCAAAACATGTAGCATATATGTATATGTAGTTTATTAATGGGTGAACAAGAGAAACATACTAAGATTACCTTCCTAGAAGAAATCCATGCCTATGTAGAAAAAATTGCAAAAAAACAAAGGGAAGAATCAAGTGGAAAATAAAACGAACTCAATACTAGTTTACTTTGTTGAAGTAGATATAACTTTAGTTGGAGTGTTAGACTCATCTTATCTGTTGATTACTCAGTTTATTTGCTCCTTTTTGGGTACTTACTTTCTGGGCTAAAGAAACAAGTAGACGGCTGAGGAACAGAGTCACCAAAAGAATGACTTTGCTCCTCAGTTGATAATTAAGCTAATTGCATAATTCTGAGTCTTCAGGAAACTAAGTACCTTAGACGTGCTACAATATGAGGACATTATTTCATTCTTAATGAAATCCTCGGCACACAATTAGTTGTTCAACCCCAATCTCTACCATTACCAATGAAAGCTATGAACAAGAAAATGAAACGGGACGTCCAAATATGGAGAGTGATCAAAATAGGACATACAAGTATTGATACTGGAAAGAACTTATGCAGATATTGGAAATCACTAAAACGAATTAGGCAACAGTTTGACACATCGTTTTCATTAACACAAAAGTAGGATCATTAACCTAAAGTGCTCCAACTTAAGGCAATGAAATATAGCTCTACTCATAACAACATAGGCTGAATCTTAAGAATCCTTAAATACTCATATTAGTGAATCATGTACAGTGGCACCAAACAAACTCCCTTTGAGGAAGTTTAATTTTCCATCTGTCTACAGCCACTAAGTATAATACTGTAGACTCCAATGCCTATATCCCTGGCCTTCATCTCACGTTTGTAAAGCTCACAAAAACAACCTTAAGTATACTGTAGATAACTTGGAAAGGGAAAGCAGTTCGTTCCTTGCAAATGAACAGTATTCAACTCAATGCCTTAACAAAGTTAACCTTGACATCATTAGCAGTGCCCTTAAAAACTGATGATTCAAGTTAAGAGGCTGAGAAAATAAGGACAGTTCAGTACCAAAGTATACATACCAAAAAGGATTTTTCTTCATAATTTCCATTTCACTAACAACTATATAAGCATCACTACTAAGCAGCCTTACTTTTGTAGAAATACACAAAATGCATAGGAGGAGATGTATAAAGACAGTTACCAATCCAGCATCTACTCTTCTTTAAGGTAGACCCTGAAAGGTGTTGATCAAAAGGAGACTAGGATTCAATATAACAAATACGGAAACAGTTCTGAAACATTTTCTTCTACGTCAATGACAGTAGTATTATCAACCTAAAGGGCTCCAGAGTCCAGACTCAAAGAAATGAGATATAGTTCCACTAGCTATAGCATAAGCTGAATTTTGTTAATCCTAAATACTTGAATTCGCCGATTCATGTGCTCAGCTCTGGCAGAATACAAACTCTTAGGAAACTATCTCCTTCACAAATCTTGAGCCCCGAGTCCTTGCACAAAGAAATTTCTACTCTTTTTCATGTCTACACTTGCAAAGCTTTCATACTACCCTAAGTAAACCGTAGACAATTTGGAAGGATCTTCTTCTAGTCAATTGAGAAAGGAGTTACTCTGAGCAACAAAGGGACATAGGAAACTCCACAACACATGAGACAAGAAATTCTTCTCATCTTACAGTTCAAAAGAATCCTGAAATTGAAACTTCTCTGATTATCTGATTATGAGAATCCAGATACCAGAGTGAACGCAGCTACGTAAGTGCATCGGCTCCAGCAACAATCTCCAATATCTCACCAGTGATCTTTGCCTGTCTTTCCCGATTATAAGCCATCGAAAGGTTCCTCTTCAACTCAACTGCATTATCTGTGGCACTACTCATCGCATTCATTCTTGCAGCAAGTTCACTAGCAAACGACTCTTGAAGTGCTCTCAAAATCTGGCTATTTAAATAAAGTGGCATCAATGCATCAAGAATTTGAGCAGGATCTTGCTCAAACTCTAAATTATGCACAAATGCCCCCTTTTTCACTTTCAAATAATCCCTCTCCACTATCAACTTCCCTTCCTTAGTAGTTAACCTAAAGAACTCATCTTCTTCTACATCAATACTTCTCCCATTCACATCAAAAACCTCTCCTTTACACGACAATGGAAGCAATGTATGTATAACCGGATCCGATTTAATCAACGAAACAAATTTAGTATACAAAAGCTCTACTTTATCAACTTCTTCACTAACAAACAATGAAAAAACATCATCAGCAATAACCTGAGCCTCTTTAACTGTAGGAAAACTCTCTCCTTCAACATACCTATCAACAAACATCCCTTTCCTTCGATGAAAATAAGTGTTACCCTTTTTACCAACACTAATCAAAGTATAACCAATCCCCATATCCTCTAACTCATCGATACGATTCTCGGCTTTTTTCAAGATTCCATTATTAAAACCTCCACAAAGACCTCTTTCACCAGTAATAACAACAAGGGCAACTTTTTTAACAGGCCTAATATTAGTTAAAGGAATTTCAACATCTTCAGACTGTACCTGTTGGCTAATGTTGAACAAGATATCAACTAGTGTTTCTGTAAATGGTCTACTATTGATTACTGATTCTTGGGCTCTACGAATCTTGGCTGCTGCTACAAGTTTCATTGCTTCTGTTAATTTTTGGGTGTTTTTAACTGAGTTGATTCTTTCTCTTAGTTCACGAATGTTGCTACAGTGGATCGAAGGCAGGGGCAGTTTCAAGAATTGGGGAATGGTATTTGAAATGGGAAATTGGGCGAGGTGGGAAGTGAATGAAAGTGGAAAGAGGTTAAATATTGGATTTTTAGAGGAAACTAAAGTTGAATAAGCCATGGATTTGTTAGTGTGTAAGGTTTTAGATGGGAATAGTGAAAAAGGTGGGAAGGGTTTTTGGTTCTTTTATGTTTCTGGAGAAAATGCCACAAAAAGAGCTCTCAAGTGTGAAATGAAGAAATGGTCCTTTTTTCTTTTCTTTAAATTCAAATGGGTGATTTAGTTTAGCTGAGGTGTGATTAGAGTTTTTTAAAAATATATGGGTCACAATTAAAACACTCAAAATTTATGAACTTTCCCACTACCCTGCTTGCCACTACCCCAACTACTCATTTTCAAAAATCAAAATTATCCAAACGTCTCATCACTCTCCCAAACATCGCTCCACAAACTCGATTCAACCCTGCGACTCGTTTTTCGACCCGGTTCGATTTCACGAAATTCAGACTGTGAAAGTGTTCGATTGTCACAAATTTTCGATTGTAAGTCTTCTCCGACACCTACATTGTATTTTTCTTGACCTGTTTTCAATATTTTTCTCATTTTTTGTTTCGTTTTTGTTGTAAACAAAAAAATCCTACAGTTTCATTTTAAAAGTTATGTATGCTTTATGGTTCTGTCTGGGTTGCTTTGTAAGGAGAAAATGATAAATTTTTGAATGAATATCGAGTGTTATTGTCGGTGATATGGTTAACAAAATCCCGTATTTTTCAAACATTTTACGAGATGTTTGAAATATCTGTGATGTGTTTGGTCATATTACCGGATGTTTAACCGGAGAAACGTTAGCTAGATTTAAACACCAATAAAATAGTTTAAACATCAGCTCCTATAGAATACAAACATTTAGCGTGATATTTAAGCATTACTCGTGATGTTTGTCCCCTGTATGTATGATGTTTTAAACATCATGAGTAATATTTGACTCCGAATGTTTGACCTACTCTTGTCAGTTACCGAAAATTTTGCACCATTTTCTGTTCTAATAAATATGGAAAATATGTGTTTGTTTGTTTGTTTCTTTATTTAAAGAAGTTTATTTGCGTATGTAGGCAACATGCCTCCCAAAAAAAAGGCAACTGGTAAAGCCTGTGGCTGCTGCTAAGAAGGTCGGCAAGGT
The DNA here is from genome assembly GCA_029990575.1 of Petunia axillaris subsp. axillaris. NCBI lineage: Eukaryota > Viridiplantae > Streptophyta > Magnoliopsida > Solanales > Solanaceae > Petunia > Petunia axillaris. The sequence continues at coordinate 125,218,547 of JARKNS010000008.1, read as the reverse complement.
CACAACCCAAGCCACAAAGAGACAAATTCCCATGGATTCCTAAAGTGAATCTCCTCGTTCAAAAAGATAAAGAAGCAGGGGTATACCAGAGCTTTTACATGTCCATTTCGAGAGCCCAAGAAACAGTCGTGCTAGTAGAGATCTTAGTGGAAATCAAAACAAATATGAAGAGGAACAACAAAGATCAAGAAGTAGTGAAGAAGGTACACCGGATACAGAAGCAGAGGAAGCAGGGGCAAGTCGGTATGTAATCGAGCCTCAGCAAGCGGGGGCAAGTCAAAGAGGTGCTCTGCCTCGAGTTAGTGGGGCAAGGGAAGGAAGAAGCAAAGGCCTTCATGATTTGCTTGCACCAACAGAATCAGCACAAACAAAAACATAAACAGAAGCAACAACAGAGGGTCAATCTGAAGAGGCAGCTGAACAGGAGGTAACATCGATATTTATGTTTACACATCTTGTATGATGTTTGAAACATATAAAAATATGTTTAAACATCACTCTGAATGTTTCAAACTTTTGAATTATGTTTCAAACATAATACACGATGTTTGGCTTTGTGTCAAACATTATACCTTATGTTTAAATATAATACATGATGTTTGGATTTTTTTCAAACATTACAACTTATGTTTAAACATAATATACGATGTTTGGAACAGTTTAGGTTATGTTTAAACAAAGCAAGTGCTTCTTCATTAGCAATATGACTCTGTGTAATTATTATTTTTCTTATAAAAAACAGGTGAAGTTGGCTGATGAGGTTACCCCATGCATAAAGACTGACCTGTCTGATTTGAGTGCTTTGAAGACGTGGATGGAATATCATAATGCGTTCGCAACAAAGAAAGTGATTGTAAGATCGTCACTTGCCTCGAAGTTTCAAAGATTTCGTGATGCTTTAAAAAAAATTAATCTAATGGATAGGTTCAAGGAAAGCTGTTTCGGGCACCTTATCAATTTGCCCAAGGGTGTGTTTGCTCAAAAGCTTGTTCACAACATATTACTTCGTAGGGTTATATGTATGAAGAAGTTTTAAGTGTGGTTTAAATTCCATGATTTGCCTGTTCGTTTTGGGATGCTTAAGTTTGCTCTCATGACAAAGCTCAACTGTTCCCTACCTCCCCTGAAGAGTTCTTGGAAGAAGCTCGTCGTAAGGTCAAAGATTTGTGGGAGTTAGTTTCAAGGAAGGGGAAAAAGGCTGCGTTGGGTGACTATCTTCTGCAATTGACAGAGTCTAAAGATGTTGTGAGGGATGAGGATGTAAGGTTCAGTTTGTGTTTGGCTTGGTTCGAGCACCATGTTCTGTGTTCAAAGGACTCGAATTGTGGTGTTGAGGATTTGGTGGTTTGACTAGCGAGCACCCCTGAATACTTTTACAAGTATCCATGGGGAAGAAAAAGTTGTGACTTGACTTTGTATTATCTCATGAAGGATTATACAAGTCTGAAGGCCCATGAAAATAGCTATACACTCTATGGATTTCCCTGGTCTTTCATGGCATGGGTGTATGAGGTTTAGAGCCGTCAATATGGGCTTGGTCCGTTGGATTGTCCTGGCCTGGCCCTTAATTTTGGGCTAAGATTTTTTAAGCCCACGAAACACTGAGGCTTTTTAGCCCGGCCCATGTAAGCCCACGGCCCGTGAAGCTTAGGTGAGGTTGGGTTGGGCCGGCCCGTGGGCTTAATTAAATAAAATAATTTAAATAATAAAATAAGGACCAGTCTAAAAATAATGAAACAGAGCTTCCAGTTTTGAATATTTTGTTGCAATTTTTCAGTATTTATATTTTGACAAATATTATATTATTGGTATCTTTTTATGTTTTCGTTTTAATGTTATTTGGAATGCTGGTTCTTGGAGAATAACAATTTACCAAATGTATGTGGTGAATTAACAAAGTTTGTAAATTTTTTTCTGATTGTCTTGTGTTAAAAACAGTTAATGATATCTGAAATTGCTCCAGGAATTTTATGAAATTAAGATTCTCTTTTAACTAATGACAACTGAAATAAATTTTAAGATTACATTAGATACTTTTTGACACCAAAGTTTGTACTATATTTTTGCTTGTTTACATTATCTCCTTTATAAGAATTGTTCAGTTGGATATCATGGTAATATTTGGTTTACTTCTAGTATATACTGTTATTAAAAATTCAAAAATCAAACTAACATTATTAAGAAATACTCCCTCCGTTCCAAAATGGTTGTCATAGTTCGGATTTCGAGAGTCAAACGAGTTTATTTTGACCGTGAATTTAAACATATAATCTTTAAGTTTTTTGTAACGATGTTTATATATTTAGAAACTACATAAAAAGTACTATAAGTCACAATAATTAATAATTCAAAATATTTAAAAGACATATAAAAATATTATGGTCAAAATTAAACTCGTTTGACTGTCGAAATCCGAACTATGACAACCATTTTGGAACAGAGTGAGTAATAAATAATGGTGGGATAGCCCGGCCCGGCCTGCAGCCCGCATAGGGCTGGGCTGGGCTAATAATTTAATGGCCCGTGTGAATTGTGGGCCGGCCCGGCAAATTGTAAAGCCCATGTGGCCTGGGTTGGGCTGGGTCGGGCCGGCCCATTTTGACACCACTAATGAGGCTATCCCGGCACTTAGGCTAAGATAGTACCCTGAGCAGAAGACAATACCAAGGATGAAGCGTTGGTTGATGGATAAGGTAGAAAGGACCCAGACCTAGTGTTCCAGTATGTTGACATGCCAATAAGGCTTTCTTTTACTATGCAGATGTTTAACACATAATTATCAAATGTTTAAACACTGCATTAAATGTTTAAACATTAGTGGTGATGCTTCAACGCTGCATTAAATATTTAAACATTAGTGGTGATGTGTAAACATCAATACAGATATTTCAATACTCTGCATATGTTTCAAACATCATAATGTGTTACAATGTGATGTTTGGATGTTCAGTTTATATTACAAACATAGTTGCTGATGTTAAACATCTCTACAGAGTTTTAATATGTGTGATTCTATGTTGCACAGGTGTACCCTTACCTCGTACCTACGCCCAAAAGAGTTGAGGGTTGTCCTTAATGACTTCGTGCCATTTGATGACGTAGAGGAGGGGGTGATTGATGGCTTGATGCAACAGTTGGATGGGGTTACAATTCTAAGGAAACAGAATGTTGTACCTAACACCCCTCTAGAACATGTTGTGCATAGCCGTGGAGCATTGTTAACTGGATACAGTGGGGGCAGGGGTGTTAATCTTTTTAGAGATAGTGGAAGAGAATACACTGGAATTTCTGGAGATCTGTTTGGATATGCTAGAATGCATGATGAGGGTAGAGGGGAGTGGTTAGAAGACAAAAAGATGGTGGAAGTAGAGGACTTGTTAGGCCATAAGAAGATGGTGGTTGTAATAGAGGAGAAGTTGTTAGGAGAGAAGAAGCAGGTGTGGGAACCTTGACTGGAGAATGTACTTGCAAATGCTAAAGTGCAAGGAGGATAATGATAAGAGGATGTTGAAGGTTGGTGGGATTGAGACAATGTTACAAGATTTGAAAGAATTGATGAAAGCCCAGGTGCCCAAGAGAGCAGGGTTGAGAACAGTGTTGCCTAATAGAGCTTTGAAATCCCTATTTACTGCTTCAGGAAGAAAGGGGAAGAAAAAGATGAGGGAGAAGCTTGATCTTTACAAAGCGGTGGATAAGAAGAGTAAAGATTCACTGGATGCCTTCTTGGAAGAGAAGAAAGAGGAAAATAGTCCACTTTGTCTTGGGCATGAGTAAAACTATAAGGATTTGGAAGAGGTCATCAGAATGGATGCCAATTTAGAGGAGAATGTACACGCAATTTACCCTTATTTTTTTTCTTAGTGCATATATTAGAGCAGATGTTTAAACATGGATTGGGATGTTTAAATATTTATAAGGGTGTGCAAACATAGCTAGCAGTGTTTAAATATCACCAAAATATTTTGATATGTTTAAACATAATGCATGATGTGTAAATATATTACTTAGTGTTTAGACATTACCCCTTGTTGTTTATAAAAATCTAAACATTGTTTTGATGTTTAAACATATCACAAGATGTTTAAACATTGTGTCTGGTGTTTAAACATCTCAATTGATGTTGACATATTCTGCATGGTGTTTATCTCTTTTCTTTTTTTTTTCTTTTTCTGCAGCATGTTGATGAAATCATGAGCCTAATGAGACTAAAAAAGAAAGCCTACTCCCAGTACTATCTCAAATCCAATGTCATTTTGGATTTGAATTTCTCGGCAAAATTGTGTGAGCTCTACAAGAATAATCTGGTACTCGCTGATGCCTTGGCTGCAACGATGGAAGAACATCTGCAGACTTTTAAATTAAAAAATTGATTTGCTGGAATATGCACAAGGTAAGCAGCAATACCCAGGGGGTGTGAAGTGGGCAGGGGTGAAGAGGATTTTCTGTGTGTTAAAGTTGAAAGATGCTCACTTTGTCACTGTGGAGTTTCTTGTGGAGAAAGCTAAGATAAGGGTGTACGACTCTCTGTACAGTGACAATTGTGATGATGCATTTGACACACTAATCCAGCCTAATACTACCATGTTCCCCATTTTCAGCAGACAATGCGAGATGTTCAAAAAGTTGCCTGAGGATATCTTGAAAAAGAGTCTGTGGCCATATGAGCGTGTGAAAGACCTCCCGACAAACCTCATTCGTATTGCATCAGGGTAGTTATGCACTTGCTTTCATGAGCACCTTCTTACGATGACTCCGTAGGACAATCTTTGTGACAAAACCATGGTGAATTTTAGAGTGAAATGGGTTGTGGACATATTTCGTGGGAAGATGGTACCGTAGCTTGATAAGTTATGGTGAGACAATTAAGTATTTGTTGGCCTGTAGGGATAATTACATATTTGTTTTGGCTTGTTTGCATATTATGTTATGTTTTCTTGTTGGTTATGTAAGGATAATCCTATGTTTTTATGTAAATATTTTGGTTGTTTTCACTATACACATGTCACTATTTTAAGAAACATCGTATGGATGTTTAAACATCTCATCATATGTGTAAACATATTTAACTATATTGAAACATAATACAAATATTTAAAATATTAAGTGGAATATACTGAAACATCCTCTGGATGTTTAAACATATCAACAAATGTGTAAACATCTTAAACAGTATTGAAATATTTGAAACATCTATACAGAAGTTCCAGCATCTCGCACTATGTTTAAAACATCACATTTATGTTTAAATCGTCAGTTTAATGAAATTTCTAATGGCATAAGGTGTTTGATCAAAGAAATTTGTGACACTAACTCAATTCAAATCATATAGATAATTTTCATAACACTTCTCAAATATCCAAAACATGCATACATAGAACTGAAAATGAAAGGACAAGACTTAAAAACACGAGATTCAAAACAAATATAGAAATTAAATTACTAGACTTAAAGGACATTATTCAAACTAAAACTTCTTCACTTCACATATCTTCCGGTGGAGAAGCTGGTGGTGTAGATGAGTAGTCACTCGGGTCAATCTTGTGTTCAAGAATACCATGGAGCATACGCTTGACAAGTTGCATATCCTTCTTATAATCCTCAAGGAATTGGTCGAACTTACTGGTTACTTCCGTCACTTGTGTCTGCACAATATTAATATACATTGGTATCTGATCCACTTGTGTGCCAAAGGCTGCAATGTCTTCAAGGATATGCACAATTTCAGTAGTCCTTGGCACTCTAGGATCATGTTCTGGTGCCCTTGGGTGCCTTCCTCTGCGAGGCATCTTTGTTGTTCTTGTTTTTGTTGTTGTTGAATTGTTGCTTGCTGCAGATGTGTTCGATTGTCACAAAGTTGGTTTGTATTTTTTGCTTCAGATTTTGTTTGGGCTGGATGGAAGTAATTATGAAACATGTATATGGGCTAAACTTGGTGCCTTTACGGCTGCATATGTGTTGTTTACAGGAGGTGCCTTTTCATTTGTAGTGTGTATGTGCCTGTTCTCATACACCCCTTCGTAACTCCACATACACCCCTTCATTTTTTTTCTTGAACACGTTAAAATAACTGAACATTTATATCAAATACAACTGCTAATTGGCACTAAAAAAAACTGTACATTCGCACCAAATAATTATTTTGACATCAATGCGGTTTTTAAAAAAACATCATCAAGCATGTTTACACATCTAAAAAAATGTTTAAACATCTCGAAAGAATGTTAAACATCGTCTTGGTATGTTTGAAACATCACGGTTGATGTGCAAATATGAATATCGATGTTTAAACATATAATTTTAATGTTTAAACATACATCAAGATGTTTAAACGTGGCGAGTAAATGTTTAAACATAAGTACTAATTTTTAAACATGACAACCAAATGTTTAAACATCTTGTTAGATATTTATACTTAAGTTTGAGTTTTCAATTAGAATGAGTTCAATGATCAATATATACTTACTTTAAAGTATTTTTTTTTTTTTACCTTTTTCACTCCTAAACCCTTCAATTTTCGATGAAAACTTAGATTAACTCTAATTATTTGATAGATCACTACAAACTCCTTTATTAATGTTCATCTGCATGAGTGAACAAGTTAAAATAGAGTTCTCACTCCAATTTTGTTCAAAATCATTCACATACACATAGGAACGACTACTTATTGGAGTTTAAACTACCAATATGTTCACCTTTTAATAAAAGTATATGTAAATGCTTAGTTGTTAGTGTTATAACTCATAACACTAACACCTTTCACTCAAACACTTCAATCTTAATTGATAGAAACACCAATCTAGTGTGTTATCATTTCAAACACCTTCAATATCGATGAAACTATACTTTATATACTTAATCATTAAGTTTATCATTCAAAATGTGTAATTATTCGTCTTATCACTCAAAATATGGTCGAAAACTTGCAAAAAATAGATTGTTACATCCAAACATAACATGATATGTTTAAACATCTTCCATGATAGGTCTGAAGAAATGTTTAAACATCAGTTATGATGTTTAGAATATCTGGCAGGATCTTAAACATTTATCAATATGTTTAAACATCTTCCATGATATTTAAACATATCGTCTTATGTTTAAAGATCATCGGTGATGTTTAAGCATAAAGGTTTGTGTTTAAACATCACACGTGATGGTTAAATATCACGGAAGATGTTTAAACATCATGACGTGATGTATAAGTTAATTAGTGAGATCTTAAACATAACGAAATATGTTTAAACATATTGTTAAATATTTAAGATCCCGCCTGCTTGTTTAACAATGCATTTATACTAAAATGACAAAAACACATACGAAGAAGACATAAATCGACTAGTTATTTTAAAAAAACTGAATGCAATATATTAATTACGTTCGATAACCAAAATTACATGATATATAAAACGTAAATGTAATCTAACGTTCACAACATAATAATACATTCAAAAAGGAAACTAGATCATATGTAAAAACTTAAAATATATCTTAAACTTCATCCTTCTGTAATCTCCATTTCCATTTCATCTAAGATTTATGTAATTATTTGCATGACCCTTCGATGATCCCTCGCTTGCTTGTACCTTAAATGCCAGAAATCTGCTCGTAGTGTTTTCATAGATCGATTAATCTCCGCCATGTCATCCTTTAGAATTGCAACTTCCCAATTTATACGCCTCGTCGGTATCTTTGCTGCGCATTCTGTATTGGTCGGTTACGACGGGATTCCTGATCACTATTGCCAACCTATAAGGATTCGTTTGATCCTGCTTCAGACATTTTTTGCTGTTGAAGTTGTTACAGATGGAAAATGTGCATATAGTGTTGGTGCATATAGTGTTAGATATTTATAGACTGTCATAGTAGTTTTAAAAGTCACCATTTATACTTAAAGAGGCACCTTGTGGACTGAATGGGTCTTTTCAGTGTAGACGTGCAGTTTTGCAATATGTTTGACATGAAAGGGAGTCATGTGGCAGTTACACCCTTCAATACACAGTTATGTTGAAACATCTGTCGTGATGTTTAAACATCGTGTGAGATGTTTAATATATTAAGTGGAATCTGAAACATTTCTCTAATATGTTTAGACATTACATCCGATGTTTAAACATATTAACTAATGCTGAAACATTTTTTCTAATTTTTACACAATTGACAGATGCTTGAACATTGTTCAAGATGTTTAAACATTTAGTTGTATGTTCAAACATTGTTCAAGATGTTTAGAATAGTTTCAAGTGCGATCAAATATTTTATATTAAAAATAGAGGCAGACAAAGTATGAGAAAACAAGACACAATTTAATAACTTAATACGAACATAAATAAAGGATTGTCTAACCAGAAATTACATATTAAAGGATTGTCTAAAACGAAGTTCAGAAATTAAACAAAAAACACCCAAAGAAAAGGATTGTTCAAAGCAGCAACTAAATGCTTGTTTCTTCATTCGGACTTGGACTTGTAACTGTTGGGCTGGTAGTTCTTTTGTGTCCAAACCTTTTGCAGATCCCACATTTATTTCTCCTCTTTTTGAATAGCTCCCCCAATGGATGGAATTCTCTCGATCCTCCTTCTTCCACCGCTGAGTTTCAAGTAAGGGCAAGGTAATTTTCATTCCTTTAGCTCCTAAGGTCAGTCATACCAAGATTGTTTATATGGAACTGGATAGATTGTTTCGGCATATGCAAGCAAGTAGTAATCTACATAATAATATGACGACGTGTATTTGTAGATTTTCCTCCCAAACTCATCTGGTACTTCACCCTTGCAGCTGCCATAACATGTGGACAAGGTACCAATCCAAATCCAACCGCTTACAAGTACATGTACTGTCGTGTATGTCTACCTCATAAGTCATATTTATTGGACCTCCTCTTTTTATTTTGAAAAAATGGGTATTCACTCGATGCACTAGAAGCTTGCTGTCCAATAAATTATTGGCTGATATCTCGTCTTCAATTAAGGGGACACAAGTGTTCGAACTGTTTACAAATTCCATACGCCTCTAAAGAAACTTTTCAGGATAGTTCTCATTTATAGCATTGAAAAGAGCATCAATTGAAAATTCTTTTTGATTCCTGAACATTGAGTTAATGGACTCGGTAATGTTTGCGGTTATCACATTGAACCTATAATATTAACAAACAATAAAGTTGATATGAACCTGAATCTGAAACCTGAGCAACAAAATATGTCACAAGCAATAACAATGTTGTGGACAAACAGAAACATCAATATATATGTTTAAACATCCATCACAATGTTTCCAACATCAACCACAATGTTTCAAACATCTGCTAAATTTTTGTGAACACATATTAAACATCAACATATATGTTTCAAACATCTATTAAAATATTTAGAAATGCAGTCACCCATACTGAAATATTCGTTTATATGTTTAAACATCCACAATAATGTTTAAACATCAGAAAAAAATTCGAACATCAAAATATATATTTGGTGTAATTTAGATACATGTTTCCAGGAAAGTGTGCTCTGCTTTACTTCTCAACCCCAAGATCAACTAGATATTTGGCTACCCTTGGGTCAATATCTTCAACTTCTTTCAAATATTTATTGAACTGAGCAACCGTATACGCCTCTGCAGGAACAATGTAATGACCAATTGCATCTCCACAGTGAAAAGTTGTGCGGAGGTTCTCACATATGGACCCGTCAAAAAAGTGCCATCAACAGCAAACACTGTTCTAATAGTTTTAAATCGCGTGATCCGCACACTATAAGAAACAAAGAAGTATAGAAAACTCTCCAGTACATCAAGTTGTAATGCTGTCTTGCTTCTTTCATTTGACTGCCAAATCATATAGTTGTATGCACCAAGAGTGGCATAGCATGTTCAGGTGACCCACTTGCCAAACACTTTGCAGTGTTACTGCCCCTGAGACACTTCCAATAGCTTATCCTGCAACCTAACTCTGCTAGAACTATATCCTTGATATCTTTGGTGGATGGTGCTTTTCCATCATGAAACCTATTCTTCATGTAATCACCAACAACATTGCACGTTGTATGTGGATGATGGCTTTTAGCATGCTCAGAACCACAAGTGTGCTTGCTGTTGTAGACTATGATATAAAACATGTCATAGCTCGTGTACTTCATGACTCGAATCCACCAATGGAAATTCTTGTCCACACATCTAGCACAAAATAAGTTTTTTTATTCTTCATATACTGAAAATAGAAAGGCACTCTCACTGCGGCAAGCTTCAACAGCACAACCAACTCGCGCTTGTTTGTGAATGTGTGCCCTCTGTAGAAACTAGTGTCGTCTGACCGAATGTGGCTGCCTTATGATGGTATTGAATCAGGAAACTGTACCTCATTTTCTTGCATTTTTGCTGCTTCTTCATCTTCTTCTTTCTCACACACATTCATATTTAATGTAGCCTCCTCCCTAATGTCATCCAACCCATGTTTTGGCATATTTTGTTCATTAGAAATTTCAGTCCGAGGAACAACATTTACTCGTAGAGTGGGCCTAGCACCAGATGCATCAACATCAACCATAAAGAGAGAGAAATCGTTGTCAATCCTAATGTGAGAGGGTGCAGTCTTTTGCTTTGCGATGCTCAACCAGTACGTAATAGAAAGATCCCTCAGATCATCAACAATTCCCCAACTTTGAATGATTTTTTTAACCAACTCATTATAAGTAACCTCCTTATTAATAAGAATAGGTCTACTCTCTTTCACAACCGGAACTCAAACATAACTTTTAGTTTTCTCCACCCATTCGTCGAGATAATCAACTACTCATAATATGGGGCCCATTAGTTGTCCTGAAGATATAAAGAGAGTCTACATTAGGTCCTTATAGAACAAATTCCATAATACAGTTGTTTATAGAATCCATATTCACAAAAAATTTCAGTAATGCTTCAAACTTTCTGTAAAATATTTATAGTGTTTACACATCGATGCAAATGTTTAAACATTTTGAATCATGTTTAAACATCCTGAGTGATGTGTAAATATTATTTAGAATTGTTAAATATCGATACAAATGTTTAAACATATATGTTCAAACATAAGATACGATGTGCACAAAAACATCAACGAGATGTTTAAACATCAAACATCTCATCGACGGATGTTTGACAGAAACTCAAACCTAACATACAATTCAAGAAATTATTTTTCAATCCCAGTAGCTTCAAATTAAATTCTCAACTATAAATTTTAAGAATACTTACCAGAGAGAAAATGTGGATGAAAATCCACGAGGAATAGCTGAGATTGGTGTTGTAAATGGTGGAAGAAATTTAAAAAATTCTCAAATTTGTTTCTTAATAAATCTCTTGAAAAAACACAATCTACTTGGAAATGGTGGTTGAATCTACTTTGGGGAGCTGATAGTGAACCAAAAAATTGAAAAATTCGGCCAGAAAGCGTCGCCGACGGTGGAGCAGTGAGGGGGAAGGCGGGGGAAATTTTTAGGGAGGAATTTTTTTTTTTGCCATTTTTTTGGGTTGGGGGGGGGGGGGGTGAAATGAGGGTTATGTATGGGGTGCAAAGTGTTAAAAAAACATGGGGGTTAATTTTTTATACACCTGTATTGGGTAAAAATCTACCGAGAATCGAGACCAGAGCTCGAGGCGTAGTTAGGATGAATCCTGTGAAGATCACCCCTCGAAGAAGTTGGCTATAACCCCGAGGTTAGATGGCTCGGGTTAGAATGAGTCATGGCTATGAGTTACTGCTCCGGGCAACTAAAAGGCAACTACCAACGAGGCGAGCAGTTTACCCCTTGGTAAAGAGTCAATCTTCGGTGGACAGAGCTCATATCTTTTGTAACTGACGAGCGTTGCCCACACATTTAAGAAGGATATCATGGCCAGACCATGATTAACCGTGGAGTAATGACCATTAAGCGCAGTAATTGTTATTTTCACTCTTGTAGACTTTAAATAGTCATGAAAAGATTATGTAAAGACATCCACAAATATATCAAATACACTTACTCTTTGTCTCTAAGCTTTTGCCTAATTCTCTTTATCAAATTTCTTGTATTTTTACGACTTTGATACAAATAATTGCTAGTTAACCCAAAACAAATTTGATTTGTTGTTCTAACCGGATTTAAACCAACAAAACACCTTTTAAGCCATTAGCACTAATCCTAATGGAGGACCCTTTACCTATTTAAAAAAATTTGAGGCCCCACTACAAAAAAAAAAGGGCGATCAGTAGCGATTTTTTAGTGTCGTCTTAACCAACCACTGCTATTGTTCATGTTTTTCATGCTGCTGCGAAAGGAAGTGATTAGTGGTGGTTTTAAAGTTTTTTGCGGCGGTTCAGGAAGAAGAAAGTACTGCCAGTGGTTTGTATGTATTGTGCAGCGACTTTTTGAATTTAGCAGCACTAACCACTGTCCCACAGCAGCCATTTAGAGAAACTATTCTCGCTTTATAAGCAAACATCTCCATAGTCCCAAGTGAATCGTCTATCTGCTACTACTGTATCAACGGGATAGCAGTCTATGTATTGGGCTTGATATAAGTTGTCGTTGGGCTGGCAGTCGGTTAGCGGCCCAATAGAGTATCCATGCATTGTGTGTCCTAGGTTTTATCTATTTGTGTGTAAGTACATATTTTGCTGCGGTTATTTAAACGAACCGCTGAAATTTCAAGACTACCAGCGGTTCTGCCAGCAGTTGGATTAAACCTGTATTGGATAAAAACCGGAGTCACCTAAAAAAGTGACACGTGTCCGCCACGTGGCACAGGGCAGAGGTTTTCCCGGACAGATATCTAACGGACAGATGACTGGCCAGGCAGTTACCACGAGCAGGCCTAGAGCAGTAACGTAATGCTTCTCCAAATTAGTGCAATTTGAATGAACAGTTACCTAATCGTATGCGATTGCTCAATGAATGGTTATAAACGCAACGGTTACTCACCCAGCAGTTACGTATCCAACGGTTACAAACCCAACGAATGCCTAGTAACTCTATAAATAGCGTTCATTTCCGAATCGTTGGAACATACATTCTCTTCTCTACTTGCAATATCAATAAAGTGCTCTCTTTATTCTCGGTCAATATTATTCATCATTTATATTGTTGTGTATCTTGCTATCAAGTCTTCAAGTATAGTCAATATCAAGGAATCCTCACCGGGATCAAGCGACCTAATACGGCTCCTTCTATTTATTTAATTCACGCTTTAATCTTGCTTACCTTTGATTATCCCGTATTATTTCCTTGTCATCGTTAATTATCATCATCGGAAATCGTGCATAAATTCATAATCACATAATTAGCGCGATCCTGTATTTTAAATCGGCTAAACTCTTAATCTAAACTATTGATCGTGACTCTGCAAATACAAATTTAATTGTTAATTGGCCTAAAATCGGATCTAGGTTAAACAATTTGGCGACCACAGTGGGAGCCGATCAATAGCCTCTATAGGTTAATAGTTTGTCTTTTCCTGCATTGGTGATGTTTGGCATTTTATGCCTATATTTCCTTACGTTTGGATACTTTATTCGCGCGTTTTCTAGTTAATGAATGTGATTTTGCACAGATTTTATGTCGTATGATTGTAGGTTGTTATGAAGTGTAATTGGAGCTTTAAAGAGCATGTTCGAGCAAGAAAAGATTGGATTTGGATTGAGGATAAGATCGAACATACGAAGGCACAACGCGACGCGAGCTGCAGACGAAGGAAGCAGGAAAATGGACTAGCTCCATAGGTGGCGCGGGGCGCCCCCAAAAGTGCCCAGCCTTCTGGCGCGTTAGGGGGCGTGGGGCGTGGCTAAAGCGCTTGGATTTCGACGAGTTCTGCTTGTGTGCGCGCGTTCGGGGGCGCGGGGCGCCAGCTACAACGCCCCTGGAGCGTTTTTGGACTTCCTATTTCGTCTTGGTTTAGGTGTAACTTATTACTAGGCCTTTGTAAACCAAATAAATACTCTTTTACTTCATTTTTGAAGGGAGTTCAGACTTTGGAGCAAATTGGAGAGCTCATAACATCTTGGACAAGGGTTTTTCTTCCTTCCATTAATCTATTACATCATTATTTCATTATTTCATCAAATTCTTGTGTTGTTATTATGAGTATGCATGGTTAAATCTTTCGTTCTAGGGTTAGAGTATTTCATGAAAGTTGATGTTTGAAGATTGAATTCCATCTATTGAATCCCATAACAGATTGCTTATTCTTTCTTGATTTCACTTGTGTAATTGTCAGGGCCCGAGAATTATGCATTATCTATGGTTTTTAGATTGGACTCGAAAGAGGGAATTTATGAACGCAATAAGAAAGAGTAGGGCTAGATTGTGTACCCGGGAATCGGGGAAACAATTTGTGAGTAGGATAGACATATACTTTCTCGCCTAGCTTAGCTAATTACAGAGTTCGTTAATGCGTGCACGTGATTCAACCCATAGACATATAGGGATTGGAGTAGCCTGCATAGACCGTGAAGAATGGAAAGGTTTTCACGGGTACATTTAATCTATTAGTTAGTAATCTGGGAGTTGAGAAGTGGAATCAATTGGAAAACTCAGCTGGATTGTTCGTAACTCTGACCCTAGACCGTCTCATTAATATTGTTTACAACCAAAGTTTGCACCATTGTTTAACTGAACTTCCACCATTTTAAATTACTGTTCTTTAGTTAATAATACTCTCACCATTGGAAAAGATCCCTGAGTAGTTGTTAAGAAATTGTTTGTTAGGAGTCCAGTCTGAATAGTCCTCGTGGGAACGATACTCTACTTATCACTTTATTACTTGTCGACCACGTATACTTGCGTGTGCGTTGGGAGCAACAAGTTTTTGGCGCCATTGCCGGGGACTAATAATTGACGGATTTCTTTTTGAACGATTACTATTTATCTATTCAGGTTTAATTTTTGTTTTGAGTTTTGCGCCGTTTCAGGTATTAGGTCCTGCTTGATCTTTACCTACAGGAATGGCAGAAGAACGCACCTTAGCTGTGCGAGATGTTGCTCTCCCCAGCCTGGAGGGGGTAGCGTCTAGCATAGTTAAGCCCGCTATCACCGGGCACTTTGAGATTAAGTCCGGCATGATTCAGTTGCTGCATGTGACTGGGCAATATAGTGGATTACTTCATGAAGATCTGCAACAACACATTCAGAATTTCTTGGAGATCAGTGATACTTACACACCGACTGGAGTTCCTATTGATTATGTGCGCTTGACATTGTTCCCGTTTTCACTGGTTGGGGCAGCAAAGAGGTGGTTAAAAGCTGAAAAGTCTGGGTCTATCACTACTTGGGATGATTTGGCTAAGAAGTTCTTAGCTAAGTTTTATCCATCTGCCAAGACAGCCCGGCTGAGGAGTGAAATTATGTCCTTCAGACAGATAGAAGGAGAGTCTTTGTATTCAGCCTGGGAGCGGTTTAAAGCTTTACTGAGAGATTGTCCACACCATAACCAATCAAATGAGGTACTGGCACACACTTTTGTGGAGGGGTTGACTGCGCATACTAAGATCGTGGTAGATGCTGCTGCTGGAGGCCAAGTACTGGCCTTAAACTTTGACCAGATTTATTAGTTACTAGACAAGTTTTCGCAGAGCAATCCTGAATGGCAGGGAGATAGTAGAGCTACTACACAGAAATCTACTGGGGTACTTCAGTTAGATGCAGTTTCAGAGCTGAGGGCGAAGATGGATGCTATTTCTAATCAAATTAGCAAGCTAGATCTGCCAAAGACTCAGCAACAAGTGGCTCCAGTGCAACAACTCCAGAGTTTTTGTGAGGTTAGTGGTCAAGATTATGCTACAGAGGTTTGCTCCTCTAATCCAGAGTCAGTCTATTACGTGGGTAATCAAAACAGGCTGCAGGGTCAAAATCAGTTTGGTAATGCTTATTATCAAGGCAATACGAGAGCCCCAAATAATTACCACCCACTTCCAGCTCCACCACAGCAGGTTAGCAATTCAGTTGAAGATATGCTAAAGCAGATAATGGCGGGCCAGCAGAGAATGATAGCTGACACTGCAGCCCATGCACATGCCATACAAGATCTTGCCAATGCTCAAAAGAACCTGGAGCACCAGTTGGGGGTAGTTGGTGGAGAAATAAGTACGGTTAAAAAAGGTTCTGAGCAATGTCTTGCAGTGACTTTAATTGAAGGTGGAGAGCTGATGGCCAAGTCTGAGGAGAGAGCTGAAATTGAAAAAGTTGAAAAAGTGGAGAAGGTAAGGAAGAAAGAAGAGATAAAGGAGGCACCTCTGTCGCCTCCACCATTCCCGCAGAGACTTATACCATCAAAGGATTTGGCCCAGTATAAAAAATTTGTGAGTATGTTGAAAGAGCTTCAAGTTAACATTCCTTTGACTGATGTGTTTGAATTGATGCCATCCTTTGTGAAGTTCTTAAAAGATATTTTAGTCAAGAAGAAAAAGCCTCAAGAGATAGATACAGTTGAGTTAGTTGAAGAGTGCAACACAATCTTGAGCAAGCTACCTCCAAAACTTCAAGATCCTGGGAGGTTTACTATTCCTTGCACCATTGGAGGGCATAATATCACTGGTGCATTGTGTGATTTGGGTGC
Organism: Petunia axillaris subsp. axillaris; assembly: GCA_029990575.1. NCBI lineage: Eukaryota > Viridiplantae > Streptophyta > Magnoliopsida > Solanales > Solanaceae > Petunia > Petunia axillaris. Next base: position 125,201,990 of record JARKNS010000008.1, on the reverse strand, counting down.
GAGCATAAATCTTATGCCTCTATCTGTTTGCAAAAGGTTAGGGCTAGGAGCAATCAAGCCCTCTTCAGTTACTCTTAAGAGTGCGGATGGATCACTCACTCACCCTGATGGTAAGTTGGAGGAGCACATAACTAAGGTTGAAGAGTGCTCTATGATTGAATGTGTCAAACAAGAACATGGAAGTAAACCAAATGACCTGTGTGAGCAGAATGTGGAACAAAATAGCAATGGCACATCACATGTGAAGTTGAAGAGGGGTTCTCTCAAAGAAAGGAAGAAAGCAAGGGTTCGTCGTAAGAAGAGAAGACATAAATGCTAGAAGTGAGCTAAAAGTGTCGTCGTGCCACGACGTTAACTAAGGCGCTTCTCGGAAGGCAACCCGAGTTTGTACTTGTATTATTTTATTTATAGTGTCACGTAGTATTTGTTTTTCTTGGGATTGCAGGTTCATGTAATGTCTAGCTTAAGTGTGGGGTGTCCTCTCCCCTGCCTACTATTGTTGACCTGATGAGGGAAGTCTGAGTACCTCATACTATACGGAAGCTTGGAGGATGCTAGTACCAAGGACTAGAGCCTTCAAGGAAGTTCTTTTACCCTTTTTACTTTAATTTTTGTCGTACTTAGGACATTACTTAGTTTTAAGTGTGGCGTGGGGGAATTCCCCTTTATTTTTGAGGTTAGGGATGCATGTACCATTAGGATTTTTCTTTTGTCACTTGACTTTATTTTTATTTGTTTCTTGCTTTAATATATGAAAAAAAATTTAGAAAACTAATGAAAAATTGAAAAAAGATTTTCTTTTTAGTCTTTGTTAGTGGTACATGTCATCCACCCCATGGATTTTCTTATGACCTCGGTTCTTTTCCATGGGGAGGCCTTTGAACGGGGTAGTTTTTTATTTTTAGGATTAGAGTAGTTAGTATAGGTGGCCCTAGACGAAAGGATTAGGTAGAATGCTAGGTGCCTTTGATTTGTTTGATACCGATGTACTTGGACTTGAGCATGTGCTATTTGTGGTGTCTTTTAGTTTTAAATTGTGATGCATGCCTAGAAAAATGGAACGACCCCCTTAAGATGCTTGAGTCCACTCACTTGATTCTTTTGTGAACCTTTGTGCATTAGTGCTTAAATTTCCACAAGTTGCACTCTATTTGCTTGATTGAGAGTTGTGATGGAGCCTTTTTGTGTGGACTGTGTGCAATGTGTGTTGTGAGGAATATTCTTATTTTACTCCACGTTTGCATATTGGTGTCTAGAACTTGCCCCGTGTGTGTGCAAAGCGAAATCCTAGGTTTACTCTAGTCAGAAAATGATACAGGTCTTCTCATGATTTGCCTACCCCTATATACACCTTGGACTTGATTGTTGTGATCCCTTTGACCTTTTGTTGGCACCCACACCGCGAGCCTACCCATTTGTTCTAAATTGCTTTCTTTTGACCCTTTACTCCTTAAACACTTTAATTGATGATTGTATATTATTGTGGAGTTTGTGGTTGAAGTAGTGGGAGGTTTTTGAGTGGAACCAATGAGGGGAATATTTGATAAAATTGTGAAGTAGTTGAAGGAGAATTGACAAGGGTTGGAAAGAATTAAAAAGAAAAAAAAAGCTGAAAAAAATTGGAAAAAGAAATAAAGAGAAAAGAAATGAATATCCATCCTTGCTAGTGTTGTGCTTAAAAGAAAAAATTGCTACTTGTTGAAAAAGGAGTGTGTGAAATTTGTTAGGTGGTGAATTGGGTGGCTTTGATGAGATATGTGCTCAAATTGATTGTGATGTATTAAAGTGCTTAGGGAGGTAGTCACTACTACCCATATGAATCCTACCAGCCCCTTAGCCTACATTGCAACTTCTTAAAGTCCTAGTTAATCCCGATTGGAGTGAGCCTACATTAGTGGAGTCCTACACTACGGGAAAGCCTATGGTACATCGTGTGTGACATGTGAGATTTTCATGAGAGTGAGTGAATTCTTTCTATGCTATTGTCCCCGTTCTGTTCTTGATATTCATTGTTGTGTGTGATATTTGGGGGACACTCTCTTGCTTCATTTTTGTGAGGGCACATGGTTTGCATGAGGTAGGTGAAGTTATGGCTTCTTGGTTGAGTAGATAAGTGTGACTTTGTGGAAGCATGGTTGCAATGAGTTGAGTTTGTGCATTTGAGTTGTCTTGGGATGGTTGTTCTCATGTTTTGGTGTTTGGTAAATTATTGGCATGTTTGATGGACCCATAGTAGTCATGTAAGCATTTGTTCAATGGTCGGTATCAACCATAGTCATAGGCAGACCTGTTCTACCTAGGTTGGGAAGTTATTTGTGATTGCTCGAGGGCGAGCAAAGGTTAAAGTGTAGGGTGGTGATGTTTGGCATTTTATGCCTATATTTCCTTAATATTTCCTTATGTTTGGATACTTTATTCGCGCGTTTTCTAGTTAATGAATGTGATTTTGCACTGATTTTATGTCGTATGATTGTAGGTTGTTATGAAGTGCAATTGGAGCTTTAAAGAGCATGATCGAGCAAGAAAAGATTGGATTTGGATTGAAGATTGGGTCGAACATACGAAGGCACAACATGATGCGAGCTGCAGACGAAGGAAGCAGGAAAATGACCTGGCGCCATAGGTGGCGCGGGGCGCTCCCAAAAGCACCCAGCCTTCTGGCACGTTTGGGGGTGCGGGGCGTGGCTAAAGCTCTTGGATTTCGATGGGTTCTACTTGTGTGTGCGCGGGCGCCAGCTACAGCGCCCCTGGAGCGTTTTTGGACTTCCTATTTCGTCTAGGCTTAGCTGTAACTTATTACTAGGCCTTTGTAAACCCTATAAATACTCTTTTACTTTGTTTTTGAAGGGAGTTCAGACTTTGGAGCAAATTGGAGAGCTCATAACGTCTTGGACAAGGGTTTTTCTTCCTTCCATTAATCTATTACATCATTATTTCATTATTTCATCAAATCCTTGTGTTGTTATTATGAGTATGCGTGGTTAAATATTTTGTTCTAGGGTTAGAGTATTTCATGAAAGTTGATGTTTGAAGATTGAATTCCATCTATTGAATCCCATAACGGATTGCTTATTCTTTCTTGATTTCACTTGTGTAATTGTCAAGGCCCGAGAATTATGCATTATCTATGATTTTTAGATTGGACTCGAAAGAGGGAATTTATGAACGCAATAAGAAAGAGTAGGGCTAGATTGTGAACCCGGGCATCAGGGAACCAATTTGTGAGTAGGATAGACATATACTTTCTCAGCTAGCTTAGCTAATTACAGAGTTCGTTAATGCGTGCACGTGATTCATCCCATAGACATATAGGGATTGGAGTAGCCTGCATAGACCGTGAAGAATCGAAAGGTTTTCACGTGTACATTTAATCTATTAGTTAGTAATCCGGGATTTGAGAAGTGGAATCAATTGGAAAACTCAACTGGATTGTTCGTAACTCTGACCCTGGACCGTCTCATTAATATTATTTACAACCAAAGTTTGCACCATTGTTTAACTGAACTTCCACCATTTTAAATTACTATTCTTTAGTTAATAATACTCTCACCATTGGAAAAGATCCCTGAGTAGTTGTTAATAAATTGTTTGTTAGGAGTCCAGTCTGAATAGTCCTCGTGGGAACGATACTCTACTTATCACTTTATTACTTGTCGACCACGTATACTTGCGTGTGCGTTGGGAGCAACAATTGTATTCTTTTCTATCGATCCTTTGTTTGTAACTAACATGGCAGAAAGCGATTCCCAACGGACCATGGCGAACGACGGTCAAGAACGTACACCTCAGGCCAGCCCTAATTACTCTCCGGACTACTCATCCGACGGGCAAGAACGTTCTTCCTATTCAATTGCGATTCTTTGGTTAGCCTGACTTAGAAGTAGTCTAGCTCTGGTAGCAAAGCAATAAGAATATGAGCTTCCTGAAGTTCTAATTATTTCTATCCTCGGTCTATTACCATCTCATTTCATTTACTAACATGACCCGGAATCCGGTTAGGATGTGCGGGCACCCGACATCCTCTCCTAGACCCGTCGGGCGAACCCTTACCAATTAAATTAGGAAAATAAATATAATTCAATTCATAAATGGGAACAAGACTTAGAAAAAGATGCACAGACATACTGATATCTCTAAGCTGTACAAAAGAAATTACAGCTGACTACCCAACATACTAGGTTTAGGGCTATCCAGAATAGACATCTAAGAGTATAGAAGACAACAAATACCTCTTGAAGGGAGCAAAATGCCACTGAAATAATAAACATAAAACTGGTGGCCATCCAGAATAAAAGCTGGCTCACCCTGACAGCTGAAGTCGTCTTCGCTCCTTCATAACATGGCGAACTCAATCCTGGAGCGAACCTGCCGAAACGAAATAGATAGACAAAAACAAACAACAAACAAGGGTGAGTCAAAAGGACTCAATAAGTGGGGCAGACTAGCCACCTCAAAGAATAGGGTAGCTAGCCAGGGAGAAAAGAAATAGATAAACCAATTTCCTCTTATTTAAATTGTGAAAAGGCAGAGCCAGATAATAACTACAAACACGTATGGAATCACAAACTCATCAACAACCAGGAACGTAAGATAGCCAGAGCATATAGGTATCCCGAACACATCAACAATCAGAAATACATCCTGTTGCAGCGTGCAACCCGATCCATATATTCATCCTGTTGCGGCGTGAAACCCGATCCATATATTTATACCGCTGCGACGTGCAACCCGATCCATATATTTATACCGTTGCGACGTGCGACCTGATCCCCGCAACCCAGAATACGAGCCGGAAATATATAGGCAAATAAGCAATGCACGTAGAAGCAGAACAGTAGTTATGTACCACAAGTCTACACAATGGTATGAAATGAAATTAAATAAAATGAGATGAGATGAAATGAAATGAAATATGATGCAAAGGGTCACATGTGTCAAATGAATGGAGCGGAATCCTCCTGCTCCGAGGGCAGAATCCTCCTACCCTCAATATGATGCAATGGAGCAAAATCCTCCTGCTCCGAGGGCGGAATCCTCCTACACTCAATATGATGCAGTGGAGCAGAATCCTCCTGCTCCGAGGGCGGAATCTTCCTACCCTCAATATGATGCAATGGAGCGGAATCCTCCTGCTCCGAGGGCAGAATCCTCCTACCCTCAATATGATGCAATGGAGCGGAATCCTCCTGCACCCATTATGCAATGTAATGCATATGAATGACATATAATGCATATGAATGCAATGTGATGCAATGTGATGCAATAATAACCCTTCACCTGTGCGGGACTCTCGTTGACAGCTGTGAAGTGTATGTCAACTCACAACCAAAGTACCGTGCTCAGATCCTCAATGCAATACCAATAACAGGACATAACATTTAATATACAATGTAAATCAAAAGCTAAGGCGTAATAAGTACGCCTATCGGCAGCTACACACGTAAGGAACACGTGGTAGAAAATCCACGAGGCCAGGTGCCTCCAAAGAAATAGATATAAACACTTACCTCTTCTAAAAGTTAGTACGGCTAATCAACAACCGCTTTATCCTTTAGTTTCCTTGCCAAACGATCCCACTCTATTCAATAAGAAGAAAAATGTATCAATTTAGGCTAAAGGCTTCATTCCTCACATCTTAGGACAATCCGGTAAGGAACCTGATACCCATGCGACCGGACTGTGTGTCCAATGTCCAGCCTCTATGGGGACTCCAAATCTCACATAACATGATCACAATATAAGTATAAGCATGTATGAGGCATAACAATTGTGGCAACAATAGATATAGACTCAAAGGAATGAGAAGAAAACTCCGGATAGAATTATAGACACAACCTAGAACTCAGAATTTGTCCAACTCTTTGAATTTCCATAAAATTTTCGGCAGAGTTTCCCCTGAAACTGAATGATCCGCAAAAACAAAACCAGCACTATACTACACACGGGAATGAATACCCGGATAAAATGATAACATAAACATATTAAATGGATAACAAGATGAGACGACTGGATGACATAACAAATCCGCAGATAGAATGTCTGGACAACACCCCTGTCCTGTCTTTCTACCTAATTTTCAAAGTGTAGATCAAAGATATAGACTTCATGGTCTCATGAAAGTTTTAGATATATGTCTTAGGGTTCTGTGGATTCTTAAATAATCTAAATATCAATTTTGTACAAGGAGTTATGATCAATATACTAACAACTGTCCAAAGATCAAAACATTTTTCAGATTTTGAAACGTTTTGTCTTGCTGATTTGGACGTCTTTCACCTTGGATTTTAGTACTAAATTAAGTATATACAAGGTTCCCTTGATTATATACAAGTAACTAACAAGAAAACCATGTTTGGAACTAAGAAAAACTTCAAAAGCAACAAGATACATGCCTTGCCAAAAGAAAGGTTTAGTCTTACATACCTTTGATGCTTCTTGCTTCTAAACCTTGTTTCCCTTGAATTCAACACCTTCTAAAGCTTAAACAAGCAATAATTCAGCATTTGGGTACTTTACTTAGCCATGAAGTAATTCTAAAACTCAAGGTATAGACGAAATTGAATGTAACATTATGCTACCTTCACGTGGACAGAGCAGAACCCCGCCGAGAAGACGACGCCATAAGAGTCTCTCCCCTGACCAAAGGAACCTCCAAGAAACAATCTTTGAATTTATGCAGCAACAGATGGAGGTTAACAGAGGAATAAACGAGGTGACCAACTCTCTTCGAGGGCAAATCCCTCCAGTTACAAGGACTGATCCTGCAGCCCAAGGTCGAGATGTTCCTTCTTCACACACTTCAAGGCAAGATGGAGAACAAAATGTGGCCAACAACGGAGGAACCATGGATCCAACAACCCAAGCAAACCAAAATCAGAACGGAGGGTCTGCGGTATCCGCTGAAATGAGCGTCGTCGTGGAGGCACTCACCAAGCAATTCAAAGAGAGCAATGAAGCGCTTCAAAAGTCTCTCCACGAGAGAATTGATCAGATACCAGGCGCTCCGCCCACATTAAAGAAAATTGACGTTCAACGCTACTCGCAAAGGCCTTGGAAGAAGGAAGCAGCACCAAAGGCGATACCAAAAACGTTTAAAATGCCAAACATTCTGAGATATCATGGGACATCTGACCCCAATGATCATCTCATGATGTTTAGCAATTTTGATAAAAGCAAGTGATCTCACCGATGAGGAGATCGAATCAGTTCAATTGAAGAAATTCGTGGAGACCTTGGCGGACGGAGCTCTACAATGGTACTCAATGTTGCCACCAAACTCCATTGGGTCCTTCGCGGAGATGGCTGAGTTTTTCGTGAAAGCCCACACAGGCGCCCAGAAGATGGAAACTCGCGTGGAAGACATCTTTGAGATCAAGCAAAAGCCCGACGAGTCTCTCCGAAGACACGTGGACCATTTCCAGTGGTAGCGCATGTTGTTACCCAAGGTACCGGACAGATGGGCGGCCATTGCATTCACAAACAGTTTGGATGTCAAAAGCTCAGAGGCTACGCGCAGGCTATATGAATCTCTTCGTGAATTCTCGGCAGCCGATTGGTCAGACGTCTACAATCGCTACAACTCTAAGGTACGCATTAATGAAGACAAGCTGATAGGAACCAGTGCCCGAGGAAGGAAACAAGCAGTGGCTCTGGCGGGAAGATAGAGTCAGAAGGATCGGATGTACCTTATGAACCGTACCCTGACCGATCACGCAACAACTCCAAAGGGCGCGGTCATAATAACAAAGGACTATCACGAGGAGATGATCCAGAGTCAAACACTCGTGGAGCCCCAAGTCTACCAAACTTCAACGTAGAAACGACTGAACTGATCGCAGCCCTCAAAGACTTGGGCGAAAAGGTCAAATGGCCAAAGGATATGAAAACTGATGCAAGTAAGAGAAATCAAGAACTTTGGTGCGAATTTCATCGCGACCAGGGTCACACCACTGAAGATTGCAAGGCCTTAAGGTACGAGGTCGCACATTTATTAAAACAGGGGTTATTGAAGGAACTTCTAACCGAAAAGGGAAAGCAAACTCATGCGAGGGCTCAACAAAACAAATCTGGCCCTCCACGAGCATCTTCCTCGAAGATGACAGTCAACGTTATCTCGGGCGGGATCGAAGTTGACTCCGTTGTCTTCACAACAAAGAAGTACGCAAAGGTCTCTATCGCAAAGACAAAGCGTCTACGGCCAGAGGAAGCAATAACGTTTGAAGATTCAGACACAAATGGCTTGCAATTCCCTCATGCTGATGCGCTGGTCATAACGTTGCGCGTGGCAGAATTTGATATCAAGAGGGTGCTCATTGATGCGGGCAGCTCTGCGAATATCATCCAATCACGAGTTGTCAAGGAGATTCAGCTAATGGAGAAGGTCGTGCCAGTATCGCGAGTTCTCTCCGGCTTTAACAACTCGAGTGAAAAGACCCTTGGCGAGATCACTCTCACAACTCTTTTCGAGGGGGTAGCAAAGGAAACGACATTTCAAATTGTCAACGGGGACAGGGCCTACAACATTATCCTTGGAAGACCCTGGATCCATGATATGCAGGCTGTCCCCTCCTTATATCATCAGGTATTGAAATTCCCATCATAATGGGGAATGCGTGAGGTACATTGCAATTCAGCAACCGGGATCTGACGCAGCAAATAAAGAAGCAAAGTACGAGGTCCCGGAATTCATCACAAAGCTCGAGGCACGAGAAAATTATACACCGACCGTGGAAGTTTTGGAATCAGAAGAACTATTCGCGGACATGCCGGAGCGGAAGGTCTACTTGGGGACAGAGTTAAATGAACGCCTACGTGGAGATATCCTCCAATTCCTCAAGGAGCGGCATACGACGTTCGCTTGGTCTCATGTAGACATGATGGGTATTTCTCCAGAAATTATCTCTCACAAGCTGAATGTCGACCCGTACCACCGTCTGGTGAAGTAGAAGAAGTGCCAACAGGGAGCTTTTCGGAACCAAATCATAAATTATGAGGTTGATCGACTGCTGAAGATTGGATCTGTATGCGAAGATAAATATCTAGACTGGCTAGCCAACGTGGTCGTTGTGGCAAAAAAAAAGGGGAAATGGCGAGTTTGCATTGACTTCACTGATTTAAACAAAGCTTGTCTGAAGGACTTATATCCTCTTCACTGGATAGATAAGTTGATCGATGCAACTGCCGGGCACGAGGTGCTCACCTTCCTTGATGCATATTTAGGGTAATCAAATATTAATGGACCCCAACGACCAGGAGAAAACGTCATTCATAACGTGCAGAGGTACGTATCAGCGATTGGTCAATCGTATGTTCCACGATCATATCGGGAAGACCATGGAGGTGTATATCGATGACATGTTGATCAAGTCAAATCGGGCAGAGGATCATTTGGCACACTTGAAGGAAGCCTTCCGAATACTCGACCAATACAACATGAAGCTCAATCCAGAGAAGTGCGCATTTGGGGTTGGCTCGGGAAAATTCCTAGGCTTCATTGTCTCTCAGCGTGGAATTGAAGTCAATCCCGCTCAAATCAAAGCAATCGAGTCAATTCTAGACGTACTCCACAACCGGAAAGACGTCATGAAATTGACTGGAAGGGTGGCAGCCTTGCGCAGGTTCATATCCCGCTCATCAGACCGGTGCAAAAGTTTCTTTGATGTCTTGAAGCAGAATAAGGAATTCTATTGGACTCCTGAATGTCAACAAGCGCTAAGAGATCTGAAGAAATATCTATCCAATCCACCACTAATCTCTACGCTTCATCACGAGGAGCAGTTGTTGATCTATCTGGCAGTTTCAGAATCTTCGGTAAGCGCAGCTTTGGTTCGAGAAGAAAAAGGTAAGCAACTTCCCATTTATTACATTAGTAAAGCTTTAATCGATGCAGAAATACGTTACCAACCCTTAGAAAAACTGGCTGTAGCGCTCGTAACTGCTGCGCGTAAATTACGTCCTTATTTTCATGGTCATTCCATAGTTGTAGTAACAACCTTTCCTCTATGCAATGTTTTGCATAAACCCGAATTTTCGGGAAGGTTGGTTAAATGGGCTATAGAGTTAAGCGAATTCGATATTACCTACCAGCCCCAGGTGGCAATAAAATCACAAGCCCTAGAAGACTTCGTAGCAGACTTTAGCGCTAATATATATCCTGAGGCAGAAAAAGATGCAATTCTCTATGCTGGGCAGGCCCCTGCGTGTGGACCCTATTCACTGATGTCTCCTCGAGCGTCAAAGGTCCGGTCTTGGACTGGTTCTTGTCACCCCATCCGGAGAAACAGTCAGGCAGGCCATTAAGTGCCCGTTTATTACTAACAATTAGGCCGAATATGAGGCCGTAATTGCAGGGTTGGAGTTAGCCCGAAGCTATGGAGCAAACATTATCAAACTCAAGAGTGACTCTCAACTAGTAGTCAACCAAGTAACCGGAGGTTTCATTGCACGGGAATCCAGAATGCAAGTATACCTTGCCTGCGTAAAAGAACTTTTGGCCCAGTTCGACGAATGGGAAGCGCTCCAAATTCCACGAGAAGAAAACCATGAAGCAGATGCCCTGGCAAATATGGGGTCAGTAGCAAAAATTGGGGCCGCCTGCTCCTCGGCCGTCGTTCAACTCCTCTGCACGACCATAGATCGAGAAAAGTTCGAAGTTAATGCTATAAACGCAACTTGGGACTAGCGAAATGAAATCACAAATTATATTCTCCACGGAACTCTTCCCGATGACGCGAAAGCCATCCGCAAACTCAGAATAAAAGCTACCCGGTATACAATCATCAACGACGATCTTTACCGCAAGATGTTCGCAGGGCCGCTTGCCAAATGCCTAGGACCAAACCAGATCAGCCACGTGATGCGAGAGGTCAACGAAGGTTGTTGTGGTAATCATTCTGGGTGCAAAGCGTTAGCGCACAAGTTGATCCGCGCAGGATACTACTGTGATAAGATGGAAAAGGATACAAATCAAGAAGTCTGATAAATGTCAAAGGTTTGCACATCTTCTCCATCAACCGGCAGAACCGCTCCACTCAATAATCTCCCCGTGGCCATTCTTGAAATGGGGAATGGACATAGTTTGGTCCTCTTCCTGCCGCGCCAAGAGGAGTACATTTCTTGCTAATCGTCACCGATTACATCACCAAATAGGTCGAAGCAGCAGCGTATGCAAAGATGCGGCAAACAGAGGTAATTGACTTCCTTTGGCGGTATGTCATATGTCGCTTTGGAGCACCTAAGGAAATAGTCATGGATAATGGCCCACAATTCATCGGCCAGAAAGTGACTAGATTCCTCGACGACTTACATATCAAAAGGATTACTTCTTCTCTATACCATCCGGTTGCCAATGGACAAGCAGAGTCAACTAACAAAATAATCATCGAGTCTCTCAAGAAGCGCCTCGAGCAGGCAAAGGGGTGTTGGGTAGAAGAACTGCCCGGTGTACTATGGGCTTATCGCACGACAATAAAGATGAGTACAGGAGAGACACCTTACTCATTGGTATTGTTGACACCTAATTTTGTCCCGAAAATTTTAATTAAATATCTAATTATTTAATCAAAGGATAATTTTGAAAAATTAAATATAATTGGTTAATTTCTGAGTAAAAGGGTCAAATTTTGCAATGCATAGCCTAATTTCTATCCTACCCATGCAATCTCTTTCCTTTCTTTAGTTTATCCTTAAGAGGGCCAAATGCGCAATCCTAACTTAAATCAGCCTACCTGTTCAAGCATATACATATACACATATACGCTATATACTCCTCAGTCCAGAACCCCGCGACCCAATTCCCTTTCCCCAACCCGTTTCCTTCTATGTCGACCCGCGTTTGGTTTCAATTCCCTCTAAAAAAACCTATAATCAGTCCAAAAGTTGTACGATTTGGTCCCCCATCAGTACAACGAATCTGTAATCCTGTCCATTCATTTCAAATTCAAGCAATTCCAAGCCCTTGATCTCTCTCTTGGAGATAAGGATGAGAGAGGTGTAATTTTACCCTTCTCACCCTTATCTCACAAGATATTGATCGAATAAGGAGGGAGTAATTTCGGAATTTCAACCAAGGTAAAAGGCCTAAATTTTCTAGTATAAAAGGTATTTTTTGTTCATCATTTTAGGGGGTTCAGTTTTTGAGGGATTCATATAAAAAACGGCAGCATCTGAAAACGAAAATATTTACTGATTTTTCTTATATAAGATTATTGAACTCAGCTGGTGTGAAAAGGGGGTTCCATTTTTGGAGAGGCCGAGGAAAAGGGAGAGAATCCTTACATTTTTTAGCTCAGGAAACATTGTTACAGTTTCTGGAATTTATTTGCTTATCGCGTCGTTCGAATGGTCGAGTCGTCGACCTCGTTCGAGTCTTCGCATTCATTCAAGTCGCATTCTTCGGATCCTCGCCCCGGATCGCTGCATCGCAAAAGGTAATAAACCTATTCCCTTGATGTTTTAGCTTCGTTCTTATGCTATTTATAAACTGTAAACTCTGCTATGCGATGAAGTAGTTTGAGTTTGATATTCGAAGTCGATAAATGTTCAAGGTGGATTGATCTAGCTAGAATGTCAACCTTTAGTTCAATTCCAGTTTATTTACAATATATTCGTGCCTGTCAAGGTCGATAACTTTGTGAATTTAATCATTTCTTTCATTGTTTGTAAATCTGGAAAATGATAGCTTAGAAAGAAATACTTGAGGTGTCTTTTCTTGTTTCAAAATGGAGCTATTATTCACTGGTGTTGCTTGGAGTTAATGTAGTATTTCTATAACTTCATGGATCTGACCTCATGTTCTTTAAGATTTCAAGCTAGCTTATTTATGTTTATCTCTGATTTGCAATGGCTCTAGATACTGTGAAGATGCTCAAGTTTATAGAAACTATGTCATTTAATCTTTAAATATGAGTCTAAGTTCTGTCTATAAAAGGTTGATTTTTATGCCTTTTCTTTAAAGTGAAGTTATTTCTGGTTGCTGATTTGTTTAAGGAAATAAAAGGTGAGATGCAGCATCTTGTTTTGTTTCTGATTTGTCTTGGAAATAGCAGAGCTTAGAGAGGGTTTTGGTGTTTGTAAGTGTTTGAGGGGTGTGTGGACTGAAAGCATGGAGTTTCTGTGAGATGGAATGTATGAGAGGGTTCAGGGTAAGATGATTTGCAGAGGTAATAGAGGGGTCTGTGTTAGGTATGGAGAAGGTGTTCAGGAGTTTAGCAGGGGTTGATTGAAGTTCAGGTTATGTTATGGTAGTGTCTGGTAGTTTGTAGAGGTGAATGGGAGCTGTTTTGTTAGCTGCAGGTTTTGCAAAAGTGTTCTATGGAGTTTTAGAATAAAAGGTTTTGGTTTTTTGTGTGCTTAGAGCAGGGAGTTTGTGTATCTACAGTTTGTTATGGCTGCAGCTTCAGGATAATGGTTGGTGGCTTCCCAGGAGTTATGCAGAGTGAGGGAAGAGCATAGGTAATCTAGGTGGTTGTCCAGGTGTTTAGGTAGGATGAGGGCTGTTCTTTTCTAGTTTCTTTGGTTCAGAGAGGGTGTTTAGATGTGTGTGTAAAGGCTGTTGCAGGGTGTTTAAAGGTCTGGTGCAGCAGGTCCGGGTAATGGAGAAGGAGTTCAGGTGTAGATGGGTTTGCTTGTAAACTCCAGGGATAGTTTCATAGTATTTTCTGTGTGCAGCTGTTGGTGGAGGGGCTATTTTCTTGCTAGTTTGTTTCAGTTGAGTATTGGAGGCTGTTCAGCTTATTGCATTAGTTGTTTGTGAAGTGTGAGTATGAGGGAGTTGTTCCAGGGCTAGAGGAGAAGTTCGTGGGTTAACTAGTGTGTTGTTTTGATTAAATTTTAAGGCTCAAATTGAGAGTTAAGCTGGTCCTTATTCATAAAGATCCAGTTTCAGTCCTTTTCTTGATACTGTATGGAATTGTAGTGAGTCAATAAAATTTGATACTAAATTGGATTTGTTCTGTATGCCCTCCCCTCTAACCTTTTTTATGGATAAGTACTTGCCTCCTCCTCTGGTCATTTTGTTTGCATAGAAGGTTATGGCATGTCTTCGTTAACTCATTTCTTTTCTTTTCCTAACGAAGTATTTATTTAGTATGATGATGCATGAGACTTGTTGTTTCTAGTTCCCCCTTTTACTGTTTATTCATCCCATGCTTTGCTTTAGTTCATGATTAGTATTCTCTGCCTTTAGCATAAGTATTACATGTCAGTAGAACTTCAAACCTGTTACAATATATTAATTGATACATTTTATTGAAAACTGGTATTAACTCAAGAGAGTCTGGAATATATAACTTGAAAGACAATGTTTGCTTTTGTTCTTGCTTGTTCTTGCTAATTAGGGATCTCTTTAGTCTTGACTATTACTTATCTTGGAACTGCGTATGTGAGTCACTACTAGGACGTGTTTTAAACCAAAATCTGAAGAATAGTTTTTCCTTTATGAGCCAGTTTAAACAGAACCCGGTGGTTTGCCAATCTTGAATCGTTTGCTTCTATATAAACTATTATATCTTGGTTCATATTCTAGTAATAAGTGGGCTGATCTGGACTTGGTTCAAGTAGAATTGTCCATTCATGTGTTTGATTCTTTCTGCTTTTTGTCTACATGTATAGTGGTCGATATTCCCTTCCGTGGTCACTTCGTTGGTTGGAATTTACTAATTTTTTTTATTTCCATCTGTTTTCTTTGCATGAACACTTGGGAACGAGTTGATTAAAACTCACAAACTGGGATGGCGTGCATTCGGGAGTTATTTGATCTGCTCCGCATTTTCGGGACTTGATATCCCCGAAAATGTAAAAGAAAGAAAAAATAAAAATCACAAAGTCCAATGCTCAATGATTGAGTTTGCGCTTCGGGGTTCTATCTTCTAAACTCCATCTTTCCCCGCTCCCTTAGAAAATGCATAGGATTTCCCCATAGACCGGATTAGTAGCCCGGTAGGATAGAAATGAGATTTGAATTGTGAATAACTATTGTAAATCACTTAAATTGTTTTATATGAATGATTTGTATCATTTCTTTGCGAATCGCCAATTAATTTATGGATGTTTAGAATCATTTGTCAATTAATGAGTGCAAAATCAAATTCGATTTAAAATCGTACCCTCGGCATAACTCGCATTTGAATTGCTTCTTCATTTATTATATTAAATGTTCAACTATTTATTTATTTAATCTAATTTATTTATTTAGTTAATCAATTAAATTTTAATCCTTTATTTATTCATTTACTTAATCTAATTTATTTAATTTCAATTAATCATTTATTTAATCAATTAAATATTTATTCATTTATTTATGTAATCAATTATTATTCATTTACTCCTTTATTTAATTAAAATTGATAAGTTTCATTTATTTAATTAAGTTATTTATTCGCTTATTTATTTATGTATTTATTCAATCAATTAATTAATCCTTTATTATTATCCAATTATTTATCTAGTTTGTTTATTTATTTATAACTTCATTTAACCTTTATTTATTTAATTAATTAACCAATTGATCATTATTTAATTATCCATTTAATTGATCTTAAATTTGGTCATTTATCTATATAAGTATCGGCATAACTAAAATCTTATCTTATTTTATTATTTCTATCATCCTTATTTAAAATTAATTTTATATACTTATTATCCTTAACAAATTCGTGAAAACCGCCGGATTAACCGCTTTTAGCGGATTTTCGAAAGTGCTCCCGCAAGGGACCTTCTTTCGAATTTAATAGAACCACTTACCTAGAATCTCTGATTTTTAATTTAATTTTATTTAATTAAAGAATAAATTGCACTCATTAGTTAACCTTAGGTTCCTAATAATCCTTAAATTAGGTGGCGACTCCAAAGAAAATCCTTTGGAATCCCATTTTGTTGAAATATACCCGAAACCTGTCTTTTCATAAAGAAAGGGTAATTTTTGGGGTTCAACAGCGTGGCGACTCCGCTAGGGACACGCAAATGGTTCTAACCAAAAGGCTTTCACGAATTTGTTTGTTTGAATTGTTTGAGTTGTATGCCGATATTAGTATGCGTAGCTTATTTAATAATTGTTGAAACTAGCATGATTATATCTATTGTTTATTTGCGAGCATGCTTAGTTAATTTAGTTGATTGCTGTGTGTCACGAAAGCATGTCACTACACCCCTATTTGCGCACATATAAATTGGCATTCTGTTCATACTTCCCCCATTTCTGGGAACCTCTTGCATTTTCACCCCAAATATCCGCGAGGCGCGCCCATGCGCACCCGCACTTTCTTCCACTAAAGAACCCTTGTGACGAGTTGGTACACCGGCGGCCATCGTAGGAGTTATTCGACTGCGAGACCGCTTTCCACTCACCTGTTAGCCTCAACCGTTAACCCACTCTTAGAAGGAGATTAGGAGCATGCATGCATTTACACCTTAGTCTGGACCCGGTCCTTGGTACCGCCTCCATATTTAGGAAACCACCCTTACGTCAACGGGTTTTTTTTAAAACCCAACGACAATGCATATTATGTGCTATGTGATGACGAATCCTCAGTCCTAACCATGTTTTGAGCAAAATCAGATTTAGAATTTTGTCTCCTATGTTGTCTTTTAGGTTAGAAAATGGAAGAATTTAGCTGAATTGAGATCATAGACAGAATTGCAGTTCGGGGGAAAGTTAGGCAGATTTGGTTGGTTTGTGTTTTGGAGATGGCCTGGTGTAGTGAGATCTAAGAGGCGAAGCCCCTGGTGTCTTTAAAAGATCAGTGGGGTCCCTCTCGTGAATGGCTTTGCGTGTGTGCAGGCCCATGTTGACTAACCAACTGCAAATTCTTATGGAATGAGGTATGCTTGTTGCACACTAGGAAAGTGAAGCCCCTATGTCTTTGAATGACCAATGGGGTCCCTCCTTGAAGACTAGTGCGGTCTTGGCTACCTAGGAAACTGAGAGGCTTGATTCAAGCCGAGGACCAGTAAGGAGCCCTATGAACAAGGTCTGTGAGCCTTGCAAAACCTAGGAAGCTGAGAGGCTTGACTAAAGCCGAGGACCAGTGAGGTTTTATTTTGAAAGGCCGATTGGCGCCTTTCATGATTTGTAGTCTGGTATTGTGAAGGCAGTTGAAATCTCACCCTTGGATGTTGTGAAATAATTGGGAGTTGTGCTTGGAGGAGCGTTGATGTTTGCAAAAGGTATAGAGGTTTGTTTTAGGTTTTAGGCATTTAGGTTTAGAAATTTGGTGCAGATGTTGTGGAGAGCATAAGTTGTGTTAGAATTTTGAGTTGGCACCAACTTTGAGAAGATAGTCGGGATAACAGAATTGCGGTGTCGAGGCGGCAAGCTGATTATTATCAATTATTGTTATTATTTATCGCTTACTCTAAATCTGAATTGCTCAAAACTGGCATGAACTATTTTTCGTTACCACTTGTTTGCGCGTCTTAGGCCCACCTCTGGCAAAGAGGCACCTTACAGGGTAGGAAACGTTCGCATTTTCATTTACGCTCAACTACTTGTGTTTGCCACATGTCAACTTGTTTAAAATGCAAAGCGCTACGTGATGCGCGCTACGTGATTTGTGTGCAATTTTGCCAATGACATGCAAACTAACATGGTTACTTTTGAACTTTTCCTTTTGTTTTGTTTATCCCTCATTCAGAGGTTTGATTTGTGCTGATTTAAGCTGGCCGATCACTCCTATTACACAAGGACAAAGGACCAATCTGCATACTGGTACACATTTCCACAACTGACAATGACTGGAATAGATGATGAACCTCGCAATATCGAGAAAAATCTTGCAACTCCTGAATCATCAAGAGGAAATGTCATTATTGCTCAAGATGAACTGATTCTTGAAATGGCTAAGGAACTACAGATGTTAAAAGATGAGCTGGCTGCGGTAAAAGGGCAAACTCCTAAAAACACGTCGCTGCGTGGGCCCGATGCATCACACTCTCTGGTTTAAATGGGGCAATCTCTGAACTCAATTGATGGGGTCGCCAATGTGAACACACCTTTGAACACCCAGAATTCTTTAAAAGCACCAGTCCACCAAAGCAACTTGTCACTTGTCCAAGCTCCGCCTCCAAATAACGCTCAATCTAGCCAAATAATTAACTGACCACCCATCTACACATCACATCAACAACACCCATCATACACCCTGCACCCTGCCAATACTTATTATCAGACAAACACTCTATATCCATACCAAACCTCCACTTCCCAAAATGAACCCATCCCGCAAGCTTATACTGAAAATCCATCCGCACCATTAGTCCAAGTGGCGGTATCTGGCGGGCAAGATGTTCCTATTGTGCAAATTGATGATTACACCAATCCTCCTTATGTGAAGTTTCAAAATGGTGTTAGAAGAGCCGAAAAGGCAGGCGATGGGGGTGAAGATTTGGAGAAAAAGGTACAACGTTGGGTGATGAGTGCTCTTAGCAAAGCATCAAAAGGCAAGGCCAAGGAAAGTCTAGAATATGAAGACTTGTGTGTTCATCCTGGGATTGAATACCCAGAAGGGTACAAAGTACCAAAGTTTGTTAAGTTTGATGGCAAAGGCAACCCCCGAGCCCATTTGAGAAGATACTGTGAAACCTTGGGAGTGGGGAAGAATGAAGAGCTCCGTATGAAACTATTCATTCATAGTCTTGAAGGCGAAGCTTTAGACTGGTACTCCGAGCAGGATCCCTCAAAATGGATTAACTGAAGGAGTATGGCTCACGACTTCATGGAGCGTTTTGGTTTCTATGCTGAAATACCATTAGATCGGTTGGCTATTGCAAGGTTTAAGAAGAGGACGACCGAGACTTTTAGGGAATACGCGGTACGTTGGAGGAGTGAGGCGGCCAAAGTTAAGCCTCCCATGAGTGAGGAAGAGTTTGTGGGACATTTTATCGAGACATTGGATGAATTCTACTATGATCGAATGACATCCATGACTAACTCTACTTTTGCCAATCTAGTGAAAACGAGGGAGATGTATGAAGCTGGTTTGAAATCTGGTAGGATCACAAATTTGGCCGCTTTGCAAGCTACAAGTAAGGCAATCCAGTCTGGGTCTGGTAATGGCTTTAACAAAAAGAAGAAAGAGGAAGTGGGAGCTGTCGTGGGAGACATCGAGCGTCGACCGGCTGGAAAGTTGAATTTTTACAATTCGTCTGCTTTTCCCACCTACCAAAGCCCATATTACCCAAATTACCCCACTCACTACCAGATGCCACCTGTTCCTTATCCGGTTTACAATGCACAAGCAAATTACTACCAACCTAGAGCACATGCACCTAATCAATACCCTCGTCAGCCAAATTTTCAAGCACCCCAGAATTACCAGCCTCGTCCTCCTGTTCGTCCCAATGTGCAAGGGTTTAATCAGAATTACGAAAGGAGAGCAACCAAAACCTATACTCCCCTAGCCGAGTCATACGACCAACTTTTTGAGAGATTAAGAAATGCGGGAGTTGTGCAGCCTATCCCTGATAGCACTCCAAACCCACCTCCAAAATGGTATGATGCAAATAAGCACTGTGCTTATCACTCAGGAGCAGCCGGCCATGATATTGAGAGCTGTTATACTTTCAAAGACAAGGTCGAGGGTCTAATCAAAGCAGGCACTATTCAACTCACCGGCACTCAGCCAAATGGGCATGATAATCCTCTTCCCAATCATGGTAACAATGCAGTTAATATGATTTCTCTTGAGGAAGAGCCAAATCTGAAGGGCACCATAGTCTCTATTTATGATGTAAAGGTTGATAATATTGCTTCTAAGGTACCTAAGCAAGCACTAGCTCTGTTGCCAAAGAATGGAGGAACTTTTGGCCTAGGTGGCAACCCCGCTGAAGGAAAGATGGAAAAGGCTGAGTCTGAGAAGAAGCCGACTAGTGTCATACCACAGTCTCTTTTACCATTGAACCAGTCATTTTTCCAAGCACCAGAAATGGCTATGCAGAATTTGATTGAAGGTGTTGGCAGCCTATTCTTGAATGATGGATTGAAATGCAGTGCAACTATTGAAGATTTTGAGAAAGAGCCACATGGGCAGAATGCTGCACCAAGTGATGTGATGGCTAATTGGACTTGTGGTCCAAAAGAGACTTGATGAATGAACTCGTTATTTTTGTTTTGGCATCACAGTCAGCTTGAGGCCCTGAACTGTGTTTTGCACTTTCTTTATGTTATGTCTATGTCTTTCAAATAACTCTTTTAAATCCTGCATGTTTACTTTTATGTTGTATGCCTCCCTAAATTAGGTTTTGAATAAACAAATGCACTGCATTCCTACCTTATTATTTTGCTATACTTTAATTATTCATGGGCTTTATTATTTGCTTTTGATTAATACTTACTATTGTTTCAAATTAAAAATAACAAAATCTGCTTGAACTTGGCTTGTGACCTATAACGAAACAACTGAACAGTTTAAGGATGATGCATTAGAAAGTTACTCTTGCACTCTTTGGATATTACATTACCGTTAGAACTTCAAACTGGGGCAGCTTTATTTGCCGGCAATTGGAGCAGAAGCGTTTTATCTATACAAATGGAAGACCTTTATTTGAGAGACCATTCAAGAAGATAAGTTGGAAGATGTTTAATGCACAAAGAGAAGATTTAAATAGTTTACTTCAAACCGGGGCAATTGGTGTTGAAGAAGCTCTTTCCTAATTAAGAAGAAGCAACGGGAAAATTTGCGCCAAGTTGGCAATGTCATTATGTGGAAGAACATAGATATTTATAATCAAGTTTGGCCAAAGGTAATCAACGCAGATGCCGTCAAAGATACTATGTCTGAAGCAACCGCAAGTTAGCATTGGTTTGGATGTAATCTTTGATGTAATGCGAACTACGTGTAACCTGATTCCAA
Organism: Petunia axillaris subsp. axillaris; assembly: GCA_029990575.1. Classification (NCBI taxonomy): domain Eukaryota; kingdom Viridiplantae; phylum Streptophyta; class Magnoliopsida; order Solanales; family Solanaceae; genus Petunia; species Petunia axillaris. The sequence goes on along the minus strand of JARKNS010000008.1, from coordinate 125,181,144 downwards.
AGGCAGGATACGTAGGTAACTCATATAGAGTTCGGTTGCACTAGCACAGGAATCCCCTATTTCCCCTTTTATGTATTTGAACTACTTCTGACCTAATTCCTGGAATGGCAACAGGATAAGTAGGCAATCCTCGTTGGATTCGGTCAAAATATTGTAACACTTTAGGTTTGTTTATCTTTTATGATGTAATGCCAAACTATGCATCTGGGCAGATGTGTATGTTTTCCAATTCGGATGCGGTTTCATATTTAGATTGCCATATTTTCCCCGAAAATCTCTATGTAAGCAGAACTACGCACAGTCTGATTCCCGTGGAGGGATACGTAGGCGCTCTTAACGAGCTCGACTCCATAATATTAAAATTTTTAGTTTCCCCTAAGGCAAGCAACTGGGGCAAATTTTGCAAGATGAATTGAAGATATGGAAGATAGAAACTGGGGCAAATTTTGCAAAAGAGTTCGAAGGAATAAAGATTATAACTGGGGCAGATTTTTGCAAAATTGGTATTACTTATCAAAGGATGAAGTGGCAAAGTTCTAATAGTATTCAAGAGTAGCATAAGTTGCAAAGACAAAGGACGTTCAGTTTGTTTCAAGATATTTCATGAGTTTGAGTTAAAGCAGAAATTTTAAATGCATTATAACTTCGGTTGTGTATCAATGATTATTTATTTAATATTTTATCAAATTACTTTATTTTGCCTCTATCTTGAAATATTATACAATATTGAGGTCATAAGTCAAGTCTCTGAGTATAATTTGCAAGCCCAAGTCTAAAGAAGAACGAGGGAGCAGCGGCAGCAAGCTCAAGATGAATCAGCACAAATCAAACACCCCTCCCCAAAACTAACAAAATTTTCTTTGAGAGCAGGAACATGAAAGCTTGCAATGAAAGGATCATTCGCATTGTGGAAGAACAATTTATTGAATGCGCGCCCAAAGTTGCCTTGCAGATTGCGTCGCATTGCCTTTTTCATAACTTAAAACATTATGCTTTGTCATGAGTTGACCATCGGCTACGAGGATTCCCTTTGTTGGACTATCTCGCCTATTGATTCGCCAAATGGCTCTTGCATTGCTCTACATTCCCGCACTGCTTTTCTTTGTACTTGCTTTAAATTATGTCATCGCACTTGCTTTAAAATTGATGCCTTGCTTTACATTTTTCAGGTTGACCACCAGGCGGGGCTTCTCCCTTGTTGGACTTTCACGCCTATTGATTCGCTAAATCGCTTTTGCGTTGCTTTACATTTTTACGCTAAATTGCTTTGCACTTGCTTTCAATTATGCCTTTGCACTTGCTTTATATTATAACTTGCTTTACTTTCAGGTTAACAGGTCAGCCCTGAGACCCTCCTTGCTTTGTGCCGGATCGGATCACCAGCTGATTTGTAGACAATCAATTCCAAGACCCTCCTTGCTGCGTGCCCGACCGGCTTGCCCGTTGATTTGTCAAGATTGTTCAAATTGCTTTGCATTTGCTTTAAATTATGCCTTCGCATTTTCTTTGTATTACGTCTTGTTTTACTTTTCAGGTTAACGGGTCAGTCCCGAGACCCTCCTTGCTTCATGTCGGACCGGTTCGCCAGTTGATTTATTCGACAATCAACCCCAAGACCCTCCTTACCGCGTGCCCGACCGGCTTGCCAGTTGATTTGTCAAGATTGTTGAAAATGCTTTGAACTATGCCTTCGCATTTGCTTTATTGCTTCGCCAGTGGATGGGAAGACAATTTATCAAAGATATTGCAGCTTGCACTTACAAATTACGTCATGCCTACCGTAAGCAATCGGTGGCCTTATTATAAGTCTATCGTGAGCAAGCGAAGACTTCATTAGCATTGAAGCCTACCATAAGCAATTGGAGGCATTATTTTGAAGCATATCATAAGCAATTGAAAGCTCTTTTGATTTTGATCCTACCGTAAGCAATCGGGGGGGGGGGGGGGGGGTCTTATTATCAAGTCTATCGTGAGCAAGCAAAGACTTCATTAGCATTGAAGCCTACCATAAGCAATTGGAGGCCTTATTCTGAAGCCTATCATAAGCAATTGAAGGCTCTTTTGTTATTGATCCTACCGTAAGCAATCGGGGGTTTTATTATCAAGTCTATCGTGAGCAAGCGAAGACTTCATTAGCATTGAAGCCTACCATAAGCAATTGGAGGCCTTATTCTGAAGCCTATCATAAGCAATTGAAGGCTCTTTTATTATTGATCCTACCGTAAGCAATCAGGGGTTTTATTATCAATGTCTATCGTGAGCAAGCGAAGACTTCATTAGCATTGAAGCCTACCATAAGCAATTGGAGGCATTATTTTGAAGCATATCATAAGCAATTGAAAGCTCTTTTGATTTTGATCCTACCGTAAGCAATCGGAGGTCTTATTATCAAGTCTATCGTGAGCAAGCGAAGACATCGTTATAATTTGAAGCCTACCATAAGCAATTGGAGGCATTATCATGAAGCCTATCATAGGCAATTGAAGGCTCTTTTGTTATTGTTCCTACCGTCAACCATCAGTTTCTCAAAGATTGTTCGCCTTGTCGCATATGCAGCGCAAATCTATTTCTTTTTTTTTTTCATTATAGCTTTTGCTTTATTATTCACTCGTTTTCTAACACATTTACTTTAAATTTGCAGAAATTGAACATCAAATTCAATAAGAACTGAAGGCATTCAACGTTTTGCAGCACTACTAATACAAGCAACACGATCCAGTTTTGCTTATTTGTTTTGCATTATCGTGCCTTAATTAATCCAATTTGCAACTTTGTTTTGCAGGTTGCTATCCAATTTAGGCTCGTTCACCTTATATTGAACGTTTTAGGCTCATTCGCCTTACAATTGAATGTTTTGGGCTCGTTCGCCTTATAAATGAACGTTATGTTACCTGCGTAGGATATAGATTAGCCAAGTCGACTTGAGATATTATGTCTCGTTAGTCAACTTATCTTACGAAAGCCTTGCACTTTACGATTCGTTCTCGCTTTACTTATTGTTTTACTTTACTGTTTCAGAATAATGATCAGCCTAGAGGTTCCTCGGGCAGAGTGCCTCGTCACTTGATCGAAAGAAGAACATTTTGATGATATCACAATCCGCATTCACAATTTTATGCTATCACTTTATTTATTTCTTCTTCCAATGGTTACAATTTATTAGAAGTTGCTCGCTTACCGTTTGTCGAGTTTATTACAGGATTTTAGCAGCAAGGCAGCAGCATTTGGAGCATAACGTGGAACTCTTTCTTAGTAGTGAACTGGGGCAATCGTTGATATGAGCTAGACTCATCAATGGGGATCTGAAGAATCGCACTAGAACAAGCAAATTCTATCCTAATCTTTTGTTTCGGATTAGGACGTCAGTTTGAAATTCTTTCCTATTCGTGCGTCATTTTTTTGGGTCAATCGTGCGAATCTTCATATCTAAGTGTCATTGAACTACATATGGCCTGATTCTCTTTCAGCCCGAGATATGTAGGCAACTCGAAAATCGGAGTTCGGCCATGTCCGTAAGCCTCGCACTTGGAAACAAAGTCCTTTGCTTTACCATGACAAAATTAGTTTTCACGTCAACTTTCTTTACCCTGAAAACTCTTTCATCCTTTTCGGGTAAAGAGGGGCAGCTGTTGACACCTAATTTTGTCCCGAAAATTTTAATTAAATATTTAATTATTTAATCAAAGGATAATTTTGAAAAATTAAATATAATTGGTTAATCTCTGAGTAAAAGGGTCAAATTTTGCAATGCATAGCCTAATTTCTATCCTACCCATGCAATCCCTTTCCTTTCTTTAGTTTATCCTAAAGAGGGCCAAATGCGCAATCCTAACTTAAATCAGCCTACCTGTGCAAGCATATACATATACGCATATACGCTATATACTCCTCAGTCTAGAACCCCGCGACCCAATTCCGTTTCCCCAACCCGTTTCCTTCTCTGTCGACCCGCGTTTGGTTTCATTTCCCTCTAAAAACCTATAATCAGTCCAAAAGTTGTACGATTTAGTCCCCCATCCGTACAACGAATCTGTAATCCTGTCCATTCATTTCGAATTCAAGCAATTCCAAGCCCTTGATCTCTCTCTTGGAGATAAGGATGAGAGAGGTGTAGTTTTACCCTTCTCATCCTTATCTCACAAGGGATTGATCGAATAAGGAGGGAGTAATTTCGGAATTTCAACCAAGGTAAAAGCCCTAAATTTTTTAGAATAAAAGGTATTTTTTGTTCATCATTTTAGGGGGTTCAGTTTTTGAGGGATTCATATAAAAAACGGCAGCATCTAAAAACGAAAATATTTACTGATTTTTCTTATATAAGATTATTGAACTCAGCTGGTGTGAAAAGGGGGTTCCATTTTTGGAGAGGCCGAGGAAAAGGGAGAGAATCCTTACATTTTTTAGCTCAGGAAACATTGTTACAGTTTCTGGAATTTATTAGCTTATCGCGTCGTTCGAGTGGTCGAGTCGTCGACCTCGTTCGAGTCGTCGACCTCGTTCGAGTCTTCGCATTCATTCAAGTCGCATTCTTCGGATCCTCGCCCCGGATCGCTGCATCGCAAAAGGTAATAAACCTATTCCCTTGATGTTTTAGCTTCGTTCTTATGCTATTTATAAACTATAAACTCTGCTATGCGATGAAGTAGTTTGAGTTTGATATTCGAAGTCGATAAATATTCAAGGTGGATTGATCTAGCTAGAATGTCAACCTTTAGTTCAATTCCAGTTTATTTACAATATATTCGTGCCTGTCAAGGTCGATAACTTTGTGAATTTAATCATTTCTTTCATTGTTTGTAAAATCTGGAAAATGATAGCTTAGAAAGAAATACTTGAGGTGTCTTTTCTTGTTTCAAAATGGAGCTATTATTCACTGGTGTTGCTTGGAGTTAATGTAGTATTTCTATGCCTTCATGGATCTGACCTCATGTTCTTTAAGATTTCAAGCTAGCTTATTTATGTTCATCTCTGATTTGCAATGGCTCTAGATACTGTGAAGATGCTCAAGTTTATAGAAACTATGTCATTTAATCTTTAAATATGAGTCTAAGTTCTGTCTATAAAAGGTTGATTTTTATGCCTTTTCTTTACAGTGAAGTTATTTCTGGTTGCTAATTTGTTTAAGGAAATAAAAGGTGAGATGTAGCATCTTGTTTTGTTTCTGATTTGTCTTGGAAATAGCAGAGCTTAAAGAGGGTTTTGGTGTTTGTAAGTGTTTCAGGGGTGTGTGGACTGAAAGCATGGAGCTTCTGTGAGATGGAATGTATGAGAGGGTTCAGGGTAAGATGATTTGCAGAGGTAATAGAGGGGTCTGTGTTAGGTATGGAGAAGGTGTTCAGGATTTTAGCAGGGGTTGATTGAAGTTCAGGTTATGTTATGGTAGTGTCTGGTAGTTTGTAGAGGTGAATGGGAGCTGTTTTGTTAGCTGCAGGTTTTGCGAAAGTGTTCTATGGAGTTTTAGAATAAAAGGTTTTGGTTTTTTGTGTGCTTAGAGCAAGGAGTTTGTGTATCTGCAGTTTGTTATGGCTGCAGCTTCAGGATAATGGTTGGTGACTTCCCAGGAGTTATGCAGAGTGAGGGAAGAGCATAGGTAATCAAGGTGGTTGTCCAGGTATTTAGGTAGGATGAGGGCTGTTCTTTTCTAGTTTCTTTGGTTCAGAGAGGGTGTTTAGATGTGTGTGTAAAGGCTGTTGCAGGGTGTTTAAAGGTCTGGTGCAGCAGGTCCGGGTAATGGAGAAGGAGTTCAGGTGTAGATGGGTTTGCTTGTAAACTCCAGGGATAGTTTCATAGTATTTTCTTTGTGCAGCTGTTGGTGGAGGGGTTGTTTTCTGGCTAGTTTGTTTCAGTTGAGTATTGGAGGCTGTTCAGCTTATTGCATTAGTTTTTTGTGAAGTGTGAGTATGAGGGAGTTGTTCCAGTGCTAGAGGAGAAGTTCGTGGGTTAACAAGTGTGTTGTTTTGATTAAAGTTTAAGGCTCAAATTGAGAGTTAAGCTGGTCCTTATTCATAAAGATCCAGTTTCAGTCCTTTTCTTGATACTGTATGGAATTGTAGTGAGTCAATAAAATTTGATACTAAATTGGATTTGTTCTGTATGCCCTCCCCTCTAACCTTTTTTATGGATAAGTACTTGCCTCCTCCTCTGGTCATTTTGTTTGCATAGAAAGTTATGGCATGTCTTCGTTAACTCATTTCTTTTCTTTTCCTAACGAGGTATTTATTTAGTTTGATGATGCATGAGACTTGTTGTTTCTAGTTCCCCCTTTTACTGTTTATTCATCCCATGCTTTTCTTTAGTTCATGATTAGTATTCTCTGCCTTTAGCATAAGTATTACATGTCAATAGAACTTCAAACCTGTTACAATATATTAATTGATACATTTTATTGAAAACTGGTATTAACTCAAGAGAGTCTGGAATATATAACTTGAAAGACAATGTTTGCTTTTGTTCTTGCTTGTTCTGGCTAATTAGGGATCTCTTTAGTCTTGACTATTACTTATCTTGGAACTGCGTATGTGAGTCACTACTAGGACGTGTTTAAACCAAAATCTGAAGAATAGTTTTTCCTTTATGAGACAGTTTAAACAGAACCCGGTGGTTTGCCAATCTTGAATCGTTTGCTTCTATATAAACTATTATATCTTGGTTCATATTCTAGTAATAAGTGGGTTGATCTGGACTTGGTTCAAGTAGAATTGTCCATTCATGTGTTTGATTCTTTCTGCTTTTTGTGTACATGTATAGTGGTCGATATTCCCTTCAGTGGTCACTTCGTTGGTTGGAATTTACTAATTTTTTTTTATTTCCATCTGTTTTCTTTTCATGAACACTTGGGAACGAGTTGATTAAAACTCACAAACTGGGATGGCGTGCATTCGGGAGTTATTTGATCCGCTCCGCATTTTCGGGACTTGATATCCCCGAAAATGTAAAAGAAAGAAAAAATAAAAATCACAAAGTCCAAGGCTCAATGATTGAGTTTGCGTTTCCGGGTTCTATCTTCTAAACTCCATCTTTCCCCGCTCTCTTAGAAAATGCATAGGATTTCCCCATAGACCGGATTAGTAGCCCAGTAGGATAGAAATGAGATTTGAATTGTGAATAACTATTGTAAATCACTTAAATTGTTTTATATGAATGATTTGTATCATTTCTTTGCGAATCGCCAATTAATTTATGGATGTTTAGAATCATTTGTCAATTAATGAGTGCAAAATCAAATTCAATTTAAAATCGTACCCTCGGCATAACTCGCATTTGAATTGCTTCTTTATTTATTATATTAAATGTTCAACTATTTATTTATTTAATCTAATTTATTTATTTAGTTTATCAATTAAATTTTAATCCTTTATTTATTCATTTACTTAATCTAATTTATTTAATTTCAATTAATCATTTATTTAATCAATTAAATATTTATTGATTTATTTAAGTAATCAATTATTATTCATTTACTCCTTTATTTAGTTAAAATTGATAAGTATTCATTTATTTAATTAAGTTATTTATTCGCTTATTTATTTATCTATTTATTCAATCAATTAATTAATCCTTTATTATTATCTAATTATTTATCTAGTTTGTTTATTTATTTATCTAACTTCATTTAACCTTTATTTATTTAATTAATTAACCAATTGATCATTATTTAATTATCCATTTAATTGATCTTAAATTTGGTCATTTATCTATATAAGTATCGGCATAACTAAAATCTTATCTTATTTTATTATTTCTACCATCCTTATTTAAAATTAATTTTATATACTTATTATCCTTAATAAATTCGTGAAAACCGCCGGATTAACCGCTTTTAGCGGATTTTCGAAAGTGCTCCTGCAAGGGACCTTCTTTCGAATTTAATAGAACCACTTACCTAGAATCTCTGATTTTTTATTTAATTTCATTTAATTAAAGAATAAATTGCACTCATTAGTTAACCTTAGGTTCCTAATAATCCTTAAATTAGGTGGCGACTCCAAAGAAAACCCTTTGGAATCCCATTTTGTTGAAATATACCCGAAACCTGTCTTTTCTTAAAGAAAGGGTAATTTTTGGGGGTTCAACAGGTTAACAGCGCAAATCCTCTAATACCAGTTGAAATTGGAGAGCCAAGTCTACGGTATGCACATGCCACCGAAGAATCAAACTCGATCAATCTCTCCGAAGAATTAGATTTCCCCGAAGAACGAAGGGAACTGGCACTTGTACGAGTAGTCGCCTAGAAGGAACGAATCGAACAATACTATAATCGGGGACTACGCGTGTGAAGTTTTTAAGTTGGGGATTTCGTGTTAAGAAAAGTATCTCAAAACACACAAGAAGCAAACTCGGGGAAGTTAGGCCCTAATTGGGAAGGCCCCTATAAGGTAGTCGCATCAGTCGGTAAGGGATCTTATCGCTTAGTACGACCAGATGGCTCAATTGTCCCGAACAATTGGAATGTGATTCACCTCAAAAGGTATCACTTTTGAATGGTAAAACGGTCAGTTATTCCCTTCCTACCTTTTACTCTTATGGCATTCTTACTTTTATTATATTTCTCCTAAATGGTACTAACAGCTTAAACAAGGCCATATCCGTTTAGCTCAACTGGTAGAGCTCGAATTTCTTCAACTTCACGGCTGTGGGTTCGAATCTCTCAAAGGACACACTCCTTCATTTGGTTATATGTGTTCTTTTATCTACGACCAGCCTTAACTCTTTTTATGTTAAATCTTCCCGTATTTCAACATAAAAATACGGAGGGTGGTAAGAGGCCCCTGTAGACCAGATAAGACCTTCATAAAGGCGAAAGACCTTGTAAAAAGGTGAGTTTTTAAAACTTTTTATGTGACAAGCTTCCACGAAAATAAGAGAAGTCATTCACAAGGCCAGTGACTTGGCCAGAGTTAAACTACAAACTTCCTGCGTCGACTTTCAACTATCAAAATGATAAGCAAAGTTGTTCGCAAGACCAACTATTCGGCCAGAACCTATTTACCACGACTCGGTCAGAATAAAACATCTGCGCAGATCATTCACAACTTATGACCTCTTCCTTGGGAAAGGCTAAGTTAAAACATTCGGACAGACTTTTGAAGACCAGAACTTAGCAAAGTTTAAACTTCTAAAAAGTTCTTAATCAAAAGGCACAAAGGCCACAATGCATCCAAACATAATTACGAGGATCAAAGATTCAAGCTATATATAGTCATTGAATTAAAAGGTCTGAGAATATATACATTGTCTTGACAAAATACAAATGCCGAAACGGCTGACAGATGTTTTGTTGAGTGATCAAGGCCAATAGAACCGGCCAAACAAGGATCAGAGAGTCCCTCAGAGACCTCTATCCACAACCAATCATCCAGCTCTCGCCGGATACACAAACCTACAGCTTAACCAATTTGGGAGGGGCATTAATTTTGGGGACAACGACCAGAACCCGATGCACCAGCTCCATCGGCTCTGTCATCGTCACCCGAGCTCTCATCATCATCTTCATCTTAATCTTCTTCAGACTCTTCGGGAGAAAGGTACAACACTTGCCTCACTTCGCGAACGACGCACTTTGTTTTCAGCATCGCTTCCTCGACGTTGATCTGACCTGCGTGGACCTGCTTGAGCAATGTTCGCTTGGCCTCGAGTGCAGTAAGCTTCGCCTTGATCTCAAACTGATCACGCAAGTTGGCCAAGTCCTTGGATAATGCGTCCTGAACGCTCATCGACTGGGAAACTTAGTCTCTGGCGGCTTGCAGTTCAGCTCGGGCTTTAGCAGATTCTTCCTTAGCCCTCAGCAGATCCATCTCTAAGGATCCACGCTCATCGAGTGCCTTGTTCAGCGAAGAGTAGCGTTCTTCAAGCAGAACCTCCAGGTCCCGAGCAGATTGTGCGAACCCTTCTTTCTCTTCAGAAAGAAGGTCTTTTTCCTTGGTGAGCTCGTTAATTCATTTAACTTGTTTGTTGTTGGTCTCAGCCAACCGGTTAGCTTCACACCCAAGGAAACCACACCTCTCTGCCAGAGCCTTATTCTCCTTCAGAGTCTTCAGCGGATCTTTTTTCAGTTCGAGCACTTGATCGGGGTTGATCATCCTGGTGCGGAACATCAACTCGGCGGCCATCAAGCTTGACTGAAACAACAAAAGAAATGAGGTTAGAAGTATAAATTCGAAATTACTTCCGACTCAGAAAAAATGTTAAAGGGGCACTTACCCGGGCAGAATCAGCAGCAATAGCGAAAGCCAGGTCTTCATCACTCATCTCCCTCATCGTCCATTCTTCACGGGGACTGATGAGAGATAAAACTGCTTTGGCTAAACTGCCTGGCCTGGTCACAAAGTTGACATTGGGGGCTAGCTTCATAGTGCATTCCCTCTCGCAGTACTTAGGCCCCCTAGCCTGCTCAGAGGGAAAGTTCGGGCAAAATTTGTAGCGCACGCCCCGAATGTCCCTTGCTTCAGTCAGACCGCTGATGGTAGTCCGCAAAGTGAGCCTTGTCTTTGACATGCTAGAATCATTCTCCACTCCAGGATCCCTTGTTTCGTATTCATGTTGACAGACAGGCACCTCCCCCTCAGCTGCCACGTTCTCCAAGTCCTCGAAGTAAAAAACACGAGGACCCTGGCCACCCTCTTAGGGGATCTCTTCTCCCCCTTCTCCTTCTTCTTCTTCCCCAAACCTTTCTTTTCCCCTTATCTGCACGAGAAGGAGTTGCCTTTACCCCGTCATCAACTCGGGGACTCCCCTCCGGAGTACGGGCAGACTCGTCCTCGACTTTTCTCTTTTCGCTTCGAAGAAAGGGCTTTCGCACGAGGTTTTCGGTAGTCTCAGTTTTGATATCTGAAACGTCGATCACCACCTTGTCAAAACCCTCTCCCCGTGTAGAATCGGGGACTTCAGCAGAGGTCTTGACACGCTCCTCTTCAGGCTCAGGCACACTAGCACCAAGCGGGGCCTCACCTCCTACAACCGAGGTCTGCCCAGCAGCAACGAAAGCCTTACAAGCAGCCTTCTTCCGTGCTCCGCCCCTGCCTTGGCTCTTCTTCTTCTTCCTCTCCAGAGAGCTAATGCCATTAGACAATAGCTCCTCGCCACCTTCCCTCCTGTGAATTGCCTCCGCTGCAACTCTTATGGCTGCGACATCATCCTCAAGGTCGACAGCAGAGCCTGAAGGCACTGCCTGAGGGGAAGGGGCAGGGAAGAAGTCTCCTAGTGTGCCTAGACCTGTAAAAAGGCGGAATGGTTAGATACATTAAAGCCACGAAAAGAGGAAAAAGCTGCAACAACGAAAAGTCCTCACCGTGAGTCTTTGCGGTCAGACGCTTTTGCGTAGAAAAGTACGCCCACTCCCTCTGCTAAGCAGGGAACTTCTTCAGAATAGCCTCAACCCACGCTGTCAGCTTATCAACCGATATGAGCTCATCGTAGGGCAGCTTGGCAGCTGTAAAGAAAGAATCGAAGGAATGAATAAAAAAAAGGGGAAATATGAAAATTCCAAAGAAGAACTCGGGGACTCACGCCTCTTATTTCAAATATCGGAGAGAGGAGCCTTGGAGTTAAAGGACAATTCTTGGGTGCGCACAAATATGTACCGGTGCAACCAACCCCAGTCATTTGTATCTTCAGAACTGCGTATCAAGCCCTTGCTCCCACGCATTCTGGCGCTGACAAAACCATCCTTAAAAATTTGTATGTTGTACAAAGAAATAATATGCTCGTATTCAAAATTTTGGCCGGTTTCTTTCGCAAACTAGTCCATAAGTGTCACCATTCTATACATGCTGGGGCTCAGTTGCCCCGACCAGAGAAAATACTCCCTACAGAGCCTGTCGAGCACAGGATGTAGGGGTAACGTGCAACCAACTATGAATCGGTAGGTGGACATGGTCGTCCACCCAGCCCTATGGGAAGTAATATTCTCATTTTCAGACACCGGAAAAATGGGAACACTCGCGTCCTAGCCGCAGTCTGCTCTAACTCGTGGGATCATCTCCGACGTGATCCCAGACTTGAATCTGTACGCTGGCCATACGCGTACATCTCCATAGTTGTTGAAGGCTTTGACACTGCAGTCTTTTTTCAGTTCACCCCAATTCTTTGGGATAATCTCTGCAGCAGTAGCCTGAGCGGACTTAGATCTAGGGGTAGCCGTAGAAGAACTACCAGTGGCAGCATCCATGTTCGGATTTTTCTTAGCCTTTGGAGACATGTTTAAAGAAGAGTCAAAAGTTAGAAAGATTGAAGAAAATTCAAGGGTTTTCAAGATTTGGAAGTTGTAGAATGAAGGCAAGTAAAAGGGTTAAAATTCAGCAAACCCCTATTTATAGGAGTAAAAGGTCCGGCCCATCAAGTTTCTGCAGTACACGTGGAGGTCATCGAAGAGACCACGATCAGATCCAACCGTCAAAAGAGGAATTAGGTTTCGCCAAATTTCGAAGCAACATCATTACCCTGAAGTGCAGTGGTCACCTCGCAACTGACAACGGATGTGTGCACATGACTGAGGCAGTTAAAATCATTACTTTTACCCTTGGGACGTGCAGTAGTCACTTCGAAGCTGACGGCGGACGTGCAGACATGCCTGTCGCAGTTACTTTTTACATCGCACATTTAATGCGCACATCACTGAAACCTGTCATGTTGCTGATGAAGTGCGCACGTCACTGAGGTTCGTCATGTTGCAGATGAAGTTTGGACTTTGCGAATAAAATTTCCCGCCAAAAAAATCACATCCACTCCTCGAGCAGAGTTTCTGCTCGTGAAGTGCGTGGACTATCTGTATTGGATAAAAACTGGCGTCACTTAAAAAAGTGATATGTGTCCGCTACGTGGCACGGGCAGAGGTTTCCTCGGACAGATATCTAATGGACAGATGACTGGCCAGGCAGTTACCACGAGCAGGCCCAGAGCAGTAACGTAACGCTTCTCTAAATCAGCGCAATTTGAATGAACGGTTACCTAATCGTACGTGATTGCTCAATGATTGGTTATAAAGGCAACGGTTACACACCCAGCGGTTACGTATCCAACGGTTACATACCCAGCGGTTACAAACCCAACGGATGCCTAGTAACTCTATAAATAGCGTTCGTTTTCGAATCATTGGAACATACATTCTCTTCTCTACTTGCAATATCAATAAAGTGCTCTCTTTATTCTCGCTCAATATTATTCATCATTTATATTGCTGTGTATCTTGCTGTCAAGTCTTCAAGTATAGTCAATATCAAGGAATCCTCATCGGGATCAAGCGAACTAATACGATTCCTTCTATTTATTTAATTCACGCTTTAATCTTGCTTATCTTTGATTATCCCGTATTATTTCCATATGATCGTTAATTATCATCATCGGAAATCGTGCAAAAATTCATAGATACATAATTAGCGCGATCCTGTATTTTAAATCAGCTAAACTCTTAATCTAAACTATTGATCATGACTCCACAAATACAAATTTAATTGTTGATTCGCCTAAAATCGGATCTAGGTTAAACAAAACCGCTGCGCAATAGTTTAAGTACATCTTGATAGCCTGCAGTTTTAAAACTGTTGGAATTTTTTTTTGGTGCGGCTGAAACCACTCCAAAACTGCTGGTAAACTCAGATTTTTTTTAGTGCCCTTTCCTTTATTAAATAACTTGCTTGGGACTTTTTCTAAATTTACGTATGTTTCTTAGAGGAGTGACGGTCTATCAGAAACATCATCTCTATCTTGATGGGTAGGGGTGTTTACAGTTTGATTTGGTTGGTTTTTGGTTAAACTATAACTAAACCAATATAGTTGGATTTTTAAATTCTTAAAACCAAACCAAACCAAATAAAAGTCATATCCATTGGTTTGGTTCGGTTTATCGGATTTTTTTAATAAATAAAATAACATTGAAGATAAGAAGAATGAATAATAAAACTTTTCCTTAAAAAAATTAAAATGATAAAGAGATTTTTTCCTAAAAATGAATAATAAGGAGAACTACAAGTATGTTCTTAGTCTTATTGTATTTTGAGCAACTTGAAATTCTAACCTAACTATACCTAAAATGTTGCACTCTTGCCACTAGAACAAATCGTGGAGCAATTAAAAATAATTATTTTAGGGCAAAAGAATGAATTAAAGTATACCATATATTTACACAATATTTCTACTTACCAATAGCATGACTCATATATCAAGTTGAACATGCAAGGAATATTTAAAAAGATGATATTAAGTGGATGTATATGTTTGTGACTCCAATTTGTAACCTAAATTAATATAAGTTTAAGTTTACTGAATGAATTGGACTCCTTTAACTAAATAAATTGGTTTGTTTTTAAAATGAATCTAAAAAGTTAGCAAAAAAGGTAAAATTAATAACATTTAACCTGCTACAATATTTATTGTAATGTATAAAATATTTAAATTACATTATCAAAGATTAATATATTAATATATATAAATTTTCGGTTCAGCTCAATTATTTTTAATGGAACCATAGCAAACCAAATAATGTCGGTTTTTAAAATTTGAAAACCAAACCAAACCATATCCAATAACGTGTCGGTTATGTTAGTTGGTTTGGTTTTCGGTTTGGAATCATTTTTTACCCACCCTTGAACACGCCTATTAGTGGGGTAAGATTTGTGTATATTTCACATTTTCAGACCCCACTTATAGTACTATACTGGGTATATTTTTTTGTTTGTTTGGTTTTTTTTTTAATTAGGACGTATTGAAAATGGACAATTGGAGCTTTTCCCCTAATAGCTTTGTTGTTGGGCTATTTGCCAATAGTCAATGGAAAATCCTTTTCTGCAAAAAGTAATTTTTTTTCCAGGTGAGGCTCCTAAACTGGAATTGAATGCATAGCTATTGTTGCAGTGTTCTTTAGGTAATATTCGTTAAAAAATATATATATATGAGAAGTTGAGTTTTTTTTTTTAGTTGAAAAAAGAGTTGAGATATTGTTCTCACGAAAAACACTTTCTTTTACGTACAAATGCACTCACAAATCTTAAAAATAACTGTATTCTCTATTTCTATTTATGTTACAACATTGCTATTTAGAGAGTCAAACAGACTTTTCTTTACTACATTTTTCTTAAATGCTTTGAATTATTATGATTGTGTTACTTTTTCTTAATTTTAAAGAGATAAAATGTATTTCTCTGATGTGGAATTTTCAGTGTTGCCAAACTTTTTAGGATGAACGAAATCTACTCATAAGAAATTGTGAAAATAATATTCTAAAATGGACTTTCTTTTGTATGCTAAGTACTTTAGATATGGCTATACTAAAGAAAATAACTTTGATTATTTTTGTTTGTTGATTACACAAATTAATAAAAAATAATAATACAAATTAAAACTCGATTTGAGTTGGATGAGTTTGACGATTATCTATTATTTAGTGGGTTTAGAGAAGTCAAAAGTGAGTATTACTTCTTCCCATGATCCCACGACTCTTTGTTTTTGAGATTTGAGAAATGCGATTATGTGGAGAGACTTTAATGGTATATATGTAAATAGTATAAATACTAGGGACCAAGTTATAATTAGTTAGTTAGGGTTTTATTATTGGGACAAGCACATTAGTTAAGTTTTTACACTTGTAAATAAACTCCATTAATGAATGAAAAAAGTGAGAAGTTCTTCACCCCAAAATTTATATTTTATTGTGTTGATTTTAACATAGTATTAAATCCACCACGGTATTGATCGAAAAAGTGATTGGAATAGTGAAAACTTCTCCATAAAAGTGTGAAGAAAGAGGGTACTGATGACTGTTTGACGGGAAAGATCTCGCGTCACCGTCGCCAGTGTTTATGTTGGCGAAGGGAATGGACTGCGGCAAATGAGGTCGCCGTGTGACATGAAATCCGATGATGATAAGGGGAGATTGTTTCGGACGGTCTTGAATGCCCTAAAGAAGACAGGGACAAGTTTCGGGGATGAAAATGTTAAGAGGCTCGGAGAGGGTTCAGCAGATTTGTTGAATGAACAAGTGAGAAGTAAAGCTTAGGGACAGAGCAACCGGTAGAGAGTAGTAAATTTTCCATGAATATATCAACATTCTTCCAGAGAAGTGTGAAGAACATGTGGAAAGGGGTGATGTGTCCTAATTGTTGGCCATAACCCAAACTATTTCTATGAGGACGCCATCAGGTATCTAAAGTGGTGGAAATTTGACTCACGGAATAAGAATGGGTCGTGCGGTCGAGATGCAGATGCAGGGTTGTCGACTAGCCCTGAAAATTACGAGCATATTGTCATATCCGATTTTAGACTCAACTCGGGGCGAGTCGGATTTCGGATTTGACTGGGTAACTCGTTTGAGTTCAAGAGTTGGAGTCGCCACCTAACATAGTTTTCTAAGATGTATTAGGCCACCTAAGGGTCTAAAGTCGAGTTAATTATCATACTAGTCTAGCTTCAGAGATTCAATGAGTAAGAAGTCCAAATGACTCGGGGGAGAAGGTGTTAGGCACTCCCCCGAGTCCCATGAAAGGTGGTTCCTGCCCGAGTCTATATTTGGGATGTGAACATTATCATATGCAATACTAACTTGGAAAAGGTCAATTTCGTATTCAGTTTATGAAATTAGATCTATCTATGCAGTTAAATAACACATACACGAATGGGCTTCAAGTTTTACACATACGGCCTATATTTTACGCCTAATCGCGTTTCAAGGCCTCTAATACAAATGCCTAATCGCATAGTAAAGTTAAATCTGCAAAAGGTGTAACAATTCAGCGTATTCATGCAATTTCAGTCCTTAAAACAATTTTGCGCAGATAGGCAGTTTTGCAAAACTAGACACTTTTTTAAATAATTTTAGATTTTGGTTAAAACCAAATAGGTGTTGTTTTTTAAAATAAAATTTTAGCCATTTAGGGTCGGTGTGACTCGTCATTAATTGTCGAGCCCTAACCTTAATGGCTATTTTGATCTAGGGGTCAGTTTTGAAAAGAATATAGGTAAGTGGGATGTTTTCGAAAGCGGGTTTTACAGAAGCACAGAAATGCAAACAAAGGGCTATCGCATATAGATATAGGTAAAGACATACAAATACATGAGTAATTAATAGTATTAGTTTTAGAATACATTTATATACTCGTATAGTCGACCCCAAGCCACTTATACCCCTCAATTACACTATTAGATTAGTGTATAAGAGGTGAGAGTAGTAAAAAAAATACTTTGGACACGTAGAGGCCATGTTTAAAAACAGTTTTGGGCCTGTAATATTTACGCAAAGAGGGGCAGTTTCACTTTTTGAAAAACAGTCGCAAATTATGCAAGCATTACACGTTTAGCCCCTGTTGTAAAAAACTTCCAGATTTCACATAGAATGTCTTACTTTAAACATTGTAACCTGAGATTTAAGCCTGCATATACTATGATCAAGATGATTTTCATGTTGTTACTTAAACGAAGAAAGCATTATCAACGGCCAGACCTTTATTTAAGCATACAAATCCATGTTTTAACATGATAATAATGCAAATACTTAGAGGAGAGAGTTAAGGAAATGCCCATGGGTAGCCAAATTCATAGCTTTTGCAATGAGACCTGTTTAGGACAATTTACAGATAGAAAATCCTAACAAATACATAATAGATAGGGGAAGTCTATATTATGAATGAGACCATAGAATTAGACTAAAGGCTGTGTCTAATATTTTAAAAAGAGGTCATTATATTAGTCCAGCAGATGAGCCACTGAACTCCTTCCCTGCATGAGACTAGTCGGTCTTACGAGGATTTTTATACCTCTTTTCAACCCCCTAGAGTCTCTGCACAAGACAAACCAGGGTATGGTTGCTAGAACCATCCCAAAAGAAACCTGCAGACGATTGTTAATGGCCAAAGAAGGGCCCAGACAAATAGCACACCTGCACAAGACCAGAGGACCACACATTCACATGTTCATATTGGTTAAGGAAGGCTGATTACCTTAGTTTTAACAGGACAAGTAGCAAATATTAGGCAGTGAAGGTGCAACAGGGAGAGAGCTTGCACCAATGGAGTGAAAGACTCCCTTTTCTTCAGTAAAAGAAAAAGATTTTGTCCAGAAAAAGACAGAGAAAGAGAGAGGTTTTCAGCATGCTTTTTATGATTCAGTGTGTGAATGTGTAAGACTGTGTATGCAGTATAGAATAAGGCCTGGTTTTTATAGATGTGAGAGTGAGGGGATTAATTCTAACGGGTAGTAACAAATTAGGCAAAGAAATATTGTGTCCCAAAGTAAAAAGGATCCACTTTGGTACTCTTTCCTAGTTTAAGTCAATCAGCCCCCCTATACTTAAGGTAAATCAAACCTCTTAACAAGTACAGTCCCTCCCCTTTGACCAATAACTCATCCACATTCAAGAATCAAAATACCAAAGTGTGTTAAATTAAATTAGACTAAAAAATCCCTTGATTAAAAAAATCAAAAATGCTCTCGGCGCACAATAGCTTGTCCTGCTAACATACGCCAACTCACCGGAAATGCCACAAGGGCGACCACCAAAGAACAAGGTAATACAATTTAGCACCACCAATGATCAAAGTAGGAAAGGTTCTAAAGGCAAAACAATTAGGGTTGATGCTATTACACCTTATCTTAGCTCAAAGGAGGAAGAGGAAGCTGCACTAGAATGGCCGACGATAACGCAACCGCAGAGGAAGAGTAGCACTCCACCAACTATGATTAGCTCTGTAAGATCCCCCTAAGGACAAGGAAAATGAGGCGAAGACGATGGAAGCAGTGAAAGAGCAAGGATCAAGCTCAGGACCAAAAATCGATCCAGGTCCTAGCTCAGCTCAGAGGAAGCTACAGCTCACTCCACCAGAGGAGAAAGCAAAGCAGTGGAACTCTCTATTCACTGGCAATAAAATGGCGGCGAGAGGTATGAATTTGATCTTTATCGCTCCAATAATTAAGGATGGGGAAACAGTAGTGGAACTAAGCAAAAATAAGATTGAAGCTGAAACCCTAAAATGGAAGCATGCTGTAATCATGTATGTCATTGGCAAATCACCTACAATTGCAGCAATTGAGAGGTTTATGGCTACTATTTGGAATTTTGTGAGCAAACCTGTGGTGTACTATCATAATGATGGTTATTTCTTGATTAAATTCAAATCATTAGAGGATAGGGATGCAGTGCTCTTCTCTAGGCCATACATTTTTTTCAAAAAACCTATCATAATGAGAGTATGTTCCTCTGAATTTGATTTTAACACTGAAATACTACAGACAATACCCCTATGGATCACACTGCCTAATCTACCATTAAACTGTTGGGGAATGGACTCCTTGAGCCGCATTGGCAGTGCACTAGGAGTCCCAATTTACGCTGATGAATGCACTACCAGGGTTGAGAGGATATCCTATGCTAGGATGCTAGTGGAGATGGATGTAACAAGGCCACTAGCAAGAGAAGTGCGAATACTAGATCCTAATGGTAGGGCATTCACCCAGGTTGTTGAGTATGAATGGGAGCCACTGTATTGTTCAACCTGTCTACAAGTTGGGCATACATATAAACCCCCTGAGATGAAGCCAACTCAGCAGGCTAAGCCACCATAGTGCAACAGAAACATATATGGGTGGATAAAGCTAAACAGGATACAGGAAAAAAGCCCCCAAGCAACATGAACTCAGACCAGCAGGGGGAAAAGCAGAACAATGTGACCAAGAATGGTATGGTTGTGCAGAACCTTAATAACAGCCAGAAAATACAGGAGGAGGATACTAGAGGTTGGCAACAAGTTACAGGGAAATCAGCTGCTAAAGCTAGAACAGCCCCAACCAGTTCAAACTTACCAGGTGCAGCAAGTAATGGCTTCAAAACTCTAGCTGAAAATGCAAGTAATAAGCCAGCAGATCCAAACAAAATAATAGTACAAGCTGAGGAGGCTAGGGAGGAAAGGGATAGAGGACCACCTCAGAATATTCCCATATGCAAGTAGTAGTTTGGAACATTAGAGGCCTCAATAAGTTGTACAAACAGAAGGAGGTCAAACTATTCCTAAAGAAAAATAGAGTAGGCTTAATAGCACTAGTAGAGCATAGAATAAAGGAGGAAAATCTAGTGAAAATAACAAAAAAAAAAAAAAAAAATAGAACCTAGATGGCAATGGTGTGCTAATGTCAAGCAGAGTAGCAAAGGCAGGATCCTTGTCATGTGGGACTCACAACAAATTGATTTCAAAGTTGTTCAGGAGTCAGTGCAGTGTATACATGGAATGATCAACATCAAAAGTAAGAGCATCAGATTTGCGCTCACTATTTTATATGGCTTACACACAGTTGAAACAAGAAAGAGTCTATTGGCTGAGCTTCAGGCAATCCATAATACTACTCCAGGACCATGGCTAGCAATGGGATACTTCAATGCAGTGAGGTCTCCTGAAGATAGGGAAAAAGGTGCACTTGTGCAAGAAGCTGAGATGAGAGATCTAAGGAATTTCCTCCAAGATACTAATACCATAGAGCTGAAGAGTGCAGGCAGATTCTTCACATGGTCAAATGGCCATGTACTTAGCAGAATAGATAGGGCATTGGTCAACAACCAATGGATGCTGGGAATGAAACAACTAGAAGTCTGTGTACTGGAACCAGGGTGTTCTGATCACTCGCCCTTGAGCATACATTTTGAAGACACCAACACAGCTGGTCTAAAGCCTTTTAGGTTCTACAATTACTTAGCAGACCACAAAGAGTTTAATGATGTGGTTAAAGCTGCTTGGAGCTCGCAAGAACCTGAAGCCATGAGGAAAGTATGGTCCAATATAAAGAAAGTAAAACAAGACCTGAAGCAGCTTGCAAGTAGAGAGAATAGGGGAGTTGAGAGGAAAGTAGACCAATGCAGACAAAGACTGTCAGATATCCAGAAGAAGCTAGCTGATCAGGTTAACACAACCCTCTCAGAAGCTGCTCAGGAAGCAAAGCTGGAGCTGGAAAAATGGTCAACAATAGAAGAAAGCATTGTCAGACAGAAGTCAAGAGTCCAATGGCTTAAGCTAAGTGACTCTAACACAGCCTACTTTTATGCTAGCTTGAAAAATAGAGGCACAAAACACTATTTGCACACTGACCACTGCTGAGGGAGACACTGTCACTGCACAGAATGATATTGAAGCTGAAATATTAGGATTTTACAAGAAGTTACTGGGAAATGCTGCTCAGGCCATACCTGCTGTGAACCCCACTACTATGTAGGATGGTAATGTACTCAATAGACAGCAGCAACTAAACCTCATTAAACCTGTGTCTGCTGAGGAAATTCACAATGCTCTTAATGGTATTGGGGACCTGAAAGCCCCAGGCTGTGATGGAATGAATGCATGCTTCTTCAAGAAAGCATGGCAAATAGTGGGCTAAGAAGTGAGTGATGATGTGCTTTAATTCTTTGAAATAGGAAGAATCTTTAAGCCAATCAACTGCACCTCTGTCACCTTAATCCCTAAAGTAAAAAATCCTATGAGGGTGACAGAATTTAGACCTATCTCATGCTGTACTACAATCTACAAAGTCATATCCAAGGTGCTGACAAACAGGCTGCAAAGTGTTATGGACTACCTAGTGGATGGAAGCCAAGCAGCCTTTGTACCAGGCAGACATATAGCTGATAATATCTTTCTAAGCCATGAGCTGGTGAAGAGCTACAACAGGAAAAATATCTCACCAAGGTGTATGATGAAGATAGACATGAGGAAGGCCTATGACTCTATTGAATGGCCATATTTAAAGCAAGTGCTCCAGCATCTGAAGTTCCCTGAAGTCTTTGTTAAATGGCTCATGGAATGCATCACTACAGTATCCTACTCCATCATTATAAATGGTAACCCTACTGAGCCCTTTCCAGCAAGGAAGGGCCTCAGACAGGGTGACCCAATATCCCCATACTTGTTTGTTCTGGCCATGGAGTACCTCGCTAGGAGTCTAAAGCAACTGAAGAGGAACCCAAACTTTAACTACCACCCTAGATGTGAAAAAATGAATATAGTCCAGCTCAGCTTTGCAGATGACCTCATACTATTCTGTAGGGGTGACCTAGGCTCAGCTGAGTTACTATATGAAGCTTTTATGGACTTCTCCAAGGCATCAGGGCTACAGGCCAACAATGACAAGAGCTCAGTATACTTTGGAGGTGTTAATGATGAGGTGTAGTCTAGTATACTAAGGAAACTAAGCTTTGTGAAAGCAAAACTTCCTTTCAAGTATTTGGGAGTACCTCTCAGCACAAAGAAGCTGACAGTTAATCAATGCCAACCTCTATTGGAGAGAATGTTGCAGAAAGTGAGCTCATGGACAACAAAATTTCTCTCCTATGGTGGGAGGATACAACTAATAAGGAGTGTCCTTATTGCTATTCAAGCCTACTGGTCACAAGTATTCACCCTCCCAAAACAGGTTATAAAGCACATTGAAGGCATCTGCAGAACTTTTTTGTGGACAGGGAGTGCTAACCCATCAAAGAAAGCACTGATAGCATGGGAACAACTCTGTAAGCCTAAATCAGCTGGTGGTATTAACCTGCTGGATATTCATGTCTGGAACAAAGCAGCAATAGGTAAGCTTCTATATATGGAATATTTGTCAGAAGAAGGACAAATTATGGGTCAAATGGGTGCACATGTATTACATCAAAGGCAAGCATGTTTGGGGCACTGAAATCAAGCAAGGGTCCTAGATGCTAAAGAAAGTGCTAGCTGCAAAGGACCTAATGCAACAAATAGGGCTGGATGAGGATAGCCTTGCAGCCAAGCACCAGTACTCCATCAGGGAAATCTATAACAAAGCAAGAGGGCAGTTTCAGAAGGTGAGCTGGAGAAGAATAACTTGTAACAACTTGAGCCAACAAAAGATGATATTCATCCTGTTACTAGCCCTACACCAAATACTAAGCACCAAAGATAGGCTGCTTAAATGGGGAGCTCTAGACAATGCTGTATGTCCACTTTGCAATGCACGAGATGAAAGCCATGAACATTTGTTCTTTGAGTGTACTATGTCAAAGATCATCTGGGAAAAGATACTGAAATAGATGGGAATCAGCAGGCCAGCTATGCATTGGAAGGATGAGATAAAATGGGCAGAACAACACATGAAGGGCAACAGCTCACTGGCTCAGCTATATAAGATGTCCCTAACTAATGCGATCTATCACATATGGAGAGAAAGAAACTGCAGAGTGTTCCAGAATGCAAGCAAAGAACCTGATCTCTTAGTTAAGCTGATCATCCAGGATATCTACTATCGAGGATCAATGCACAGTCGACTGAAGAAACACCTTTTGAAGCTGAACTTCTATCCTAGTTGAGAACTGTATGAGTAATTACCTCTGTCTCTAATAGCCCAGTAGGATCACTGATAAAATAAGTGTTGCATAGGCTATTAATAGAAACTATTACATAAGTGTAGAAGTTCTAATGCATAGCAAGATGGGCCTGTCCATGCTTGCTTTTGTTGCGCTCCAATGCTTACTTGGTAATAAAATATTTACTTACCAAAAAAAAAATCCCTTTATTAACTTAATAGATTACAATCAAATCCTAAATTTCTATTCTACTAAATTAAGAAGCAGTTTTCCATTCAGGCATCAATCACAAGCTTCAAATTAAAACCAATCAGGACTCCTTGATTATGCAAATCAACTTTCAATCCAAACTAGGCAACATCTTTATGAGGATTGTGTATTGAAACCGGATAAACAACTAAGTACGTTGCACGAAATCATCTCCCAGATTACCCATGGATTCTAGGTTCAAACTAATGGAGATAACACAGAACTCAGGCCATGAACATCTCACACTCGAGCATACAATAATTCAGTGCAATGCTTAGAATAAATCAGTGAATTAAAACAAGAAGTGTTGATCATGTATATTTTCATCCTTAACTAATTAACGAGTAATCAATCAAACATGCTAATACACAAAAGACTAGGCAAATCTAGGCGTGGGTATCAAACAGGTCCAAAAATAGTAAAAACAAAAAGGGAAAGGGTTGCCCGTTTTGTTGTTGGAGCCGGGTCGAATTGACCCATCTTAAATCGAGTTCACATAAAGGTTTCCTCACCCTTTTCCGGTGATAGTGTCGTTTTAGGACGTCTTTAAACCAAGTCAGAGACTTTTTCAGCAGCGGGAACCCCATCGACGAGAGTTGAGAATAGTCCTCACTTGAATATTGTAAAATGGGTATAGATTTTGTAGCGGAGGAGACGAGGGTTACGAATATGCAATTTGTTTCCATTTTCATCGGCGAAATTGACCAGGAATCGCCATCGACGCCGAAGATGTAGAGAGAGAGGCAGTTCGACGGCTGAGGAGGAGGAAATGAAATGGGGAAATAAGGTTTGGTGGGTCATTTGTGTAATTAAAAAAGGAAACCATCATCCTGGCCGTTGGATCAGTTGCGTGGACGGCCAGGATGTTGCCACGTAGGTGCTGAGGTGTTTAATTAGATTTGATGTGTATAAATGTGAGGTGTAATGTGTATGTGTGTGTGTGTATATATATACGCGTATATATATTGGATATAATGCGTATAAATAGTGTATAAAAGCGTATAAACGTTGTATACATGCGTGGAAAAACTATGTAGAATGTTTATGAAAATTATAAAATCAAGAAAAATAATTGCTAAGGCTTAATAATTTAGAAAATATATTATATTAGGTTAAAAAATAACTTAGGCGTCTTCCTTGAAACAGAAATAATTGTGAAAATATGGACAAGATAGGCAAGCTTTGTAAAAATGCGTTCGTTCATGCAAATGCTTCTAAAATAGCCTAATTGGTGTACGTGCATGAGATAATGACTCAAGATAAGGGTGATTGTAGGGTAATTATGTGGTTATCAATGCAATTTGTCTGAATAACGGCTATTAAGATAGGAGGGACAAAATTAGGTGTCAACAGCTGCCCCTCTTTGCCTGGGGATGATGAAAGAGTCTTCCGAAAAAGACGTTGACGGAACGACTAATTTTGTCATGACTCTAGCGGAGTGCCTAAGACTTACCGGAATCGACGAGGTGTTGTCACAATGTCCGCATTGCCAGAACGTACATCCTTCAATAAAGGTGAGTTTACAAAACAACGTATGTATAAGCAAATATAGAACTTACCTTCCTATCAGGCTGGATTGTCTTTCCAGGATTCTTCGCCGTACACAGGTGTGTCTGCTGTACTTGACTGTGTGTCCTTTGTTGTGCCAAATGTTAGATTCGACATCGGGCTGTGTAACCTCAGTCGATGCATTGGGCTATGTATCCTCCGCAAGGAATTAAAATGACAAATCGATATCGGGTTGTGTACCCTCAATCGACGCTTCGGGCAGTGTACCCTGAGCAAATTTAAATGACAAATTGATATCGGGCTGTGTACCCTCAATCGATGCTTCGGGCTGCGTATCCTCAGCAAATTTAAATGACAAATCATTACCGGGCTGTGTACCCTCAACCGGTACTTCGGGCTGTGTACCCTCAGCAAATTTATATGACAAATCGATATCGGGCTGTGTACCCTACATCAACGCTTCGGGCTGTGTACCCTCAGCAAATTTAAATACAGATCGATATCGGGCTGTGTACCCTCAGTCAATGCATTGGGCTATGTACCCTCAGCAAATTTAAATGACAAATCTATATCGTGCTGTGTACCCTCAATCGACGCTTCAAGTTGTGTACCCTCAACAAAATTATATACCGATCGATATCGGGCTGTGTACCCTCAATCGACGCTTCGGGTTGTGTACCCTCAGCAAATTTAAATGACAAATCGATATCGGGCTGTGTACCCTCAATCGACGCTTCGGGTTGTGTACCCTCAGCAAATTTAAATAACAAATCGATATCGGGCTGTGTACCCTCAATTGACTCTTCGGGCTGTGTACCCTCAGCAAATTTAAATTCAAATCAATATCGAGCTGTGTACCCTCAATCGATGGTTTGGGCTGTGTACCCTCAGCAAATTTAAATGACAAATCGATATCGGGTTGTGTACCTTCAATCGATGCTTCGGGCTACGTACCCTCAGCAAATTTAAATGACAAATTGATATCGGACTGTGTACCCTCAATCGACGCTTCGGGCTGCGTACCTTTAGCAAATTTAAATGACAAATCGATATCGGGCTGTGTACCCTCAATCGACACTTCGGGCTGTGTACCCTCAGCTAATATATATGTAGTGAGAGGAATTGGATAATCTTTGTCGAAATGTGTTCGTCATGTGTGGATAAGTTGCGTATCTTTTGTGCCTGCATCCAAAGAAAGATTGGTGAGTTGTGCGGGGTAGTTTGGTTTGCGCATTCTTGGCTTGCTTCGCGCTCACTGCCCATGAGTGCCGGGACCTTGGCGGAGCTGATAGGGATATGTATAAAGTAGTAAATAATACAAATATTTTGAAAAACTTTTATGAGAAAGAAATGAAGTGAAACATTTTATCCCATTGAGTCACGAGTCGCGTTGTGTACAACCATAATTTTCACTCTTCATGCTGCTCCGAACTCCATCAAATGAATTTTAGGGCGACCTCAAAATTCTTCTCCAGTTTGCGTTTGAAATTTTTGAGACCCTCTAAAAAATTTCTGCCCCAGTGTCAACTATGTTTGCTTTCTAGGAAATTTTGAGAGTTCCTCAAAAATTTTGTCCCAGTGTTTTCTTTATGGGAAAATAAAATTTTTGTATTTATGCTACCAAACCTTGGGTAGGTTGCCTACATATCCCACTTGGGAAATAAGGTCGTAACGTAGTTCAGATTACATAGTGTGTTGCAGAATAACGAAACCATTAACTAGTACAAGCTCTTATACATAGTATCTTTTAATAGCGTCTGAGTTGATTGGTTTTGGCCAAACTTCTCCATCCATTTCTGCCAATATCAACGCTCCTCCATTCAGAACTCGGTGAACTATGTGCTACCCTTGCCAATTTGGTGCAAATTTTCCCTTTGCCTCTTCTTGATTGGGAAATATCTTCTTCAATACTAATTGTCCAGGTTCGAAGTATCTCTCTCGAACTTTCTTGTTAAATGCCTTAGCCATTTGCCTCTGATATAATTGCCCATGACACACTGCATTTAGTCTCTTGCCGTCGATGAAGGCCAATATCTCCATTCTTCCTTTGATCCATTCGGCGCCCTTCAACTTTGTCTCTTGGATGATTCTCAAAGATGGTATCTTGAATTCCGCTGGTATCACTGCTTCGGTGCCGTACACCAGCAAATAAGGAGTAGCTCCCGTTGATGTTCTCATTGTGGTGCGGTACCCTAACAGAGCATAGGGTAGGTTCGCGTGCCATTGGTTTGAATTGACCGTCATCTTGCGCAATATCCTCTTGATGTTTTTGTTGGCCGCCTGGACCGCGCCATTCATTTGGGGTCTATATGCAGTGGAATTGTGGTGCTTGATCTTTAAAATCTCACAGGTTGCTTTCATTAGGTCACTATTGAGATTGGACCCATTGTCAGTGATGATTGATTCAGGGATGTCAAATCGATAGATCATTTTGTCGCGGACAAATTTTGATACCACTTTCTTTATCACTGGTTTGTATGATGCAGCTTCTACCCATTTGGTAAACTAATCAATGGCTACCAATACAAAACGATGTCCATCGGAAGCGGCTGGCTCGATAGGTCCTATGACATCATTCCCCAAGCAACGAAAGACCAAGGTGATCCCATGATATTTAATTTATTAGGAGGCACTTGAATCATATCTCCATGGACTTGGCATTGGTGACATTTCTTTGCATGCCTTATGCAATCATGCTCCATTGTCATCCAGAAATAGCCGGCCCTCAAAATCTTCTTTACAAGCATGAAACCATTCATATGTGGGCCGCACGTCACAGAGTGTACTTATTCCAATAACTTAGCAGCTTTTTTGGCGTCCACACGTCTTAGCAATCGCAAATCAGGTGTCCTTTTGTACAAAACTTCTCCGTTAAAAAAGAAACCATTTGCTAGCCTCCCCAGCGTCTTCTTCTGGAGACTTCTTGCATCCTTTGGGTAGATGCCGTCTTTGAGAAACCCTTTGATGTCGTAGAACCAAGGTTGTCCGTCTGATTCTTCTTCTAGATGATAACAATATGTTGACTGCTTCCTCACCACCACGGGTATTGAGTCAATGCAGTTCTTGTCGGGATGTTTGATCATGGAAGATATGGTAGCCAAAGCATCCGCGAACTCATTTTGCAGCCTTGGTACATGCCGGAACTCTATCTTGGTGAACCGTTGCTTCAGATCTTTTTTGCACTCGAGGTATGGCTGTATCTTGGAGTTCTTTGTTGTCCATTCTCTTCGGACATGGTGAATCAGTAAGTCGGAATCTCCGATTGCTAACAACTCTTGTATATTTATATCTACTGCCATTCAAAGGCCCAAGATGCAAGCTTCATATTCCGCCATGTTGTTGGTACAAGGGAACCTTAGTTTGGCTGTGACAGGATAATGTTGTCCAGTCTCCGAAACTAACACGGCCCCAATGCCAACTCTTTTGAAGTTCACTGCTCCATCGACGAATAGCCTCCAACCATCATACTCTTCGGTGATATCATCTCCTACGAACATGACTTCTTCGTCGGGGAAATAAGTGTGCAGTGGCTCATAGTCATCTCCCACTGGATTCTCGGCCATATGATCAGCCAGGGCCTGAGCTTTTACCGCCTTTTGAGAGACAAAAGTGATGTCGAATTCACTGAGCATCATTTGCCATTTAGCCAACTTTCCAGTAGGCATTGGTTTTTGGAAGATATACTTGAGAGGGTCCATCCTTGATATCAGCAATGTTGAGTAAGATGTCAAGTAGTGCCTCAGCTTTTGTGCTATCCAAGTCAGCACACAGCACGTGCATTCTAGTAATGTGTACTTGGCCTCGTAAGGAGTGAACTTCTTGCTTAGATAGTATATTGCTTGCTCCTTTCTTCCAGTTGAATCATGTTGCCCCAAAACACAACCAAATGTTGAATCTACCAAAGACAGGTACAAGATCAAAGGTCGCCCAGGCTCGGGTGGAACCAGCACAGGCGGGCAAGAGCACCAGAAGCTTCTCTGCTGGAACACCAAAAGCACACTTTGCTGCATTTAGCTTCAAATTATACTTTCGCAAGCGGTTGAAAAACTTGCGCAAGTTGTCAAGGTGCTCTGAACTCTTCTTTGATTTGATGATCACATCATCCACGTAGACTTCAATCTCTTTGTGCATCAGGTCATGGAACATAGTTTTCATTGCCCTCATGTAAGTTGCCCCAGCATTCTTCAAACCAAACGGCATAACCTTGTAGCAATAAGTTCCCCAGGATGTAGTGAAAGCGGTCTTCTCGGCATCCTCCTCATCCATGAGCACTTGATAGTAGCCGGCAAAACAATCCACGAAAGACTGTAGTTCCTGTTTCGCGCATTTGTCAATTAGGATGTGTATATTTGGCAGAGGAAAATCATCTTTTGGGCTTGCTCTGTTCAGATCTCTGTAGTCCACACAAACTCGGAGTTTCCCATCTTTCTTCTGCACTGGGACAATGCTAGCTAACCAAGTTGGGTATTTGACTGCTTTTAAAATTCTTGCATTGAGCTGCTTGGTTACCTCCTCCCCAATTTTCAACAAAACTGACGACTTGAAAGTTTGGGATTTTTGTTTGACCGGCGGAAAGCCTATATTGATGGGTAATTTATGAGCTACCACATCCGTGCTTATCCCAATCATGTCATCATACGACCAAGCAAATATATCCTCATATTCCTTAAGAAACTCAATATACCACTTTTTATCTTCGGCGGTGAGATGCGCACTGATCCTTGTCTCTTTCACAGTTTTCTCATCTCCTAGATTTATCACCTCAGTTTCCTCTAGGTTTGGCTTAGGCTTATTTTCAAATCTTTCAATTTCCTCTTGTGTGGTTTCATCAAAATCATCATAATCAACTCCAGTTTCCTCAAGATCCATTATTTCATTACACATTGCGATTTTAGACCCAATGGGATTATTAATTTGAATGCTGAGAAAAAAAATATTGCGAAATTAAAAGATTAAAACAAAAGTTAAAAGGGAAATAATGCGATATTTTATTTATGAAACCTTGCAAAACAAAGTTTGTAGGGTACATGTGCAACATGAACGAAAATGCAAATTCCACGACTCAAAGTCGGGTTTTATTTTAGGAAATATGAAATAAGCTCTATCCCCAGCTCTACCAAGGTCCACGGTAAGCTCACGCCCGGTTTCTGATCCAGTTGTTCAATGTAGCTCCAGATCCAGCCTTTGTCAGCCCAGAAGGTTCAACATGTTCTTCCAGGATCACACAGCAGTCTTCATCAGATATGAAGAACTTTTGCTCTCCTACCAACAGGTCCTCTTCAGCATCAGCTATCTTTGGCTCAACTCTTTGCGCTGCAGATACCTCCCCCTTTCGTCTATCAAAGTATCCAGACGAGACAAAAATATGTAGGAGAGTCTTGGTGCTTTTCTTATAGAATTTGAAGTCCAGTGATGCTTCTTCCATGCTCTTCTCATAAGTCACGATTTACCCTATGCCAGCTTTCTCACTGTCGGGCCTCATCAAAATTTGAATTGGGTTGATCATGCCATTCTGGTTCTTGCCCAACCCTTTCCCAGGTTTATAGCCTTGTTTTATCATGATGTCTACAACCCAGTGTCCAGGCCATTTGGCCGGTTGTGGGAGTACATATGGCTCTTCAATCACCACCTCCATAGGTTCAGGTGCTTTGGGTAGCCACACTTTCTTTCCCTTTGTTTCTTCAGAAATGCGCTTCCAATTGGGACAAGCATTAGGTGAGTACATCGGTCGCTTCTCTATCTTAGCCGGTAAGGTCTCACGAAATTCACGTGATGGCAAACCCCAATCAAATATGACTGGTTCCCAGACTAAGTTTCTCCCTTCGTAGCCTTTACCTCGGTCGTCCCAGTAGGCTATAAAAGTTTCTCTTCCTTTCTTCAATCCCAGGTGGTGTGTTGACCAATTTGGGAGATAAATGTGTAGTATAACCTCCTTGAATTGTGTCTGTGGGATTCCAACTCGGGTTGTAGTTTTTGCGACATCCTCCTCGAGTACCTTGCACTACTCCCACGAGCTCTACAGTATAGAAAGTCTGGCTATCAGGAGCATTCCTCTCAATTGTTGGTATGGTTTGTTAATTGTAAATGGAGTTGTCCCATTCGAATTTCACTGTTTGGTGCAATGTAGAAGGCACCACTCCCCCATTCGAATTTCACTGTTTGGTGCAATGTAGAAGGCACCACTCCAGCCATATGAATCCAAGGTCTCCCCAGCAACAGGTTATAAGAAGTGGAGATGTCCATGACATGAAATTCGGCAGTGAACTCCACGGGACCGACCATGATAGTTAAGTCAATTTCCCCAATGGTGCTCCTTTGTGACCTATCAAATGCTTTAAACTTCTTGTCTCTCTCTCTCTTATCTTGCTTTGATCAGTTCCCATTCTTTTTCAGAGTGATGAATGGGCATATGTTCAAGCCGGAACCTCCATCGATCAAAACTCTTCCTACGAACCAGTCTTTGCATTTGACAGTGAAGTGCAAAGCCTTGTTGTGGCTCAACCCTTCAGGTGGTAGCTCATCTTCATGGAAAGCGATTTGGTTGGACTCCATGACTTGTCCGACCATGCTGCCAGGTTTTCAAATGAGGTATCCACCGAAACATGTGCTTCATCCAACACTTTTATCAAAGAATTTCGGTGGCTCTCCGACTTGAGGAGTAAAGCTAAAAAAGAGATTTGCATGGGAGTCTTTCCCAAGTGTTCAACCACAAAGAATTTCATGTGGTAGCTCATCTTCATGGAAAGCGATTCGGTTGGACTCCATGACTTGTCCGACCATGCTAGCCAGGTTTTCAACTGAGGTATCCACCAGAACATGTGCTTCATCCAACACTTTCATCAAAGAATTTCGGTGGCTCTCCGACTTAAGGAGTAAAGCTAAAACAGAGATTTGCGTAGGAGTTTTGCCCATCTGTTCAACCACAGAGTATTTCTTTGCTTGTACTTTCTTCCACAATTCTTCGGACTCCTCCTTACTGATGCGTCATTTACCTTGAACGAGATGTTCGGGAGTATAAATCCTCCCACTCCCAGTCATCCCTTGTGCAGAAACAGTCTCAACTATTGATTTGTTCTTCTTCTCCATTTCATAGTCCCATGGTACCGCCTTGTCACTGTACGGGGAAACCACGCCAACATAGAACTTTGGAGCCACTTCTACCTCGATGGGCCCTGGTGCTGTAGCGGCTGGATCAAATGAGGCAAGTGCTGGTGTGTCTCCTTTTGCTTTAATAATGGTTCCTTCCAGGTTACATTATTCATCTAACTCGATCAGATTAACCCTATTGTCTCTATGGTTAGGCAGGGGATAGTTGTGCACATTTAGAGTTTTCAAGTGTATCACCTTTTGATCGATCAAGTCTTGTATGTTGTCCCTCAGAGCGTAGCACTTTTTAGTATCGTGACCAAGTCCTCTAGAGTGATAGGCATAGGTTTTGATTTGCTCCAAATAGGGTGTCGTCCTATCAGGCATTTTGAATGGTACGGGTTGTATATTGTCGACTGCTTTGAGTCTCTCGAACAACTGAGTGCGGGACTCGGTCAATGGGGTATAGTTTCTTTTGGGTCTTGGGTTGTTGTTGGCGTGAGGCCTTGGTGGATAGGCGTTGGTGTTTTGGTAGTTAGGGCTTTGTGGGTATGGTGGTCTTTGTGGTAGTAGGTTTTGGAACATAGGCTGAGTGTTGTAGACTGGGTCGGTGGATGTAGGCAGAATGTATGAGTATGATGGAGGAGATGTTTGGTAGTAGTGATTGTGGGTGGGAGAGTGATCAAGCGATGCAGCCACGAAGGAGACAGCGTCTTTCTTCTTTCTTGATGTGGTAGTGCTTCCGGCTAGTAGGGCTTTTTTAGTGGCTTGTAGTTTAGCCAAGCTAACGATCCTACCAGTCTTCAGTCCGTCTTCAACCATATCTCCAATCTTGATTAAGTCCCCAAACTTCTTGTCTTGCAGATTCAACATCTTGTCAAAGTAGACGTCTTCTTGTATGAGGATGAAGGTTGACACTATCTCGGCGTCTTCCATAGGAGGTTTGACTTTGGTGGCTTCGGCTCTCCACCTAGTTGCAAATTCTCTAAAGGTCTCCGTGGGCTTCTTCTTCAACTTCTCCAAATAGAACCGATCGGGCATGGCATCGGTGTTGTGTCCAAAACTGCCGACAAAGTTCCCAGCCATTGCTTTCCAACTCGTCCACTTCTTTGTTTGTTGCTTTGAGTACCATACCAGCGCATCTCCGGTCAGACTGCGGTTGAACAGTTGCATGCAGATCTTTTCATCATGTCTAACCCCAATCAACTTGTCACAATAAGACCTTAAATGAGCCATCGGGTCACCACTGCCATCAAACATATTGAACTTGGGCGTCTTATAGCCTTCGGGCAGCTTCAAGTCAGGGTACATGCAGAGGACCTCATAAGCTAACCCTCGGGTTCTTTTGGTGCCTTGGAATTGTCTGAACTTCTCTACCAACCATTGGACTTGCTTCTTGGTATTGTCCGAATCTTCCTTTGTCCATGCGTACATGTCGTGATCTTTGGTGGGTGACGCAATGGTTTTTGTTTCAACAGTAAAAGGGGTAAGTTGCTTTGCGGTGCTTTTGGTGGTGCAGTGTAGGTAGGGTAAGGAATGTCTTTTTCAGGGTATAGTGGATCTTTGCCGTGAGGGCGGGTGGTTTTGTTTGGTTCGATGATCTCATCAGCACGGGGAAGAGGGACCCTATTCTCTAACAACCTCTGTTCCAACTTAGCATAGTCTACATAGGCAACCACACCTTGCTTTTTAGGAGTTCCATTTCCAACTTTGTCAAACTCAGCCATGATATTGCGTCTCGTCCTTGTCCTCGTAGGTAAAGGAGGAGGTATTGGGATTGATCCTCTGGATCTCAACCGGTATTGCGGTGCGGCCAGAATGCACAAACCAAACTTTTAGGGACTTGGGGGCTCTAACATCAAAAACAAAGGAAAGAAATGTGAGTATACGTTAGTTTTAATAAAATAGCGCCCTATTATGCAGGGGGCCTCTTTTGTGCCAGAGGTAGGCTTATCGCAGATTCAAAGTAATGTTTGCACCGAACACGTCATTTCATTTGCATAAACATAATAAACACAAGCCTAAAAACCCAAAATAATGAAATTTTATTTGATTTGCTTGGCTTTATTACAACCACTAATTTAAGGTGACAACTCCACTAAACAGAAACAAAGACAATAAGAAAAGATGATTCGACTCAAGACGACCAAACTATGTGCCAAGCAAAGAGGCTTCAGATCAAGCATCAGTTCCAGCATCTTCATTCTCCTTCTTCTCTTTGACTTCTTCCTTAGGTTTGTGAACCAGGCTCATAGGTGGAGGAGCGGCGAACATCTCCATCAGATCCTTCCTAGCTTGCATGTCTCCCGGAGCTTTTATGAAGAATTCGCAGATTTCTATCCCCATTGCTTCTTTCTCTTCCAGTGGCACTGCCTTAAAATACTCTCCATATCCTTTGAGCAAATCTTGTAGGTTTCCAGCAGCTTGCCTCGCAACCATGACCTTGCCTGTCCAATACTTGAGTTCATCCCCTTTTACCTTATCCTTGTATTGTCTCCTCATCTCCCTCTTTTGTGTTACCCTTAACTCCTTCTTACTTTTTTCGAACTCATGTCGCAGCTTCTTGTATTTCTCAGCGACACTCGGAGCTTTGGTTTTACTTTTCAGTGTAGTCTTTGATCGGAATCTCTCCTTATTTTCGCTGAGCCATTGAGCATAAGCCAGAGTAGCCGCGGGGTTCACCCTACTGGCTCGACCACGATAAAATTGCATTGTAAGCCTCTTCTCCCACATAGTCAATATAGTGCCAACCATCGGATGCTCAATGTCCCTTATGTCAACGTTGAAGCTTCTTCATTCAGTCAATTGTGGAGTTTGTTGTGTCATCCCTACTTGCCGGAGGATCCTTAGAGGAACATAGTGGTGAGTTCCTCGGAATCCAATCAATGTCAAGAAAGTGATGTCTTGACCTTGTATGGAAACAATGAAGCCAGCACAGTTTTCAATCACCCATTGTATCTCTTGCAACTCTTCCAGCTTGGTGTACCATCCTTCTATGTTTGCAGGGTCCTCCCATGCCGCTGTTCCAGCCATGCGGGTGCTATGTGAGCGGATCCCTCCTTTCCATGACGGTTTTGGTGCCACCAGACTGGCAGGGACACTGTGCAAATGCTCTATCAACCATATTTGCAGCAACATGTTACACCCCTCGAAAAAGTCTCCTCCTCTTCTACATTTGGTTAGACCCTATAAACTTCCCCAAGAATAATTGGAACCAAGCTTACTTGATGCTCGTGCGCACCCTTGCGTAATCCCTCTACTACTCTTCCCAACCTTACGTCGATCTTTCCTTCCATTTTGGGGAAAACCATGCTTCTCAGAAAAGCAACGATGAAAGCATTTGATTCAGTCCACTCCCAATCTTGAATTTCCCATGCCCCAGTCCACTCATATCTAAGCGTTAGATCTCCAAATCTAGAATGTAAGTACTCCAAGGTGACTTTTCCATCATGCACTCCCTCGACGTATGGATCATAAGGAGCGCCCAACAGTTCAA
Organism: Petunia axillaris subsp. axillaris; assembly: GCA_029990575.1. Classification (NCBI taxonomy): domain Eukaryota; kingdom Viridiplantae; phylum Streptophyta; class Magnoliopsida; order Solanales; family Solanaceae; genus Petunia; species Petunia axillaris. Next base: position 125,145,523 of record JARKNS010000008.1, on the reverse strand, counting down.
TGAAATCCTTAGGATCCACGTCTCGAGGATAAATCATAGTCTCGGGCCCAGGCTCTAAACCTGCTAGTCCTCCAAATTCCTCCAACATCGATGCCAACCCCAAACCATTAAAATTAAACACAGCCCTCTTGTAGTTCCAGAAATGTGTAGCAGCTTCGACCAAACCAGGCATGGCATTGTAGGCCTTGAGAACCACCAATTCTCCCAACATCTTTTGAACGTGAGCCTTGCTAATAATGACCAAATCTTCCCACCAGAGTCTAATCAAGTGAGGAGGTCGGGAAACAATCTCGAATTGAAGTGTACCTCTTGCAGGCATAGTCTGAAAACAAAACAAGAAGAGGGTAAAGACCAATCTTATAGTCTTGATCATGTTTAAGCAAACGATCAATATTTTATGCAAATGTTTCTTCGAATCCATGCAGAGATGCAATTTTATCATTTTTCGGGTTAAGAACACTTTTGACATTTGGACGTGAGCCCACTAATGGACTATTACGTACCGAGGCGTATAGCCTTCCTAAGTTTGTCATAATGCAAAGAAAATAAATATGAATTTTGTTGCTAATTATTCTCATAAATTCCCAAATCCATTTTGAAATTCAATACATGGGGACTTTTAGAAATAAAAATACAAAAGAAATGAAAATGACACTTTGACTAGGCAACGCGCTCCTACTCCTGCCTGGCTCTCTTTGCTTCTCGTGTAATCTCTTTGACTTCTTCCATAACTTTGGTTAAGTATCCCTTAGCCACAACTAAGTGTAAAATGTCTATCTCTGCACACTCTGAATTCCATCGTTCAAGCTTTGTCTCCAACACTTCTATCCTTTCCTCTAGCTCTAATGTACGTCTTTTCCATACTTCAATCTCTTCTTTGTTTTCTTTGTGCATCTTGATAGCTTTCAACATGAATTCTTGGTATCGGATTTGAGCTTCCGCTTCACGATCTCTTATTTCATTCCCTCGACTCGGCCCCACCACCATATTTTCTTTTATGCTAGAGCATAACGAGCTTTTGTAGTTTGGTTTGCATCCAACGTTGTACCTGTCTGATGCTAGCGATTCTTCACCCATAACTTGTCTTCCTACCTAGGATTTTCTAATTCTCTTAACTCTTGGAACCACATCTCCAACATAATCAAACTGATAGTCCTTCGTGTATGATATCAGTGGTATGATTTGCTTCCTCCCTGCTTGCCTCATCACCCTCGATGGTTGGTAGGGTTGGAGACCTCTCAATCCCATAAGTATCACAGAGGGTACCTTCTTAGAGTTAGTGATGAAGTCTGATGGAGGAAACCAAGTGAACATCCACTGAATTGAGTCCTCCGTTATGTTTTCAAACAATTTGATCCATTTCTCTGTGCTGCTTGACTGCTTGAATTTTGGAACCACGTATCGCTCTCCAACCAAGTAGTTGGAACCCGTTGGCTTAGAAAATTCTTGTACACCTCTCGTTTTCCTCAAATGCTCTTTGACCCATGCTTGTAGTAGAAGATAGCAACCCTGGAAATATTTTGCTCCTCTCTTGCAACAACCTAGAGCCTGATAAATGTCCGCCACTATCATAGAAACTATAGTATAACGATAACCATCAATTCCATTTAATACTGCGTCGGCAACCATGACAAGTCTCGAACATATGTCGTGACTCGAGCTTTCAGGGAATACCATTACTCCTAAGAAACAAATAGTAAATGCAAGTGGTCTAGCTCCCCTCCAATCAGTGTAGGACTTGAACTCTTTCTTACGGTCGTCGAATGCACTCAAATACCCAAACCGGTTGTAGAAGTAGGAAAAAGATATTTTCTTTTGTTGTAAAAATTCTACACTCACACTTGCCACCATCCCTATCTTTTTACGAAACTCTTCAGCTGTGGGAATGCTAGGTGCTAGCATGCGACCCCCTTGCCAACGATGTTTGTCTAACCCCGAGTGTGATACGAACCCTCCTATTTCTTCCAACAAGGGTGTTAACTCAACATCCCCAAATCTAAACATATTCAGTTCTTCATCCCGATCTGACACCGATGCTTTAATCATCTCTCTACATGGCTCCATTTCTAATAGGGAAACCAAATGACCCAAATGTTGACGTACTTCGGTTTGCTCGCCCAGTGACAAAATGTTCCACCAACTAGTTAATAAGGGAGGTGCGCCCATAGTCGTTACAAAATGGTAAATTTTTTGACTCATTGTGACCTATAAAGAAAAGGAAAAAGTAAAGGATTAAAACCTCCCTTTTTTTAGAATAATTGGGCAAATCAAAAATGCATTTTATTCTCGTCTACTTTCTATTTTTTCCTTTTTTTTTTTCTTTTCTCTCTAATGCAGATAAGCATGTCTAATCGTCCTTTTGGGGGTCAAAAACTCGTCAAGTAATTTGGACAAGTTGAAAACTAGCCAGCTCGAGAGGAGCCCTTCCTACGGCATGATCCATGCTCATTACATTCAAAGAGTGGTGTAATTCTAGACGTGGTTCCCCAAGGCGGATGGCCAAGGAGTGGAACCATTTGAAATTGCTGGTTGTACCACAGACCAACTATATTCCAAAATATCCCTCCTAAAAGGTTTTTTTGTGGTGAAGCGCCTGCGAGATCCACGTTATCGCCTGTGTGTGTGCAAAATATCGTTTCCCAAGAGTAGGGGAGTATGAGCGAAATACGCCAAGTTACATCAAATTCAAATTTTACAAATAAATAAATAAAAGAAAAATAAAAACAAAAAAAGAAACCAAATTAGTAAAATCATAATAATATGAATAACTAAATAATAGTTAAATAAATCCCAAAATTAAAGACTCGTTGTGGTTAGGACTTTGAATATCCCCAGCAGAGTCACCATTCTGTCATATCCGATTTTAGACTCAACCCAGGACGAGTCGGGTTTCAGATTTGACTGGTAACTCATTTGAGTTCAAGAGTTGGAGTCGCCACCTATTATAGTTTTCTAAGGTGTATTAGGCCACCTAAGCGTCTAAAGTCGAGTTAATTATCATACTAGTCTAGCTTCAGAGATTCAATGAGTAAGAAGTCCAAATGACTCGGGGGAGAAGGTGTTAGGCACTCCCCCGAGTCCCACGAAAGGTGGTTCCTGCTCGAGTCTATATTTTGGGATGTGAACATTATCATATGCAATACTAACTTGGAAAAGGTAAATTTCGTACTCAGTTTATGAAATTAAATCTATCTATGCAAGTTAAATAACACATACATGAATGAGCTTCAAGTTTTACACATACAACCTATATTTTATGCCTAATCGTGTTTTAAGGCCTCTAATACAAATACCTAATCGCATAGTAAGGTTAAATCTGCAAAAGGTGTAACAATTCAGCTTATTCATGTAATTTCAGTCCTTAAAATAATTTTGCGCAGATAGGCAATTTTGCAAAACTAGACACTTTTTTAAATAATTTCAGATTTTGGTTAAATCTAAATAGGTGTTGTTTTTTAAAATAAAATTTTAGCCATTTAGGGTCGGTGTGACTCGTCATTAATTGCCGAGCCCTAACCTTAATGGCTATTTTGATCTAGGGGTCAGTTTTGAAAAGAATATAGGTAAGTGGGCTGTTTTCAAAAGCGGGTTTCACAGAAGCACAGAAATGCAAACAAGGGTTATCGCATATAGATATAGGTAAAGACATACAAATACATGAGTAATTAATAGTATTAGTTTTAGAAAATATTTATATGCTCGTATAGTCGACCCCAAGCCACTTATACCCCTCCATTACACTATTAGATTAGTGTATAAGAGGTGAGAGTAGTAAAAAAATACTTTGGACACGTAGAGGCCATGTTTAAAAACAGTTTTGGGCCTGTAACATTTACGCAAAGAGGGGCAGTTTCACTTTATGAAAAACAGTCGCAAATTATGCAGGCATTACACGTTTAGCCCCTGTTGTAAAACACTTCCAAATTTCACATAGAATGTCTTACTTTAAACGTTGTAGCCTGAGATTTAAGCCTGCATATACTATGATCTAGCTGATTTTCATGTTGTTACATAAACAAAGAAAGCATTATCAACGGCCAGACCTCAATTTTAGCATACAAATCCATGTTTTAACATGATAATAATGCAAACACTTAGAAGAGAGAGTTAAGGAAAGGTCCCTGGGTAGCCAAACTCATAGCTTTTGCAATGAGACCTGTTTTAGGACAATTTACAGACAAGAAATCCTAACAAATACATAATAGATAGGGGAAGTCTATATTATGAATGGGACCATAGAATTAGACTAAAGGCAATGTCTAATATCGAAAAAAAAAGGTCATTATATTAGCCAAGCAGATGAGCCACTGAACTCCTTCCCTGCATGAGATTAGTCAGTCTTAGGAGGCTTTTTATACCTCTTTTCAACCCCCTAGAGTCTCTGCACAAGACAAACCAGGATATGGTTGCTAGAACTATCCCAAAAGAAACCTACAGACGATTGTTAATGGCAAAAGAAGGGCCCAGACAAGTAGCACACCTGCACAAGACCAGAGGACCACACATTCACATGTTCATATAGGTTAGGAAAGGCTGATTACCTTAGTTTTAACAGGAAAACTAGCAAATATTAGGCAGTGAAGGTGCAACAGGGAGAGAGCTTGCACCAATAGAGTAAAAGACTCCTTTTTCTTCAGTAAAGGAATAAGATTTTGTCCAAAAAAAAACAGAGAGAGAGAGAGAGAGAGTGAGGTTTTCAGCATGCTTTTTATGATTCAGTGTGTGAATGTGTAAGACTGTGTATGCAGTATAGAATAAGGCCTAGTTTAAAAAGATGTGAGAGTGAGGGGATTAATTCTAATGGGTAGTAACAAAATAGGCAAATAAATATTGTGTCCCAAAGTAAAAAGGATCCACTTTGGTAATCTTTCCTAGTATAAGTCAATCAGCCCCCCTAAACCTAAGGTAAATCAAACCTTTTAACAAGTACAGTCCCTCCGTTTTGACCAATAACTCATCCAAATTTAAGAATCAATATACCAAAGTGTTTTAAATAAAATTAGACTAAAAAATCCCTTGATTAACTTAACAGATTCCAATCAAATCCTAAATTTCTATTGTACTAAATTAAGAATCAGTTTTCCATTCAGGCATCAATCACAAGCTTCAAATTAAAACCAATTAGGACTCCTTGATTATGCAAATCAACTTTCAATCCAAACTAGGCAACATGTTTATGAGGATTGTGTATTGAAACCGGATAAACAACTTAGTACATTGCACGAAATCAGTTCCCAGATTACTCATGGATTCTAGGTTCAAACAAATGCAGATAACACAGAACTCAGGCCATGAACATGTCACACTCGAGCATACAATAATTCAGTGCAATGCTTAGAAAAAATCAGTGAATTAAAACAAGAAGTATTGATCATGTATATTTTCATCCTTAACTAATTAACGAGTAATCAATCAAACATGCTAATACACAAAAGACTAGGCAAATCTAGGCGTGGGTATCAAACAGGTCCAAAAAAAGTAAAAACAAAAAGGGAAAGGGTTTCCCGTTTTATTGTTGGAGTCGGGTCGAATTGACCCATCTTAAATCGAGTTCACATAAAGGTTTCCTCACCCTTTTCCGGTGATAGTGTCGTTTTAGGACGTCTTTAAACTAAGTCGGAGACTTTTCCGGCAGCGGGAACCCCGTCGACGAGAGTTGAGAATAGTCCTCACTTGAATATTGTGAAATGGGTATAGGTTTTGTAGCGGAGGAGACGAGGGTTACAAATATGCAATTTGTTTTCATTTTCACCCGCTAAATCGACGGGAAATCACCATCGACGGCAGAGATATATATATATATATATATATATATATATATATATATATATATATATATATATATATATATATATAGAGAGAGAGAGAGAGAGAGAGAGAGAGAGGTAGTTCGACAGCTGAGAAGGAGGAAATGAAATGGGGAAATAAGGTTTGGAGGGTCGTTTGTGTAATTAAAAAAGGAAACCATTATCCTGGCCGTTGGATCAGTTGCGTGGATGGCCAGGATATTGCCACGTAGGTGCTGATATGTTAAAATTAGATCTGATGTGCATAAATGTGAGGTGTAATGTGTATATATATGCGAGTATATATTGTGTATATAATGCGTATAAATAGTGTATAAAAGCGTATAAACGGTGTATAAATCCGTGAAAAAATTATGTAGAATGTTTATAAAAATTATAAAATCAAGAAAAATAATTACTAAGGCTAAATAATTAATCTATTGTATTAGGTTTTAAAATAACTTAGGTGTCTTCCTTGAAACAGAAATAATTGTGAAAAATATTGACAAAATATGCAAGCTTTGTAAAAATGCGATCATTCGTGCTAATGCTTCCAAAATAGCCTAATTGGTGTACGTGGATGAGATAATGTCTCAGGATAAGGATGAGTGTAGGGTAATTATATGGTTATCAATGCAATTTGTCTGAATAACAGCTATTGAGACAGGAGGGACAAAATTAGATGTCAACACAAATGCGGCTCGTGCGTCGAATAAAATTGGATTCGGGAGCTCTGGTGTCCCTGGATTGAGTAGTGCATAGGTGCAACTTTTGTTGAGTTTGTTAAATCATAAGAAGTCGAATACAGCTGATCCAGTCAATGAAAAGACAGCTCATAATTCGTGGATAATTGATATGGGAGCCTTAAATCACATGATGGAGAGTTGAAAATGTTAACGGACCTACAGGACATCGGCCACTATCCTGTAGGTTTGCCAAACAGAAGCAGTAACATGGCCACATAAGAATGATCAATATAGCTTAATGAGCACGTGACACTCCGAAATGTTCTCTATGTTCCTGGAATGACATGTAATTTAGTTTCAGTATCTCAGCTGATTGACCAGTATGATTGTAGTGTACAATTCACTAATGACATGTACGTTGTGAAGGATAGGACCACGGGCACGTTGATTGGCACGGATAAACGAACGAATGGACCATACTACTTCCGGATCATATCACAGATGAACGCTTTGAAAGTGGATGTTTTGGATTTGTGGCATCAAAGGTTGGGACATCCTTCGATTCTAGTAATATATTCTTTCCCAATTCAAGAAGTTAGGAATTGTAATGGTAAGAAAAATGAAAAAGCAAATGATATTTGCCATCGGGCAAAACATACTAGGAATATGTTTCTTTTGAGCGAAAATAGAGCCTCAGAGAGTTTTGAGAGTGCTTATGCTATGCACGCAATGACGGATAGGTGAACGGTCAATTTGAAAGTAGAAGTCATCTCTGTATATTTTTGGGATATGTGATTGGGAAAAAGGTACGGAAGTTGTATGATTTGGATACCAAAGAGTACTATATGTATCAGGATGTTACATTCTATGAGAACGAGTTTTCATATGTACCAAAGGATAGTGTGAAAGAGAGTCTGAGTTTTGAAACTGTCCAAGTGGATGAAGTTGTTGAAGAAGATAACAATTTCAGAGTGAGGGGAATATTGAGATTTCCGTAGTGCATGGAATGGAGGAAGCTCAATAGGAAGAAGAAATGAATCCGCACAATGTGGGGCTTGATCACGAGGAATTGAACTATGATATCATTCCCGGACACTTGGAATCTGAAGTGATAGAGGAAGAGTTGGGCTGAGGGAAGCGAACGAAGACGGAGAATGTTCTTTTGCGAGACTATGTAACCAATACTATTCGAAAACAAAGTCACTGTGTATTGACTTGTCACATAAGTCTAATAGCTCACCAGAGCCTAAACAAGCCTCAGGTACGCCTTATCCTTTGATACATTATCTTAACTTTGGCTATTTCTCTTCGAAGCTTGCGTGCTTCCTTACAGCAATAACGGACGGACATGAACCAGCATATTTTTCCAAAGTTGTGAAAGATGAAAAGTTGCGGACAGCTATGCAGCAAGATTTGCAAGCTTGCAAGCAAACAAGACATGTGAACTCGAGCACTTGACTTCGGAAAAAAAGGCGCTCGGATGTTGATGGGTGTATAAGATAAAATACAAATTTGATGGTACCGTTGAGCAATATAAAGCCAGGCTGGTGATCTTGGTAATCACCAAGTTGAAGGAATTGACTACACGGAGACTTTTGTACCGATAGCTATGGTGACTGTCTGTATCTTCTAGGCGATAACTGCTGCTAAGAATTGGGAACTAGATCAGATGGATGTTCATAATGCTTTTCTGTACGGTGATCTTCAGGAGGAAGTTTATACGAAATTGTCTCCAGGATATCAAAATGATGGGTACGAAAAGGTGTATCGTCTCCAAAAATCTCTGTATGGATTGAAGCAAGCTCTCCCGTGTTGGTTTAAAAAGTTGTCGGCAGCTCTGAAGAATTATGGGCTCCGACAGTCATATTCTAATTACTCTTTGTTTACAATGAAGAAGGGAAATGTGAAATTGAGTGTACTCATGTACGTTGATGATTTGATTATCTATGGGAATATTCAAAAGCTATACGATATTCAAGATGTATCTCTAAGTTTGCTTTCACATTAAAGATCTCGGACTGTTGAAGTATTTTTTAGAGTTGAAGTAGCAAAAGGTCATAATGGGATATTCCTTTGTCAAGGAAAATATGCCTTGGGTATAATATTTGAAATTGGATTGTTGGGTGCATGTCCGGTTGCTACACTGATGGAGCAGAATCACAGGCTGGCAGATGCAAGAGGCCAATTTGTGAGAGATCTAGAAAGTTATCAAAGACTAGTTGAATAATTGATTTATCTTTGTTTTACCCGACCATATCTATCAAACAGTGTTCACATATTGTCTCAATTTATGTAGCAACCACGGATTGAGCATTGGTAAGAAGCTCTCCAAGTGGTACGTTGCTTGTAGGGATGTTCGAGTCAAGGCGTTGTGATGAATTCTAAGTGTGACCTCCAATTATACAGTTGGTGTGATTCAGATTGGGCAAGTTGCCTGTTGACCATACGTTCACTCACCGAATGGTATGTCTCGTTGGGAGACTCATCCACCTTTTGGCGAATGAAGAAGCAGCGGATAGTCTTTAGATCTTCGGCTGAAGCTAAATACCGGTCGATGGCTATGGCCATGTGTGAATTTAAATGGCTTAAGGGAATTTTGTGGAATCTCGGAGCTAGTCATCCATTCCAGATACAACTGAAGTATGATAGTCAAGAAGCCTTACATATAGCATGAAACCTAATATTTCACGAACAAACAAGCATATTAAGGTGGATTGTCATTTTGTCGGGGATGAAATCCTTGGAGGCACAATTCTTCCTAGACACATACCAACAGGCACTCAAGTTGAGAATATTTTCACAAAGGCTCTTAACGAGCACATTTTCACTACTTTCTTAACAAGTTGGGCATGAAAAAATCCTCATGCTCCAACTTGGGGGGGGGGGGTAATGGTATATATATAAATATTATAGTGATTCAACCCGAACCTGTGCTGATCAAATATTCAATCTATCAAGGCCGATGATACGAAGCCAAGCCAAGCTAAGCTCTTGCATGATTTTCATATTCAGCTGGGGTGGTCGGGAGAAAGAAACCGTTTGGAAATGTAGTGGGACAAGTGCAAGATTCGAAGGCTTCATCTACAAGCTCGAGCCCGAAGAAGGAAGCAACCGAACACTCAACATCGGCGCCGAACTTTAGATCAAACAACCGAATGGAGAGCGCTCGAGTTCATGAGTTCAAGCTCAAGTGTTCGAAATCAAGTGCAATCGAACACTCAAACATCGATGCCGAACAATAAAGCAAGCAACCGAAGGGAGGGCGTCCGAGTTCAAGAGTTTGAGCTCAAGTGTTCGAGACCAGAGGAGTATCCAAATACTTAACTTGCTCAGCCCTGCATGGCTTATTCTTATTGGTCGCCTGTAACCATTTTGCTATTTTTCCCTTAGTATTTTCTATACAAATCTCCTTTAATTCATTTGTAAACATCTAGATTTTGATTATTGAATATTGAATGAGAGTAGCCAAGGGCACTTTCTTTTATGTCTCAGTTGTGAGCAAACCCGATGGGGTCCTTTGGAACTTGTGGCTTTCAGTGAATTTGATCGAACAATTCCTCTTTGATTATTCAGTTTGCAAGAGGCATTGTTCTCTTGAGTATTATTGCATAGCTTAGGTGCACTTTCCTTCTGCTTGAATCGTACCGAGACTAGTTCCTCGGTGCCGTTCAAGCAAGAAAAGTTGTGTCAAGCTTTTATCTTTATTTTTTCGCTGTTTTTTGACCTCGGTTGGTAAGCTACCTAGTTAGCTTGCACCATCTTGGTATCAGAGCATGGTTTGGGCTTGTTTTTACAACCACAAATCGTGTTCGACGTTATATTTATTTTATAGCGTTGGTGTCTTTATTTTCTATTTTTTTGTTCTTGTTATTGTTCTTGTGTTGTTACTGTTGGTGTTTCAATTTTACCAACAAAAAAAAAAGTGAAAAGAAGAAAATTCAAAAAATAAAAAATAAAAATTGATTGTTGGTTGTTGTTTGAATCAAACAATCACAGATTTGTGTTCACCATTGTTGGGAGTTTCGAATGAGTACCTATCATACACGAGTTGACGATTAGGGTGTCGTGATGATTTTTAAATTGTTCTTGATGTTGGTGTTGTTATCAAACTGTCACGACCCAATTGCCAAGGGCTCATGATGGCACCTAAACAACATTTGCCTAGGCGAACCAATGAAACAAGATGCAGAAAAGAACAATAATGTGAAAAGATCATAAATGGATATATAAATATAAAAGGGTGAAGTCCAAAAGAATATATCCACAAAAGAATTGGAGCATTCTAAGAGTGACTCAATAAAGTATGAATATACATCAAAGAAATCTGAGTCCTATCTCTAAGTGACTCCGGCGGTATGCCACCACGGTCTGTGTGGTCGGCTCACCTCAATCAAAAGTCTCAGAAGCCTCGGGAACCGCTAACGTCCGGGCTGCTGACTGGATGAAGGGCCTGCGCACGTAGCAGAGTAAGTTATGAGTCGAAGCCCAATAAGATCACCGACAGGCCCGCTAAGGTACCCTTGCGGGACAAGTCGCTACATGCATCATAAGCAACAACATACTATAGTAATCATACAATAAAGTAGTGAAATCACAAATAGATGTAACACATTCCATACACACAAGTAGTAACCAGAAGTCTCAAGGATTATGCCCATCCAACGTAAGGCATAGGTCAACTCAGCGGCGGTTTGGAGGTCCAATCTCTACTCCCGTGCCGACTAACCTAGACCTACGATGGACTAGCAACACCACTACTAAGTATCAACCATATACCGTGACCCGAAGTCACTATCACAATCATGAATAAGTAGACCAACGACCCGTAGTGGTTGGCTCATCTCAAATCTATCTACGATCGCACCACACCCCCTGTCAAGTGCGTCGTATCTCAATAAATCAAGTGACCACACCACACCCCCTGTCAAGTGTGTCACATCTCAAAGATCAAGTGTCCACACCACACCCCCTGTCAAGTGTGACACATCTCATAGTATAGGCGACACCACACCCCCTGTCAAGTGTCCCTCTAACAGTATTAATATCCACGACATTAATAACAATAACAGAAATAATAACAGAAATATTAATAACGATAATATTTCACAGTCACCGTAACCCAGGTTGGTTATGCTAGCTGAACGTAAGGCGAAGGTTAACCCGACCACAGTTTGGGGGTACAATCCCTACTCCCATGTCGTCCAACCCAAGGTTACGTATAGACAGCACTACCCAACCCGGCACGTGAATAAATCAAGTACCAATATCATACAAAAGCCGGCAAAATCCTCGGAAAACATTTATCATGACATGCCGGCAACATCCTCGGCCATGTCCCAAGTTCTTGCTATCTAAGCATGGCGTAGCAAGCGTTACTACGATATAAATTTAAGCTACCTCGACGTAGCGTTTAGATCGGCACATACCTCGGTCGAGTCACAATCTCGCTATTTATAACAAACAATAATAGCAAGTAATTCACATCATTAATCCTAACCATTGTTAGGTATATATATATATGCGTACATGAAGCATACTAGCATGAAGGAAGAGTCCACAAGCACAATAGAGGTCAAGTCTCACTTACCTCGAAATTCGGGCTCAAATGCCGGGAAGAATCTCCTTTCCCGCTCGCCTTGTCCGCGAAGGACTCTCCACTAGGTCTATTAAGACAAGATATAGCACATATGAGTGCTCAATTATAGCTATTTAAGCCTATAGGCATCCTAGGGTAAAAATTACCAAAATGCCCCCGGGTAGGGCCGAGCCCTAAATTTAAAAAATGTACTTTTCAGGACTCCCCACGCTCCCGTGAGTCCAAAAGTACACTTAGATTCCACATGCGAGCCTTGCTCGATGTCTTTCCCCAATTCTTAAGAATCTAGAGTTCTAACCCATTTCCAAGAATCAACCCTTTGATTCTTGTGTTAATCAACATAAAGATGGATTGAAAGGGCTTACCTTAAGTGTAAGTATGATTGGGTCTTCAAGAAATACCCAAAAATCGCCTCAAGAGCTCACCAAATGATTTTTATAAGTTATGAACCGAAATGGCCCGAAATGGCCTTTTTATAGCAGTTTTTGCCTCTGTGACAGCTTTTTTTTGAAAAATCATAACTTTTGATACGAATGTCCAAATGACCTGAAACCGGTTCCATTAGAACCACAAACTCAAAGGGCTACAACTTTCATGTTTTGAGTTTTTCCTAATTCCTTACGGATTGGCCGGAAAATCAGCTTTTATCCGGCTGTTTGCGCCAAAACAGAACAGAAAAGTCGCACCAGATTTTCTACTGTTTTAGGGGCAAAACGGGACTCTACGAAGCTCGGAATGATCCCAAATTTTGCACACAAGCCATAAAATACTTGGGTGACATGCTCGTAGAGACGGAACTCAATTCGGAGCTCCAGAACTCAAAAAGTGGGTCCCACGGCAAAGGTTCAATTTTCGACTTTCGCCAAAATAACGAAATTTAACCAAACGACCTCGGAATCCAATTCCGAAAGTTGCTACAAGTCACAAATGACTATTCGAACCTAACGGAACTTTCGGATCTCTTATCAGAGCTCATTTACTCAAATCGAGCTCGGAAACCTCTTTTAACTCTTTTAAACTTCCGAAACGGGGACTTTATCAAAAGTCCTATCAAACGAGGTCCGTTTTCAATTTTGAAGGTTGCTACATATCATAAATGACGAGACGGACCTAACGGTGCGCTCGAATTTTCCATCGGGGTTCGTTTACTCAAAACGACCTATCGAAACCCTAAATTCCTTTCCGGAATTTCATAAACGGATCCTTTTCTCGAAAACCTATCAAACGGACTCCGTTTCGACTCAGATTTCACAGACGGGTCAGAAATGACCTAACGGAGCTTTTGGGACTGTCGACACGCAAATTGAGGTCCCGGATCCCGTAACGACTATTTGAGGGTCGTTACATTCTCCCCCACTTAGACTCTCGGCCGTCCTCGGACGAGCCTAAGTCTAAGGTAGGATCCACACACAAGCCACAGAGCTGGCACGGATTTTGAGGACCCCTCGGTACCACCCGAAATCAATAAAACTTAAAAATGCAAATTCAGGCTTAGAAAATACAAGGATTTCATACCTGAATCATCGAACAAGCGCGGATGCCTCTCACGCATCTCGGACTCAAGCTCCCAAGTGGCCTCGGCAATGGAGTGATGCCCCCACTGAACTCTCACAAGCGGGATCACCTTCGATCTCATCTTACGGACCTCTCTAGCCACAATAGCAATAGGCTCCTCCGAATAAGCTAAGTCGCCATCTACCTCCACAGAAGCCATATCGATCACATGAGACAGATCGTGAACATACTTCCGGAGCATGGACACATGGAACACCGGATGAACAGACAGAGAGGGAGGCAAAGCCAGTCTATAAGCAACGGCGCCAACGCGCTCCAATATCTCAAAAGGCCCAATGAACCTAGGACTGAGCTTGCCTTTCTTCCCAAATCTCATAACACCCTTCATGGGCGACACTCTGAGGAATACTCGGTCTCCAACCATGAACTCAAGATCTCTCCGCCTCCGATCTGCATACGATATCTGCCGGCTCTGAGCCGTGCGGAGTCGATCCTGAATAACCCGGACTTTATCTAAGGTCTGCTGCACCAAATCGGGCCCCAACACCTGGACCTCACTAGACTCGAACCAACCGATAGGCGAGCGACATCTCCGACCATACAATGCCTCAAACGGAGCCATCTGGATAGAAGCCTGATAGCTATTATTATACGCAAACTCTGCTAGCGGCAAATGGCTATCCCAATGGCCTCCAAAATCAATAGCACACGCCCTCAACATATCCTCGAGGATCTGAATGGTCCGCTCAGACTGGCCATCAGTCTGCGGGTGAAATGCAGTGCTGAGATCGACCCGAGTACCCAGCTCTCTCTGAAAAGATCTCCAAAACTGAGCTGTGAACTGAGCACCTCGGTCAGAAATGATAGAAACAGGAGCACCATGCAATCTCACAATCTGCTCAATGAAGATACTAGCCAGACGCTCCGAGGTATAAGTAGTCCTCACTGGAATGAAGTGAGCCGACTTCGTCAGTCGATCAACTACTACCCACACCGAATCATGCTTACCCACGGTCAGCGGCAAACCAACTACGAAATCCATAGTGATCTGCTCCCACTTCCACTCGGGAATGGGCATAGACTGGGTCACCCCGGCTGGCCTCCGGTGCTCATACTTCACCTGCTGGCAATTCAAACACCGAGATACATAATCAGCAACATCCCTCTTCATCCCTTTCCACCAATACAGCTCTCGAAGATCATGATACATCTTCGCAGTACCCGGATGAATGGAATATCTCGAACTGTGAGCCTCTGCCAAAATTATCTGCCTCAGCTCCACAATGGCTGGAACACATACCCGGCCGTTAAGCCGCAAAGCACCATCATCACCAACCACGAACGAGGACACTCCCCCACTCAGGACCCTATCCCGGAGATCTCTCAGATAAGGATCCTCGAACTGCCTTTCCCGAATCTGGGAAGCTAAAGACGACTGAGACCCCACATATGCAAGCACCCGGCCTGGAACAGAATCATCAAACCGAACCCCACTAATGGACAAAGCCTGCAACTCACGGGCCAACGGCCTCATATCAGCATCAAGATAGGCGAGGCTACCCATGGACTTCCTACTCAAGGCATCGACTACAACATTAGCCTTTCCGGGATGATACCGGATAGAAAGATCATAATCCTTCAGCAGCTCTAACCAGCGGCGCTGTCTCCCGTTCAAGTCCTTCTGAGTGAACAAGTACTGGAGACTCTTATGATCGGTGAATATCTCACATGGCTCGCCATAAAGATAGTGCCTCCACAACTTCAGTGCAAATACGACAGCTAACAGCTCCAAATCATGGACAGGATAATTCTTCTCATGGACCTTCAGCTGTCTCGAGGCATAAGCTATATACCCTCCTGCATCAGAACGCTACCCAGGCCAACACCCGAAGCATCACAATATACGGTGAATCCCCCGGATCCACTAGGCAAGGCCAACACTGGCGCTGAAGTCAACAGAGTCTTAAGCTTCTAAAAGCTAGACTCACAGGCATCGGACCACAGGAAAGGAACATTCTTCTGGGTCAACTTCGTCAGAGGTGCTGAAATAGAAGAAAACCCCTCGACGAACCGCCGATAATAACCTGCCAAGCCTAAGAAACTCCGAATCTCTGTAGGAGAAGTAGGCCTAGGCCAACTCTGAACGGCCTCTATCTTCTTCGGATCAACACACACCCCATCCTTGGTCACCACGTGACCTAGGAAAGATACAGAACTGAGCCAAAATTCACACTTGGAGAATTTAGCATACAACTGCTGATCCCTCAGAGTCCGAAGAACAACTCTCAAATGCTGCTCATGCTCCTCCCTGCTCCTCGAATAAACCAAGATATCATCGATAAACACAATGACGAAGGAGTCAAGGTAGGCCTTGAACACTCGGTTCGTCAGATCCATGAAAGCAGCTGGGGCATTCGTAAGCCCGAAAGACATCACCAGAAACTCATAGTGGCCATATCGGGTACGAAAAGCAGTCTTGGAAACGTCCTCGGACCGAATCCTCAACTGATGATACCCCGACCTCAAATCAATCTTCGAGAAGAAGGTAGCACCCTGAAGCTGATCAAACAAATCATCAATACGCGGCAAAGGATACCTATTCTTGATAGTAACCTTATTCAGCTGCCGGTAATTAATACACATCCGCATAGAGCCATCCTTCTTCTTCACAAATAATACCGGGGCACCCCATGGAGACACACTGGGCCTAATGAAGCCCTTATCGAGCAAATCCTGAATCTGCTCCTTCAGCTCCCTCAACTCAACAGGAGCCATACGATACGGGGGAATAGATTTAGGCTGAGTGCCTGGCAATAGATTAATGCAAAACTCTATCTCCTGCATAGGCGGCAAACCCGGCAAATCATCAGGAAACACATCCGGATACTCACAAACAACCGGAACTCTATCAAGGGATAACTCCTCTGCCCGGACATTCCGAACTGAAGCAATATATCCCTCGCACCCACTAGATATCATCCTCTGTGCCTCCAAGAAAGAAATGATCCTACTCTTCGGAGAAGGCCTGGAACCTCCCCATACAACCCGAGACTCACCCTCTGCCCCTATCGTCACGGACTTGGCATGGCAATCCAAAGTTGCATGACAGGAAGCCAGCCAATCCATGCCCATAATGACATCGAAATCAGACATATCGAGCAGCATCAGGTCCACTAAGGACTCTACACCACAGATGGAGATCATACACTGCCGATAACCCCTATCTACACATATAGAAGACCCGACAGGGGTGGCAACCATAAAGGGATCATCTAAGAAGACCAGATCCCTGCCCAAGCAAGGGGCAAATCCCGGCGACACATACGAATAGGTAGACCCCGGATCAATAAGAGCATAAGCATCGCGGCCACAGACAGAAATAATACCTGTGATGACATCATTGGATGCCTCAGCATCCTGACGAGTCATAGCATAGACCTGCGCCGAGCCTCCTGAACCCGGAGCTCTCTGAGACTGCTGTCTAGGAGGAATCTGAGAACGGGCCTGGCGGCCTGAGGACCAGATGGTACCATAGCTGCGGATCCCTGGCGACCTGATGAAACATAAGGGCAACTCCTGACATAGTGCTCTGGAGACCCACACTCAAAACATCCATCACCTCTACCTCCTCTACCGCCCCTACCACCTCTGCCATGACCACCTCCAGACGAACACCTCCCATGATGCCTCTGATGGCACCTCCCGCACTGCGGCGGACCAGACTGCGAAGAGCCACCCCGCCTCTGGGATGACTGAGGCCTCGGGGTCTCTGAAGAAAAATCCTGGGCAGGCAAAGCAGCAGCCTGGGGCCTAGACTGAGAACGGCCCTGATGACCCTGACCCCTCTGAGCGGATCCACTATACCCACCAGGCTGACGCGATCTCTTGGCCGCCCTCTCCGCGTCAGCCCTGGCGAAGATATCCTCCATCCGCCGCGCCACATCAACTATCTCAAAATATGACTTGTTGCCCATATCAGGGGCAACAGCTACCTGCAAGCGGGGATGAAGACCCTCAACAAACCGGAGGACCTTGTCCCTTTCCTGAGCCACCATAGCCGGCGCAAACTGAGACAACCACAAGAACCTGGTGTCATACTCTGAAACAGACAGGTTTCCCTGCCTCAACCCCTCAAACTCGCGCCTCTGAGCATCGTGCTGACTCTGGGGCACGAACCTGCTCATGAACCTAGACACGAACTCAGCCCAAGACAAAGGAGGGAGGTCACTAGACCTCTGCCGCATCATGGAGACCCACCATGTCTCCGCATCTCCCGATAATCTGAAAGAAGCACACTGCACCCCTAAGGTGTCTCTAGTACCAAGAACTGTCAAAATCTTCTCACACTTCTGAATGTACCTCTGGGCAGTACATGTAACTGAGGTACCGTCGAACTCTGGAGGCTGAAGCTTCATGAATGACTCTATCCTCTTGGCAACCTCCTCAGTGCCCATAGGAGGAGTAGAAATAACAGGACCTGCCTGAGGAGCAGAAGCAGAAGGCTGGCCAATATGATCAGGAGCAGCCTCAGAAGTAGGCGTGCTCATAACAGGTGTGGTCGGCTGAGGAGCCGAAACAGGAGCTGCAACATCATCTCTGACAGGGACCTGATGGCTAAACAAGGCCATCAGTCTCATATACTCCTCTGAAGAGATCACAACGGTGCCTGGCACAACAGCAGGCACAGGGGGAATAGATGCTGACAGAGTCGCTGCGGACACCGCAGGGATAGCTGTGTCCTGCCTAGTGGCTGACGGGCGACCTGTCCGAGTCTTCTTAGCAGCTGGCGGCTGCGTAGGTGCTGATGGCTCTCCCGCAGACGCGGGTGTAGAAGATGCAGCCCTCCTGGCTGAGGATGCTCGCGTCCTCGCCATCTCATACAATACACGAAAAAGGGTCAGCACCTATATAAGCTACTCAGCACGAATAGAGATGAAACGAAGGGAAAACATTTCCTAACATGCCCTTGTAGCCTCTCGCTCATAAGTATGGTCGACAACATACCCATAAGCAAGACTCTACTCAGACACTGCTCCAAGACTCCTAGGACTCGAATTAGAACCTAGGGCTCTGATACCAAACTGTCACGACCCAATTTCCAAGGGCTCGTGATGGCACCTAAACAACATTTGCCTAGGCGAACAATGAAACAAGATGCGGAAAAGAACAATAATGTGAAAAGATCATAAATGGATATATAAATATAAAAGGGTGAAGTCCAAAAGAATATATCCACAAAAGAATTGGAGCATTCTAAGAGTGACTCAATAAAGTATGAATATACATCAAAGAAATCTGAGTCCTATCTCTAAGTGACTCCGGCGGTATGCCACCACGGTCTGTGTGGTCGGCTCACCTCAATCAAAAGTCTCAGAAGCCTCGGGAACCGCTAACGTCCGGGCTGCTGACTGGATGAAGGACCTGCGCACGTAGCAGAGTAAGTTATGAGCCGAAGCCTAGTAAGATCACCGACAGGCCCGCTAAGGTACCCTTGCGGGAAAAGTTGCTACATGCATCATAAGCAACAACATACTATAGTAATCATACAATAAAGTAGTGAAATCACAAATAGATGTAACACATTCCATACACACAAGTAGTAACCAGAAGTCTCAAGGATTATGCCCATCCAACGTAAGGCATAGGTCAACTCAGCGGCGGTTTGGAGGTCCAATCTCTACTCCCGTGCCGACTAACCTAGACCTACGATGGACTAGCAACACCACTACTAAGTATCAACCATATACCGTGACCCGAAGTCACTATCACAATCATGAATAAGTGGACCAACGACCCGTAATCGTTGACTCATCTCAAATCTGTCTACGATCGCACCACACCCCCTATCAAGTGCGTCGTATCTCAATAAATCAAGTGACCACACCACACCCCCTGTCAAGTGTGTCACATCTCAAAGATCAAGTGTCCACACCACACCCCCTGTCAAGTGTGACACATCTCATAGTATAGGCGACACCACACCCCCTGTCAAGTGTCCCTCTAACAGTATTAATATCCACGACATTAATAACAATAACAGAAATAATAACAGAAATATTAATAACGATAATATTTCACAGTCACCGTAACCCAGGTTGGTTATGCTAGCTGAACGTAAGGCGAAGGTTAACCCGACCACAGTTTGGGGGTACAATCCCTACTCCCACGTCGTCCAACCCAAGGTTACGTATATACAGCACTACCCAACCCGGCACGTGAACAAATCAAGTACCAATATCATACAAAAGCCGGCAAAATCCTCGGCAAGACATTTATCATGACATGCCGGCAACATCCTCGGCCATGTCCCAAGTTCTTGCTATCTAAGCATGGCGTAGCAAGCGTTACTACGATATAAATTTAAGCTACCTCGACGTAGCGTTTAGACTGGCACATACCTCGGTCGAGTCACAATCTCGCTGTTTATAACAAACAATAATAGCAAGTAATTCACATCATTAATCCTAACCATTGTTAGGTATATATATGCGTACATGAAGCATACTAGCATGAAGGAAGAGTCCACAAGCACAATAGAGGTCAAGTCTCACTTACCTCGAAATTCGGGCTCAAATGCCGGGAAGAATCTCCTTTCCCGCTCGCCTTGTCCGCGAAGGACTCTCCACTAGGTCTATTAAGACAAGATATAGCACATATGAGTGCTCAATTATAGCTATTTAAGCCTATAGGCATCCTAGGGTAAAAATTACCAAAATGCCCCCGGGTAGGGCCGAGCCCTAAATTTACAAAATGTACTTTTCCGGACTCCCCACGCTCCTGTGAGTCCAAAAGTACACTTAGATTCCACATGCGAGCCTTGCTCGATGTCTTTCCCCAATTCTTAAGAATCTAGGGTTCTAACCCATTTCCAAGAATCAACCCTTTGATTCTTGTGTTAATCAACATAAAGATGGATTGAAAGGGCTTACCTTAAGTGTAAGTATGATTGGGTCTTCAAGAAATACCCAAAAATCGCCTCAAGAGCTCACCAAATGATTTTTATAAGTTATGAACCGAAATGGCCCGAAATGGCCTTTTTATAGCAGTTTTTGCCTCTGTGACAGCTTTTTTCGAAAAAATCATAACTTTTGATAGGAATGTCCAAATGACCTGAAACCGGTTCCATTAGAACCACAACTCAAAGGGCTACAACTTTCTTGTTTTGAGTTTTTCCTAATTCCTTACGGATTGGCCGGAATATCAGCTTTTATCCGGCTGTTTGCGCCAAAACAGAACAGAAAAGTCGCACCAGATTTACTACTGTTTTAGGGGCAAAACGGGACCCTACGAAGTTCGGAATGATCTCAAATTTTGCACAAAAGCCATAAAATTCTTGGGTGACATACTCGTCAAGACGGAACTCAATTTGGACCTCCAGAACTCAAACAGTGGGTCCCACGGCAAAGGTTCAATTTTCGACTTTCGCCAAAATAACGAAATTTAACCAAACGACCTCGGAATCCAATTCCGAAAGTTGCTACAAGTCACAAATGACTATACAAACCTAACGGAACTTTCGGATCTCTTATCGGAGCTCATTTGCTCAAATCGAGCTCGGAAACCTCTTTTAACTCTTTTAAACTTCCGAAATGGGGACTTTATCAAAAGTCCTATCAAACGAGGTCCGTTTTCAATTTTGAAGTTGCTACATATCATAAATGATGAGACGGACCTAACGGTGCGCTCGTATTTTCCATCGGGGTTCGTTTACTCAAAACGATCTATCGAAACCCCAAATTCCTTTCTGGAATTTCATAAACGGATCCTTTTCTCGAAAACCTATCAAACGGACTCCGTTTCGACTCAGATTTCACAGACGGGTCATAAATGACCTAACGGAGCTTTTGGGACTGTCGACACATAAATCGAGGTTCCGGATCCCGTAACGACTATTTGAGGGTCGTTACACAAACCCCAGTTGATTTTGGTTGTTATCATTGAAAGCCTGGTGGTTTTAGTTGATTTTGGTCGAAGTTGGTGTTTAAATTTCAAAGTTCTATCGATTAGCCACCGTCCGTACACCGGAAAATTGTTATTGTTACAGTGTACGGACAAGTGAAGCTGTATTCTTAGCTCGACTGGAAACTTAAATCTTCTCAGACGTTGAAAGTTTTACCGGGGACGACCTGAATCTTGTTGCTTGGTGGACTGTGAACAAAGTTGAAAAAGTTTTTCCATACGTCGGAATCGTTGAGTTCACTGTTCCATTGAAGAAGAAAGGGGGTAAAGTGTTAAATTCAAAACCCCCAGTTGAATTTGTTGTCAGCTAGAAAAGGGAAAGTGGATAAGGTTAAATCTTAATCCGTACCAAGGAGGGACCACTTTTGTCCGTACAGAGGTGACATGATCGGGATTCCAAAAGAGGAATCAAAGGGTAAATTCTACTAGATTCTCACTTTTCTTGTGATAAAAAATTCTCATTAGTGGATCTCTGGAGTAATTTCTTCTACTCGAGGTTGTACTAATTTGTTTGAGCTTATAGGAATTCGTGCGATGGGTGACCGAAGTCAAAATTTCATAGACAATTCTTTGACTTTTCGAGCGTGTAAAAACAGCGTCCGTTCCTTCGAGTCGAACATCACTTCACTCTTCCTGAAGAGTCAGTGACTATTGTCGAACTTGAAGGATCTTAGAGGACATTGATCAATCCGATGAAGCCATTGCTGATAAGTTCCTTGAGTGACCAAAACCTTACCCAAGATTTGAATGGACCCGAGCGCCACCCAATAAAAGTGAGGAAGTGTGTGAGGTGATTTCTAAGCTTTAACATTTTATATTTGGTCTTTGATTTGTGCAGGTGCAATGGCTGGAAATAGAGAGAATGGCATTGCAGCGTTCGAAGTATCGTTAGCCGATCTTATGGCTGCGATACAAGGCATCAGTGCCGAGGTAAAATAAGTGAGTGCTCGAGTAGCTAATCTCGAGCAAAGGAGTGTGTCCGTGGCCTTACCTGGGTCCGGCACTAATACTAGCAACTCCACTCCGATGAAATCGGAGCAATTTGCTGAGCTTGTTCGACAACAACGGTTGAAGAACGAGGCTATTCGAAATGAAGCTATGGGCAATCCCCGAGATAAACAACACTTGGGCAATCCCCAAGCTGGACAACATAATTTGGGCAATAACCAAGCAGAACGACAAAACTTGGGCAATCCCCAAGCTGGTTATCAAAACTTGGGAATTCCCTGAGGTGATAGACGGCTACTTCCAAGGGCCCGAAGACAAGTTGTGGTCGTTGATGAAGGGGTCGATGAGGGAGAATTTCTTGATGTCGAAGCTGAGTATGAGCCATTGTTCGTTCAACGAAGGCCGGTTCAACGAGGTCGTGGAAATTTTTGAGGTCGAGGCAGAGGTGCAAATATTGATCGATATTATAAGCGTGAGGCTAATGACTATTATGATGAGTATCCGGAGTCGGTCCGAGGTGCTCGAGATTCAAACTTGAACAGTGTCAAGATCACTATTCTACCTTTCAAAGGAACTAGTGTTCCGGATCAATATCTTGATTGGAAGATTCGACTGGAACGAAGCTTTGAAACAAATGAGATGACCGAAGAGAGAAAAGTTGCACATGTTATTGCTTCGTTTGAGGCATATGCATCAACATGGTGGGAAGCTGACTAAAGGTTAAGGTGAAGGAATGCTTATCCCGAGGTCACCACATGGGTGCATTTGATGAGAGCAATGGATGTTAAGTATGTGAATGCCAAATATCGGCATGAACAACTTTGGAAGCTCTTCGAATTGAAACAAGGGTCAAAATTGGTTGAAGAATACTATGATGAGTTCGAAAGAATTTGATTTGCTCTTGATTTGGAAGAACATGATGCCATCATTCGATTCAAAAATGGCTTGGCTCGAGATGTGTCATCTCAATTGAGATCGCATGTGTATCAAACCTTAGAAGATGTGTGTCATGCAGCCGTTGATGCTGAGAAATGGGTGAAAGACGACAAGGCAAGCCGATATCGAGGGGTCAGTTCTTCAGCTCTTTTGAACCGAGGTAAAGAATGGAAGAGTCCGAACCCAACAAATTCCAACATTGGTCGAGATCAAAAGAAACCCTTCGAGAGGGGAGTCACCGTTAACCAATCCAAAGATATGGGAGGTAAAGCTCAATTCAATACTCCCAGTGCTTCAAAAATTCAGTATCATAAATGTAAGGGTTATGGTCATATAGCAAGAGACTGTCCGACTCGTTATATCATGGTAATGCTTGATGATGGAATCGTCCATGAGCAAGTGTGATTCTGAGGAGGAAGTAGTCGAGGAGGCTGATCTAGCTGAATTTGAGGATGATGGATATGACGCCACCGAGGTTGGGCATCCGGATGTTCTTTTAGTTGTTCAAAGGAACTTGAGTACCATGGTCATGGAAGAGGAAGATGACAACCAAAGGGAAAATCTCTTCCATGCCCGATGTCGAGTGAAGGGGAAGGTGTGTTCGATGATCATTGATTCAAGCAGCTGTTCGAATGTGGTAAGCCAAACCTGGGTTTCTCAAATAGGACTACCTACTACTGAACATCCCCGATCATATAAGCTCCAGTGGTTGAATGAGTGTGGAGAATTAAGAGTGGCAAAGCAAGTGTTGATCAAATTTCAAGTGATCATGATGAGATGATATTTGATATGGTTCTGATGCGGGACTCTCATCCAACTGGAAAGTATAGGCAATAATGACCCTTCACCGATGTGGGACTCTCATCGCCAACCGGGAAGTATATGCAATAATGACCATTCACCGGCTCGGGACTCTCATCGATTACCGGGAAGTATATACAATGCTCAAAACCAGAGTGCAATGCTCATATGCTCAATGCAATACCAACAACAGGGTATAACATATAATATACAATGTAAATTTAAAGCTAAGGCGTAATGAGTACGCCTATCGGCAGCTACACACGTAAGGAACATATGGTAGAAAATCCACGAGGCCAAGTGCCTCCAAAGAAATGGATATAAACACTTACCTTGTTACAAAGTTAGCACAGTTACTCAATAACCGCTTTATCCTTTGGATTCGCTGCCAAACGATCCTGCTGAATGTTTCGGTGTGAAAATTCTATCTTTTTCCGGCTCTTTTCTCATTTTCTGGGATTTTTTTTCTCTGTTTACGTTTTCCCCCTTTCTCCTTATCCTCTCCTCTGTTTTGCAGACTTTAAGCTAAGGGATTAAGAATCCCTTAGTCCCGCCTCTTCAATTGTTTTTGTTTCTTTCTTTTTCCTTTTCTTTTAATTCCAACTTTTGCATACAAATTATACCAAATTTATGTGACGTACTCGCTAAGGCGGATCTCAAATCAGATTCCAGAAACTCAAGAAGCGAATTAAAACATAAAAGATCAAATTCTTTTAACTTTCGGTATTTTAGCGGAAACTAGCCGAACGACCTCGAAATTCACTTTCGAAAGTTCACACAAGTTACAATTAATCATACGAACCTAACGGCGCTTTCGGATTTCGAATCGGAGTTCATTCGCCAAAATCGAGCTCGAAAATTTCTTTTTAGTATTTATCGATAATAAAAATTGAAACCTTCTTCCGATGCCTACCAAACAAGGTCTGATTTAACTCAAATTTTATAGATAAGTCCCAATGGACCTAACGAAGATTTTAAAATTATTGGCACGCAAATTGAAGTCCTATCTCCCGAAACGAATGACCGGGGTCATTTCATTCTCCTCCACTTAGACTCTCGTTCGTCCTCGAGCGAGCCTAAGTCTAAAGCGATATTCACGCAGATAACACGAGAACTTTCACAATCTTCATAAACTACGCCACGAGCATTATCTCATGATTACAGAATCAGAATTATAACACGTACATCAAACTCTTGGATAAAAACATAGCTGGATAATATCATAACGCCATTGCGCAGCTTATTCTGACTAAGTTGATCCTTCCTCGATCACGAGAGGAGAGTTCTACATTTTCAAAACAAAGATACACGAAACTCTGGATGGATTAACATGATTCTGCTGATACATCACCTTGTCGATATACTTCACGATATAGAACAAGTCGATGGAACTAAGAATTAGCTCACGCTTGAACAATGCCTTAGAGATTTAATATTCGGATTCGGTATAAACTGGAGGAAGACTCCTCCACTTAGAGCATAAACTCATACAACTAATTTGAATAGAAATAGTCATCCTCGCACAATCTGCTGGATTAAGGAAGACTTGGCTTAAAAGAGAACGCGGCTCAGACCTGAGCTACCAAATTACTCTCTCGAGTTGCCAAAAAGCTGCAATTCTCGAGTTCACAACTCCATACCTTTGTCATAAGCACCACCAGATGATCGATCAACTCAGGGGGTCCAATGACGCCTCTTAGTAGCTTTAAAAGACAACAATGTGCTGATACAGCTACCTTGACACGCACTCTGGCTCAACACAAGGAACATCACAAGCAGCTACTAACTACCCGGAGCTCATTAGTTCCGAATGAAGAAGAGACGACAATGGACTGAGGATAAGAATAAATAGAGCTTCAGAAAGCTCATCTTTTTATTTGATTGGCTACCAAAGCTAGACTACTTACGACTCAGGCTAGCGAAAGAATCAGAACTGAAGAAATAGATATTAAATGAAGTTTATGGAAAAAAATCCATGCCTATTTAACCTCCCAATAAGAAGGAAACTCTAACAAATTTACCAGAAACCCTTTTATACCGAGACAAACTTATAGAATAACATGACTCTGCTAGCGCCTCGAACCATGAGGAGATACATAGATCAAGTATTACTTACTAATCACTTTACACCGGAAGAAACAATGATGCATTCTATTGGTGACGGGTAAGAATCCCAATGATGCATTCTGTTGGTGACGGGTAAGAACCCCATCATCCTATCGACACTGAATTCTAAAGAGAGATAGACTGACTTAACATAATAAGAGAAAGTGGTACAATAGGATGCCAAGCAAGCAACACCGACACTCTCTCAAATTTCTCACATTTGAGCCAGATCAACTAGGAGGATCTCAAAAATACCATGAATAAATCATACAAGAAGCTCACTCCTCTACCGCAACTGATTCATAATAAAAACGACATCCAAGAAAACCATGGAAACATGATAACACAACTATTTCCAAATCGATCGGAAGAATCAAAGCTTACACACATATAAGTGAGGAAGAAATACTTGGTTGTACTACATCGAATACTTCAGCATCCTGCCAGACTGGTAGTTCTTAGAACTACCTCTGCAGCTGAGCCGAGCCGAGCCGCCACCCTGATAATTACTTCTAGAAGAACCACTACCACCACACTCTCGACCTCTATCGAATGAGGGCATATCTCCGGTTGATTAAGATCTAAATGAAATTCCCTACGACTGTGCAGGTACCGGATAACGAGAGAAAGGACAACTGCCTATTTGCCGAAGTAAAGAAAAACTCCTCAAAGATGACAGGCTCGTTACAATGATAATACCTTTTCAGTGAAAATGGAAGCTGGATTGACGAACTACTGGCACACTCTAAGAATCGCATGACATAAACTGAGATAACCTGGAAGGTGACCTCCCAAAATAATCAAAACTTTTACCTCCAAAAGAGGTACCATGGTTGCCCACTAGGGCCATGGGATCTCTTGCTCTCCCGCTCTAACTCTTCCCACCCTAACTTATGGTATGCCTCGTACCTCCGAGCAATATCAACAACAACATCAAATGAAATCCTGACCTCAATCTCTCGAGCTATCTGGGATCTCAAGGAAAAAGGAAAGGTCATCAATATTTCTTTGAACATTCTCGGAAGGTTCATGGACTAGTTCTAGTACATATCCAGCCATCCTAAAGAATTTAATCTCATATTCTGAAACCAACAGACTAACCAACAGGCTACCTTGTCTAATCCACTCAAACTAGCAACATTCTTCATCTCGCTTGCTACTCGAAAGGAACTTTTCCACGAATCTAGAAGAAAAATCGAACCAAGTTAGCTAATAAGAGAGCAGTCCACTAATCCAGGACTGGACCTTGAAACTGGAAAGCAGAATAATCAACACCATACCGCTCAATATAATAAAGAGCCTGAAGGATATGCTGACATCATTGTATTTTAAAAAACTTACACTGGATTATCTGATGCATTATTTGAGAATATCAGAAGGTTCAACCAGGTAAAATAATGCAACCACTTTGAGCACTCGGACCGAACTGTTACCTCGGCTGGCTAACCAGCCAGAACAATTAGAGGTACAATACATGCTACCTCCGTAACATAATTAACTGCAGCAATATTAAGAACTGGAATAGGAGCTTCCTGAGACCGAATTCTCTGCATTTGTGGCAACCTGATAGGAGGTTCTTGCGGTATCTGCGCCTCCAAGATTCTCGTAAAAGCATCGTAGAGAGGCAAGGGAACCACAAGGCCCTGCTCCCTTGCCCATCGCAAGCTCGTACAGTTGGGGCCTGCGCGTCTGGATCGTCGGTATGATCCACAACTCTCTGGGCTTGAGTAGCTCTAGCCCCAGGCTAAACTACTTCGTCCTGAACTCCTGATTTTTCGCACGAGGGTTCACAATTACCACGAAGGAATTAACGAAAATACTTTTGCATCCTAGACCGACGCACGATCAGAAAAGAATGAAGTGAAACTTCTTAAATGCCATCATAACCTCTCGTAGATAAGTACGGACGTCTACGTACCCATCAACGAGACTCTACAAGACATTGTCTTAGTCTGGATAGACTCTAAACCAGGCTCTGATACCAACTGACACGACCCAGAATCTGGCTAGGCCGTGCGGGCACCCGACATTCTCCCCTAGACCCGTCGAACGAACCCTTACCAATTAAATTAGGAAAATAAATATAATCCAATTCATAAATAAAAACAAGACTTAGAAAAAGCACAGACATACTGATACCTCTATGCTGTACAAAAGAAATTACAGCTGTCTACCCAACATACTAGGCTTAGGGCTATCCAGACAAGACATCTAAGAGTACAAAAGAAGATAGATACCTTCTGAAGGGAGCAAAATACAACTGAAATAATAAACATAAATCTAGTGGCCATCCAGAATAAAAGCTGGCTCATCCTGATAGCTGAGTCGTCTTCCTCCTTCACAACGTGGCGAACTCAATCCTGGAGCGAACCTGCCGAAACGAAATAGATAGACAAGAAACAAACAACAAACAAGGGTGATTCAAAAGGACTCAATAAGTGGGGCAGACTAGCCACCTCAAAGAATAGGATAGCTAGTCAGGGAGAAAAGAAACAGATAAACCAAATTCCTCTTATTTAAATTATGAAAAGGCAGCGCCAGATAATAACTGGAAACATAAATTCATTAACAACCAAGAACATAAGATAGCCAGAACATATAGGTATCCCGAACATATCAACAATCAGAAATACATCCTGTTGCAGCGTGCAACCCGATCCATATATTCATCATGTCGCGGTGTGCAACTCGATCCATATATTCATACTGCCGCGGCGTGCAGCCCGATCCATATATTTATAACGTTGCGGCATGCAACCCGATCCATATATTTATACCGTTGCAGTGTGCAACCCGATCCCCGCAATAATGACCCTTCACCGGCTCGGGACGCTCATCGATTATCGGGAAGAATATGCAATGATGACCCTTCACCGGCTCGGGACTCTCATCGATTACTGGGAAGTATATGAAATAATAACCCTTCACTGGTGCGGGACTCTCATCGCCAGCCGGGAAGTATATGCAACAATGACCCTTCACCGATGCGGGACTCTCATCGCCAACCAGGAAGTATATGCAATAATGACCTTCACCGGTGCGGGACTCTCATCGCCTACCAGGAAGTATATGCAATAATGACCATTCACCGGCTCGGAACTCTCATAGATTACTGAGAAGTATATACAATGCTCAAAACTAGAGTGCAATGCTTATATGCTTAATGCAATACCAACAACAAGGCATAACATATAATATACAATGTAAATTCAAAGCTAAGGCGTAATTAGTACGCCTATCGGCAGCTACACACGTAAGGAACACGTGGTAGAAAATCCACGAGGCCAAGTGCCTCTAAAGAAATGGATATAAACACTTACCTTGTTACAAAGTTAGCACAGTTACTCAACAACCGCTTTATCCTTTGGATTCACTGCCAAACGATCCTGCTGAATGTTTCGGGGGTGAAAATTCTATCTTTTTCGGGCTCTTTCTCATTTTCTGGTATTGTTTTCTCTGTTTACGTTTTCCCTCTTTCTCCTTATCCTCACCTCTGTTTTGCACACTTTAAGCCTCTTCAATTGTTTTTGTTTCTTTCTTTTTCCTTTTCTTTTATTTCTTTTATTTTTATATTTTTTTCTTAACGAAAATTAAAACGGTGCCCTACGACATTTAAAATAATTCCAACTTTTGCATACAAGTTATACCAAATTTATGTGACGTACTCACTAAGGCGGATCTCAAATCGGATTCCAGAAACTCAAGAAGCGAATTAAAACGGAAAAGATCAAATTCTTTTAACTTTCGGCATTTTAGCGGAAACTAGCTGAACGACCTCGAAATTCATTTTCGAAAGTTCACACAAGTCACAATTAATCATACAAACCTAACGGCGCTTTCGGATTTCGAATCGGAGTTCATTCGCCAAAATCGAGCTCGAAAATTTCTTTTTAATATTTATCGATAATAAAAACTGAAACCTTCTTCCGATGCTGACCAAACGAGGTCTGATTTAGCTCAAATTTAACAGATAAGTCCCAATGAACCTATCGAAGATTTTAAAATTATTGGCACGTAAATTGGAGTCCTATCTCCCGAAATGACTGACCGAGGTCGTTTCACTCACTTCAAGGGGAAAGAGGAGGCATCTAAGGATCTTAAATCAACTTTGAAAGAAACAGGAGCAGTATTTCTCACAGAAGATAAATCAGTGGAAGCATGAGAAACTGAATAAGCTTTTTGAAAATGCTCAAGGGTATGAGATAAAAGAGAAGCAGTATCATCAATCCAAACTCCATTATTATCTTTAAAAAAGTTAATGACATTAGTTCTGCGTCTATTAGTAGCAGTAACATGAAAAAATTTAGTACATCTATCACCATCACTAAACCAAGAGATTCTGGATCTAATTTTCCAATAGTCTTCTTCTTGATTAAGGATGGAATTATAGTCATGCTGAAGGTCCTTTTCTAGGGTTTGAAGAAAGAAACTAGTAGCATAGTTAGGAGATTTCTAAATGCCACTTAGTCTTGCTAGAGTTTCTTTTTCTTTTTAAAAAGATCACCAAATCTAGAATCTTTCCAGGGATTAATTTTAAGGGAAAAGTTTTTTAATGGCACTTTGGAGATTATAACCTTCCTAACAATTCGAAACTAGTTTTGGAAAATCGGGATGGTGACACCAAAATTTTTCCAATCTAATTGGTCTAGAAAAATTAATTTTAGTACGGTAATTGAGTTTAATTAATAAAGGATTATGGTCGGATCTAGATTTAGGTAAGTGAGTTACAAAAGCATGGGAAAATTTAGTAATCCTAACTTTCATTACAAAAAGCTCTATCAAGTCTTTCTAGGATTAAAACCATTAGTTTTGCTTCTAAGATTTGACCTTTCCCACCTTTAAACCCTAGGTCCTGAAGATGACAATGTTCAATACAAGACCAGAATCGATTAATTCTACTATTGCTAACAGGTCTTCCTCCAAACTTTTCATTATGATTAAGAACTTCATTAAAATCACCAGCAGCTAGCCAAGGACCATTATAAGAATCATATATAGTGTTCAAGTTTTTCTATAATGAAGTTCTAACTGATTTATTAGGACTAGCATAAATACAGCTAAATAACCAGCAAAAGTGAAAATTTCTTACCTCGATCATAGCATGGATTTCTTGCTTATGTCTGGTAAACCCAATAATACTAACTATAGCATGATCCCAAAGAAGAGCTATACCACCAGCCCTACCAACTGTTAGAACTTTTATCATTTCAGTAAAGTCATGGTCGTGAAGAAGAGAATATGATTTTCCATTTTAGTTTCAAGTAAAGCTACCATGCATGGCCTATGAGTATGAATTAGGTCCCTAAAGTTCCTTCAAAAACTAGAACTGTTAGCTCCACGAGTGTTCCAAACTATAATAGGTCTATTCATCATTGGTTGGTTTTGGTGACTGTTCTCCCTCCCCCCCCCCCCCCAACCGGGAATTGAGGTCCTCTCATGGATGGAACCATGATGACTGCATGCTTCCCCACAGTTGGATCCTGGGGAGGTCGAATGTCCATTAAACACTTTAAGAGAGCCACTGGACAATTGAAGATGTACTTCTTGTCCTGTCTTTCTCTGAAGAGAAGAATTTTTACCTCTCTGAGGCTTGAAATTTCTATGCTCAATTCCCTATTTGGAGGAAACATCTCTCCTAACCCCTTCATGACATTTTCTCCTAGTTCTTAAACATTGGCTGGGTATTGGTCCTGAACCTCCATGGG
Source organism: Petunia axillaris subsp. axillaris (assembly GCA_029990575.1). Classification (NCBI taxonomy): domain Eukaryota; kingdom Viridiplantae; phylum Streptophyta; class Magnoliopsida; order Solanales; family Solanaceae; genus Petunia; species Petunia axillaris. The sequence goes on along the minus strand of JARKNS010000008.1, from coordinate 125,113,485 downwards.
TTCCTAGTGAGCTTGTTGGTACTGAGGTTGAGCTTGGTTTTGGACTTGATTAGGTAGCCCCCATGACATAAAAACAGGATTCAACTGGTTTTTCTCTTCTTGTGGGAAGAAGGGGAGATTGGTCTGTAGGTTATGGGGGTTCAGAGGGATGAAGTGTGGTGGCCTGTTCCATTGGTCCTGAATTAACCCTAGTGCATGTGGGTTTATAGTTGGTGCTAAGGGGTTGATCACATTGTCCAACCACATATGGTTCATGAAATTGTTCATTGCTAGGTGCATGCCTTCTGAGACAACTTGGGCTAGGAAGTTTGGGTTGTTGATTATAATCACTACTGGGTGACCCTCCAGATTCACTTTGAAAGTGATTGCATGTCCCATCAGACCTCTCTCTATCCAAGAAGTGACTTGGTGATTCTGTGGAAGAGGAGGAGATATGAAGTAGGTTGGTTGATTGTTTTGATTTTTTGGAAGTGGATGATGGTTTTCCATATTGAGTCTTCTCTGGTGAGTTAGAGCTTGGATTATACGAATTATATGGATGATGGTTTTCCATTTTGCGTCTTCTCTGGTGAGTTAGAGCTTGGATTATACGAATTCTTCTTCTTAGATTCAGAGGTACTCTTGGCATTGTGAGAATGAGGAGAGTTTATAGTGGAAGGAGATGGAGTAGGGCAAGTTTTACAAGGAATAGGTAAATCAATGGAAATGGCCTCTATTGAAAGTGAATTGATTGGATTATACGTGAAGGAGTTTATAAAATCATGGATAGATTTTCCATGAGACGCCTGGCTATTTTCCATATCCACTTGGTCTGGGTTAGTGCAATCTTTTGACACATGTCCTAAGGTTAAGAGGAGAAATTCATTTTTAGTTAAAGTCTTTTTCTAATTCCGGCTTATTGAGATGATTAGAAGGATTATTAGATGACATGTCTAAGTGTTGTTGGTCCATTGCCAGGGTTGCATTATTTTTATAGGAGGCAAACTCATCATTAGTCATATGCATGTGTTTGTCCATTTGGCAGGAGAGAGGTTCAGATATATCGAGCATGCATTGGTCATTGCTATTACTAATTTCCACATTAGTGGTTTTAGGCAAAACCATGGGCTGGTTATCTAAAACTGAAAAACTATTTTTCAGAGATTTAAAAGTTTTTCTAGGAATAATGTCAGACGACACAATCCCTTGGGATTGACTTGTCTTAGGGCTAACTGCAGAGATCAAGCTTTTATTAACATAACTAAATTTACGAGTGTTAAGATACTTACCTGTGTCAGCATTAAACATCTTAGCATTTATACCTTCCTTGATTGGAGAACTGCTTGTTGATGAGGATTTCAATGACTGTTTCTTGCCCTTGTTGAAGTTCACCACTTTCCATGCATCATCTTCTTTAGGCTCCTGAGCAATTAAGTTTTCCTCTGGATGTTGGGAATTTCTTTGAACTGCTGTCTGTTCATTTCCAATAATGGAGTAGGGACAATTTAAGGATACATGACTTAAGCGGCCACATGAAACACATAAAAAATTTTTCCTTCATATAGAATTTCTTGTTTATGAGTGCCAATCAAAATATGCCTTTGGAATGGTTGATTCACTTGGATCTCTACACACAAATGAACGTATCTTTCCCTAAGTATAGCCGATGTACATGCATCGATCTTAAGAAGATTACCAATTCGGTTATCTATCTTAAAAAGCACAATACTATCATAGAATTCAGTGGGCAATTGAGGAAGTCTCACCCAAACCGCAGATTTCGTTGATGTTTGGCATTTTATGCCTATATTTCCTTAATATTTCCTTACGTTTGAATACTTTATTCGCCCATTTTATAGTTTATGAATATGGTTTTGCACTAATTTTATGTCGTGTGTATGTAGGGTGTTGTGCAGTGCAATTGGAGCTTTATAGAGCGTGCTTGAGCAAGAAAAGATTGGATTTTGATTGAGGATTGGATCGAGCACACGAAGGCACGACACGAGCGAGCAAAGGAGCAAGGAATGGAGCAGATTGGTTGGGCGCCACAGGTGGCGCGCCGCGCCAGCCACCGCGCCCAGCTTCTGGCGCGTTTGGCTGCGCGGCGCCCGTTATAGCGCCCCTGGAGCGTTTTGGAACTTCCTATTTCGTCTAGGATTGAGTCTAACTTATTACTAGGCTTTTGTAAACCCTATAAATACTCTTTTACTTAATTTTTTATAGGAGTTCAGACTTTGGAGCAAGTTTTGGAGGAGAGGGGAGGAGCCCTAGATGTCTTCTACACAAGTTCTTTCTCTCTTTCTCTTATTCTTCTCTTTAATTCTATAGTTTGTTTGTTCTAGGGTTAGAGTAAATACATGAAGGTTGATGTTTGAAAGTTGATTTCTATATATTGATTTACCATTATGGATTGTTTATTCTTTCTTGATCATAATTGTTTGATTATTGAGGCCTGATAATTGAACACTATCTATGGTTTTTAGATTGAACTCGAAAGAGGGAATTTAATTACGCAATAAGAAAGAATAGAACTAGTTTGTGAACCCGGGCATCGGGGAACCAATTTGTGAGTAGGATAGACATATACTTGCTCGCCTAGTTTAACTCATTACAGAATTCGTTAATGCGTGCACGTGATTCAACCCATAGACATATAGGGATTGGAGTAGCCTGCATAGACCGTGAAGAATCGAAAGGTTTTCACAGGTACATTTAACCTGTAGTTAGCAATCTAGGAAATCAAGAAGTAGAATCAACTGGAAAACTCAACTGGATTGTTTGTAACTCTGACCCTGGACCGTTTATTCTTTATTGATAACAACTATAGTTTGCTCTCGAGTACTTGTTTTAATTACTGCATTTAGTTAGTAAAATCTCAACCATTGGAAGAAGATCCCTGAATAGTTCTTAGCAAATTATTGCGAGAATTCAGTCTGAGTAGTCCTCGTGGGAACGATACTCGATTTATCACTTTATTACTTGTCGACCACGTATACTTGCGTGTGCGTTGGGAGCAACAAGTTTTTGGCGCCGTTGCCAGGGACTAAATTGACTGTTTTCTTTTTGAACAATTTATTATTTTCTATTCAGGTTTAATTTTTTTTTATTTTATTATTTTATTTTTAGTTTATTATTGTATTACTAGTTTACATGGCATCTTTTAATGAAAGTGGGTTGAATGATGGTTGCTCAAATTTTATTGATACTTGTCTACTTTGTGGAGGACATCACTTTTGGGAAAATTGCCCAACTCTTTCAACCCTGCGAGACTGGTTATGTGAATTTTCTACCACCTTTGATTGGAATTTTTGTAAATTGTGTGGTGGTCGGTGGAATGATTGTCCTAAGTGTCATGCTCCTTCCCCCAATAATTTTTGTGATGATTCTAATGATGTTTGTGAGTTTGACAGGAGCGATAAAGTGCAGGTTGTTAGCGAAACTTGGCTAATGGAGCAAGCCAAACTCTTAGAAGCTTATGGGGATTTCAGGAGTAAACTTACAAATATGACGAGGCAAGTTATGGAAGAAAGGGTTGAGCTCGGGCAAGAGATCGACGAATTTGGCTTGACTATTCATGACTTGGAGGAGAATTTGAGTGATATGGTTGAGGTGTCTGAAGCCCAATTATCAGTTGTCGTAAATAGTAGATTGGAGATAGAAGAGCTTAGAAGCCAATTTGAGGAGCAAAAAGTGGAATTCCTACCACTCGACCAAATATTAGTTGATGATGCCAAGGTTGAGGAAATCACATTAGAGTCACGTGAGGAAATAGAAAGCATCATATTTGAGGACTCTAGTGTTTGTGCAAGTGAGGGTGTCAAAAGTAATGCAACTTTAGAATTGAAGCGCATTGGACCTCATTCTAATCATTTTTCAACATTGTGTTTGGATAGTGACATGAAAATTGAGCCACCCGAGCCTATGAAGAAACCCAATGAGGAGGAACAAGGTGCTTATATTTTAAAGTTTGTGATGCCGAGGAGACAAAACGACATTCCACATGTAAAGGCCAAGAAGTGCAAAATGCGACAATGGTTACTTGGTCCTTTTATATTTTTACCACCACCCCAATACCATAGTTGTAAACTTGAGGCAAAGTTGGGGATTCAATTCATTAGTTCAAGGTGGAGACAAAAGTGATGAAGTTGTCTACGTTAACTAAGGCGCTTCCTGGGAGGCAACCCAATTTGCTTGTTTTACTTTTATTTATTTTTATTAGTATTTTTATAGTTGTATATTACTTTGGGTGATTCTTTGTATTGCAAGTTTATATAATGTCGAGGCTAAGTGTGGGGTGTCCTAACCCTTGCCCAATGTTGATGACCTGATGAGGGAAGTCTGAGTACCTCATACTATATGGAAGCTTGGAGGATGCTAGCACCAAGGACTAGAATCTTCAGGGAAGTTTTCTTTACCTTGCGCTTGCTTATTTTTAGCACTGAGGACAGTGCTTAGTTTAAGTGTGGGGTGGGGAACTACCCTTTATTTATTTTTGAGGTTAGGGATGCATGTACCGTAGGATTTTCTTTTGTCACTTGACTTTATTTTTATTTGTTTCTTGCTTTAATATATGAAAAAAAATTAGAAAATCAATGAAAAATTCCAAAAAGATTTTCCTTTTAGTTTTTGGTACATGTCATCCACCCCGTGGTTTTTCTTATGGCCTCGGTTCTTTTCCACGGGGAGGCCTTTGAACCGGGTAGTATTTTTATTTTTAGGATTAGGATAGTTAGTTGTAGATGACCCTAGATGTAGGAAAGAGGTAGAATGCTAGGTGCCTTTGATGTGTTTGATACCGGTGGACTTGAATTGATTGCATGTGCTAATTGTGGTGTCCTTGGGTATTAATTTGATGCATGCCTAGGAAAAACATGGAACGACCCCCTTGAGATGCTTGAGTCCACTTGCTTGACTTTATTGTGAACCTTTGTGCATTAGTGCTTAATTTTCCACAAGTTGCACTCTAGATGCTTAGTTGAAAGTTGTTGATGGAATCTTTTTGTGTGGACCATGTGCAATGTGTGTTGTGAGGCATGTTCTTGTTTACTCCATGTTGCATATTAATGTCTAGAACTTGCCCCGTGTGTGTGCAAAGTGAAATCCTAGGTTTGCTCTAGTTGAGAAATGATACAAGGCCTTCTTTTGTTTGCCTACCCTTACATATGTACCTTGGAAAAAATTGTTGTTGTGATTTCTTTGACCCTTTTTGTTGGCACCCACACCCCGAGCCTACCCATTTGTTCTAAATTGACTCTTTTGGCCCTTTACTCCTTAAGCACTTTATTGATATTGTGATATTATTTTGGAGTTGTGGTTGAATATTGGGAGGTTTTTGAGTGGAACTAATGAAGGGGAATAATTGAAAATTGTGAAGTAGTGAAAAGCATTGGCAAGGTTGGATGAAATAGAAAAGAAAAAAAAATAGCAAAGTTGAAAAGAAAAGGAACAAAAATTGTGGAAAAAGAAATAAAAAAGAGAAAAAGATATTCATTCCTTGCTAGTGTGTGCTTAAAAGAAAAATTCTACTTGTTGAGAAGGTGTGTGTGTGAAAGTTGTTGATTGGGTGGCTTTGATGAGATTGATGCTTAACTTGAATGTGATGTATTAAAGTGCTTAGGGAGGTAGTCACTATTACCATATGTATCCTACCCGCCCCTTAGCCTATATTCCGACCTTTTTAAAGTCCTAGTTAATCCCGATTGGAGTGAGCTTACATTAGTGGAGTCCTACACTACGGGCAAGCCTATGGTACATTGTGTGTGACATGTGAGACTTCCATGAGAGTGAGTGAATTCGTTTGCTATTGTCCCCATTCTATTCTTGATATTCATGGTTGTGTGTGATACTTGGGGGACACTCTTTTGCTTCATATTAGTGAGGGCACATAGTTTGCATGAAATAGGTGAAGTTGATGGCTTCTTGGTTGAGTAGATAGGTGTGATTTTGTGGGAGCATGGTTGCAATAAGTTGAGTTTGTGCACTTGAGCTATTTTGGGGTGGTTGTTCTCATATTTTTGAGTTTGTTAAATTGTTGGCATGTTTGTGGATCCATAGTAGTCATGTGTGCATTTGTTCAATGGTCGGTATCAACCATAGTCATGGGCAGACCTGTTTTACCTAGGTTGGGAAGTTAGTTGTGACTTGCTCGAGGACGAGCAAGGGTTCAAGTGTGGGGTGGTGATGTTTGGCATTTTATGCCTATATTTCCTTAATATTTCCTTACGTTTGAATACTTTATTCGCCCATTTTATAGTTTATGAATATGGTTTTGCTCTAATTTTATGTCGTGTGTATGTAGGGTGTTGTGCAGTGCAATTGGAGCTTTATAGAGCGTGCTTGAGCAAGAAAAGATTGGATTTTGATTGAGGATTGGATCGAGCACACGAAGGCACGACACGAGCGAGCAAAGGAGCAAGGAACGGAGCAGATTGGCTGGGCGCCACAGGTGGCGCGCTGCGCCAGCCACCGCGCCCAGCTTCTGGCGCGTTTGGCTGCGCGGCGCGGAGCCATAGCGTGCAAAGTTTAACGGGGTCTGCCTTGGGTCGCGCGTTCGGGGGCGCGGGGCGCCTGTTATAGCGCCCCTGGAGCGTTTTGGAACTTCCTATTTCGTCTAGGATTGGGTCTAACTTATTACTAGGCTTTTGTAAACCCTATAAATACTCTTTTACTTAGTTTTTTATAGGAGTTCAGACTTTGGAGCAAGTTTTGGAGGAGAGGGGAGGAGCCCTAGATGTCTTCTACACAAGTTCTTTCTCTCTTTCTCTTATTCTTCTCTTTAATTCTATAGTTTGTTTGTTCTAGGGTTAGAGTAAATACATGAAGGTTGATGTTTGAAAGTTGATTTCTATATATTGATTTACCATTATGGATTGTTTATTCTTTCTTGATCATAATTGTTTATTTATTGAGGTCTGATAATTGAACACTATCTATGGTTTTTAGATTGAACTCGAAAGAGGGAATTTAATTACGCAATAAGAAAGAATAGAACTAGTTTGTGAACCCGGGCATCGGGGAACCAATTTGTGAGTAGGATAGACATATACTTGCTCGCCTAGTTTAACTCATTACAGAATTCGTTAATGTGTGCACGTGATTCAACCCATAGACATATAGGGATTGGAGTAGCCTGCATAGACCGTGAAGAATCGAAAGGTTTTCACATGTACATTTAACCTGTAGTTAGCAATCTAGGAAATCAAGAAGTAGAATCAACTGGAAAACTCAACTGGATTGTTTGTAACTCTGACCCTGGACCGTTTATTCTTTATTGATAACAACTATAGTTTGCTCTCGAGTACTTGTTTTAATTACTGCATTTAGTTAGTAAAATCTCAACCATTGGAAGAAGATCCCTGAATAGTTCTTAGCAAATTGTTGCGAGAATTCAGTCTGAGTAGTCCTCGTGGGAACGATACTCGATTTATCACTTTATTACTTGTCGACCACGTATACTTGCGTGTGCGTTGGGAGCAACATTCGTGTAAATGGCTTTTGAGGCAACAAAATTAGGTTCCCACTTACGCACCGATAGAAATGACCAAATAAAAACCAAGGTCCTTGATGTAAGACCAGATTCATGCTTTCTTCCTTTGTAAATTTCAATATAAAAATCATAGCCAAGGTCAATCATAGGAAAGTTTTTTGAGCATTTCCACATCTCCAATAATCATTTTTTTAGAATATAATGCATCACTCGTTTTCCTAATAATTAGATAATAACAGAGAACCTCCAAGGATAGTAAATTCGATGGAGATCATCCTACGAAAGTTGAATGGAACTTAGATCATTTTCTGCTTTTTGAGGAGAGAGGGAAGTCGGATCATCAAGAAATTGATCAATATAATTAGATTCAATGATCGTAGGGATAGTATTTTGTATTGATCCCATTAAGACATCGCGGAATGGAAAACTTTGAGAAGTGGATGTCGCCAAAGAATCAGGCTTAGATGCAATGTCAGGCGGTTTAGGAGGAATCAAAGAAGTTTGAAAAGTTTCTACATTCATGTTATCCATTGGGAAGGCAAAAGGTTTGGCGGGTTTAAGGGTTGACTTGGAATGGGGAATTGGAAAGGTTTTTCCTAGAAAACTAGAGAGAAGGCGGAGAGTCAGTGACTCAATGACATATGACTTTTGTATGAATCTCTTTAAGTAGCCGTTTGGCCATAGTCTACAATTCTTTTTTTCTTGAAAGTTGAAGAATTAGTATTTGGAAATTGAAGTTGTGTTTGGACATGAATTTCACTAAAAAAATTGAAATATTGTGAGTGAAGTTCTTTTTTTTTCGAATTTCAAAAAACTCATTTCCAGAAATTTTTGAGAAAATCTCAAATTTTATGGACAAGCAAGTTTTCCCAGAAGAAAATGAAAAAATTTCAAAGTTTTTCCTTTATTTTAAAACTCAAGCAAAACAAAGGAAAGCTTTCTAAGAAACTAACGGACAACAAAAAGAAAAAGAAAAGATAATTAAATAACATTTGTTTATTTTTGCTTTTTTTGTATTTCCAGAAAAGATACATATATTTTACAAATCAATATGTATAACAACAGTCTGTATTGGATAAAAACCATCGTCACTTAAAAGAGTGACACGCATCTGCCACGTGGCACGGGACATGTGTCTGCCATGTGACACGGGCAGAGATTTCCCCAGACAGACATCTAATAAACAGATGACTGGCTAGGCGGTTACCACGAGCAGGCCTAAGGCGGTTACCATGAGCAGACCCAAGGCAGTTAACAACAACAGGACAGCAAACCCAAAGAACAACAACTGGACAGCAAAACAGAGAATGACAGGGGGCGGGAGGGTGGAAGGGAAAAGGAATAAAACTCATACGGTTCGAATCCGTATTCCCTTGTGTCGAACCGAATAGGGAGATACTTTGACCCTTAAAGTCAGTCTGCCAGTCAGCTATCGAGATTGAGATGCCTGCCTCAAAACCATAGCTTTAGGGGAATGGCACTGCTTTATTTAAAAACTTCCAGGCACCTTATTTATGATATTCTTCACTTTCAGGGTTAACACACAAGTACGCCCACGCGAAGACATTGCCCCAACCTTGGCACCTTCCTTTTCTCAGCAATAGCAGCACTACTCTTCACAAGTATGCTTCCCGCTTACTCAATTCACAAGCTGGAAAGACACCCTTCCTTATTATAGGAATCACTTAAAGGTAGAATAGAAGAGTCAGTCGACTCTTTATAGTTTTAGAAGGTTTAAATAAGTGTCTATAGACGCAAAGTAATGTATTTTAATTTAGGGTGTACCTTTTCTTGTTGGAGGGGCGACCGTACGTTAAACTACCAAAGAAACTAGGATAAACCAATGTGATCATGACATTGTACGTGACGCCTCTCCAAATCGATGCAATTTGAATGAACAGTTACCTGTTCAAACGCAACTGCTCAATGAATGGTTACAAAGGCAACGGCTACCCAGCGGTTACATACCCAACGGCTGCCTAGCAAAATCTATATATAGCGTTTGTTTACGAATCATTGTAACAGACATTCTCTTCTCTATCTACAATATCAATAAAATACTCTCTTTGCTCTCGCTCACTACTGTTCATCATTTACATTACTGCATATTTCGTTCTCAAGTCTTCAAGCGTAAATTAATATCAAGGGATCCTCACCGAGATCAAGCGATCTAATACGGTTCCTTCTACCTATTTAATTCGCGCTTCTATCTTATTTATCTTCAATTATTTCGTATTACTTTCATATCATCGTTAATTATCATTACATCTCCATCGAGCATCGTGCATATATTCATAATCTTGTAATTAATGCAATCCTGTATTTAAATCGGCTAAACTCTTAATCTAAACAATTGATCATGACTCCGCAAATACAAATTTAATTGTTAATTGGCCTAAAATCGGATCTAGGTTAAACAATTTGGCGACCACAGTGGGAGCCCGTCAATAGCCTCTATAGGTTAATAGTTTATCTTTTTCCTGCATTGTATTCTTTTCTGTCGATCTTTTATTTGTAACTAACATGGCAGAAAGCGATTCACAAGGAACTATGGTGGGCGGAAGTCAAGTAAGTACTCCTCCATCAAGCCCTAATTACTCTCCAGATTACTCGTCGGACAGGCAAGAACGTTCTTCCCAAGGACCAAGTAGGCAACGGAACAGGCGTGAACACTCTCAGAGCAGAACCCTACCTAGAAGACGATGCCATAGGAGTCTCTCCCCTAGCACGCGCCGTGTAGAACCCAGTCCGCCACCCCAAGATCAAAGGAATCTCCAAGAAACAATCTTTGAGTTTATGCAACAACAAACGGAGGTCAACAGGGGAATAAACGAGGCGATCAATTCTCTTCGGGGGCAAATCCCATCAGTTACGGGAACTGATCCTGCAGCCCAAGGTCGAGATATTCCTTCTTCACACACTTCAAGGCAAGATGGAGAACAAAATGCAGCCAACAACGGAGGAACCATGGATCCAGCAACCCAAGCAAATAAAAATCAAAACGGAGGATCTGTGGTATCTACTGAAATGAGCGCCGTCGTGGAGGCACACACCAAGCAATTCCAAGAGCGCCGTCGTGGAGGCACACACCAGCAGCCAATTGGTCAGATGTCTACAATCGCTACAACTCCAAAGTACGCATTCATGAAGACAAGCTGATAGGAACTAGTGCTCGAAGAAAGAATCAATCACGAAGCGGTGGCTTAGGTGGGAAGATAGAGTTAGAAAGGTAGGATGTACGTTATGAACTGTACCCTGACCAATCACGCAACAATTCCAAAGGGCGCGGTCGCAATAACAAAGGACTAGCACGAGGAGACGATTCAGAGTCAAGTACTCGTGGAGCCCCAAGTCTACCAAACTTCAACGTAGAAATGACTGAACTGATTGCAGCCCTCAAAGATATGGGTGAAAAGGTCAAGTGGCCAAAGGACATGAAAACCGATCCAAGTAAAAGAAATCAGGACATTTGGTGCGAATTTCATCGTGACCATGGTCACACCACTGAAGAGTGCAAGGCCTTAAGATACGAAGTCGCACATTTATTAAAACAAGGATTCTTGAAGGAACTTCTAATCGAAAAGGGAAATCAAACTCATGCGAAGGCTCAGCAAAACAAATCTGGCCCTCCACAAGCGTCTTTCCCGAAGAAGACAGTCAACGTTATTTCGGGCGGGATCGAAGTTGAATCCGTTGTTTTCACAGCAAAGAAATACGCAAAGGTCTCTATTACAAAGACCAAATGTCCACGGCCAGAAGAAATAATAACGTTTGAAGATTCGGATACAGATGGCTTGCAATTCCCACATGTTGATGCGCTGGTCATAACATTGCGTGTGGCAGAGTTTGATATAAAAAGAGTGCTGATTGATGCGGGCAGTTCTGCAAATATTATTCAATCACGAGTTGTCAAGGAGATGCAACTAATGGAGAAGATCGTGCCAGTGTCGCGAGTTCTCTCTGGCTTTAACAATTCAAGTGAGAAGACCCTTGGCGAGATTACTCTCACAACTCTTGTCGAGGGGGTAGCAAAGGAGACGGTGTTCCAAATTGTCAACGGAGACATGGCCTACAACATTATCCTTGGAAGACAATGGATCCATAAAATGCAAGTTGTTCCCTCCACATATCATAAGGTATTGAAATTCCCATCAGAATGGGGAATACACGAGATACGAGGAGAGCAACGCTCTGCTCGAGATTACTATTCGGTGGCCCTCAAGCTGCCCAAAGAAAATAAATAGCAACCACAGCAATCGGGATCTGACGCAGCAAATAAAGAAGCAAAGTATGAGGTCCCGGAATTTATCACAAAGCTATAGGCACGGGAAAATTATACACCGACCGTGGAAGCTTTGGAACCAGAAGAACTGTTCACGGACATGCCAGAGTGGAAGGTCTACTTAAGGTCAGAATTAAATGAACGCCTCCGAGGAGATATCCTTCAATTCCTCAAGGAGCAACATACGGCGTTCACTTCGTCGCATGCAGACATGATGGGTATTTCTCCAGAAATTATCTCTCACAAGTTGAATATTGACCCGTACTACCGTCCGGTGAAGCAGAAGAAGCGCCCCCAGGGAGCGTTCGGAATCAAATCATAACTGATGAGGTTGATCGACTGCTAAGATTGGATCTGTACGCGAAGTTAAATATCCAGACTGGTTAGGCAACGTGGTCGTTGTGGCTAAGAAAAATGGGAAATGGCGAGTTTGCATTGACTTCACTGATTTAAACAAAGCCTGTCCGAAGGACTCATATCCTTTTCCCCAGATAGATCAGTTGATTGATGCAACCGCCAGGCATGAGGTGCTCACCTTCCTTCATGCATATTCAGGGTAATATCAAATATTGATGGACCCCAACGATCAGGAAAAAACGTCATTCATAACGTGCAGAGGGACGTATTTCTACAAACTCATGTCGTTTGGATTAAGAATGCAGGTGCAACGTATCAGCGATTGGTCAATCGTATGTTCCACGATCATATCGGTAAGACCATGGAAGTATACATTGATGACAAACCGATCAAGTCGAAATGGGCAGTAGATCATCTGGAACACTTGAAGGAAGCCTTCGGAATACTTGACCAATACAACATGAAGCTTAATCCAAAGAAGTGCGCATTTGGAGTTGGTTCAGGAAAGTTCCTAGGCTTCATCGTCTCTCAGCATGGAATTGAAGTCAATCCTGCTCAAATCAAAGCAATTGAGTCAATTCCAGACATGCTCCACAGCCGGAAAGACGTCATGAAATTGACTGGGAGGGTGGCAGCCTTGCGCATGTTTATATCCCGTTCATCTGACCGGTGCAAAAGTTTCTTTGATGTTCTGAAGTAGAACAAGGAATTCAATTGGACTCCTAAATGTCAACAAGCGCTGAGAGATCTGAAAAAATATCTATCCAATCCTCCACTACTCTCTATGCCTCAGCATGGGGAGCAGTTATTGATCTATTTGGCGGTTTCAGATTCTTCGGTAAGCGCGGTTTTGGTTTGAGAAGAAAAAGGTAAGCAACTTCCCATTTATTACATTAGTAAAGCTTTAGTTGTTGCGGATACACGTTACCAACCCTTAGAAAAACTTGCTTTAGCACTCGTAACTGCTGCCCGTAAATTACGTCCTTATTTTCAAGGTCATTCAATAGCTATAGTGAAAACCTTTCCTTTACGCAATGTTTTGCATAAACCCGAATTTTCGGGAAGGCTGGTTAAATGGGCTGTAGAATTAAGCGAATTCGATATTACCTACCAGCCCCGGGTAGCAATTAAGTCACAAGCCCTAGCAGACTTTAGCGCTAATATATATCCTGATGCGGAAAAAGATGCAATTCTCTACGCTGGGCAGGCCCCTGGTGTATGGACCCTATTCACTGATGGCTCCTCAAGCGTCAAAGGGTTCGGTCTTGGACGGGTTCTTCTCACCCCGTCCGGAGAGACCGTCAGGCAGGCCATCAAGTGCCCGTTTATTACTAACAATGAGGCCGAATATGAGGCCGTAATTGCAGGATTGGAGTTAGCCCGAAGCTATGGAGCAAACATTATCAAACTCAAGAGTGCCTCTCAACTAGTAGTCAACCAAGTGACCGGAGATTTCATCGCACGGGAATCCAGAATGCAAGTGTACCTTGCCCGTGCAAAAGAACTTTTGGCTCAGTTCGACGAATGGGAAGTGCTCCAAATTCCATGAAAAAAAAAACCATGAAGCAGACGCCCTGGCAAATTTAGGGTCAGTAGCAGAAATTGGGGCGGCCAGCTCCTCGGCTGTCGTTCAACTCCTCTGCATGACTATAGATCGAGAAAAGTTTGAAGTTAATGCTATAAACACAACTTGGGAATGGTGAAATGAAATCACAAATTATATTCTTCATGGAAATCTGGCCGATGATGCGAAAGCTGCTCGCAAACTCAGAATAAAGGCTGCTCGATATACAGTCGTCAACGGCGATCTTTATCGCAGGATGTTCACAGGGCCCCTTGCTAAGTGCCTAGGATCAAACCAGATCAACTATGTGATGCGAGAGGTCCACGAAGGTTGTTGTGGTAATCATTCTGGGGGCAAAGCATTAGCGCGCAAACTGATCCGCACAGGATACTATTAGGATAAGATGTAAAAGGATACAAATGATTTCGTCAAGAAATGTGATACATGTCAAAGGTTTGCGCATCTCCATCAACCGGCAGAACCGCTCCACTCAATAATCTCCGCATGGCCATTCTTGAAATGGGGAATGGACATAGTTGTTCCTCTTCTTGCTGCGCCAAGAGGGGTATGTTTCTTACTAATCGTCACCAATTACTTAACCAAATGGGTCGAAGCGGCAGCATATGCAAAGATACGACAAAAAGATGTAATTGACTTCCTTTGGCGGTATGTCGTATGTCGCTTTGGAGCACCAAAGAAAATAGTCATAGATAATGGCCCACAATTCATCGGCCAAAAAGTGACTAGGTTCCTCGACGACTTACACATCAAAAGGATTACCTCTCCTCCATACCATCCGGTTTCCAATGGACAGGCAGAGTCAACAAACAAAATAATCATTGAGTCTCTCAAGAAGCGCCTTGAGCAGGCCAAAGGGTGTTGGGTAGAAGAACTGCCCGGTGTACTATGGGCTTATCGCACGACAATAAAAATAGTACAGGGGAGACACCTTACTCGTTGGTATACAGCGCAGATGCTCTAATCCCAGTTGAAATTGGAGAGCCAAGTCTACGGTATGCACATGCTACCGAAGAATCCAACTCAATCAATCTTTCCGAAGAATTAGATCTCCTCGAAGAATGAAGGGAACTAGCACTTGTATGAGTAGTCGCCCAGAAGGAACGAATCGAACAATACTATAATCGGGGACTACGCGTACGAAGTTTCCAAGCTGGAGATTTTTTATTAAGAAAAGTATCCCAAAACACACAATAAGCAAACTCGGGAAAATTAGGCCCTAATTGGGAAGGCCCATACAAGGTAGTCGCGTCAGTCGGTAAGGGATCTTACCGTTTGGAACGACTAGATGGCTCAATCGTCCCAAACAATTGGAATTTGATTCACCTCAAAAGGTATCACTTCTGAATGGTAAAACCGTCAGTTATTCTATTCCTACATTTTATTTTTATGGCATTCTTACTTTTATTATATTTCTCCTAAATGGTACTAACGGCCTAAACAAGGCCAGATCCATTTAGCTCAACTGGTAGAGCTCGAAGTTTTTCAACTTCGCGACTGTGGGTTCGAATCCCTCAATGGACACACTCCTCGTTTGGTTATATGTGTTCTTTTATCTACGACCAGCCTTAACTCTTTTTATCTTAAAACTTCATGTATTTCAACATTAAAATAAGGAGGGTGGTAAGAGGCCCCTGTAGGCCAGATAAGACCTTCATAAAGGCAAGATACCTTGTAAAAAGGCGAGTTTTTAAAACTTTTTATGTGACAAGCTTCCACGAAAATAAGAGAA
The DNA here is from genome assembly GCA_029990575.1 of Petunia axillaris subsp. axillaris. Taxonomy (NCBI): domain Eukaryota; kingdom Viridiplantae; phylum Streptophyta; class Magnoliopsida; order Solanales; family Solanaceae; genus Petunia; species Petunia axillaris. Next base: position 125,098,067 of record JARKNS010000008.1, on the reverse strand, counting down.
GTCGTTCATAGGGCCATCGACTCGGCCAGAGTTAAACTACAAACTTTCTGCGTCGACTTTCAACTATAAAAAATGGTAAGCAAAGTTGTTCGCAAGGCCAATAATTCGGCCAAAACCTATTGACCGCGACTCGATCAGAATGAAACATCTGCGCAGACCATTCACAACTTATGACCTCTTCTTTGAGAAAGGCTAAGTTAAGACATACGAATAGGCTTTTAAAGACCAGAACTGAGCAAAGTTCAAACTTCTAAAAGCGCTTAAATAAAGGGCACAAAGGCCACAATGCCTCGAAACGTAATTACAAAGATCGAAGATTCAAGCTATACACAGCCATTGAATTAAAAGATCTGAAAATATATAAATTGTTTTTGACGAAACAATAAAAATGCCAAAGCGGCTGATAGAAGTTTTCGTTGAGTGACAAAGGCCAATGAAACCAGCCGTAAACAAACAAGGATCAGAAGGTCCCAAAGAAACCTCTGTCCGCAACCAATCATCCGGCTTTCGCCGGACACATGAACCTATAACTTGATCAATTTCTGAAAAAAGGGGGGCATTAATTTTGGCGACTCTGACCAGAGCCCGATGCACCAGCTCCATCGACTCCGTCATCATCACCCGAGCTCTCATCTCTACCTTCATCACCATCTTCATCATCATCATCTTCATCAGACTCCTCAGGAGAAAGGTTCAACATTTGTCTCACTTCGCGAACGGCGCGCTTCGCTTTCAGCATTGTTTCCTCAACGTTGATTTGACCTGCATGGACCTGCTCGAGTAGTGTTCGCTTGGTTTCAAGCGCAGTAAGCTTAGCCTTGATCTCGAACTGATCGCGCAAGTTGGCCAAATCTGTGGATAACGAGTCTTGAACGCTCATTGACTGGGCAACTTGGTCCCTGGCGGCTTGAAGTTCAGCTCGAGCATTAACAGATTCTTCCTTAGCCTTCTGCGGGTCCATCTCTAAAAATCCACGTTCGTCAAGTGCCTTGCTCAGCAAAGAATTATTTTCTTCGAGTAGAGCCTCTAAGTCCCGGGCAGATTGTGCGAACCCCTCTTTCTCTTCGGAAAGAAGGTCCTTTTCCTTGGTGAGCTTGTTAATCTGTTCAACTTGTTTATTTTGGTCTCAGCCAACCGGTTAACTTCGCCCTCGAGGAAACCACATTTCTCTACCAGAGCCTTGTTCTCCTTCAGAGTCTTCAGCAATTCATTCTTCAATTCAAGCTCTTCATCAGGATTGTTGATTCTGGAACGAAACATCAACTCGACAGCCATCAAACTTGGCTGAAACAACAAAAGAAATAAGGTTAGAAGTATAAATTCATAATTACTTCTGACTTAAAAAGTGTTAAAAGGCACTTACCCGGGCAGAGTCAGCAGCAATAGCAAAGGTCAGATCTTCATCACTCATCTCCCTCACTGTCCATTCTTCGCGGGGACCAATGAGCGATGAAACTGCCTTGGCCAAAATACCCGGCCTAGTCACGAAGTTAACGTTGGGGGCTAGCTTCATGGTGCATTCCCTCTCACAGTGTTTAGGCTCCCTCGCCTGCTCAGAGGGAAAGTTTGGGCCAAATCTATGCTCATGCCCCGAATGTTCCTTGATCTAGTCAGACCGCTGATGAAGGTCTGTCGAGTAAGCTTTGTGCTTAACATATCAGAATCATTTGCCACTTCATGATCTTTTGTGTCACAGTCATGCAAATAAACAGGCACTTCCCCCCTAAACAGCCACGTTCTCCAAATCCTCAAAATAAAAAACACGGGGACTCTGGCTGCCCTTTTGGGGGATCGCTTCTTTTCCTTCTTCTTCTTCACCAACTTTTGTTTTGCCCTTGTCTGCACGAGAAGAGCCCACCTTTACCCCGTTATAAACTCGGGGACTTCCTTATGGAGCACGGGCAGTCTTTTCCTCGTCCTTCTTCTCGTCCCTTCGGAGATAGGGCTTTCTCACAAGGTTTTCAACGGCTTCAGTATCAGAAATATCGATCACTTCCGTTTCAAAGCCCTCTCCTCGTGCAGACTCGGGGATTGCAGCAGAAGTCTTAACACTCTCTTTTTCAGGCCTGGGCACACTAGCACCGAGCGGAGTCTCACCTCCAACAGCTGAGGTCTTCTCGGCAGCAACAGAAGCCTTACGAGCAGCCTTCTTCCATGCTCTGCCCTCACCCTAGCTTTTCTTCTTCCTCTTCAGAGAGCTGATACCGCTAGACAATAGTTCCTCGCCACCTTCCCTCTTACGCATTGCCTCCGCCGCAATTTTTATGGCCGCAACCTCATCCTCAGGGTCAACAGCAGATCCTGACGGCACAGCCTGAGGGGGAGGGGCAGGGAAAAAGTCTCCTTGTGCGCCTAAAACCTGTAAAAGGCGAAACAGTCAGATACAGCAAAGCCACGAAGAGAAGAAGTAGCTGCAACAGCGAAAAGTTCTCACAGTGAGTCTTTACGGTCAGACCCTTTTTTGTGGCGAAGTGCGTCCATTCTCTCTGCTCGACGGGAAAGTTCTCCAGGATGGGCTCAACCCACGCTCTCAGCTCATCAACCGATATGAGCTTATCATAGGGCAACTTGGCAGCTGTATGGCAGAATCCAAAGAATAAATAAACGAAAAGGGGAAATATGAAAATTCCAAAGGAAAACTCGGGGACTTACGCCTCTTATTCCAGTTTTCGGAGAGAGGAGCCTTGGAGTTGTGAGACAATGCCTGAGTGCGAACAAATATGTACCGGTGAAACCATCCCCGGTCATTGGTGTCCTCATAACTGCGTATTAAGCCTTTGCTTCCACGCATTCTGGCATTGATGAATCCGTCCTTAAAAACTTGAATACTGTACAAAGAAATGAAGTATTCATACTCAAAACTTTGACCGGTCTCTTTAGCAAACCAATCAATTAGTCTTATCATTCTAAACATGCTGGGGCTCAGTTGTCCCGAACAGATAAAATACTCCCTACAAAGCCTGTCAAGAATAGGATGGAGGGGTAACGTGCAACCAATTGTGAATGAATAGGTAGACATGGCCGTCCACCCTACCCTATGAGAAGTGATGTTCTCATTCTCGGATACTGGCAAAATGGGAACGCTCGTGTCCCAGCCGCAGTCTTCTCTAGCTCGAGGGATTATCGCCGATGCGATCCCGGATTTGAATCTATACACTGGCCATACGCGTATATCACCATGATTATTGAGGGCCTTAACTCTGCAGTCCTTCTCCAGTTCATCCCAATTCTTGGGGATAATTTCTGAAGCAGTGACCTGAGCGGCCTTATATTTAGGGGTAGCCGTGGAAGTACTACTGGCAGCGGCGTCCATGTTCAAATTCGTTTTAGCTTTTGGAGACATAGTTGGAGAGGAATCGAAAGTTAGAAGAAAGATTGAAGAAAATTCAAAGGTTTTCAAGATTCGGGAGTTTTAGAGTAAAAGCAAACGAAAGGGTTAAAATTCAACAAACCCCTATTTATAGGAGTAAACAGTTCCGGCCCATTAAGTTTCCATAAGACACGTGGAGATCATCGAAGAGATTACGGTCAGATCCAACTGTCAAAAGAGAGAGTAAGTTTCGCCGAGTTTCGAAGCAACATCATTACACTGAAGCGCAGCGGTCACCTCGCAACTGATAGTGACGTGTGCACGTGATGGAGGCGGTTAAAAATCATTACTTTTGCTCTTGGGACGCACAGTAGTCATTTCGAAACTGGCGGCGGACGTGTGGACGTGTCTGGCGCAGTTACTTTTTACTTCGCGCATTTAGTGCGCATGTCACTGAGACTTATCATGTTGCAGATGAAGGTTGGACTTCCCAAATAAAATTTCCCGCCAAAATTCACATCCATTCTTCGAGCAAAAACTCTGCTCGAGAAGTGCGGGGACTATCTGTACTGGATAAAAACCATCGTCACTTAAAAGAGTGACACGTGTCTGCCACGTGGCATGGGACATGTGTCTGCCATGTGGCACGGGCAGAGGTTTCCCCGGACAGACATCTAACAGACAGATGACTGGCTAGGTGGTTACCACGAGCAGGCCCAAGGCAGTTACATGACGCCTCTCCAAATCGATGCGATTTGAATGAACAGTTACATGTTCAAACGCAACTGCTCAATGAATGGTTACAAGGGCAACGGCTACCCAGCGGTTACATACCCAACGGCTGCCTAGCAAAATCTATGTATAGCGTTTGCTTTCGCATCATTGTAACAGACATTCTCTTCTCTATCTACAATATCAATAAAATACTCTCTTTGCTCTCGCTCACTACTGTTCATCATTTATATTACTGCATATTTCGTTCTCAAGTCTTCAAGCGTAAATTAATATCAAGGGATCCTCACCCAGATCAAGCGATCTAATATGGTTCCTTCTACCTATTTAATTCGTGCTTTAATCTTATTTATCTTCAATTATTTCGTATTACTTTCGTATCATCGTTAATTATCATTACATCTCCATCGAACATCGTGCATATATTCATAATCTTGTAATTAATGCAATCCATTATTTAAATCGGCTAAACTCTTAATCTAAACTATTGATCGTGACTCCGCAAATACAAATTTAATTGTTAATTGGCCTAAAATTGGATCTAGGTTAAACACAGTCTTAATGCTTGATCTTGCTTCTTTATAATATTTAGCTCTGAATAATATACATTTATGTTGGAATTTGAATCAGTTTTTCGCGTAGTATGAGATAGGGGTAGAGTAGGAAAGAATAATTTGAGCAGAACATATCAAATGGTCACTTATCAATTGATTTATCGAAGTCGTCACTCACAAATTATGGATTATATCCACAACCGCCACCCCTCCCAATCACGTCTCATACTGCTGAAGCTACTAAGTATGACATTCATATCTACAACCATTATAAGGATGGTGTTGTCATGGGGACGGTTTTTGACAATCAAAACCTACCGAAGTTTGTCCCGTGCGGCGGCAACGCACCCTTGCGAAGCCCAGCCTTCCCAACGCTTTGTTTATATAATAGGGCCATTTGATTTCATTTTGATACTTAGAACAAACATAGGCAGCAAGTTAAGTAAAGTAGGAACACAACGATATACGGGAAACTCGTTCCCAACCAATGTATTTATATATCAAGTCAAATACAATGGATCGACTTTGACTTCGACTTCGTCCTAAGCCAAGAACACAAGTCGTTCAAAGGCTTTTCTACTACATTTGTTTGTCTAAGTATTTACAATGAATAAATGGACTAATATATACAAAGGGGATCAGCCACAAAGGCTTTACAATTGGATAGGGACGAAATAGTACAAGTTAGCCCACTTAGGCCACGATTCTGCCCACGCTGCCCATGTTTCCGCCGACGCTGCCCACGTTCTAAGGCCATGTCTCGGCCACTACCGTCACATGCCTGGCACATGCGGCCAAGGCTTAGCCAATGTCCAGCCGCTTAGCCTACGTCTTGGTCCATCCGTCCCAACTTTTGCCAAGTACCATGCACCACACTTAGCCAAGCCAATGCTTGCCTTGGCATCACAACACAGCGTCATGACACCCTGTTGCCCACAACGTCGTTTGCTCGCTGCCTTATTCGTTTGCCACCCGACAACCGATATCGTTTCATCATTGCTCACACTTAGACAACCACAAGACACTATGCTGCCTAGCCGTCGTGCCACCATCACGTTAGACAATCAGCCACACATGTTCTTGATCCCACCAAGCACATTTAACCCGTACTTGTCCAACCGTTTGTCAATCATGTTGTTTTCAACCCGTTTTTGCCCATGGTCGAGCCAACATGCCCAAACTCGTGCCATGGCCGAATCTCACAAAACCGAGGGTCTAACAAACCACCCGAACCACCTGAATTCGACGCCCTCGTCGAACAGATTCAACATCACCCTACAAATGTAATGAAACACCATCAAAGTCACAAAACCCGTTTGCTACATTTTTCCCCCAAGTGCAGCATTTTCCCCATGCCTTTGCCTGTTTCCCTTGCATGTTTTATGTTGTTGTAGCACCTTTATTAAGCCCTTCAAGCCGTTCACCACAAACAGCCCACATCTTGTGTCCACCACTTGCAAAGAAATCACAAGCCTAACAACGTTGAGCCTTGTGTTCATCTCGTTCCAAATTCAGCCCGTCGACTAACACCACGAGTTCAACACGTTTCCCCCATTTGTTTATCTTGTTTCCTTCGTTTTTGCAAGTCTAACACATAGCCATGCTCAAAAGTTGAGCAACCATGCTGATTATTCCCGAAATCAGCCCACAAACGACAGAAAAATCACGTTTACTTACTTGTTTTGCCATTTCCAAGTACTAGACGGCCTCCCATTGAATCAAAGCCATCCCGAGCCCTCTCTTGATGTCTTGATCGATCTGTTACAGCCACCAAATGAACCTGCTCGCTCTGATACCAGTTGTCACGGGGGCAGTTTTTGACAACCAAAACCTACCGAGGTTTGCCCCGTGCGGCGGCAACGCACCCTTGCGAAGCCCAGCCTTCCCAACGCTTTGTTTATATAATAGGGTCATTTGATTTCATTTTGATACTTAAACAAACATAGGCAGCAAGTTAAGTAAAGTAGGAACACAAAGATATACGGGAAACTCGTTCCCAACCAATATATTTATATATCAAGTCAAATACAATGGATCGACTTTGACTTCGACTTCGTCCTAAGCCAAGAACACAAGTCGTTCAAAGGCTTTTCTACTACATTTTTCTGTCTAATTATTTACAATGAGTAAATGGACTAATATATACAAAGGGGATTAGCCACAAAGGCTTTACAATTAGATAGAGACGAAATAGTACAAGTCAGCCCACTTAGGCCACGTTTCTGCCCACGCTGCCCATGTTTTCCGCCGACGCTGCCCACGTTCTAAGGTTATGTCTCAGCCACTGTCGTCACATGCCTGGCATATGCGGCCAAGGCTTAGCCAATGTCCAGTCGCTTAGCCTACGTCTTGATCCATCCGTCCCAACTTTGGCCAAGTACCATGCACCACACTTAGCCAAGCCAATGCTTGCCTTGGCATCACAACACCGCGTCATGACACCCCGTTGCCCACAACATCGTTTGCTCGCTGCCCTTATTCGTTTGCCACCCGACAGCCTATATCGTTTCATCATTGCCCACACTTAGACAACCACAAGACACTAGGCTGCCTAGCCGTCGTGCCACCATCACGTTAGACAATCAGCCACACATGTTCTTGATCCCACCAAGCACATTTAACCCGTACTTGTCCAACCGTTCGTCAATCATGTTGTATTCAACCCGTTTTTGCCCATGGCCGAGCCAACATGCCCAAACTCGTGCCATGGCCGAATCTCACAAATCGAGGGTCTAACATGTGTCTAATAGCTGGATTCTACTGAATTATGAAGCGGATAAAATTGATACTCCTTCCGACCCAATTTATGTGGCTGCATTTTCTTATTAGTCGATTTTAAAAAATAATAATATTTGAAATTTAGAAACAATTGAACTTCAAAATCACTACTTTACCATTACTGAAATGATTTACAACCACGCAAATATTTATGAAATACTCCCTCTGTTTCAAAATAGATGGCATGTTTCGGATTTCGAAAGTCAAACGAGTTCATTTTGACCATGAATTTGAACATATAATCTTTAAGTTTTTTAGAACGATATTTATATATTTTGAAACTACATAAAAAAATATTATAAGTCATAATAATTAATAATTCAAAATATTTAAAAGATATATGAAAATATTACGGTGAAAGATAAACTCGTTTGACTCTCAAAATCCGAAACATGTCATCCATTGTGGAACGAAGGGAGTATTTTGGACCACAAGTCTCAAAACATCTTCATTTCTTTTTAAACTTTGTACTGATTCAAATTATAACACATAAAGTAAAACGGAACGAGTATAATTTAATTAAAAAGCGGTCCATTAATGTACTCAAATATTATTTGGGCGGGATAAAATGAGTTTAACAATGGATTATTAGAAAAAACGTCACTCTAACAAATGTTTTCTTTACAATGGAAATACCTAATATATCAATAAAGAATTTTGAATACCTAATACTTGGACATATTTTTATGGATTAATTTGGATTATATATTTAGTCTAAGTCAATCCAAAATATTTTTTGGGTAAACAGGGGATATATATATATATATATATATATATATATATATATATATATATATATATATATACATACACTTCAGGTGCCATTACAGACAGGAGTGCAGTGACTCTAGAGCCAGTAATAACTAGTACACATAAGTTTCCTACTTTTAACAAGTCATTACAATCACTAGTAGATAATTTTCTAGTAGTTATATTTAACCCTAATATAACATCTTGGACTGCATGCTGGGTGAGCTCCACTAAGTTTGATAGAAGATGAGGATTTTCGAGAAAAGATTGTTTTGCTTCCTTCTTTGCCAAAATATGTGCCACCTTAATTGCCTTTATGGAAGTTATGTCATGCGACTGCATTACCTAGCGTCTTTAGTGCAAACGTGCATGCATAAAGAATAGTTGCGTAAGTGGGGTTGGATTTGTAATCATCTAATTATGGTATAAAAATTTAAATTTTTTCTCAAATTATTGTGTTTATTTTTTTGTGATCTTTGCTTACCTTTCTTTGATATTTACACTCCATTATAGCTAGTTTTAGTCGATTAATTAGGAAGAAAAATATGAAAATTACCAAAAATTATTTGTGTTGTGATTACTTGTAATTCTACATTAATTATGTTAATCTTACTAATTCTGTGGGGGTGCAAATTTTTATTTAATTAGTTGGTTGTTTAATTATGTTTTGCTTATATTAGCTTAGTTTATTTTAGCCTAGATAGCCGAGAGAAAAGAGGGGAAAGGTCCCCATAAGTCTTAATAGAAGAATAGGAGACAAGACCAATTCAAAGGGTAGTTAGTTCAAATGAGGATTGAAGTGTATTGTTTAAAAACTTGTGGGTATAATTAAAAGTTTTAATATTTACGAAAACACCCCACTTTTCAAAAAAATTCAGATTTTTCATTTCCCCCTTCCCACCCACTTTTTTACACTCTCTTTCTTTATTCAAATCATTTCAAAATTTATTTCTCCCTCTCTCTTCTCTTCTTTCTTCCTCTTTTTTCTTCTTCCTTTTCATTCTTTCTTCTAAATTTCTTTCCAAATTTCATTTTATCACCATCCATGTTATTTTTCTTTCTTTTTTGTCGTATCCATTTTGTTTCTTCTTCAACCTCGTTTTATCCTTTTTCATTTTTTAATTCTAGTCATTTTATACATCTTTTCAGATGTGTAAACATATTTTCCATATGTTTATACACTTTTGAAGATATTTTCACGGCTGAAAAAAGTGTGTACACATCTCGTCAGATGTGTACACATATACTTTTATGTGTACACATATGACGAGATGTGTAATACTTTTATTATATATATGTGTACACATAATATTATATGTGTACACATATATTATATGTGCATGTGCACACATCTCGACTGATGTGTACACATCTTTTTATTAGAGTGGTGTAGGGTGGTGGGTGGTGGTGGAGGATGGTAGAAGGAGATGGTTGCTGGTGGAAGATAATAGAAGGTGGTGGTGGGTGGTAGAAGGTGGCGGTGAGTGGTGGAGGATCGTGGTGGAATGGTGGATGGACGGGGTGGGGGAGGGAGTGGGGGGCCGGATGGGGGGCTAAGGGGTCGATGGGGTGGGTGATGAGAGTTGGGGGCTTTGTGTAAATAAAAAAAACTTGAAGGGCTTTTAAAATATTAGTCATTAGTATTAATTTTAAAAGTGTCCCTCTCACTCATTTTTCAAGACTTGAGTCCCTTATAACTAATAAAAGACTTGGGAGACCTTCTCACCTAAAAATCCCTAGACAGCCAATTGCTCTGATTGAAATTTGGGATTTTTACACTCTATACCCATGAAATTTAAAGTATTTACAAGTCATACCCATTAAAAATTACACTACCCATAAAACTAAAAGTATTTACCCAACCTACCCATTTATTATTGTATACTTTTGTTATACCTTATAGGTGTATACCTTTAAGGTATACAGCATAAATTATGGTATAAAAGTCTGGAGGGCATTTATTACTGTATACCTTTGTTATACCTTATAAGTTATATGTGTATACCTTTATGGTATACTGCATAAACTATGGTATACAAGTCTGGATAGGTAGAATGGGTAAATAGTTTAGTGGGTAGGTTGAGTAATATTTGAAAGTAGTGGGTAGTGGTTGTAATTATTTTTGGTTTTGTGGGTATTTTTGTAAGTGCCCCTTGAAATTTAAGAACAAAAGTGGCCCAATCCATTCCACTTGACCCGTTGACCCGATCCATTGAACCAGCCCACCTCCCACCTATATAAACTCAAATTTGCCATTTTGTCCATTTTTACGAAACTAAAAGAGATTGGGGGAACCTCTCCCCAATTTATAGCTCCCGCTGGAAAAAACCTTAGGCCGTCGTCGACCACCACTTGACCACCGTCCCCCACCATGAAAAATACATCACTCGATCCACTTTGACCGCCTCTCCCTCAATATGCCGATGGTTTTCCAAAATTCCTAGCTATCCGTCGTCAATTGAGAAGACAAAAGTCGCCGAAACCCTAAGTTCAATGAACTCCATTTTTATCAGCCAAATCTTATGCAAAGAGCTTCGTATCAACCTCCTCTACTCATTTCTAATCTCCAAATTCTAGAGGGACAACATCCTCGTCTTGAATCTGTAGCGTTAGAGCTACAGAGCAAATAAATTAGAAGAGAATAAGAAAACTAATTTGATTTCAATTTCTTGGATAATACATTCTTGGCAGCTACGCAGCTATAAACTGAAGAAAGAATATTCCAGCTGTCTCATCTCATCATTATCTCACTACTCGACACTTGTCGCTAGATTAGACCCTCCCAATGATTGGGACTTAATTGTACTAAAATAAACTAGAAAGACTGAAAAGGAAATACAAGGACTAAATAACATACTAGTTGACTCTTCTCGTGACATTTCCATCTCTCTTCCAAAAAATGACCCCTTCATCTTCACAGCTTGAAATCTGGAAATTGAGACTGAATAAAAGCATAATCCTCCCATGTGGCTTCATCTGGAGATAAATTCGCCCATTGAATGAGAACTTGAACCCCATCTCCATTTCCCCTCTTTACCAATTTCCTGTCTAAAATGGCTACTGGCTCAGTGAGAATTCTTCCATCTTCTGTGCAATATGGTGGATCAATTGAGGTCACAACTTGATCTCCCACCTTCTTCTTCAACTGCGATACATGAAAAACAGGGTGAATTCTTAATCCTGGCGGCATTTTCAATTCATAAGCCACTTCCCCAATTTTCTTGTTGACTTCATACGGTCCATAGTATCTGGCTGAGAGTTTCAAATTCTTCCTTACCGCAACTGACATTTGACGATATGGTTGCAACTTCAACTATACCTTATCTCCAATTTCAAACTTCCTGTCACTTCTCTTTCGATCCGCATACTTCCTCATTCTGTTTTGTGCCCTAATCAAGTTATCTTTCAGCATTTTGTTCAGCAACTGCCTCTCTTTCAATTCTTTATCCACTGAATCCAGCTTCGACTGAGCAATCAACTCAAAAGAGGGAGGCGTTGGATCATACCCATACAAAGCTTTGAAGGGGGTAGTTCCAATGGCAGATTGGTAATTGGTATTATACCAATATTCTGCTTGAGAGATCCATTTACTCCAATCCTTGGGTCGATGACCAGTCATACATCTAAGGTAAGCTTCAATGCACTAGTTCAGCCTCTCAGATTGCCCATCCGACTGTGGATGGTAAGCTGTAGATAGCCTTTGCTCCACCTTAAGACCTTTGAATAATTCTCTCCAAAAAAGACTTGTAAAAATTGGGTCTCTATCAGACACTATAGAAGATGGAACTCCATGCAGCTTACAAATATTGTCTAGAAAAAGTTGAGCTATTTGTGTCGCATTGTAAGGGTGAGTGAGAGTAAACATGTGAGCATACTTGGTATACCTATCAATGACTACCAAGATTGAATCTTTCCCATGCAATTTTGGCAACCCTTCAATATAATCCATTGCCAAATGCTCCCATGCCCTTGAAGGAATTGGAAGAGGTTGTAATAACCCCGGGTAGGGAACATGCTCACTCTTGTTCCTTTGGCAAGTATCACAGGCTTTCACCCAATTTTTAACTTCTATAAGTAAACCAGGCCAATGAAACACTGATTTTACCCTTTGTTGTGTGCCAAATATGCCTGAATGTCCACCCCAAGGAGTGGAATGCATTTGCTCAATTATTTTCTGCCTCAATTGGTTACCACTGCCCACCCAAACTCTGCCTCCTACACGAATGATCCCACTTTGTAGAGTAGTGTTGTCCACTACTGCAGGGTCTAAACTCAACTTAGAGATAAGCTCTTGTGCTTCCTGATCATCCAAGTAGCTATCCATGACTTCTTGAGCCCATTTAGGTTGGATGGCTGTCAACCCATTACACTCTTCCTTGCTCTCAAACCTCCTAGATAAAGCATCTGCCACAACATTCTCTTCCCCTTTTTTATAGTGAATTTCATAGCTCAAGCCCATAAGCTTAGAAATCCCTTTGTGTTGAAGGGCAGTGGTCACTCGTTGATCTCTTAGGAATTTAAGACTGAAATGATCAGTCTTGATCACAAAGTGATTGGGTTGGAGGTAGTGCCTCCATTTATCAACAGCTAGCAGCAGTGCAATGAGTTCCTTTTCATAAGTAGACAACCCTAAGTGTTTGGGACTCAATGCTTGACTTAGGAATGCAATAGGTCGATGTCCTTGCATAAGGACTGCTCCAACTCCAGTCCCACTAGCGTCAACTTCAATTATAAATGGAATAGAGAAGTCTGGAAGAGCTAACACAGGAGCTCGTATCATTGCATTTTTAAGCTCATCAAAAGCATAAGCAGCCTTGTCATTCCATTGGAAAGCTCCTTTTTTAAGCAACTCTGTGAGAGGCTTACTGATGGTGGCAAAGTTCTGAATAAACCTACGGTAATAACCCGTGAGCCCCAAGAATCCCCTTAATTCTTTAATGGTAATAGGATAGGTCCAATTGACCATTGCCTCAATTTTCGCTGGGTCCGTACTCACCCCCTGCCCTAAAATAACATGACCCAAATATTCAACTTTGGGCTGTGCAAAACTGCATTTTGACTGCTTCGCAAACAACTGGTGGTCTCTAAGTACTTGGAACACAATTTTCAAATGCTGAAAATGTTCTTTAAGGTCCTTACTATAGATTAAAATATCGTCAAAAAAAACAAGCACAAACCTCCTCAAGTATGGTTCAAAAATGTTGTGCATCAATGCTTGAAAGGTAGCGGGTGCATTTGTCAACCCAAACGGCATCACATTGAACTCCCAAAGACCATGATGTGTTTTGAAAGCCGTTTTATACTCATCCCCACTTTTTATGCGGATTTGATGATACCCCGACCTTAAATCTAGCTTTGAAAACAATTGTGCGCCGTTTAACTCATCTAACAAATCCTCGACCACCGGAATCGGATATTTGTTCTTAATGGTTATGTCATTTAACTTGCGATAGTCAACACAAAAACTCCAAGAGGCATCCTTTTTCTTCACCAAAATCACTGGAGAAGCAAATGGTGAAGTGCTTGAGTTTACAATCCCAGTTCCCATCATTTCCTTAATCATTTTTTCCATCACATTTTTCTATTCAAACGAGTACCTATAAGGTCTCTGATTCACTGGTTTTGACCCTGGTGCCAACACAATGGCATGATCGTAAGACCTTACTGGAGGAAGGCCTTTTGGCTCGCTAAAAAGGTCTGAAAATTCAGCAATTAGCGACTGAATTGTACTGGGCAAGGACATGATTTCCTTCTGAACCTCGAGTGAAGATAAGTGAGCGGTCATCACACACTGACCCCTACTCAACAACTTTTGAATTGCCTTCTCATCCGTAGGTTCTACCACACCTTTATGTTGACATCCCAACAGTGTAACCAACTTCTCATTCTTGAAAAATGATATGTTGTGAGGACGAGTGTGAAGCACCACTGGAGCAATAGTGTTCACCCAATCCATCCCCAAACTGATATCACTACCACCTGCCCTCAAGATCCTCATATCAAACTCAAACAACTCACTTTCCATTGTCCATTTAAAAGATGAACACTGATGGGTACATTGCATGATTTGTCCATTTGCAACTCGGATATTCATTGGAGCATTAATAGGCTCGACCTTGAGTTTAAGTTGCTTAATCACGTGTGGGTCCACAAAACTATGGGTGGACCCACTATCAATTAACACGTTAACTGGCACCTTTTTGGCCCAGCCTAAAAGTTTAATGGTTGATGGGCTTTGATTCAATCCCAACATAACTGCAAGGGGAACCTCTGCTTGGATGTCTTCTATTGGACCCTCTATTTCATGGGCCAACTCCTCATCTAAGGCTTCCACGAACTGCTCCTCTCCCTCCATAGCATTAAGACCCTTTTGTTTACATTGATGCCCCGGGAACCATTTCTCATGGCATTTGAAACACAAGTTCCTCTCTCTTAACTGCTCTATGTTGGGTCTTGTAATAGACTGTGTTTTAGTAGGAGCTGCATGGGTGTCTTTTGTGTGATTGGGTGGAAATTGGACCTTTGGAGTTTGGCTCGTGTAGGCAGGAAAACTAGGCCGTGTAAACCTGGGACTATTAAGCTTGTTTTGGGCATTTTGATACCTTTCATACATTTTTGCAATTGTATAAGCTTCTAGTAATACTGCGGTGCTGCTACCCTCACTAATGGTTCAAGGTCGTCTTTAAGTCCACCCACAAAGCATTCAACAAAATATAATTCATCTAAATGCGGCCTTGCTAACAGTACACTACACCTTAATTCCTCGAATTTTACTTGATAACTCTCAACATCGGCCCATTGTTGGAAACGGTTAAAAGATGTTATCACTTGCATTGATGATTCGTTACCGTAACAAAATTGATGCCAACTAACACGACCCCCGTGATCCATCATGTAGGAGTCGAACCAGTTATCAATCTTATTTTTTACACTAATTGCCACATACGTCATTTTTTCGGACTCAGCCACGTGGTACAAGTAAAAATAATAATCACAACGTCTAATCCACCCTCTTGGATTATCCCCATCAAATTCAGGAAATGGTAATTTAGGCATGTGTTTAAAGTTTGTATGGGTTTCAGAGTAACCCATTGGGTTTGTTGTTACTGGGTTTTGGTTTAATGGAACGTAAGTGGGAATTTGGTTAATGGAAGTGTAGGTGGGTAATTGAGTGGTATTTGGGCCTCTTGCCCCAGTTGCTTGACCCGACCCAAAGGTTCCAAAATAGACAGGTGTGTCCACATAAGAGACGGGAAAAGAGGGTCCCACAGTGGTTGAATCGGGTACATAATTTAACGGTCCAAGAGGAGTCGTCAATGATCCAAAAGACCGGGTCGGTCTTGTTTTCATCGGAGCTGAAGAAGAACGGCCATAACCCTGTGAATGATAGGGGTTTGCAGGTGCAAAAGTTAGCGATTCATTGTACGACGACGGTTCTCTGTTAAAATCTGGACCACGAGACGCTGATTGGACCAACGGGCTTTCGATTCTGGTGGTGTTTACCGGCGTCGCAGGAGACGGGTGGGTATTAAGACCACCCCCTCCAACTGAAGAATAACTTGTTTCAGTATAAGAACTCCCTTGAGCTATTGCTAGATACGATGACCCCATTGTCGCCGGAGTTTCCTTCCGATGGAACTCTATCATCATATTTTCCATCCTAAGATTTGCTTCAGCATTTTTCTTAGATGAATCAGAACATTCTTGAAGGATTCCTTCCATTCGTTTTTTGTTCTCTTCCAACATTTCCAATCGTTTATTTGAAGTTTCAATAAAAGCCTGAAGCTGAAGCTCGATATTGGGACTCGCTGTCCCACTGGCGGTGGCTCGATTTTTATCCACCATCGCCGTCGCCGCCGGTAAGAACCGAGGCTCTGATACCAAATGTAGCGTTAGAGCTACGGAGCAAATAAATTAGAAGAGAATAAGAAAACTAATTTGATTTCAATTTCTTGGATAATACATTCTTGGCAGCTACGCAGCTATAAACAGAAGAAAGAATATTCCAGCTGTCTCATCTCATCATTATCTCATTACTCGACACTTGTCACTAGATTAGACCCTCCCAATGATTGGGACTTAATTGTACTAAAATAAACTAGAAAGACTGAAAAGAAAATACAAGGACTCACTACTAAAAAAACCGTCATTTTCGACCGCCCAATCGGTCGACCTATCGACCATATTTCGACCGATTGTGGTGGTCGATAAAATTCAGGTAGAAATTCAAGTATCGACCGAAATTCGGTCGAAGGTCGACCGAGGTTAGACCGAATTTCAGTCGAAGAGCATGTCACCTTAGCCCATTCTCTTCGACCGAATTTCGGTCGATAGGCCTTCGACCGAAATTCGGTCGAAGGGTATTTAGACCGAAATTCGGTCGAAGGTCTGGTAATTTTTTTTTTGACTAACTTTCGACCGAAAGTCGGTCGAAAACCTGTAAAAACCTGCAACATAAAAGCTGAAATTAGGCCTATACCACCTGTAAACACGCAGAAAAACCAGTCACAATACTTTCATAAACGCTATTTAAACAAGGCTAACAAAGCCAAACAATAGAAAGGAGTCTTTCATCATTCGTTCAAGTTCTACAATATTCAAACAAACTAAACAAACAGTTTAAAGTTCAACTTTCACTACTAATGGCTAGAAGCCGAACTAGACCCGGCATCAGACTGAGACGGTGAATGGTGGCTATGTCTGCTCTTGCTCTTTCCCTTTCCCGAGCTATCACGCCTTCCTTTACCTTTTCTTTGGTTCCTTTACCACTTTTCTTTGGTTCCCGAACTAGACCCGGCATCAGACTGACACATTCATTGCACAAAAATTAGACGGGTTAAATAGATTAAATAAACACATTCATTGCAAAAAAAATAGAAAGGAACAATAGATTAAATACACACAATCATTGAAAATAAAAATAGTGAATACAAATATCTTCTTATGTTTATAATTATATAATTACATTAAACTAGCCTATTAAAAAACAAAAGTTACTAGGTACATATAAGGTCAATCCTCATCATCTGCCAATTCTTCTTCCTCATCCTCATCGTTAACTTCTTCTTCATCTGTATATTCATCATCATTTGCCCTTGAAGCTCCTTCTCCAAAATTAACTGGGTTTTTTCCCCGACTAGCTACAGATGCATCTAGTTGCTCATATATGCCATCAATATGCTGCAACTGGTCAGCCAGTTCATTATCTGCTATCAATGGAACGGTTGACACCTCGTTCTGGTATGCAACATCTAAAAGATCAGGGACTTCAACTAATCCCACCGGTTTTTCTTTTATAACGGCCCACCAATGGGCTTTGGCCTTTGATCTTGCTGGGTTCTTTGTCCGCGGGTAAGGAACAAACCACACTTGCTTTACTTTCTGGGTAATGATGAAAGGATCATAGTGTCCATATGACCTTTTGTGGTTAACCTCGACTAACTTAGAAGAAGGGTCTACCCTCGTACCTCTTTTGCTGGGATCAAACCACTTGCACCGGAAGAGAACCAATTTCTTCCGAGGCCAACCGACACTATACTCTACCTCTAACATCTCCTCAATCACACCGTAGTACTCAAAGTCACCCCCGTGATCACCGGTTCCTACTTTCACGGACACACCAGAGTTGTATGTTTTCTTACCCTCTGACCGCTGCTTTGTATGAAACTTGTACCCATTTACAAAGTATGTATTCATCCTTTTGTATTTGTAATATGGGCCATGGCATATATCTCGCAGAAAATCAAAGGTGATGCCATTCACCGGATTGTTCACCTACATAAAAAATTTAATTTAGTTGGATAACTAAATATTTTTATCTAAATATATCTAATATGTAAGAGTTTGGTAACCACTTACAAATTCTGTAAACCAATTTGTAAAATTTTCATAAACTTCCGCATCACCGAACTCAGCGACAAAGTAACTGCATTATGAGCCGGGGATATACACGTTATTCCAAATATACTTATTTTTAACTTCTCGAATATTAGGCAGTATTGTTAAGATACAACATACTTGTAATAAGGCGTGACCTCGGGACAGTTCAACAGCACATGTGTTGTTGCTACCTTCCTGTCCTGTTCGTTCAGCTGACATACTTCGGAAGATGTATTTCCCCTGCCTGGTTGATTGAATATAGAGAACGCTGGGTAGTTGGGATCATTATTATCGCCCATATCATGCCGATCCGGCCTAGTGCGCAAACATGGAACATCCTTGTCGAAGTAGTAAGAGCAAAAATGCGAAGTTTCTCTAGCAAGATATGCCTCGCATATTGACCCCTCTATTTGGTTCCTGTTTTTCACATCCCGTTTACACTTACCAATTATTCTGCAATAATTATTGTGTTGGTGGAATTAAGTTGGATTAATTAAAAAATTAAAAGTTACTAAGATATGGAAGCTTACCTCTCGAATGGGTACATCCATCTGCAGTGCACCGGGCCTCCTAGCCGAGCCTCTTCAGCTAGGTGAATCGGTAGATGCTCCATCACGTTAAAGAAACCAGGGGGAAAGATCTTTGTCAGCTTAGTGGCGACCACAGGAAAGTTCTGCTCCAACAGGTTAAGGTTCTCTTCCTTCAATGTCTTGCTGCAAAGTTCTTTAAAGAATAGGCTCGTCTCTGTTAGCGGTTTCAGAACTTTATCAGGCAAGCCATTGAATGCAATTGGGAGCAAGTTTTCCATGAAGATGTGACAGTCGTGGCTTTTCATGTGATGCAGTTTCCCACCATTAACATCAACACACCTTTCTAGGTTTGAAGCATAACCATCAGGCATCCTCAAATTACTCACCCACTCACAAATCATCCTACGCTCATCCTCATCGAATGTATAACAAGCCTTTGGCATGAACATGCTGTTGCCTTCTTGGATTACCTGCAACTCAGGTCGTATACAAAGTAGCTGTAGGTCCAACCGCGCCTTCAAGTTGTCCTTTGTCTTGCCCCGGACATCCATCACAGTATTAAGGATGGCCTCGAAAAAATTCTTCTCAATATGCATTGGATCCAGGTTATGGCGAAGAAGATTATCCTTCCAGTAAGGCAACTCCCAGAAAATGCTCTGTTTAGTCCAGTTATGTTCAACCCCATAACCAGGTGCTCTAGCTGACAGTTGTTCAGTTACCTTAGGAATTAAACATTGTGTTAGTGGAATTAAGTTGGAAAAATACTGCAATAAATATATGGCAGTTCTTCAGTTACCTTAGGAAGCTCCCTGACCCTGTCCCATATCTCGATGCCTGATAACCTGCGCGGGGGCTCCTCAAAATCAGCCTGATTCTTCATAAATGCGCTAGTGTTACTCCTGAAAGGATGGTCCATTGGCAAGAATCGATGGCAACAGTCGAACCATGTGCATTTGCCTCCATATTTCAACGTGAAGGCTTTTGTATCTTCCATACAGTAAGGGCAAGCGAGCTTACCTGCTGTGGACCACCCAGACAACATCCCATAAGCTGGAAAGTCATTTAGAGTCCACATCAAAGAAGCACGCATTTGGAAGTTCTGTTTGGTTGATATATCATAAGTCTCAACTCCTTGACGCCAAAGTATCTGCAACTCATCAAGCAAAGGCTGCAAATATACATCAATAGAGGCTTTCGGGTTATGTGGACCCGGTATTATACAATTCAAAAAGAGATAAGGACTGGTCATGCACATTCCAGGAGGTAGGTTGTAAGGAGTGACAAATACGGGCCAACAAGAATAGGGCGTAGAAGAGACATCAAACGGGGTGAACCCATCAGAACATAGGCCCAACCTTACATTCCTTGGCTCACTAGCAAATGCCGGATACACTTGGTCAAAGTGTTTCCATGCCTCCCCATCAGATGGATGAGATAGAATACCCGGCACCTTGGTACGGTCATGATGCCATCTCATGTGTGGAGCAGAACTCATCGAAGCATACAACCTCTTTAACCGTGGTATAAGGAGCAAGTAATGCATCCACTTAACAGGCTTCGGCTTCTTTTTAGGATCAGGCTCAGGCTTGTACCGGGGCTCCTCACAAAATGTACATGTCTGCAGGTCTGCATCATCCTTGTAATACAACATGCAGCCATTAACACAACAGTGAATCTTCTCGGCAGAAAGCCCCAACGAGGAAACCAACTTCTTAGTGTAGTAATAAGTAGTTGGTAGGGCCATATTTGTCAGATTTAGCTCATTCATAAGGGCAATGATGGAATCCATGGCAGCTTGAGATATACTAAAATCTGATTTGATACTCATCAGTCTAACTGCAACCGACAACTGGGAATGCACCGAGCCCTCATAAAATGGACGACTTGTTTCCTCCAACCGTTCATAGAACTTATTTGCCTCGGCATTGGGAATGTGCTCAATGTTTGGCTGTGATGTATCTGGCTGAAGGGGATCATTAGCCGGGTACATCCCAAAAGCATCATTTACCATATCTTCCATTCTATACCCGGCTGCTTGGTCTGGTTCCACAACCGGAGAACTCCTAGCGCCATGAATATTTTTAAGATTTTGAATTTGCTGCTGCATGTCCCAAGGCTCTCCATGATTATACCAAATGTAATAATTTGGCATAAACCCCTTCTTATACAAATGTAACTCGACATTCTCCAAATCTTGTATCTTTACACATTCGCATATTTCACATGGACACCTAATTTTGCCATGCCTTAAATAATCGTCTGTGTTGCGGGCTACATCAAGAAATTTCATTACACCCGCTACAAACGAAGGCCTCAACCCCCGCCGCTCGGGAAAGTTTCTATTATCCATCCACAGACGACGACGATTAATGTCCATATCTACACAGATATTGCAAGATTGAGAAAAAATATCTACACAAACTTGTTTGATGAAATGCCCCAAAGAAACAATATTATCTAATAACACCCTATTAATTAATATTATCCAAGCAATTCAAACAAACAAAAGCTTATTCGTTTTAGGCATAACATGTTCATCTTCTCAACAATACCAAGGCAAGAACACATTGCAAACAACACTACCAAACAATACCAACAACTACAACAATCCCAAACAACACAAACCTAACTTTGTAATAGCTAACAACACCAAACAAGTTGTTCAACATCAACAATTACTACAATAAGCTTTGCTAACTAATAAGTAACTAAATATGCAACATTAAATATGCAAAGTTACAAAATAATTAAAAAGTTGATTAAATTCGGAATAAATAAAAAAAAAAGTACCTAAACGTTGATTTATGCTCCTATAGCACGTACAATTGAATCCCCACTGGTTATATGCTTCAAAACTACAAAAAAAATTGAGTTAAAAAGTTAGGGTTCAAGTTTTACAAAGTAATTAAAGTAACCCTAAAATTAAGAATTTACCTTGAATTTGTTGTTATGGGTAGTGATTAGGAGGGTAGATTGTGTTTAAGTGTTGATTTTGGGGGTGGGTTTGGGTGGATTTCGGGTTTTTTGAGGTTTGGGGGTGTTTAGAGAGAGAGAGATAGTTGGAGAAGAAGAACAAAATGAAGGAGAAGGGCTCACTGCCGAAAATATAATCGCGTGGGTCGACCGACACGTCGACCGAAATTCGGTCGAGATATGAAAGAGAAATTTTTTTGTTCGACCGAAAATCGGTCGAACACGTATTTCGACCGATTTTCGGTCGAATAGTTTCGTAAAGTGAACTGTTCGACCGAAAATCGGTCGAAATACGTGTTCGACCGATTTTCGGTCGAAATAGCGTAGTCGAAAATTCCGGTTTTTTTAGTAGTGACTAAATAATAATACTAGTTGACTCTTCTAGTGACAGAATCGTGAATCAGTGGTGGCGGCGTCTCAAAAACTCAACAGCTCGGAGGAGTGACGGTGCTGCCGTGATGGTGCTAATGGCGGAGATGCAGTTTGATGTTCGTTGAGGTTGTGGTGGTTTAATGATGAAGTAGCGAGGCGATGGGAAGGGCGGTGGCGACAAGGCTGCCATGGTGAAGCTGAGGCAGTGAGGCTGCTGTGGTTTGGATGCTGCTGTGATGTTTGGCCCGATTTTGTTTGGGCAGTGGTTCCTTAGTGTTGACAAGGCTATGGTGCAACGACGCTAGAGCAGTGTAGTTTATGGTGGCGACGAGGTTGTGATGATGATGACTTGTGTTGGCGTTGTAGCAGCAGCTGCATTACTGGTTTTCGGGTAGCGTTGCAGTGAGCTCAAGGCTGTGATGATTTTTGAACTAGTTGCGGGTGGTGTAGTTGCTCGACAACACAGCGCGCAGCGGTGAAATTGAGGCTGCGATGGTGGTGACGAAACCAGTGGGGCTGTTCTTTGGCGATTGGTTTGGCGAGGCAGTGGTGTACTCGAGCGATGCAGCAATGAAAATGCAGCAGTGACGCCATGGCAATGGTGATTTTGTGCTTAGTTCAGTAATCGGTTTGAAGGAAACTGCTTTTACTCTTTTCCTTGCTCTATCACTTATGTTTAGATTGTTTAGCTATAGAAACATTGTTCCGAAATTAGTTTTACATGTGTATGTATGTGTGTTTTTTTACATATTGTAAGTGACTAAGTGTTTGAGAAAATGTTTGAGCATGTCACAGCTGTTTAAGTCGTTCGCAATATTTGTTCATGAAGTTGATTGTCAAGTTCTGTCCATCTCTCGTAGCGAGCTCCATTTTGTAGTTTTAAACTTTCTTTAGGTCATAAGATTGAGTCTGAACTTGAGGTTTAAGGATGACATGAGTTAGTTTATGTAGTCTGAATATTTATGCCTATGACTTGCATTCCGGGTAAGCCGATTGCTCGTATGTTAAAGTCTGAGTCTTACACGCTAGCCAAGTACGGATTCATTGTTTAGAGCTGAATTTGATCCTGTTATTAAGTGTCTTTGGTTCTGATCGGATAAGTAGATCATCTTGTTTTAAGTATGAGTTGGTGAGGCTAGTGTGGAAAGCTTTCTTTGATAATTGGTCCGCGTTGGTTCTTGTTCAAGTGTGTGTATGTTCTCGAAGGATGTAGTAGTAGCCAGCATACTCTCGTATACCTTGCTCTGTATACTTAGCATGAGGTTAGTGTGTTTTGGCTCTAATTAAGTTGGTGTAAAATCTGAAAATTTCAGAAAAAAAAAAGAGAGTCCAAAGTCAAAAAAAAGAGTCTTGGCAGCCTTTAAGATAGGCTTTTGCTTCCATTTCTTTGTTGTTTAACTTAGCATACTGAAGAACTTTAACTTTGCTTTCTGAAAAGTAAAAAGTCTTGGTCACATGTGTTTGTCCCTTTATTCAACTTTACACTCCACACTTTTCATTCTTTGGAGACTATATAAGAAGTCATTTTACTCTCTTCTTCACGCACTCTGGATTATTTGGAAAAATACACTTTGACATCTGAAAAAGAACTCTCTAATTCATTCACCAGATACACACTCTTCATTTTATCATGAAAACTCACACAACAAATCTCTGAAAAACACTTGTCATCATCTATTACTGGACTATCATGAAAAACACACTCATCTACATACACTCTTTGGAGAAACACTGCACCAACTCAAAAACCAAGTTAGATCTAGAGACTTAGAAAGAAATATAGAAGTGAGAGATAAAATAAAAGCCTCGGGGAAATATTGAGTTTTTTTTAGTTCAAGCTAGTTTGAGGTCTGACTCTGGTGTTTGTTGTTGCTGCCGTTTACTTGGGGTTTTGGTGTTGTTTTGTCCGTTGCTGTGTGGCTGTTTGCTTGGAAAATTCCTGCATACTAGGGACCCGTTTGTCCATGAGTTGCTTTTTCCTTTTTTCCAAAAATTTTTTGGAAAACTTGTTTGTCCATGAAAAACTGTTATTTTTGGGAGATTTTTTCAAAAACAGTTTTTGAAAAACCAAAAAGTGGTTTTGACCACTTGACCACTTTTTCAAGTTTTTTCAAAAAAGAACTTTATCCACTCACAAACATTCAACTTTTTTTCAAGTAAAATTTATGTCCAAACACAACTTCAACTTTCAAATATAATTTTTCAACTCAACTTCAAAAACCCTTTTCCAAAAACTTTTTGGTATTTATGGCCAAACGGCTACTAGGTATTCTTGAAAACCTTGTATGATGCTATCTTCATTATATATAATGGGACCTATTTAAAGGTCTAGAACCCTCAGTAAATACAAGCTGATTAGGCCTGCTTTACGGCCTAAAGTGTTTCTTTTGTTTTGTGTTGTTTATTACATGTTGCCTGCTGTAATACTTAAAAAATAGGATTTTTTACATAAAAGTACAAGTTTTAGAGCTTAATTATCAAACATAGCAATATTTTTGTAAAATTACCCTATATAGAGGAAAACACAAGATAATTACAAACATAGCAAAAACATAGCAATATTTTCCCATAACATACCAAACCCTTACATTTTTCTTTCTATTTCCCCCACTATCACTTTTGCTCCTCCCATTTCCTCATATTTCACTTTTCCTCCCACCATTTCTCCCAATTTCACTTTTACTCCTCTTATTTTCTCCAATTTTACTTTTCCTCATCCATCCTCAATGTATCTCGTTGAATCTCACTATTTCTGCACCGTATCAACTATTTCAGCACTGTATCTAACTATTTCTGCACCGTATCAAACTGTTTCTGCACCGTATCAAACTGTTTCTGTAGCGTTTCGGTTCATTTCAGCATTGTATCTAACTATTTTAAACTGTATCAACCCCCGTTTCAGATTGTATCAGCCTATTTTAAACTGTATCAACTCCCATTTCAGACCGTATCAGACTGTTTCAGACCGTATCATAGTGTTCCAATGTTGTTTCATACTGTATCAGACTATTTTAAACTGTATCAAGTCTCGTTTCAGACTGTATCAACTTCGTTTTAGACTGTTTTAAACTGTATCAAGTCCCGTTTCAGACTGTATCATATTGTTTTACACTGTATCAACTCCCGTTTTAGACCGTATCAGACTATTTCAACAATTATTTCAGATTACATCGTTTCGGATGTATCAAACTGTTGCAACAATTGTTTCAATGTTTCAACGATATTTCAAACTGTATCATATTGTTTCAGAAATCTGTACAAACAGAAACAGAAACAGAAACAGAAACGAAATATGAACAAACAGAAACAGAAACAGAAACATAAACGAAATATGAACAATTCTGAAGAAACAGAAATGGAACAAAAACGAAACAATTCCAAAGAAACAGAAACAGTTTCAGACTGTATCATGTTGTCACTATACAAATGAAACCAGCAAAGATGCCTTGTACTCCCAATACAAATATCAGCATTGCATTCATCCCAATCCATTCCAAAAATAAGAATCTTTGAAGCATCACTGTCACTATTGAAGCTACACCGCTGTTTAGCCGGAGGTTCTATCGTTACCCATCTCATTCCTTCATTCTATCGCAGATCGGGAATAACTATAGCCACCAGAAGTAACAGAAATGCCGGTGACTCCATGCTCACACGACGAGAAAGAAACAGAAAATAAGGAGAAAAGAAGGGGGAAAACCAGATCTATGCCATTTCACTAAGATCCGACGGGGAAGGCCCATACCAGCGTCTGTACGAAGAGAAGATCCGACGGAGCATGCCTTTGGTTAGATTTTCCGGCGAACTGATCGGAGATGGGTTAAGAGGATTGAAGAAGATGGATATTCTGTTTGTTGTAAGAGAGGGAGAAAAGGTTGAATGGAAGATCGGGGATGATGGCGCTGGAGATGGTAGGGGGTGGCGGCTGTTTGTTTGGGGAGTAAGTGGGAGAAAGTGTTTTAGGGTTTTTTGGAGAGTAGGGTGTAAGTATAGTCATCAAAAATGAGATGTGATAATTAGTGAAGAAATGTGATAAAAAGTTATTGTTATGTTTGGTAATTTTAAAAATATTGCTATTTTTGTGTAATTAGGGATGTATTTTTGTATAGATGTGTAAAAATCCCTAAAAAATAATAGAGAGATTTAATTTTTTTTGTAGAACTTTGGGTCATGCAGAAAACATGAACTGATTTGGGCTTGGACCCTTTTGGCCCATCTGCATTCTTGAGCAGATCTGTGCCGATCCTCGTTGGGTCATGTATGTAATAAAAGAAGTGATTTCATTTTATTTATGTGAACCATGAACTGGATTTTTACACAATGTGCCCAATATATTAAATTTATTACTGATTTCTATCTATTCTAAATTGGTTTTCATCCTATTCCAATTCGGGTAATATTTATTACCCGTCTACCCATGGTGTCCCAACTCCAGCTGCTAAACCCAATTCCTCTCTTTCTTTGACTTTTCTAACTTCAAAATGTCTTTCTTACGCCTCCTCTTCTCCACTATAACTCCATTTTCTCCTTATCCTCTTCCTCTTCCTCTTTGCTTCATTTTGTCTTTTTCACTTGTTGATTTTTATGGATGGAGGAGAAAGACATAAAAATATTTTATTTTTACTCTAGTTTGTTAATGTAATTCTTTGATGTATGTTTATGTTATTCTGAAAGAGGTCAGGCAAGTGGGTTAAAATATGATGTACAATGGTGAGGGTAATATGTGTACAATGAAAAGGGGTAAGGTATGAGTGTAATGGTTGCTGTAATTTTTAAGGTCCTTTAATGGTGAATAGAGTTTTAAGTTGAGAAAAATAGGAGATAAAAGAGAGAATCAGTTCAAAGCAATGGATACAATTTTAGATTGGAAAATTCCATGAGCTCAAAATTTCAGATATATGAATTTTTGCTATTGAAATTCGTCGGATGTTGTTTTTTGATGTGTAAACTTAAATTTGTGTTGAGAGGTCAGCAATGACATTATTCTGCTTACCTTTGTGAAAGGAGGCGTCGTTATTGTATACTTTTATGGTATACAATACATTTTATCTCTATACTACTATAATCGTAATACAATTGTACTCCTTTTGGTATACTTATATACAAAATTGGTGTACAAGAGTAATATTAGTTTTTTAAAAAACTATTATGCTAAATTTTTAATTTGTAGATATGTGACATTTATTCAACCATGATCGTTCCATTTCCATGTGCTATTATGTTGTTGAACCATGGAATGAAAACACATTCTTAAATGTTGTTCCATTTTCAATTTATATATTCTTTTAACGAAGTATATTTTTTTGGTATATTGCATACTCTATTGGCATACCTTTTGTGTTTGGATTCAAGTGTGCGATGTTACCGAGCGAATAAATATTTTAATTTTTGTTGTTTTGAACAAAGTATATCCTTTTAGTATACTGTATAGTCTTCCGGTATACCCTTTTGTGTTTGGATCTAAGTGTGCGATGCTATCGAATGAATAAATATTTCAGTTTTTGTTGTTTTGAATAAAGTATACCCTTTTGGTATATTGTATACTCTTCTGGTATACCCTTTTGTGTTTGGATCCAAGTGTGCAATGTTACCGAGCGAATAAATATTTCAATTTTTGTTGTTTTGAACAAAGTATACCCTTTTGGTATAAAGTATACTCTTCTGGTATACCCTTTTGTGTTTGAGTCGAAGTGCAAAATGTTTCAGAAGACATATATATTTTAATTTTTATTATTTTTAAAGAAGTACACCTTTTTGGTATATTGTATTCTTGGTATATCCTTTTGTGTTTGGATCCAAGTGTGAGATGCTAGCGAGCGAATAAATATTTCAGTTTTTGTTGTTTTTTAACAAAGTATACCCTTTTAGTATATCGTATACTCTTTTTGTATGCTCATGTTTGGATCCAAGTGTACGATGTTACCGAACGAATAAATATTTTAGTTTTTGTTGTTTTGAACAAAGTATACCCTTTTGGTATATTATATACGCTTATAGTATACCCTTTTGTATTTGAATCTAAGTGCAAAATGTTTCAGAAGACAAATATATCTTAATTTTTATTATTTTTAAAGATGTATACCTTTTTGGTATATTATATTCTCTTTTGGTATGCAATTTTGTGTTTGGATCAAAGTGTGCGGTGCTATCGAGCAAATGAGTATTTCAATTATTGTTATTTTGAAAAGAATATACCTTTTTGGTATACTGTATACTCTTTCGGTATACCTTGTTATGTTTGTATAAAAGTTTGAGATACTATCGAGCAAATAAAATATTTCAATTTTTGTGTTTGGGAACAAAGTATGCCTTTTTGGAGAAAAATAAAACAAAAGTATAATATAATTACGGAGAAAGAAAATAATTAAAAAATAAAAATATGGGGAGTCATGAATAGTGCTAGAAACAGGAGAAAGAAAATAGAAAGAAAAAAGGAAAAAAAAAAAGAATAGTGAAAACGGAGAAGGAGAAAAGAATAATAATAGAATGGAAAAAAAATGAGAAAAAAATAATATAAGATATGAGGAGAGAGAGGAACTTGAATTATTGTTTTATGCCTCAAAGTAAAAAGATAATTAGTTAATAGGTATAGAGTGTAAATAAGTTATGGGTATAAATATAATGGATAGAGCTATGTAAATAAAATAGGATGTATGTGTATTTTTATAAATCCCTTAAATTAAGCAAGTATTTGGCCCATAATTGACATCAAGTTTTGGGCCCCCCTAATATTTTGTAGACAAGAACCCCATTGCTAGAGTGAATTTTGAAATTGATAAATAGAAAGTAGAAACAGACAGATCTTTTCACGTTACAACAAAAAAGTGTGCAAGTATTGTTTGACTACAACGGTGTAAAGTTCAAAAAATTTTACTAAATACAATTAGGAAAATTAATAAGAATAATTATGATATCTTGTAATCGATTAGGCAACTAAATTCGCCAAAACATGATAAAATGAATGCATGAAACTAAGGGTGGCTAATGGCCCAGTCCGGTCCGGGACCGGTACCGGATTCAGGTTCCGGTCCGGAACCGGGCCAACAAAAAATTCTAAACTGGAGTTTAACCGGTCTACCGGTCCGGTCAGTGCCGGTTTAAAAAATTGGTGCCGGATCGGAACCGGTTCCGGCAACCGTTAAGCCGGTCGGTCCCGGTCCGGTCCGGCCGGTTTAACGGTTTTTTTAAATTTGTTTTTAGTTTTTTTTAGGCAAATAAAGTTAAAATTTGGAAAAATTTAACAATTTATTTAAACATCATTTGTGATAATTATGTAAATTATATTTTTTAATGAAACAAAATAATTATGTAAATTATATTTTAAAATTTATTAATGTAAAGTAAATAAATAAACACAAAACAAACGTTTATTGAATGGGAAATACATAATTGAAATGACAAAACAAACTAGAAATTGAAAAATTATAAAGATACTAAATAAACTAGAAATTCGAAAATACATAATTGAAATGACATAGATATTCCCTTAACCATCTCTTCAAATTTTCAATCACGCGGAATAAAGCCATTTATTCTATCCCATTCGGTTTTGTGATTTTTTTCTAAGTGTTGCCTAAACTTTCCCGTCCCTCCATTGTTGGGGCCAGTGTAAATTTGTCACTCTTTGTTACAGAGGCTACATTTAGCTTTCTGAGTTTCAGTATCTTTCATAATAAGTTCCCACACTATAGAACGACGTCTTCGTTCCGCAATTCTTATTTCACTAGGACCGGGAGCAGCGGGAGCTTGATTTTCAGCCATTATAATTGTTTGGATTTTGGAAGAAATTTAGAAAATAGCCTTTGAGAGTAATTTGAGAGATAAATTGATAGAAAGTGCTAAATTGTGTGATATAATGATGAAATATTAGAGTATATATAGATAAAAATAGGTTGGGGGGGAGGGGTACGGGGGGCGTTTAGGGGGGAGGGGGTTGATAGGCAAATATAGCCGTTTTTGGCCGTTGGCCAATGGCTATATTTGAAAGAGAGCCGTTGGCACAAACTGCCGTCCGGTCCGGTCCGGTTCCGGCCCGGTCCAACATTTCGGGCCAAATATATTTTTTTTGTTTTTTTTTTTGTTTTTCCATTGTGTTTTATTTAAAGTGGTGGAAACTTTGAAAAATATTACAACAAAATATTATTAAGTTTTTACTTGTACATATAACATATGTTTGGAATGTTTAGTTTATTTCAATGTTTAAAGTTTAAACTTAGAATTAAAAAACTTGTAGTATTTTTTTATACTTTGAACTTTGAAGTAATGAAATTTTTGAAGTGATGATTCAAAGTTCAAACTTTTGAATTAATTTGTTAAGTTCAATATTCAAACTTTGAATTAATTTTAGTAAATTCAAATTTTGAATTAATTTGTTAAGTTCAAAATTCAAACTTTGAAGTTTGAATTAATTTACAAACTAGTAATTAATTGTAGTATTTTTTGCGCAAACTATAAATTAAAAATAAAAGTATGAAGACAATAGTTGTGATTGAATTCCAAGACTTGGAGCAATTTTATTGAATTGTTTAAGACATAAGTAGTGCAAATTACATCTAAACTTCAAACTTGTAAATTCAAAATTCTTATTTAGAAAATTACATTCTTTTAAACATATTAGCTAGTTTCTTGAGGATAGTTGTAGGCTTTTCTTTTGGAACTGGCCGTTGTTGATCTTGTTCATCATCTCCTTCTGGTTCTTCGTCTTCTTCTTCTTCTTCTTCTTCTTCTTCTTCTTCTTCTTCTTCTTCTTCTTCATTGCCGGTTTGACTCCCTTCACTTGTTCCTCGCTCAAAATTTGATCGAGATATGCTTTGCCCTTTTCCTTAGTAAGTTCTGGTAGACCAAAGTTTCTTCGCTCTGCTCTGATCCAATCCCTGAATAAAACTCCTGTCTCCATTGCCTCCTCCTTCAACGAATATCTGTGATCTCCAATTTGAAGTCTTCCTTGGCTAAAAGCGCTTTCCGATGCAACTGATGAAGCTTGAATTGTTAATATATCCCAGGCCATTTTTGCAAGAATTGGAAATTGCGATTCTTGATTCTTCCAATAATCCAACAAATTCTTAGTTCCAAACTTGTTAAGTTTCTTTGGATATTGAATTAAATACACTTGGAACTCGATGTATTCATCCTCGTACTCGTCCTGTTCTGAAAGCAACTTTTCGTCAAGTCCCCCAAAAGTGCTCATCCCCGCATGTGAAGAACTTTGCCCGGTGGATAGTATTGGTTCCGTTGGTGTAAGAGTGTCTGCCCAAGCTCTATACTTTGCAAAAACAGCCACGGTATCTGTATAAACTTTAGCAACAGCCTCGTCTACACTTGGATACCCATTAGTAGCAATTTCAATAGGAGTAATTTCTAAATTTGCATATACTTCTCTAACAAGTCGTTCAGTTAACTTAATTTTAAAAGCAGGATGCAACACAGAAGCAATGTAAAAAAGAGGAGGAATTGGAAAAAAAATATTTTCTAAATTTTTCAATCATTAACTCTACAGCCTCATTGTAAACTTCATATTGCTTATACATTTTCAAAAATTCCGATATTCCAGCTATATAATATAACATGGTAGGAGTAGTTGGATAATATTGACCAGAAAATTCTAAAGTAGCTTGATAAAATTTTTGTAAAAACTGAAGAAGATGTTGAACAAGTTGCCAATCCTCATCTTTAAGGTGATAGATTTGCATAAAATGTTTATTATACATTTGAGAAATAGGCACTCTATAGTCATAAGCGACAGTCAATGCATCATATAAAGTGTTCCACCTAGTACAAACTTCCTTTGGGACTCTCCTAATTGGCATTCCTAATTCTGTACATTTTCTTTCCCATTCTCTTCTTCTTTCTTGGTTTTTATTTCTAAAAATATAAGTAATAGCTATCTGCACCTTTTTGATAATGTCGTTAAACAAGACAAGACCATCTCTTACTACTAAGTTGTAAATATGACATGCACACCTAACATGAAAAAATTCAGCAAAAGGGGGGTTCAAAATAGGTATCAAGTTCCTAAGTGCATCTGTGTTGTTTGTAGCATTATCTACCATAATACTAAAAACTTTGTTAGATAAAAAGTACGTACGACAAATTGATGAAACTTTATTACAAATATAATTTCCCGTGTGTGGTTTATCAACAACTTTATAAGCAATAATACGTTTTTGAAATACCCAATCAGGATCTATCCAATGAACAGTAACAGTAATATAATCACATCCATTAGTAGAACGACCCATATCCGTAGTAAGACATACTCTAGTGTCAAAGTTATCAAACATATATCGCAAATAATCCTGATATTCGTTCTTAAATTTAATAATATCATTTTTAACAGTAGTTCTTGGAAAACCATGAAAAGAGGGATTATATATAGACTGAACATAACGAACAAAACCAGTAGAAGAAGGAAAACTATAAGGTAAACCCTCGAGGGCAACTAGTTTAGCAATAGCTTCCCTATCCTTTTGTTTATCATAAGTAAGAAGCCCTCCTGTTGTTTGGTTAATTCTTGTTTGGGTACTCGAAGTTTGATCATGCGCTACTCCCCCATGTTCGGTCCCTAAATATATACCACCCGCCCGTGCTGACCATTCTTTAGGATATTTCTTTTGTAAGTGCTGCCTAAGTTTACCCGTCCCACCCTCATTACCCCCAGTTCTAAAAACCCACACCTTATCACAAATCCCGCATTTGGCCGTTTGCGCTGTAACATTCTTTGATGCAAATTCCCACACATCAGATCTTTCCTTACGTTTAGCCGGTATTCTAGTAGGAGGTTCAGGAGGCAAGTCAGACTGAACTTCGGGTGGACTAGCTTGAAATTCAGGTGTTTCTTCTAAATTAACCCCGCTTTGATTCACATATTGTGTTTCTAACATTTCGTGATCAAGTATATTACCAGCGCTAACATTATGATAATATTGAGAATCATCTATGTGGGTGAACTGATTAGAACTACCAGCAATTTCTTTACCCCTATTTCCCCTACGACCACGTGCCCGCCCCCCACTACTAGTTCCAATTGAACCTCTTTGAGATATAATAATAGCAAATAAAATAAATATATATGACAAAAAAATAATAAAAGAGTCGAAGTAGGAACGACCAACCAAATATAACCGTATAATTGAGGTGAAGTTGAAACTTGAGCCTCCACTTCAATTAATTAGTTGAATACTTGATAATCGAAAAATTGCAAAAATAGTCAAATTGATATTTCAACCACGTAGCGCCTCTAATTGACCCAATACTTGATATTTGTAAACTTCACCAAATAGCCAAATATAACTTTGATAGAAACTCCAAATAGAACTTGATAAAGTAGCCAAATTATAAATTTTTAACAAATAGCCAAAGTAGAATAATAGCAATATTGTAGAAAATTTGAGAGAATTAGAGAGAATTGGAAGATTTGTGTGAAAAATATGATGAAATAATGGGGTATTTATAAAAAAAAAATAGTTAGGGGTGGTAGAGGGGTAAAATTGGCCGTTTTTTGCCGTTGGACAACGGCTAGGGGGTCAAAAGAGCCATTGCCCAACGGCTAGAAACGGCTAGATGCAACAGATTTTTCTTTCTTTTTTTTTTTAATTTTTTGGACCGGTTCCGGTCCAAATTTATACCGGTTCATCCAGTTTTTTTTCGTGGGACCGTTTCGGGACCGGGGCCGGGGGCCTTTAGGGACCAACGGTCCGGTCTCAACCGGTCCGAGCCGGTTTCCGGCTCGACTCCGGTCCGGTCCGGTCAAAACCGGACCGTTATTCACCCTTACCTGAAACGTTCAGATGAAACTCAATTAAGTTAGAAGATTTCGCCCGAGCAAGGTGCTTGCGTGATTATATCCGACTGAATTTTTATTTAATGAATGGGCGACTTTAACTCGCAATAAAAGTCTAACGTTTACATGGAACTTACTTATATCGTAATTCGAACAAGCAAAGTGTCCGCGGATAATTTTCGATAGAGTTTTCCATCCATGAACAAGTGATGTTTGAATTAAAAATTAAAGCGTAACATATAAAGGCAATGACAAAAACAATATTTCAAAAGTCGAAATGCGATAACTAAAAGCAGCTGCGCTTAGCAAAGAACTCTAGGGTGCTTAACACCTTCCCGAGAGTCAACCAAGATCCTTACCCGGAACTCTGACATAGACCATTTGCGAGTCATAGGTGTTCCAAGGTGCCTCTTTGGTGACTTGGCACATCTTTAACTTGTCAAGTGGCGATCCCGAATCTCTAAATAATCTGTACCTTTTAAACACCTAAGTCACAACCTTTAACTAAAATAAAACATTTTTGTAAAATTATTTTAGAGTGTGACAGGATTTATCAAGTAGGTTGACCACATCCATAGAGTTTGTTTCTATTTCGAGTGGATGCGGTGTATTTTCAATGGCAGTGCACAATCCAATAGTTAGCGCCATCAGCTGTGTGTGTGTTGGGTTACAAGATGGGTAACTCATATAAAAGCCTAGAATCCATCTGCCATCATGATCTTTGAATATGCCTCCAATACCACCTTTATTGTTTGTGCTATCAAAAGCAGCATCAATGTTCTACTTATAGTGACCTGCCATTAGTGGATACCATTTAATAGGGATGGAAATAGTTTTAGGTAACAGAGCATGGTATGTTGTTGTATATTTAAACTTAATCGCTCTTGTAAGCATTAGTGACAAGGATAAAAGGACAGTAGGGTTGTGATATACATTATGTATACGATTCAACCATAAGTGCCATATGACAAAAGGATAAAGATCGTGCGAAGTTAATAGTTGTGTAGGGGGGGTAATGCTGCTTTTATAAAGTTGTAACATCCATTTATCACTATCATGCAGGTCCCATGTAGTAAAGCTTGGATCAAGAGCATGCCAAAATTGTCTTGCTAGTGTGCAGTGAAGGAAAATGTGGGATAATGATTCAATAGACGAAGGACATGCTTGGAAATGGGAGTCAATGTTCAAGCCTATGCACCTTAAATATGCTTTTGATGGAAGCCATTATGGTTATATTGTCGCATAAAATTATTTATCTTACTAAGAATATGGAGGTGCCAAGTCCATGAGAAATCATTAGAGGCACAATGGAGTGGGTTAATAAGGGGGTAGAGGGATTTTGTGTTGAACATACCATTTGTATTGAGGATATTCTAAACACCTGATACTCTATGGGCTCAAACTTTAATTAAAAAAAAATAAACAAGCTTGAAGGCCGCCACCTCCATCCTTTATATCGAAAAATATCTAGCTGGGTTAATAGGCTAATGATTGGTTGATAGTATTTGTACTTTTCATATTAGCATGTGCCATTAGTGTGAGATCATTTGCGTAGAAAAGATGGGAATGATGTTGGGCCCTGCTTGCTTTATTAGATTAGGTCCCACAAGGTGTAGTCAACTTGATCATTTATTAGGGTGGACATCAGTTCCATAAATAGGATAAAGATATAAGGGGACATAGGATCATCTTGACGAATTCCACGTGAAGGAAAAAAATAAATTTGTTAAAGATCCATTCACCATGATGGATATAGATGGAACGACCTTAGTTAGTCTTAAAAGCTCCACAAGGTCCATTAGGACCTGTCTGTCAAATTTGAGCTAATTTGAACTTCGTTTGGTAGTTTTTTTTAGAAGGTTTTCATTTTGGTTGCCAGTAAAGCTTGAAAGAGTTTTTCGAACTTAATTTGAGTAAATGAGCTCCGATTCAAAATCTAAAAGTTGTGTTAGGTCCATATGGTAATTTTTGACCTGTGGCACCTTTCAGAACTGAATTTTGAGGTCGTTCGGTCAGTTTTGCTAAAATTTCGAAAGTCAAAAAATCGACCTCTTTCCGCGGAAACCGTATCTTGAGTTTCAGAGATTTGATTTGTCTTTCATCTTCACGAGCATGTATAAAAGTCTTAGAAAATTTTCAATTGGTGAAAAAGTGCTTTTTCAGTATTTTCATCCCATTTTCCATTCTATCCATTCCAACTCGTTTCCAAGGCAGTTTCTAAGTAGAAATTCATCATAAAATCATCAGGTAATGATCCTAAGTAAATAAAATTGCGGAGTTCATGATCCTAGTTAGAATTAGAATTTTCTGAAATTGAATTGGAAAATTGGGTTAGGACACTAAAAATTTATGAAATTGAGAAATTTGACGAAATTGAATTCAGATATGAAAACAAATGATACTATGGACTTGTGGGGTTATGAAAAGTCCAGAAATGTATATTTTATGGGTAAGGTAAGCCCGACTCAAGGATATTTTTATAAGTGCAAATATATTTCTTTGGCTCAGAAATAAATTATTTTAAAGGACGTTGGACTGGAAAAGAAGTCATTTAGTAGCTATTCTGACACAAGACTTAAGGTAAGTGATTATATCTATTTCTTTGACGGTCTTTGACTTTATAGATATTCTATTTACGCGTTCTTTGCGTAAATAGCTGCCGACATGGCATACTTATTATGCCACAAACTTGAAACGGTTTATATATTATTTTTCTGGTAATGAGCTGCTATATCATATACTGAGTGCATGATTATTCCACCTCGGCTTTATATTATCTCGGGTGCAGGAGTATTTTGTCCAGGAGCAGGAGCTTTCGCTCCACTTGGTTATTAGATGGTATTACCCTCGAATGCAGGAGTATTTCGCTTCGGGATAGGATTATGAGCACATGTGACCCTAAAACATATATTATTTTATTTCATACCATTGTGTGTGTTGACTTTTTGTAGATGACAATTGCACTGTTTATCTATGTATTGCTTATTTATTGGTTGTTGCTTGGTTTTGTTTCCCTGGCTATCTTACTTATCCTTCGGGTTAGTTTGCTATTCCTCGCTTACTGAATCTTTATGACTCACTCACTATCTGTTTTTTGTGTTGTCCTTTCGTTACGATAGATTCTGCTCCAGGACCCAGCCAACAGCGTGATTGAGAAGCGATGACGTTCTCAGTTGTCTATGGTAAGCCAGCTTGTTCATTGAGGACACCACCTGTAGTTATCATAGTTATATCTCAGTTTTTCTCCCTTCGGGAGATGTACATATTTTTGGACTTCATAGATATCTCTTCTAGATGGCTATAGACCTATGTGTTTGGGTAGTTAGCTGCAATCCTTCTGGCAGTCTGTATATATGTATGTCTGCTTATATATACAGAAATTATGTGTCTATTTCGCTTTTCCTATGTCGTTTGAGTTAACTTCATATCATTATTTAGTTGAATTCTTATCGTTTGCGTACGTTAAGTTTATAGGGTTTCGATGGGTCTAAGGGAGGTTGTTGGGTGCCCGCACGGCCTAGCCGAAAATCTGGATGATGTCAGTTGGTATTAGAGCTAGGTTTAGAGTTTGTCCAGATCTTGACAGTGTCTAATAGAGTCTCGCTGATCGGGTAGAGACGTCCGGACCTATCTACGAGAGGCTATGGTGGCATTTAGGCAGTTTTCTTTCTTTCTTTCTTTCTTTCCCCATCGTGTGTGACTTCTTATCTGAAGTTAAATAACTTTGTTAATTCTTTTTGCAGTAAATGGTGAGAACACGAGCGACTGCTCAACGAGAAGCGAAGGAGCCAGCGGCAACCCCTATGCCTGGTGCTCAGCGAGGTGGAGGTGTTGGCCATGGTAGAGGTCGTGGTCGAGGAAGAGGTAAAGCTGCCCGGGCCGCGAGGATGGTGGATCTTGCTGATCCAGTTGCAGAGGTTTCGACAGTGCCAGTTCTTGGTAAACAACAGGTGTATGGCTTATTCGTCCCCTCGGCACTTCTAATGCTTTTACAAAATTATTGGCATTGCAGATGCCCTAGGAACCTCTCATTCCTCAGGCAGCTCCTCAGGCTATGGTAGATATTAGTGCTCACTCTCAGGGAGCCCCTATTCTAACTCCAAATATGGCTCCAGGTGGTTATGTTCCAGAAATAGTGAGTGTTGTGCTTCCGGTTGTTCAGCCACCCCAGGTAGCAGATCAAGCCAATGATCCCGTGAGGTTGCATAATTTTACCATACTTAATCCTTTGAGATTCTTAGGTCATACATCAGATAAGCCCCGTGAGTTTCTTGATCGATGCCAGCGTATTCTTGAGGCCATTGGGTATCTTAAGTAGTATGGAATTGAGTATTCTACCTTCCAGTTTGAAGGTCTAGCTCTAGCTTGGTGGACCGCACTCTAATCAGCTAGACAAGGCTTGCCTGAGCT